>CM060971.1:70918004-72118004 GCA_030765045.1 Tenodera sinensis
GTTAGACCATACTCCACAACCCGAACAATTTCAAATCCTGAAATCCAACCACAGAACTATAAAAATTCCTGCCAGACGATATGTGATTCAAATCAACAACATGACTCAAATAACACTCTCATTATCCAACATGTTCAAAGAAACGACAATGAAAAATCACGCTCAAGAAGCACTGAACAAACTCATACAGACGTTAGAAATACTAAAACTACCAAAGCTACAATACATGACACACCTAACGAACACATCCAGTCGGATAAGCCGTCTAGCAATAATAACAAACACACTAAACATACTAAAGGCAACGCCGCATATAACTTGGTTTCAAGAAAGAGGCCAATCCTATCCAGCAGAGACGACGCTGACTCCAGACCGCGCACGCCTACAAACAGCCATACTAGGAAACAGAGACGAACGAACAACGATATACCACCCACAACCACCAGACCTACCGTGGACAAGGCAAGACGTAAACTCAGTTTTCTCGATATCGACACCCCATCAACATCATCAGGAAGAACATCCAATTCACACAATGTCCCCATCTCCATCTCCGGAACCAAGAACTTTGGAAATACCATCCCCTCCGAAGAAATAAAAAACTGCATTACCTTCATCATCCACAAATCCAACCACTCCAAAATCCTCCCCTCAACCAAAGGAATCTGTCCGTCATTCCTCACTTTCGACCACGGAGACCACTACCACTTTTTATATTCCCCCGCAAACTCATCAAACAATCACAGATCGCTCCAAAGTATCCTTGAATTTATTGGAGTCCAAGGCGCTGGAATTGCAGAAGCTTATGCGAGCTTACAACCAGTCCGTTGGCTCCACAGATTCATATCCTATTGTTTGCGCAAAGGTTTACGAACATTCCGTAAATATGGTACATGACTTCCGATCTTCTTAAAACAAATTATGGATCAAATTACCTCCGCTGACCAAACGGATTCCACATTTCAACCTTGTGAACAATACACAGAAGAAAAAAAGGATCTGTACAAAACAAACATATCTCAAAGAAACAATTCAGTGGACTACATTCTACAACTAATGTCTGAAAACAGAATAGAATCCCACCAAGACTTTCTAAGAAAATCTCTCAAGATATTCAAATCCAATTGCTTAAACAACTAGGAACAACCGAAACAAATCTTATAAAGAATCTCTTAAAAATTACAAACACACAAAATAAACGCGTAATAAAACAAAGTCACTATCTTTCCATTCTAATAGACAACTACACTTCACATAATATGGAAAATTTATTTACAATAAACCAAATAAATAAACCGGACTTTCTTTCCAAATTCTTGCTCATTCAAACAATGACTTTAAAATAAAATAAACTCCTTTATAATACAAGGACCTACAAACACAGGAAAATCTTTAATAATAAGATTGCTCCTTCAAGATTTAAAACCAACTTTGATTGGAAGGGAGAAAGACAAATCTTCTTTTCATTTGGATGAGTTACCAACCGCAACATGTGTTAGATTTGAAGAACCCATGTTAGATTCAACCAATATAGGAACTTGGAAGCTATTATTGGAAGGAGCAGAATTGCAAACTGATATAAAACACTCTGACAAAGAACCAATTCCAAGACTACCAATATTCATTACAACAAACCATTCTCTTTGGACGTGGTTACCGGATACTGAGAAAGAAACTAAAAGAAAGATGTTTCCAATTCTTTTTAACTCACAAAATCCAATCTATGTCTTCCACACATTACAATATTCCAAAAACCCCAAACACAATTACAAATCAAGACATGTACTTCTTATTTATTAAACATTTTCCAAAAATTAATGAAACAATTTCTAAAATTACAGATCAATCATCTTCTTCTAAAATTTTTCTTCCTCAAGATACATTAAACAAAATGTGGGAGCTTCACTCACAAATTAATTTAGACCTTTCGGATATTTTCAGTGAGGAATGGCACAACCAGCTTCCCAAAGACAAAAACCAAACTTTCCCGACCAAGGAGAAGCAGGCTCAAAATCAAACTTCAAACCAAACAGCGGATACGGAAAACACGTCGGACCAACCACTTCCACTATAATAACACCATTTACATCTGACTTTGCTCATGGCAAACTTACAAGAAGCTTTTGGAACACTATGGACGTTTCAAGCGCTGACGACAAATGCTACCTCATCCCATACCAAATGATGTTATTCTACACATCCAGTTCTGCAGTAAACCAATCCGCCCAAAACTTCAACGCAATTTCCAAAATATCCTATGGAATAACCTATCACAAAATTTCCTTCTCAATCACGAACCATGCAACTACAAGAAAACGTTTACTTACAAATTCAGGCACCACAACAGAAACAGTCGACTTCAAAACCTACTCGTATTTTGGAACCTCAACTCTCAAGACCACATAACACTTCTATATCCAGAAGAACTTCAATTTCCTTATCATCTTACATCCTACAAACACCAAAAAAAAAAAAAAAAATAAAAAAATAAAAAAATAAAATAAAATAAAAAAATAAATAAATAAAAAATAAAACGGAGAAAACTTGTTCTACAAAATGGAAGAAATAGCACCAGGACAAACAAAAACGTTTGACATTCCATTTACACAACTACTGGATAATCAAGCATGGGAAACATGGAGAATAGATCCAGCATTTAGAACAACCATGATTCCTCAAATTACATCCTGTGGACCTCAAAGTAACAACTATCCAACACTTGAAAAACATATGGACAACATGGCCAAACACAGGATAACACAATATCCAACATCTTCGCCTACATTAATGTTGGATTGTCCAAAAATTGCTACTCCAAACGGCAACATGAAATTTGCATACAGACTCAAATTTGATTTTGAAATAGACTACACCTTCTTCCATCCATAGACGACATATCACACAGAAGGTATATAGCTCCTCATCCATACTGCAAAAATACAGGCGCAATTGGCACTCAAGAATTTTTGGAATATAACACTGTTCCTTAAACAATTAAAGTGGAATAGGCCTACCGGGGAAACCACTATAAAAAAAAAAAACGATGCTAAGCAACTACCACCTCTTACGAGCTCTGGTGCATTGGAAATGTTGCTTCCTTTTTAAAAACGCATATTTGTGTATCCAATCCAATGCAAAAATAAGGTAGATATGTCTACCATCCAATGTCACGCCGCATCATAATCCAATGTGCTTAAATACAATCAATACAACTCCATTGATACATTCCATCCCCACCTGCACTTACATTGATAAATACCTTATACAACCACCACCAACTACCCTTTAACTGCCGCACCCTGCATACTATGCTCTCTCTCTCTCTCTCTCTCTCTCTCTCTCTCTCTCTCTCTCTCTCTCCCAATCTACTGTTTTTCTCATCAGTCTGCTCTAAGCCGGACTTCATTCTATAAATGATCGAAACTCACATTTTCATAAAATTTTCAGTTTTTATCTTTCTTTTGCCCTTACTTATTTTCCATTTTCTCCATTTCTTAGTTATGATAGATAAAGTCACCCAAAAATTCCTCTCGAGCATTTATTAAGAAATCCCAGAGCGTGTTTGCGGACAGCGTCGCTCAACACGAATTTAAGTCCAGTGTCCAACTAGATAGTCTTCCAGACTTGATTCCTTGTTATCAATCAAACAAAATTTCATACACATTTTACAGTATTTATCCTCTATAAGTCTGAAGAGTAAGAAGAACGCAGAGAGGGACGAAGCTTCAAATTTGAGGAAAAATATGGAAAGTTTTGATTTCGTCCTGCTGTTCGTATTTCAAAATAAGGTTTTGGAAAATATTAAACCTGGTTTCCTAATTACTGCAGTCCCCTAACTCTGATCTAAATACAGCCTCTCAAATTCTGCAAACTTCAAGAGACAATTTAGTCACTTTAAGAAGCAATTTTGAAACTTTAGTACAAGAAGCTAAAGTTCTAGTGAAAGCTTGGAGCATTGATCCAAAATTAGCCTCAAAGCGCCCTCGAAAAGTGAAGAAACATTTTGATGAGCTTTCTTCGGATCACAGAATTGTGGATTCACTGAAGTATTTTCAGGTTACAGTTTTCAATGCTTCTCTTGATATTTTCATCAACAGTTAAACGTTTTATTAGCCTACATTAATAACGATTTCTTTTCTTTCTTATAACCCATTCATCTCAAGTTGGAAAATGAGAATATCCAGGAAAGAGCAGAAAAACTGGTTAAAAGATACGAATGTTTAATCATGAATCTTTCAAACGAACTCAGTCTCAAAACGCTCATGTGGAAAGGCATTGACAAAAAGGAAACCATATTGTGAATCAAAGATCTCGCAACATTTTTGTTTGTTGAAAATACTTTTCTTGCCAGCAGTGTTCCAGATGTATGCACAACTCTTCAGTTATATTTGACTCTGTCAGTTGCTTCTGCTACGGAGCAAGATCATTTTCTAAATTGAAGCCACTGAAGCTAACTAAAACGTTTCTGCGAAACGCAATGTGCGACACCAGATTAAGTGCTTTAGCAGTTCTGAGAATTGAAAATGAAACATGTAGCTCCCTTGACTTGAAGTTGTTGGCTCCATGGACCTCGGGCTCATTTGAGCATCATTTCACCCGTTTCATTCATTCACCGTCCGATATGACATTACATTGGAAGACGTTAACAAAATAAAATTAAAAAAAAAGTGCCAAATACAGGAGAACTGGACTAATGTGTTTGCTGTAGCTGGACTTCACAAAACTGAAGGCTTTGTTTGTTCCAAAAAGAATTCATCATTAGGCGAATTTATTTGACTTTCATGCTATTACATGAAAGTAAATATGTAATATTTCAATCTCTCCATTTTTAAGCTTGGTGCAGTTTAAGTAGTAAGCATAAAGTTTTGGCGTCTTATCTCGCCTCACGTTGCGGAGCCATTTGGTGCAGTTTAAAAGCGCGTCGGGCGATGAATAATCTCTTGATCTCGAGTTGCAGTGGCGGAATAAAGCATATACTGAACTTCTCCAATTATATTTATGAAGTTATTTTATTGTGCACTTTTTATTAACACAATTACTATGTTGTTATGATATAATACTTCGTTGAACATTTCCCGCTAATTTGCATGTCCGAAATCATATAAATCACAATTTTTCGAAAATCACCATAAAATGGCTACTGTCTTACGCGTTGAACAAGAAGTATTTGGAAAACATGTCTATACGTAGCCATGGCAATATCGCTCGGCTCTTGTCTTTCTTCATACTACCTCCTCCTACTTCATCAGAACCATCCGTGGCTAACGAAAAGACTTTTGCGTCAGCCACGAGAACCATCACAATGACTTCATACGCCGCGTATGTACGATTTAATGGTTGTTTCGTTCATGCCAGAAAAATAACATCAATTTATATTTCAAAACTCCTAGCATGATATACAAAATAATTAGTAATTATGTAAACATAATCAATATCGAAACAAGGTTAACAATAATTGTCATTTCCACAAATTGAGAATAGATCGAATAACAAAAGAAAAATATTAAATGAACAAAATCGTTATCATTAATGATGGTTTGATTTAAATATTCCTTGAAATATATATCTGCTTTGAGCTTTATTAGGAAGTAGAGGCCTCAAGATTTATTTGCAGGGGTCCCCCGAAACCTTAGCTACGCCACTGAATGTGAATATAGCACATCAGCGTTATTTTCAGTGTGTGGTGATACAAATATTTGAAATATTATTTAGCAAAACAATTTGCCATTTTTGACTGTTGTTTGTCTGTTTTCTCCTTTCCATTTTGGAGCACAGTAGAGTCTCGATCATCCGACCTAAAATGGACCTGGGCAACGTCGGATAACCGAAAATGTTGAATACAAAATAAGTTGAAAAATTGAGTAAAACATGGTAGGTATACTGTAGGTATTACCAAAACAATTGTTGGTTTTTCGGTATTTACTGAATAATCAAATCAATTGTACATGTAATATTGAACAAAAGAACAAAAAGAAGCTCTTTAGAAAGAGAAGCTCTTAAGAAAACATAGTTTTGAATGAAGTCTGCTTGCTTGCTGAATGATGTTTCAATGATGCACATTATAATAGCACTGATAAACAATAAACTCCTCAGTGCTGTTAGCCTAGTATGTTAACACTTTTATATAAGACACAGTGAATTCCAATTGCTTTGTTCGTATTGAGAACAAACTACCTTTGTTTTGATGGTACGCTAATACAGTGGTGTCAATCGTGGCCCCGAGTGGCAATGCCACGGAGAGAGCAAGTCGCCGTGCCCTGGGCATAGAGGGCAAGTCCGTTAGAAACCAGTTCAGTGCAGTTTTCCGTGTGATGCAGGCAGAGCAATGGCTGCGTCCGAGAGCACAGACATGAGTCATTTGGATTCCCATGTTTCGAATGGGAAAACAATTCCTTTGCAAAGTTGTGGTAGTAGTATTCAGTACCTAATATGCAACCAGCATCTTGCATTAAAATACAACATGCAAAGTCATTATGAAATAGATAAAGTAAATAATACAGCAGTTCCGCTGGAGCTGATAGAAGTACAGCGTGAGTCGCCTTCATGAGAAATTTGACAATTCATGCTCAGACGCACTGATCGAATTCTACCGGAAACTTCATAATATGTGTTTCCCAAATTTGATTCCCAACGCTGCAAAAAGTATGGCAATGTCTGGCAGTACCTACCTTTGTGAACAGGGTTTCTCTATAATGCAGCTTCTGAAAACTCGCCACAGAAACATACTCTCGGATAGCAATTTGGCACCCAGTCTTAGAATCTGTCTTTGTAAGCCAAATTTTGAAAAGGGTGTGAGTTGAAAAATATGCCAAGTAACTGATCCTACAAATGTGTAACATGTGGTATTTTACTTAGGTTTTCACTAAGATTGTCTTAAATTCGTTATGCAAGGTTTTCACTAAGATTGTCATAAATTCGTTATGCAAACGCTTAACACTAAAATACGTATCTATAAGGACAGTAGTTTTCAAACAACTTGCATGTAGTCCTTTCCTTTAATTTTGGAGGAAATCGCCAACCCCTGTTACTAATAATGTTTTGTGTTATTTCACATTGTTGAAGATAATACAAGTAAATATTCTGTTATTATGTTTAATCAAAGTAGCAAAGAATATTCATTTAAGGTATAACAGGATTTGAAAGCTGCTATTTACTTTTTATATATTTATATAGATTATATCTAATACAAGTTCGTATTAAAAGCACTATTATTAATACCGTGTAATTATTCTCCTATTTATTTATTCATTCATTCAAAGTAGATTGACATTTTTACATCTGGGATTGAAAAGTAATAACATCTATCTTTAAGAGGCATGTAAGTGCGTAAGTGGTGTCCTCTCCTGTTTGAGAATGCTAACCCAAGGGCTAGGGTAGGTTTAATAGTACCTATAACTCAGCCTAATCATCAGAAGGTTGCAACTATTTTAATCAACTTTAATAACTATGTCAGTAGTTTTCTATTTACGCGTGAGATGTACTGTTTCCCTTCGCAGATCCAACTTGTATCTGTGCTATTTATCCTTGTAGGCAAATCTGAAGGAAAAAAATTCGTAAGGTGTACGCACTCCAAGAAAGGTTATATTCGTGGACGCGACCAACTTGCAAGTAAACAGGTGTCAGTTGATAAAGCGTCTAGTGTTGATATGTATTACGTCATGTTTTGCCCTCTGCATATAGCTGTTGCACAGTTTAGCCCCGAAGGGTCTGTGACCTTGACACCACTGCGCTAATATATAAGATCTGCATCATTTTGCTACTCGAGCGTTTGTTTATGTCTCGAGTATCGAGTGTTATCGCTATGTAGTTGTTGACAACATTGCGTCTCTCCACGAGGAGAAGTTGACGTTGACGTAATAATAATAATAATAATTTTAGTGATTCTTATTTGAGAGCTATGTTTTTTTCTTAATATGTATGGGTATGTCGGATAATATGGAATGTCGGATAACAGAGACTCTACTGTATTTTACTTTTCTTTACACATCATGAGGGTAACTAGCAAAATTTACTCTCGTACAGTGCATGTTTGGCTTGACTGTTCCATTACAGATACGTTGGGCGCACCACATGCTAAAAGTAAATGTGCTATCGTAAAAACAAAGAACCAGTGCAGTTAGATAAACATTAGGCAATATTACCAACAGATATCTATATAGATAAGAAGGATCCAAATTTTCTTAAAAGAAATAAGACTGGGGTTGAATATTGGTGGAGTATTTCCTAACAGAAAACAAAATTTCACATACTCTTTTTTCCTTGTGGTCAGCCATCTCATTAATCACCAAATTGTTCAAACAGGAACACAAACAACAAAGCACCACAAATAGGCCACATAACTGAAACTGACGCCAGCTTACTAACATGTGAGAGACCCCAAACTAACACTATCTAGCAGCAAAACTTGTAGCTACAAAATATGCATGTGCAAAAATTCTGTACCGGTTATTTTTGGATCCACCCTTGTATGTCACGAGATAATTGCTGCCATAGTGAGTATAATTTCCAACAAGCTGGTGCACACTTGAATAGGGATTGAATATTCTGTGGAGAGTGTAGTGAGAATGCAGTTTGCAGTGACAAACTGGGCCCATGCTGAAATTCAGTAACTGTCCTTTCCCCTCCCCTCAAAAAGTATTGAATATTTTTCTTTCATGTAGTATTTAACATTTTTCTAGTGTATTACATTTAGTGTGAAGTGCTAAGTAGAAACCTTAATTTGACATACCGAGTGTCAAAAAGTTCCGAACTTGTTGTTGTTATGAAAGGAGAAGCTGAAATGGCCACCATCCATACTTTTTTGTTACCCCTTTAGGAAACCATCCATCACTCACTGCAGTTCATATTGAGAAATGCTGGTAATTTCCTTAATTCTTTCAGGGTGTATGGGTTTGTCATGCACACTTAAGTTTTAAATTACCCCAGAAATTGAAATTGCAGAGAGTTAGGTCGGAGATCGAGTGAGTGAGTGAGTGGTGTTTAAGGGCCCGTCGACAGCTAGGTCATTTGGGCCCCAAGTCAATTTTAAAGGATAAAACACTAACTTCTGGTTAAGAACTAAGCTAAAATACAAAACTAAAAATGCTAAAACAGTTAAAATACTAAAAAGGTTAATGTTAAAACCGTTAAAACACCAAAAAGATTAAAACGCTAAAAAAGTGAATGATAAAACAGTGACGGTTTAAAATACTAAACAGTAAAACAAAAACAAACCTAATTTCAGATTTTTAAATCTTACTCAAAAGTCTAATACTAAAAGCACAAGTTATACTTGTTTGGCGAATCCAATTTCAGCAACGAACCGCAGCACCGTGTCTACGGAGACTGGGTCGTCGCCTAGGATGGACCGCAGACTAAAACCCAGGCCAAGCGACTGGCGCACCGGGGCATATCGCGGACAATCAATTAAAACGTGCGACACGGAGAGTTGGACGTCGCACGTGTAACAGACAGGGGCCGGGTCACCGCGCAGATGGTGACCATGTGTGACCTATGCGTAACCGCGTTAAAATGATCTCTGCCCGACGGGAATCCATGCAAGAAGTCCGCCAGGGTTTTACCGAGTCCTTAATTGTCCGTAGTTGGGTGCCAGTCAGCTCTTCCCAAGATTTTTGCCAAAAGGAATAAAGATGGCAGCGGAAGTATTGCTGCACATCTCTAAAAGGAAGAGCATATGTGGAAAACACCGGCAAACGACATGCAGCCTTAGCCGCCGCATCTGCCTCCTTGTTGCCGGGAATACCCACATGGCCTGGGATCCATGTAAAAATAAACTGGTATCCGCGAGTGACTAACTGTGAAACGAGTGTCTGGATTTTAATTATCAATGCTGATGTGCCGAGAAACTGTTGCAACGCCTGAACAGCGCTCATGGAGTCGCAGCATATAATGAAGCTTCGGAGATCGAAGGGGCCACAAATCTTTACTACTATGTCTGTCTTGAAACACACTTTTAATTGTTGTCAATAAAAGACTGGCTGTATGAGTTATTGCAAAGCTTGTTGAAAAAGGCAAAATCCCACTCTCTGTCTGTTAATTCTCTAAGAAAAAGGGAGGGTGGGGGGGCAAAATTGTATTCACGTATTTACGGGCATCAACTGGTGACTCAAAAAAAATCAGCTCTATAACCCTTTCTCCGTTAATGGTGCATCGTACACTAATTTTTTCGTCATGAAGGGGTACTTCATGAACAATATTAGGTTTTCCAGAGCTCCAATAATGATTTCCTTTCATAAAGTTGGTAAGTAAAGCCATTAAAAGTAGTTTTGGAAATGTTGTATGGTTTCATCTGCGCTTTTCTATGATAGTGGCAGATGCAACGAGTGTCGAGGATGTGGACATGCAAAACACCATGCAGCTTGTTCAGAATTTTTTGACTCTCTCTGTACTTTCCACTTCACACAAAGAAAGCAAAATGATTTTCAAACAGATATAAGTTCCCTCTCTTCTTCTTTTTTATTTGTTGTCTTTTGAAGTGTGCAAAACAGTAACATTTTTTTCAGTCTTCCTATTTTCTTATGTTTCCAGATGAAACTACTGCAGAAAGGAAATGAGGCATGGGTTTGACTACAAAGTAGACAGACATATACACCTAGAGTGATAATTTCTCTTGGGTTCAGAGAGATTAAAAAGGAAAAATTAACTTGGTTAAAACATTCTATAATGTACGATTCTGCATTGGAAAACACACACACACACACAGTAGGAAGCACTAGAAAAAGCAATGAATAGGAGCCACTTTGTGTGTTCAATAGCATCAAAATATTGGAAAAAATAAAACTGCCACAATTTGATCAAGGATACTCTTGAAAATAAGATCACAGATTCTTGGGTAGCTAAACCCTGAAAAGTATTTTTTTTAATGCTATGTCCATTAAAGAAGTGTGTTTTCCTGCAGATCATACAACTTTATTCAAATAGTATTTCACAAAAGTCAACAAATAATTCATAAACCTTGAAGTGGCACAGTTTTAAAATATTCTCTTTATCAACACTGAGATTGAAAATGCTAAAATAGAATAAAACTATTGTGTAGACATATCAAACTTCTGTGCATGACCACTATGTAGGAATGTTAGTAATAAGCAACATGGCAATCTAGTACTCCTATCACGACAATTCAGAAGATGTTAAAATGCAGGAGGAGTTTATCCCATTAAAGTGAAACTTGAAGATGTCAATGCGACAGGAATTCATTTCTTCCCTCAAGAATTCTTTTCCTACATACCAACTTTAAAAGAAATCTCTTATTACATATAGACTAAAACATCATCGATGTTTTATCATGGACTGTTAAGAACAATTACATATAAATGTCAAACTTATTAGCTTTCTAACCATCAGCAATCTTGTCATATATCTATCAAAGGGCAATAATTACATACTTCCAACTCAGGAATTTCATCAGTGAGTCTTAGCTGATGTAGAAAATATGCCTTTGATACATGGCTGGAGAGATAGTGAAATTTAAAAATAATCCATAAGTAACTATTGGATAATCAGTTTACACAATTTTCAGATTAACTCCAGCATCAATTGTAGGCAAATGTCACATCACAGTAATTGGCAGACTCTGTAATGCCAGCAGTACTATTACACATTGGCATGACTCCCAAATAAATATGATCCTACTGCATATGCTACAGGGTCTGTTTTCCACAAAAAATGATGTGTAAGAAAGTGTATGCTGACTAGAAGTTGGAGAATAAACTTCTTCACAATGAATTGGATTGAATGCAGCATTGAAAGTTTTTGATTTACTGTATTATTCCAAGTCTTCATTAGTTTTAAATACAGAAAAACCCATTTAATTTATTAGGATCAAACATTTATTTGCTAGCTTTGTTTTGGAACTTCTTCCTCTTGGTTAATAATAATAATAATAATAATAATAATAATAATAATAATAATAATAATAATAATAATAATAATAATAATAATAATAATAAGAAGAAGAAGAAGAAGAAGAAGAAGAAGAAGAAGAAGAAGAAGAAGAAGTCAGACTGTTTCCTCTTCTTCACTATAAAATTAGCAGACTGGTTTCCTTATGTTATATCTGTACACAGATATTTCCTGAGATTGCAGTGGCCCCTTAAGATATCATCTTACACATTAAAAAAGTGAAAGAAAATATCAGATGAGAAATTCACTAAATTTCAAAACACATCTAGTGTTGTGTGGATGACAGTTTCAAACGATGCTGGAAATCTTTGTCAATATCTACTGTACTAAAGTACATGCTTATTTTTATTGTAATTTTAACTCTGGGAGCTTGAACAAGTTGCACAGGTGTACTCAGTTTAAGAAGAGTTAATCCTATGGCTGCTGACTCACCAGCTGATTAGCAACCCCAAGAAAGGCTTGATTGTTGTATGTCATTCGGAGTATGACTGCTATTCTGATGATACAAGATTTACTCAGCAGAAAAAAAAAAAGCTTTCTCTGGGATTATGATACAAAAAGTGAAACATGTCATATGACATGATATAAAAGCACAACATATTGAGCTTTAGAGTTAACTTAAACATTCATTTAAAATAAAAAGTTTGCCAATATGTCTTTTTCTTACTGTGTCATGTTTTGCCAGCATAAATCGATTTAGAAAGACCTGGCAGTATTACCACAATAAATTTGCTCTAACTTAGAGCATTTTCAACCTTATTTCATTTTCATGTCATAAACTTTTTACTGAAATAGAAAGCTTCCAACCAATACCACAAATATCAATCAGTACTGACTATTATTGTTAAGAACAATGTACACTTATGTAGAATTATAAATGTAAGTGTACTGGGAATAAAGAAAGCTAAAAACCTCTGTGTCGTTTGTTACTTTTCTATCATACTAATGTATGGAGTGCTTAATCATAATCCCAGCATAAAGCTTAAGCTGATTTTAAAACAAGACAGACTTTTAGCGTAAATTGAAGATTGATTATGCTTGCACTATAACTCACTTACTACTGAAAATTTGAAAGTTTGGGAACCTTTGGTTCCCATCCTCAGCTTTCAACCGACCAACAGAGATTGTCATGTTATTTGACATAGATAAGTTAATGCTCATCTCATTCAAGTGGAATTAACTTTTTAATTGGCAGGTCATTTTGCTACATATACCATTCTTCCTCTAATTCCTAAAATGGTTTTCATATCCCTTTCAGAGGCACCTTAGCTGAAGTAATTCGAATAGCAGTCATGGTTAAGGCAATGTGCAATAGATTGGCCAGCAATTCAAAGCCAAACGTTGAGTTTGAGTCCAGCAACTGCAGTCAAATGTGGCTGTGGTAAAGGAAGGGAGGGCCCAAGTGAAATAATCGGTGTAATGGCATGCTTGGAAGCTAATGGGGTTACATTTGAATGTATTTGCATGGATTTTGCTTCTTTTTCTAAACATAAATTAAAAAAAAACACTACAGTATTATTGGAAAAAAATTTAATATTTTTACAATGTAAGATAGCTGCAAATACTTGCATTTTGTTTATTTATGTTAGAATAACAAATATTTCAAAACTTAACAAATTTGCATGTTGCTTGTAAGCAATGCTGCCAATTAAAGGGTTAATTTCAATTTTAGTATTTTTCAAAGAGAAATATGCAGCTATAAAAGTTACTGTCTTACAGTAGCCCCAATGTCAATAAGCGCACACTTCAATGAAAGTGGACCAACAACTATCAATACTATCCAAGTAAAAGCTCATTCTGATATCTCTAAAACACAACTTTGAAAAGATGCTGGAATGGTTAAATTGCGTGTGTGCTATACACCCAATGCATGTTTTAATGAGGTTTGGATATCCAAACCAGCAGGTTGGCAGAATTTTTTCCAGTATTTATATCAGGAAAGTCATACAATCTAAATACTTGACTTCTATAATCACAGACCAGACAATGTGCTATTTGCAAGTCACAAATTTACTGGGAATAACAGAAGCAGATTGTATTTTAGTATTGTGACATCAAATGCAACACTTTTAAAATTCTGTGCCAAAAAAAAGAAAGCCCTAGGTGATTTTCTGCATAATTACAAGAAAATCCATTACAAGTAGAGCTCATTTGGTCAAGCAATTCAATGAATACACATGCCTGAGCAAAGCCAAAAACCATATTTTCAATGTTTAGGTAGCACTGTTATGTATGCTGCTACAGACATTTAGTGCAATTTCATTCATCTGCATTATGTGTTGGAAATAAAAGCTGTTTGCTTATTGAATTCACTTAAAGTAAGTTGAATAATGATTCTACTGCTTCTTCAGTTACATAATATTCGCAAACTTCCATACAAACATCTACAGAGAATCTAAAAACTAAAAAGTACATTGCTCCCAGTTCTTCTTTCTCACTCTTTAGCATTGTATAAGTGTCTTTACATATTTGGGATTGCCACATTAAAGCAGGGTTTGGTTTCTGAAGCATTGTAAAGTTGTCTGCACCTACGTCTGAGTTTTCTTATGTAACTATCTTTTACAGTTGCCATTATATCTTATCACAATACTTCTAGCAGTTTCCACACCTTCCTCCTGTTCCATTACCTCTTTCCTTGGCATTTTTGTAAAGCTTGTGTTGGTACCCTTGCAACCGTTATTTCTGATCACTTGCTCTCATATACATTTGATATCTGTTTTTCCTGATATCACTGCAACCATCTCCTCCCTCTAGCTTCTAATATTTTCACTGCACCTAGGTGTATTCCATTAAAACCTGTGACTTGCACATGTAACGCCATTTATATCTTGTGTTTTTGATAACTGTGTTAACCCACTGTTTCAAATTGATTAAGTTGGGATTTCTGTGCTGAAATCAAATAGTAAATATATATAATGTGATATTCAGCTTTTGCTTAATTTTCTAGCCAAGTTCTCCAATAGGTTGAAACATACCAATCAATGTTTTTTGAAATGGTCATACAGTATCTAGAAAATGTGTAAACACCTGAAAAAAATCTTAAAAAGTTTGAAGTGTTTAATAACAGGAATTAATATTTCTTCCACAATGGCTGTGTGCAGGACAAGGTTGGAAAGGGGTAGAATGAGGTTGAAAAATTTAATCCCAGCTATGGTATTGAATTTTTGAGTCTCATTCTACCCCTTGCCAACAGGGATTATTTTATTTTCAATTATAGTAACACATTTTTATTAAACAATAAAATAGATGGAAATAGAATGAAACAGAAATAACATATTGAAAATATGGAAGAATGATAGAATCCCCAAGAAGGCAAGGCCCTTAAAGCTGAACAGGCAGTACTACCTGTTCCATGAAGAATAACACATTATATGCAGTTTTCTCAACTTTTTAATCTACGGTCATTTTCCAAATGTCTATTCATTTACAACTCAAAGATAGAAACAGATTTTCGTTCCTTTGAGACATACTGAATCAACTATCTTACTTCTCTCCAGCAATTTGTTAACAAAATGCAAATGAGCCTTTCAGTAATCACTGGTCAGACAGTGTGCTAAGGAGTACATCAACTGAACAACCTATAGTTGTTTGCTTTCATTTGTTAAAATTGTCTTCAGAGGTTATTATTTTTATTTGCAGAAACAAATGATTGGAGGTTTATGGATGCTTGCCAATATAAAGCGCATTGGTCGTATCTGCAGTCATATTCAACTCTGATACAACAAAATGCACCCACTAACTTTTGCAGAGCAGTGGTAACTAGTGTCTATCTTTTCTTTGCACTAAAATGTTACATTTGGTTATCAACATCCAAACCTATACATCAGTGTTTTCATATATTACAGCTAAAACTGCTATACAGTTTTATACGTGAAGAAGAAATTATCAGTACAATTAAATCTGCTAGTAAATGTTTATATTATTTGCGCTAATGTACAAACCAAGAGGTAGAAGAGATGTGGGTCGTCCAAGAGCAAGGCGGTGAACTGAGGACGGGACAAGAAACCTTCTTACTCCATATGTGAAGAATAAGAAATTATTCCTTCAATGAAATATATTTTGGATTAAAGGTGGAATTACACTTGAAAAATTCAATGCCGCATCCAGTACTTGAACCATAATTCTCCAGCTTTCTGTGCTGAGCATCTGTCATTAAGGTATCCATGGCCTGGCCTGAACTCCCTCTTATCTGATTCATCTGATGGATTCCAAGCTGATCTCTATTAATTGTACGAGTCTAACCTTAAAGGCAACTAGGGTGCTTTATTCAAGTGTTTGGAAATTCTTTTATCCTAACTGTGTAAGCTAAGATGGAAAGCTGAATAAGAGTTTTGTCTCATGTCATAATGGTATGCTCAGGACTTGAACCACAAATCTTCAGCTTTCCATGACAATACTCTAACCATGAGCTATTCAAAGTCTTGCACATGAATACTTAGCTCCTGTTCACAATGACTGATTGAGAAGGCCATGGTCAACATTAGAAAAGTTTTGTTTTGATAAGTGCTCCACAGAATTAAGTTACCACTAAGTGGTAATAGATTATGTGATACTTGTGTGCAGTTATATGTATTAGATTGAAGAAATCCTACTGAATTGATGAGGATATAAGACTTTTCCTTCCATGACTGTTGAGTACAAAAGTCAAATGAAGGACAGTAATGTGTAGTCGGAAGCCGTCACCGCCGGAGTTAGAAGGACAGTAAGTCAAATGCTTGTAATTCTAGATCAACCACTGAAAAACGTAATTGTAGCTATGTTTCTACTGCTCAGACCCCTATCAGTAAAGATAATGCTATTGTAATTGAGGCTAATACTGCAATATGCCTCAAAGAACACATTTTAGCACTAATCAAAGTTACTGATCCTGCAAACAATATTTATTTCAAGAATATTCAATGGGAGAATATATATCTCTATCCAAGAAGAAAATAGCTAATAATAAAGAATATGAGGGTCATCTTATCAAATGTATACCCAGGTGTATGTAATCATGTTAATGAACAAAGTCTGTACACCTTGGGAATTACACTACATACCACGCTACCTACATAAAGGCGAGGATTATTGAACCAGGGTTTTCACACATTTCAAGTTTTCAGAGGCATTGATAACTTACCTAAAAGATTGCAGATTAATTATGAAGACACTTTCTACTATATATTTTTATCCACTGACAACTCTTCCTCTTTTTTATGTAAGAAGACTGGGCACTTAGCTAAAAGCTGTTCTTCAGCTTTATTAAATAAATGTGGCCAAATCAATGCCTTAGAAGTTGCCTTCATTGCTACTGACTTTCATCCACTGGAAAAGGATGACAAAAAAAAAAAAAAAAAAAAAAAAAAAAAAATGGAAATTCCTGAAACTAACAAATTAGTCGATTTACCAAGTCTATTTCTAAGTGCAGTCCCTGCAAATACCAGCAATAAATACACTGAAATGACATGTTTCCAGTAATTCATCTACTACTCCTACCCACAACAAATTAGGTACATTTCTGTAACTGAAACGTTCATTCCTAGCTCATTGTTGGAGGAGAGCAACGGAGATCTGAAACCTGGAAAAAAAAAAAAAAAAAAAAAAAAAAAAAAAAAAAAAAAAAAAACCCACAGCCAAGCAAGGTTTCAAAGCATAGTAACTGCAGTAAACACTTTGATGAAATAATCCCCTATTGCTTAAGCTTCTTGACTTTTTACTATAGAAATTAAGACAGACATGCCATTAGACAGCTGCTAGAGCTATCTCTAGTAGCAAGCTGGTCAGTTAGAAGTAAATGAATTCCTAATGCATAATATTGACTTTTCACTTTGTATCAATATAATGATCAATATGCATTCCTGTTCTCCTTACGGCTGTTATGAACCAATGTTGAATGCTGCCTTGCTTCCCGTTCTTGTTTCTGTTTTGATTACCATTACTGGGTAGTTCTGAACCAATATTTAAGGTAATAATACTTATACAACTGAGAGTCACTTGGGGCTATACCAGAATTAAATTAAAATAAAATAAAATGAAGCAACACCATGAATAGCTAAAGGTTGGATTATCATAAGCTTGTTGCTGGAGTTACAGATTTTTAAAAGAACATATGAAGACACATAGTTTTGAGATTAAAACATTACACAGATATTCACATTGTACAAGCTTATTCTTAAGTAGGTACTGAATTTTTAATGGATATTGCACTCCATATTGATAACACTGAAATAAATATTTTTTATATAGAAATAATTTTCGTATGTAGTAATTTAATTTACATGCCATAAATTCCTGAGATACAACTTATGACAATATACTGGGTGAGTCTTTTCATTCTGCAGATTGGTAACTAGACAACCCTGCATTTTAGAGATGATGCGAAATACAGGTGCTGGTACGACACTCACCAGACCACCGATTAGAGCTGCAGTGGTGCTCCTTGTTAACATGCTCTAGTAGCGCAATGGTTAGCGCACTGAAAAGTCATGTTGAAAGTCGGTAGTTCAAATCAGGCCTGCAAATAAATGGGTTTTTGTTTAAATTCATTTGTTTATATTTTGAGAATGTTCCAGCAAATCATGTGTCCTTTCTGAATGTACTATACAGTGGATTTGCCTATAAAGATGAAGTTCAAGCCATTTGTGCTCGCTATGGCACAATGTTTTCAAATAGAAAATAATTTGAACATTTATTACAATTATATGGAGAAAACAGGTAGCAAATTGTAAAGGTTTATCTGTGTTTATCTGTTTATCTGTAGTCACTGTTAAATGCAGTACTTTGGGAATCAGAGCGGTTTACAGCGATCATAATATACACTTGTAAATGTTATCTAGCTTGTATATACTACTGCATTTTGTTAACTCTCAGAACAATTTATTGGCTTTTTTTGTATGAAACAGTAGTTTAAATAGCAAAATAATATGTAATGATACTTTATGTTTGTAAGTTATAATTACAATGCTATTATGCATTTATTTATGATGCTCCTTAAAGCAAATTCTAACAAGTAACAATTTGTATTTTCATGAAATTTTCATAAATTATTAAGTGAAATGACACTTCCATACCAAACTATCAGTTCTTGTTTAATTTATTAAACATAAAAATAGCTTCAAGTGGCAGTATTTCAGTATTCGAACCTGAGACTTTCTCCACCGAGAACTAACGCACACACTGTTGCACTACAAGAGCAAGTGACTACACACATGCTGGTACAAAGCAATCATTTTGGCCGAAATTGATAGGACACAATGCAGTGGACAGTGTTTATGGCATGGCCTGTAAACAATAGGACTGCATAACTTATCAATCCACAGGATGAGAAGACTCACCTGGTATACTGTGCCACTTTTAACTCAGATTATCAAAAATGAGTTTGGTATGTCATTTTAAAGTAAATCCAGCCAACTAGGAAATTCAAGAAACTGTGATCTGATGACTAAATTGAGAAAAATACAGTGCCTCATAATTACTGGTTATAACTTACTGTTCTGAGAAATGTGTTTACCAGCCTCTATAGAGCGAACACAGAGCACATGTGGTACCATATCCACTTATGTCCACTTTTCTGGCCAAATGGATTCATTTCCAGCCAAGTGTTATGCATATTGTATATTTAAATATTTGTGACTAAAAGCTTGAAAGTTTTTCTGCCTAGCTGGCCTAGTTAATGTCAACATTTCTTCTTAGCATGGCATATAAGAACATTAGCAGCAATAGCTTTGCATTTTCTCTGTGCAGATAAAATTGTTTTATTAAACTATCTAAACATTTGTGGCACTGATGTAAACAGTCCTATAAATATAGAAATGGCCTGATGTAAAAGGTGAAAGAGGGATAAAAATGATATTTCTTTGTTTTTCAATAAAAAGAACTCCTACATACTTGTTCACACACATGCACATGCACATGCCTGAATGCCCGTCCAACCCCCCCCCCCCCGCCCCCCCCCCCCACACACACACACACACATACACACGCAAGCTCAATTAACTGCCCAACTTCTGTATGTCCACCTCTTAGTTATAATTTATAAGATTCAGACATTTTTAAAATTAATATTTATGTTATGCATATAGTTTGATATGTCCACTCTGAGATTATACACATTCTTTAATATAAGATTAGAACTTTTAAACATTTACTTTGAGCTATTTTAACCCCTTATGTAATTATAGTGACTAATGAAAATGATGACTCACCATTCTGGTAATTTTTATAATGTAACAGAAAGGGTATATTTCCATTACAACAAGAATAAATGCTTTTATCACATCGGAATTTTAGGCTTAAGTATCTTAATGCTTGCTAAAACTGTTCTCTAAATTACTTCCAAGATTGACACTTCTATAATTACTTTTAATTATTATTTGCATTATGATTAATGTTTTAGCAGTAATGTTTTTTATGTTCCATTGTATATCACCACCAAGAAAAAGATATGAGGATTAGGAAAAATTTGTGATTCATTTTCCCAAACACACTCCTGTTGTAATTTAGCTAATATCTGAATTTCTCACATTTAGTCATTAAAAATGTAAAGAATAAAAAAGGATCAGTACACCACTCCATTAAAATTTAGTGGCATAGCGCTTAACAACATACAATTAAATGCATAAAAAAATATTTTAGTACTTTGAAAAAAAATATAAAATTCCATTCATTTGATCCTTTTGACTTGTTCCAACCTACAAAGTTAATCTCTCATGGTCTGAGTACTTCATTACCTGATCACAAACAACACTACGCAAGAAAAAAAAGCATATATATGATTTTTTCATAAACGAGTAATAAACAATTTAATATGTACATATTTATTACAAAAAAACTTGAACCTGAATAGCGGAATCTTCTATATGTCTTCTTCATGTGAAGACAACAGAATCATTCTGGGAGATCTGCATAAAAAAGGAGAAAATAATTATTCAATTGATATTAAGTACATAATGACAGAGCTGGAAATTTTTTAACTTAAACATTCTTTTGGATGCTATATGAACAAAGCATTCTGTTTAGAAAGCGGGGCATCAATTGCCAGCTAAACATGCAATTACATTTAACCAAAATCTACTTTTTTTGTTATTAAGTATCTTAGCATTAGTGGTAACCAAAAATTAGTGGACAAATCCTGCTATAATGTTTTCCAAGCTTTCAAAGCTTTAATTCTTTTATTCCCTACATCCATTGTAATGTTTATTCACTTATAAAATAGGCTGTAGTCCTAAACATGCACACCAAAATGAGGCAGAACTGGAACTTAAAAATTCAATGCCACAGCTGGGATTTGAACCACAGACCCTCTGCTTACTAGGCGGGTGCTCTAACCATTAAGCTACTGTGACAACCTGCCAGAATGACATTGAATTCTCAAACCAGTCCCTATTTCTCCCGGTAAACCACAAGCAGTCTCACATCAGAGACAATTACTCCAATGGTGACTTACTATTGTAAGTACTTTATATCCCGGGATTAAATACCTTGTTGGCATAAATAAATAGTTCACCATCATTTATGTAGGATCTTCAGATTTATTCAGTCTTTAATGCCAATCAGTTTAAATGAATGATGTTGTTATTAGTTCACCAAACTCCTTGTCTCAAAAGGAAGTGGTGGAAGTGAACCTCAAACTGCACTTGTCTGACTTTGTAAACAGGTTGTGTACTGCAGTAGTACAAAACTGTTTCACTAGACATTTTGTGTTCTTTGTAAAAGAGATGGAAGTGACAATTTGCAAGGTTCAATGCTACTTCGGAATTAGAAAATATGAGTGGGAGCCTACCATTACGATATCAGCCATTGTATGGATGATTTTCTCCATTCTCAACTAGAACTTTATCAAGTTCCGAGACAAAACATGACAAAAAGAATTAAAAGATTGGGTATACCTACCAAAGATTACATTTAGACATCTATACTCAGGTTTTCCTATGTCTATCTTTCCTTCTCTATTTCCTTTCTTCATTATCTCTGTCATTAAATTCTTCCTTTGTCTTAATCATTTTCCTCCACCACTTTTCTCTTGCAATCCTTACATAATCGCCAAACAGTTAAAAACTATTTTGCTACTCATTGCAAGAATATTTAATGCCAAAATTTCTATCCGTAGGTTGTCCTACTTCCTGTTCTTAACTCCCTCTCTCCATAATTTAGTTTCTGCACACTCTATTAAGTAAGGTAGACTTTAATTTACACTTTCACACAGTGAACATCCTTCTTTTGTCACTTTTAGCCCACTTAACCCGAGTATTCCTGCTCTATACTAAGCAAATGTTTTTCTTCCTCTTTGATTGCCAACATCCACTGTTTTTCCTGTACCTATTCCTTCTAAACATCCTATAATATTTCAAAGTACTGTTAGACTATTCCAGCTTCAGCTTTTCATCATCATTCATCCATAATTTCACTTTGTTTTATACTCCTTGTCTGTGAATTACCTGTCAATTATGTACCTCACCCATTCCAATTTCTTGGATTCCTCTTTTTATTTGAAATAACAAACTTCCTTCTCATTTTGGTTTTTCATGTATTATTATAACATTTGCTGAGTATCTTTGGTATCTATGTTTTGGATTTTGCGATAATGTTGCCCTTCATAGCCTCAATCATTTTTCACCTATTTTACAGTTAACGTGATCTGAAGTAAATTAAAAATAATTCTGAAAAAACAAATCAAGTGTTGCATGGTCTGTCAGTGTGAGGGACTATACATTTTTTTTCAAGTGATTCAGCCAACTTTCACTCAGCTTGAGAGAACATATGATTTGTCAATCCATTTTGTTGAAAATAAACTATCATTGGCTACTTGTTCAATTACTACTTACACACTTTATCTTGACCTCTCAGACGGTTTTGTTGTCAAAGACAGCAACAAGACTTCTTATTTCTTTCATGCAGTTGTACTTTAAATGAAGTCATGGAAGCCTGTGAGCTGTAGTTTCTGCAATTGTTTTTTTCCAGAGTAGGCAATGGCTGAAGTAAAAGGCTACACACATGGCAAACTAATTTACTATTTACAGGAGTTTGCGCTGTTGATGCTGAATCTGCTGAATTTATTGATTTTGAAAATCATAGTAGTCATAGCAGAAAAATTGTAGAGATTAAAATATCTATTTTGAGTAAAAGAACCAACCACGCAAGCTAATTCCTAAATATTTGTTGTTACATCTGTTAAGTTTTCCCTGTTTAACCGTTAACGATGCTTCTATGGAGCATCTCTGAAAATAATATAATTGTTTTCTCCCAACTCTCGATTCATTACTAACAAAGCTTGTTTTACAATATAAAAAGCTGTGTTATTGTTTCAAGTCATGCATGTAATCAAATTCATATTGCATAATTTCATATCATTTCTAAGTAATAATTTATGATTAATATAAAAAGGAAATGCACGTTTCAGCACCTGATCTGTGCCATTTTCAAAGTAAACTCACTGTAAATTGTATAACTACACCTTATTGTTTTATACTCTATACCTAATGATTTGAAACTTTCCAGCATTGGTTACTGATGATAGTTTCTCAGGCTAACAGCCAGGTTAAATTTGGGTAACTGCCCTAATTACCAATCAGAGGACACATTACATGCCATGACAGGTCAGCATGTTAGGGTTTAAGAGGCTATAGAGAAATTAGAGAAATGGGAAGGTTAGAAAAATAAAGACTCCCTAGCTCTCGGGAACCCTAATAGCATCGGGATTGGAAGAGAACAAGAGATGACCAAGGTAAAGTCACAAGGTCAGTTATAAAAGCTACAGTGAGCAGCAAAACACTGGTAAGTGGAAATAATGTTCTGCTCAGCTTGGGTACCTTGTGGTTGTCATTCACATATCCCCTAGACGGGAACCCCTGAGGGGATATATATGTTCTTCCAGCATATTAAAGTGAAGGTGAGCATAAAAAAGTGATTCAAATGACTCAAAAACAAACATGTACAAGTAAGTTAAAAGCTTCAGTTATGTTATGCTGCTACTAATACTCATCATCCTTTAATGATACACACATAACTAGTGTTCTGTAACACAATATTAATACCTCTTTATTCTACTCACTTTCGTCTAAGTTCTCCCATGACCACAAGCATGTGCTAGATGGCCTCATAAGCTGTATCAACTGGAGTTATTCCTGGACCACTGAGAAACTCTTCCAGTTCATCATGATCATGCTCTTGATCTTCGTCACTCAGCTTTCGATTTGATTTTTTCTTTCTTTTCTGCTTTTCTTCATTTGACGATTTATCCTTAGAGTTTTTCTTTTTGTGCTTTTTTGTACCTTTTCCTTCACCCTAAAAAAGATAACTTTCTTTCAATACAAACAACATGGTATTGCCACATTTCAGCCATCAATCCCTCATGAACAAACCCAGACTTCAGTTAGGAAGGTAAACAAATGCTGCAGAAGGTTTAAAAAAAAAGTGTTACAAAAGTCTACAGCTCAGTGAAAATCTAAAGTGGAGCTCAACATCTGTTATTCTTTACGTCAAAGCCCCCAATATCACCACAGAAGTTAAAGGGGCTTCAGGAATATCTCCCTGTTGTGTTACATTCATATCACCTTCTCTACCCACTCTTCTACAAACTATTCTTACAAAAGCTCATTCTTCATTGATGGAGGTAAATGTTTGCAGAAATGGATTCACAACACATTTCATTGTAGGTACAAGGTAAATAGAGAAGGTTGTAGAGGAGATTGTAAGCCCAGAATATTTAACTCAGAAAAAAAGAGAAACAGATGATTCATGCTGGTATTTATTGAGTTTGTTTTATGTTCACCAAAAGTACGCCAATGTTTTGTTATATAACTACTACATTTTCTTTTGTAAATTTTATTGTTGCATGCAAAATTATTTAGCACAATAATATGAAGCATGGTCGACACTGATTACGAGTATAAATCATAAGAAAAACAATCATTTCTAGACTCTGTAATGAAGAGGAATAGACAGTTAATCTTTTACAATAGTTATGATAAAAGCATTGTATAGTGAAATGCGTAACTATGTGCAATTCTCTGTAGATGTACATTGCAATAAAGTGGAAATTGTGTTAATTCTTTTAAATAGGTAACAAGAAGAAATAATTCGCCAGTGATCTTGCAGAGAAGAAATAATGTGAAATATATGTTGTTAGCTAATGCTGGATTTCTGACAATGAAGTCATTAATCCTCTTGCTCTCCAAATTATATTGTCCTGAAAGTGTTACCATTTATGCTTTGGTTTGGAGGTGATTAAAGAAAGAACTTTGCCACAGGAGTAACCCAAATGATTTCAGATGGCAGTGTCACGAACATGGTTAATCAATTTTGTGAATGGTTTCTATTAAACACATAAAATAAAATTACTTTTGGTGAAATCAGGACATTAGCTGGTAAAAATATTAATCCTTGCCATTTTCTTCTTTATCTGTTGCCATTATACATGACCCTGTAAAAAGATCTCATCACTCTGATGCGACCATGATAAAAAACTGCCACAAGGTTGAAGTGGTAAACCTGTTGAAAGATCACAATATGATGACTTTGAAACTCTGTTCTCTTTGCACGAATGGGCACAAAAAATAAAAAAAAATGATTGTAACTTAGCAGATAAGAGAGTACATTTGAAAATTTAAACTATAATAAAGAATATCTTGGAAATGGTTAATGCCACCAAAATCTTTTATATAAATAGTGTGCTTTAATGAGACCTACATTTTTCATGAAGTAAGATTTTGTCTATCTCTTGAGATTCAGTAATTATACAGAAGTCAGAGTGCAGAGGACTTTACAGGCTATTTGCAGAAAATTCAAGATACAGATTTTATTTGCATGTTAATATCTTAAATGTGTTTTTCTAATCAAAATCATTAGCTTTTTTTTGGGAAAATAAATAAATCTAAAGGTCAGCTGGGGTTCAGAAGTTTCTTGAAAATCTTTGTGTTGCATTCTTAACATACAAAATGTACGTTAAACCAAACCTCTTGTAAAGTTCTGAAGCTTTACTAACAGCAGCAAATGCTAACATCAATAAACTTGAACAAATACAAAATCAGGCTCTTCGCCTAATCACTGGAGCAGTTAAATCCACACCTATTGATGCCATGCTTGCCTTAACACAGACCCCATCAGTAACAACAAAAATAGAAGAACAAGCATTGCTCCAACACGAGAAAATGTTACGACTGCCAAACTCTAAATGGATAGAAGAGAACCTCCCTCCTTCAATCTTAAAACTCATAGTAGTTTCCTAGAAAAGGTAACACAGATTAAATCCAAATTGAACATTCCTAACACCAGAGAAAATCTACTTATAAGAGAAAATCCATTGGAATTATTGCAACCTACCTTCAGTTTGGAATTAATAGAGGAAATAAGTAAATCAGACACACCAAAAGAAATACAAAAACTTCTAGCTCTGGAAACAATCAATACTATGTATCCCACAGAAGAATGGCTGCACATATATACTGATGGATCCTCCAAGGTAAACCTTACTGGAGCTGGAGTTACGTGTTCACATTTTTCCTTTTATCATTCTGTTGGCACAGACACAACAAATTATGATGGAGAAATAGAGGCTATACACATTGCTCTCCGACAATTATTAAATCTTCCCTTAAATAAATTTAACAAGGCAGTAATTCTTTCGGATTCTAAAGCTGCAATTCAGGGAATATGTTCAAATACTACAAAGAAGTCAACAAAAATTAGAGAATGCTACAAAATGTTAACACAACTCCAAAAAGTTAATAAGACTGTTCATCTCCAATGGATTCCAGCACACTGTGGAGTCATGGGGAATGAAGCTGCAGACTCACTTGCAAAGAAAGGCACAACAATAAAAGAAAAGTCTAAATTCAATTTCTCATATTCCTCAATAAAACGCTTGATCATTAAAAAATTGTCTCATTCATACCTACAAGAAATAGAAACAAATGCCAAAGATAAAAAATGGATTACACTACTTTCCAACCCAGAGACCAAGGAAAACAGCGGTTGCAGCCTTCCGACTATTGACAAATCACGACTGCTTAGCAAGTCATCTCTACAGAATAGGTATCTCAGCTTCACCAATATGTGTCCTGTGCAACGATCCAGCAGAAATGAACGAAGACCACTTGAAGACGAAGACCTGTCAAGCATTAAGATCAGAAGAAACTACAGTTCATAAGTATGGAAAAGCACGAATGCTAATGGCTTCAGGCACTACAAAACAACAACAACAACAATATTCCTGAAAAAGAAATTGAAGCTGCTAACAAAAATTTCATTACAGGTATTCTTATTTTGTTACAATCAACATCATCAGTTCATAAAAGTTTTGGGTTATCTTATTATTGGATTTCATTGCATAATCGTCACAATCGCGTAATGGTTGCACTATGATTTATAGACAAGTAAACAGAACTTAAGCATAATTGTCGCATAATATTCAGGTGTTCAATATTGAGAAATATTGAGAAATATGTGCTGCCATTGCAACCTGTGAGGCTCACAGGAGAGAGTACAGAGTATGCAGTATATTGTAATATATTCCTTATTGTCAATGCCATCAGTTTGCCAACTGCTGAGATGGTGGCTAGTCCATCAATGAATCTGATTGATTTAAGTACCTAAAGCATAGGAATTAGCAGACCCAACTAAATGATAGCAACAAGGCATGTAAGCCATTTGGCCAGCTTGCGCCAAGTCAATAACCATTTTATTCTTCAACTATACATGGCCATTTGTTTCCATAGTTATTCTATCGAGTGCTTATTTTGTGAAACTCCAGTATAGGGAAATACACAACTTACGCAGTGGGTTTAAGCCAAGAATGACTGCATTCGCAGAACAGAATGATAATCATACTGGAGAAACGTGTCAGTTAAATTGTAAATAACAAAGGATTCACTAAATCCAAAGTGACTTTTTTTAATTATTTTTTATTTTTTAATCTTTAATGGAGTACATGTTCACATTGCAGTGTAAGCTTCACTTTTGTTTCACTTCCTACCCCTCTCGTTTCTTTTCAAATATGAACGGCAGAAAGTGTCCATGCTTCAATATGCTCAGAGTCTCTCTTAACCCCAATACCATTCCCCAGTCGCTGAAAGTTAACAGACAGTCTTAAATGATTTGTTCTTTGCATAAGGTTTGCACCATGTATTTTTACTTGTGAAGAAAACAAAAAATATGACAATTATGCAATGACATGCAGTATATATTTTGTCTCAAGCTGCAAAAATTAATTCAGCATAATTAATTCATAACGACTTGTTGTGTGCTTGTGATTACATAATAAAAGTAATAATACCTTCTCCTTATGCCTATTCTTTTTACGTTCTTCTCCTGGTGTTAGAGCCACCTTTGGAGGCTCCAAAAGCTCTAGGCTATCATCTTCTCCACGTGTAACACTTCCTGTGTCTTCTCCACCTTCAGGACTTCGCCGCCATTTACTATCTGTGCTAAGCCATGTGTCCAGGGCATCTGCTGTAATTTCTGACACTTCTCCATTCTCTAAGCTTGAAAGCGATTCTTGTCTCTTTAATACTTCTGATGAATTTGTTGTATCTTCACTAGGAATTATTATATTTAAAGGAGTGTCATCTGGATCAAGGTCATCCTGAAAACCTGCTACTAATGGATTGCCTGCATCAGTATCACTGGAACAATAACATACTCATTAACCTACACAGCAGACATATTCTAGGCAGTATGTCTGTTTAAGCATGGAAACATTTCATTGAATGTGCACCAAATACAGATATTTACCTGTCTGAGTCTTGCTCTAGTTGCTGAGGTGTGCCTTGTTCCTGTGTGCTACTGTCCTCTAAAAAGGATCTATCTAGGACTCCTCCATCTGGTACAAACTCCTCTACGCTAGTAATTGGTTCCGGTGATGATATGCTGCCTGCTAATGAACCTCCACTCATTCTTCGTGTAAGTTCTGCATGAACAGAAATCAATAAAAATGTAAGATAAATTCACTTAGAATCTGATTGTTTTATGATGAGAAAGAAGATTTGGATAATTTTCATCCTGTTCCTCATGCCCCTTCCCTACATTATTCAAATTTGCTACACGGCCCCACAAACTACATCTACACTATATTAATAATCTGGAAGTTGATAGTGTTGTTGGAATTATATTAAAATAGAAAAATGGGTCGATTAATAACATTAAACAACACTCACTTTTTAAATTTCCTGGAACATGCTTCAGAGGCTAGTTTCCTCCGTTATCAACCAGGCATCAGTTGAGCTTATTAGCAGAGGTTGGTCCTTCCTTAGACTGCTCTAGGGTTGATTCTAAAGACTTGTACAATGGATCATTCCGTGGGATATCAAAATTGAAAACTCTGTCCTTGTTCTTCCAGATGAAGATATGTTCCCATGTTGTTAATTCTTGGTTTCCTGATATTTCTTTTAATAGTTTTGGATCCGGATTAATATTGTGATTTTCTTTCCAAAAATGGGTGGCAACTGCTGATTTTTCTAAGTGTTTGTGTTTTTTAAATGGCTTCCAAAAACCACTGATAAAAAAGTGAACATATCAAAAAAGAAAAAACTATTAAAAGAAACACCCACACTCAGCAAACCAAAAAAGAAGATGCCATTCAAAAAATTCACATATCACCCACAGACATTTGACAAATTCAAAAAGATTATTAAGAGCATAACATTTAATTGGCTCCAATTAACAGATACAGCATAAACAACTTACTCAACTCAAATGCTAAAGATAGTATTCCAGCAAATAAAAAAAAAAAACTGGAATCTACCAAATAGAACGCAATAACTGCAACCAGGTGTGTATAGGAAAAACTAAGAGGAATTTGGAAACGAGTCAAGGAACATTTGAGATGTATAAAACACAAACACTGAATAATCAATAGTTGCCACCCATTTATGGAAAGAAATTCACATTAATCCAGATCCAAAACTATTAAAATAAATATCAGTAATCAAAGAATTTCAACATGGGAACATATCTTCACTTGGAAGAACAAGGACAGAGTTTTCAATATGGATATCCCACAGAATGGTCCACTGTATAAGTACTCAGAATCACCGCCAGAGCAGCCTAAGGAAGGACCAACCTCTACAAAAAAGTTCACTCAATGTCCAGTTGATAATAAAAGAAACTAGCCTCTGAAACGTGTTCCAGGAAATTTAAAAAGTGGGTGTTGTTGCGATAATGCTGGATTTTTGACAATGAAGTCATTAATCCTCTGGCTCTCCAATATTTTTCACTGATGGATGGGGCGCTCGAAGTGGCCGGGCATATTTGAAGGTGGTCTTGGTTAGCAGTAAAAGTAACCCCTTTTTAGAGTGCACCTTATTTTTATGTTTTGGCAGTCACATCGCTCTCTCACAAGCCCCAGAATGTCCGGAGGACTACACCTGACGTTGATTTACGGTTCTCACCGACCTGACTTGGAGAGTCATCAAAATAAATTTACCAACCATATCCTCTGATTGCCAGTCAGAGGATGCATTACGTGCCATGACAGGTCAGCATGTTAGGGGTTAAGAGGTTATAGTGAGTGTGGTTTAGGTTCTTAATTGACCCATTTTTCTATTTTAATGTATTTCTACACTTCTTGTGATTTCTCTGTAATTATGTCTTCCTCCATAGCTATGCACACATTGAAAGCAAAACTATCATCCTCACTACCATCATCCTCTGTGTTGGTTTTACACTGTCTCTCACAACAAATCACAGAACTCAATAGAAGCATGAAAATGAAATAATTAAGTGTAAGACTACTGTTCCTTGCAGTATTTTTTTTACTCATCTTTGATAAGCAATAGCATACTGACCTTCCACTACACTCTACTTGCACATACAATACAAGTCATCAGAAGCTATCTCTGGTATGATTGAACTATGAAGCAACATTCCTGGCTGGTCTGTATAGTACATTAAAATGTATATGCAATTGCATATGAATTGAGACCACTCTTTCAATTATTCCAATTTAAAGATGTTCAGTTGAGGATAGTTTGTCTAGAACTGGTATTTCTGAATGAGAGATATGATAAGACAATAAGTTGAGGACTGTTGAGTATAGATTTTACTCACTAATTGCTGGGATTAAATAAGCAGAAAATTAAATCTGGGAAAACCACAATTTGAAAAATGATTTGTGAAGGCTTTACTTACGTTGTGGTTCATCCTGATTTTCCTTGGTCTTGCCAAATATTTTGGACATGAAGCCAGTTTTGGCACCAACTGGTTCTGCTGGTGCTGGAGCAGGTGGTGGTGGTGTGGCCTGCCTTGGTTGAAGAATCTGACTGGTGCTTGGTGTTGAGAGTGCTACAGCTGATTCTGGAATAGCAGGAGGAACAGGGTTTGCAGGCTTTGAGACTAATGTTGTATGGGAACCTGGTATTGGAGTACCAGCACCAATAGGACCTGGTACAGAGGTACTTCTACGAATATTTCCTTGTCCTGTTTCTGCTTTTGTCCCATTAGCAGCATTAGGCGAAGATGAAGATGAAAGTTGATGGCTACTCTGAGATGGTGGAGGAGGAGTTGCTGCATTGGCAGCACCAGAAGTCATATCAGCTACCTGGCGACGTTTGTTCACAAGGTTGTCCAAGAATCTAGAAATAAGGACAAAAGCTTCTATGCATTTAACATTGATTATTCTAACTACTGTATACAGTATCACTACACCTAACCTCTTAGAGAGAGGCACAGACAAGAAACAGATGTTTAAGTTAACGCTTTGTCATAACTTGTGGCTAGACCTCTGATGTTAGGTTTTATAACTATTTTTACTTTCTCCATTATGTATAGTAAAGTAGAGGAAGTATTGTATTCCACCCAAAAATTCAACGTCGAGATTTCACAAGCAATGTTTGTTTTGAGGCCCCCTGAATAAAAAAAAACATTTTTCGAAAGAGGTCCATGCGCATGTGCGTGTCTGTGTGTGCCTGTCTTGCTGAAGATATCTTTCTCAGGGATGTTGAAATTGAATACTCTTGTTTCTATTTTTCAAAATGAAGATTTGTTCCCACATGGCCAGCTCTTGTTTTCCTATTACATGTTTGAGGAGCTTTGGTTCTGGCTTTATGTTGTGGTTTTCTGTCCAAAAGTGGTTGGCAACTGCTGATTTTTCCAACTGTTTGTTTTTTATGTTTGTAAAGTGTACCTTGGATCCTACTTCTAAATTTCTTTTGGTTTTTCCTATATACACTTTATTACAGTCACTGCATTCAATTTGGCTGTCATTTACCAAATTGAATGCAATGATTGTAATAATGTGTATATAGGAAAAACCAAAAGAAATTTAGAAATAAGATCCAAGGAACACTTTAGAAATGTAAAAAACAAACTGTTGGAAAAATCAGCAGTTGCCAACCACCTTTGGACAGAAAACCACAACATAAAGTCAGAACTGAAGCTCCTAAAACATCTAATGGGAAAACAAGAGCTGTCCATGTGGGAACAAATCTTCATTTTGAAAAATAGAAAAAGTATTCAATTTTAACATCCCCGAAAAAGATATTTTCAACAAATACCTTGAACCACCACCAGAAGAGGCCTCAGAGAAAACATCGCCATCCACACCAGGGAGAACCAGTTGATGTCTGGTTGATAATGAAGGAAAGTCAAGCCTTTGAAACTTGTTCCAGTAAAATATAAGTGTTTTATAGTGTTACTGATCAACTCACCTTTTCGGTTTAAACTGATTATTACAACACTGTTTTCAAACTTCCAAGAAAGAAGATAAGAGGAATGTTCCTTGTCAGACATCTTGGTCCTGAGTTTTAAAAATAACTTTTCTTCCTGGACCTTTGTATACCAAGTGTTACAAAATTAAAAAAAAAAAAAAAAATGTTTTATGAACTTACTTATTGTAATCTGCATCATCACTTTCCTGGTACAGGTCAAGCTCCTGAGTTGTCAGTCTTGTTTCTTGCTCATTTGTTTCAAGCTGTCCAAGTAGTGTTTCGCGCTGCAGCTGTAAGAATGGCAAATTGAAGAACTTGTGCAGCAACTTCAGACCAAAACCATTGCGCATTGAGGATTCTGCGTACCTAATCTGTGCTGAACCTGGGGGCCTGCAAAGGTAAAGTAGTACATTCTCTTAGAGGAAACTCCTTGAAAGGCATGTATACGACAAACATGTAAACAGAAAAAGAGATCAATATTTTGCATCCTTATTATAACCAAATATGTCGTGTTACTTTCAGTTACAGAAAAAAATTAGAAAAAACTCTGAGATGCTGAATACTAAAGGACACAACATATGTAAACAATGTAGAGAGTTTTAAGCCTTGACTTATTATGTATTTCTCACTACACACAACAGTTTTACATGCTTAGTAAAATAAGGTATGATGTATCTGCATTTTTGTCAGCTTGTGAAAATGTGCTCCATCTAGGGCTTCAAGTATGTAAATAACTAAGAATTATTAAAATGACCTACTAGTCTTTGACCATAAATTACTTTCAAAACTGATGTGTAGATATAAACTTACGCCATTGAATTTGTTATATCTGAACCCATAACAGGGCTCAAAGGTTGGAAAAGCATGACTTTGCTTTTTCGGTCTATTTAATGATTTGTCTTTCACATTAACACTGTATGAAGTTTTGTCCAGGATAGGAGAACTGTCTGGTGTTTCTTTGTTTGGTTGGCCAGATCATGTCTTGGTCACACAGCAAGGTTAGCTGTCTTGCCAGGGGATTGTTCTTTGGTCCTTCCATTTAGTGTGCCACATTAAATATCCTTGATGACCTCTTTCTAAACATATGCAGCCATTTCTAGTTCAAGTACCTGCACTTCTGGTCATTCTGATTGTTTCACTTTTTCAGTGTGCATCTTTCTAAACTGTTTAAATATTTTTTGGGACAAAAGTGGAGAACCAGATTTTGTATTGTGTGTTATTATTTGGGGGTAGATTTTAAGGGGGAATATTCTGAACTTTTAATATGTTTTGTTGTTCTGTTTTATGCCATTTACTTCTTGGTTGTGTGGCAGTTTGTGGCTTGATTTAGACATTTCATTAATTTGTTGATACTTAATGATGGCACCTTGTTTATTATTAGTATATTAGGTATACGTAGTGGGTTGACTTTGTCTTGGCTATGATAATGCTCTGCAGTTGAAGATGTATCTCGAATCAGGTGGTGGTGGGAAAGGAAGTTAGGAATTATGAAATTGTTCTGGCGCTAAAAGCTGCATTTTGTGGAAATTGTTATATATACACAATCGAGCAGGCACAAACAAGTCCATATTACACATAAACCACAAACTAAACATGTACTTGTTACACTTTTACATACAACTGGTTCACAATACTACTGTTGTTACCTAACCACTGTCAAAGCATCTGCTCTATACAAAGACTTGTTTACCACTGGCGTTTCATGCTGAGACAATGCTCATGAAGTTACCCTCTAGTCCCAGGCCTCCCAATGCTACAATTACTCCCAATGACAGCCAATACTTACTTCTGCACCTGTTTTGAATACATTGTTAACTATTCTTCAATTATATTCATATATATATACACACACGACAACACTCTGTACAATTTGTGCTGTCACAAACTTATATTGATCAATTACTACATGTTCAATTAATACTGTCACAGTTGTGTATGGTGATTATTAAGTTTGTTGGGTAATGTCTTGGGATTTCAATGTGGATTTTGAATTTTGATAAAGGGAACTGAATTCATATGAACTTTTAGGATGAAGATTAAAAGAAAGAAATCTTTTACTTCCTGGGACAAATTCATATTGTTACAGAAATCGGGAGGAAAAATTCTCGCAGTTTTTTGTTCAGGAAGACAAACTTGTGCTTTGCTGTGATATCCCTGGCTTGATATGTCATCTTGGAAATATTTAGCAAAGGATTGGCATCTATTTATTGACTCCAGTAAAAGAAGTCTCAAAGGTATTCTTCTGCACAATGGAAATAAACTTGCTTCAGTCACCCATTCAACATCTCTTCATGAAAACTATCACAATTTGTCTATGGTGTTGCAGAAACTGAGCTGCAATGAACACATGTTTTCTGTGTGAGTGGTCCATGAGGAAACAGTTTGTCTGGAGAATAAAACATTGTAAACTGTTCATTAATTGATCCTCAAAGTATGTTATTACCCCTTTACATAATAAATTGGGAATTATGAGCAGTAAGTGAAGAGTTTGGATAGAGATAGTCCCTGCTTTCGGTATCTCTATCAGAAATTCCTAGGAATGTCACATGCCAAAATTAAGGAAAATGTTTTTGACGGCCCCCAAATTCAGAAGCTTATGAAGAATCCAACATTCAGTACAATGATAAACAAAACATAGCTTCAGGCATGGGAATTGTTCAAGGATGTTTGCAGCAAATTCCTGGGTAATGTTAAAGTTGTCCACTACCAACAGATTGTCAAAACTGTGTTGCACAACTTCCAGACATTGGGTTACCCCATGAGCTTAAAATTACACTTCCTGTACAGCCATTTGGATTATTTTCCGTGAGGAATATGGTGAGCAGGGGCAACGGGACGTCTCCATGATGTCAGATTACTGTTGGTGTCTATTGTAAGATAACACTACTGAGCAAAAATACAAATGCAATTCAACACAGCATTTGTTCACACCAAAGTGCAGCAAATAATAGTGTTCTTGTAGTGAGATTCATACATTCTAGCAATGAACATTTTGTATATGAGAGGTAGAACTGGAACTTAAAAATTCAATGCCACAGCTGGGATTTGAACCACAGACCCTCCGCTTACTAGGTGGGTGCTCTAACCATTAAGCTACTGTAACAACCTCAAATCAGTTTGTATTTCTCCCGGTAAACCACAAAGGCAGTCTCACATCTGAGACAATTGCCCCAATGGCGACTTATTATTGCAAGTACTTTATATCCCAGGATTAAATAACCTTCAGATGGTAATTATTATTTATTTATGCCAACAAACTTACTGTTGGTGTTTTTAAACACACAAGCTGTGTGTGGGAAATGTTTGAGAGGGAGAACTGGAACTTAAAAATTCAATGCCACAGCTGGGAAAAAAATACGAACTGTTTTGACAATTTTATTCAATGTCATTCTGGCAGGTTGTCACAGTAGCTTAATGGTTAGAGCACCTGCCTAGTAAGTGGAGTGTCTGTGGTTCAAATCCCAGCTGGCATTGAATTTTTAAGTTCCAGTTCTACCTCTCAAACATTGCCCACATTGCCAACAAACTTATTTTTGGTGTTTTTGAATACACAAGCTGTATGTGGGCAATGTTTGAGAGGTAGAACTGGAACTTAAAAATTCAATGCCACAGCTGGGATTTGAACCACAGACCCTCTGCTTACTATTGTTTATATGTATATGTTACTATTTTTTCATATTTATATTTAAATCTCCCAACAGTACCACATTTTCTCCAACCAGTTGATCAAATATTAACATCAAGTTGGCATAAATAAATAATAATTTACAGATATTTTAAATATGTACAACCTGCAAATCACTATAAACGAACTCACAAGAGTAACTGGCAAAAGTGCAACAATACTGGATGAAATTTTAACGAATCTTGATCAAGATGAATATAAGGTACAAGTATTAAATGGTCATCTGTCTGATCATTATGCCCAGCAAATAAGCATATTTCATAGGGATGTGATTAAGAAAAATCTTAGTAAGGGAATGCAAGAAATCAATGAGGCAAACATTGTCTCTCTTTGCAACATAATAGCTAATGAGAAATGGATAATTGTTTTTAAAGAAGTTGACGTGAACAAAAAATGGAATAATTTTTATGTGATTTTTAATGACTACTTTGATATTGCATGCCCAAAAACAGCAAAGAAAATAAAGAACTACACAGTGAATAAATGGCTAAACAAAGATATAACAGATGCTAAAACAAAAATGATATATTATTACGATAAATATTATATATTATACAGAGAAACAAATAAAATAACAGACAAAGATGTGTATATAAATTTTAAAAAGTTCTATAGAAAATTAATAAAAAAATCCAAAAGGGAGTATTATAATAATGTAATTAGTAACTCGGTTAATATCTAAAACACAACTTGGAATGTGGTAAATAATGAACTTAGCAAAAACAAAAACCAATTAGATAACATACAGATAAAACAGCACACAAGATAAGCAAGATAAGATCCCAATGTAATAAGTAACCTGTTCAATGATAGTTGGAGTCAACTTGAAATGTGTCAGCTGCATAAAATCTTGCAATATTACTAAGATAAGTGAAGCTTTTAGTTTCTAATTTGTTCTTACTTTAGATTCTTGATGCTTCACTATTAATAGCTTCATTATTTTCTTATTTATAAATGCGTGTTAGTTGGTAGATGTATATATTAGTATAGATGTATATAAATAACTATGTTTGTAAAAGTTCTTTATATGTAAATATGTATAGCCAATCTATTCTGACGCTATGAATTACACTGTAATTTCTACAGCTGATAACAATAAACAATTTAGTGAACTACTCTCTTATTTAAAACCATCCAAAGTGAGAAATTTTAAAAAAAACAGAAAATATTACATGATCTGCTTTTATTTCATGCCCAACAAAATTGCAGGTAAGAGTATGTATGCAATAAGTTATTAAATGTATGTTTGTAAATAGTTATAATGTTTCCACATTTTTAATATATATTTATTTATTGGCAGTGGCTATGGTGATGGTGTTCTCATCCTCATTTTCTGTAAATCATTCTCAAACTTGCCATATTTTATTTTGTATCTAAGAACTACAAAACAAGTATGCAATATCTTACCTTACATAACTCTCAATAAAATAGGTGACATGGTCTGCAGTAACTGTCCTATGATGTGCCATATCACAATGATTTGCTAACACCAGAACAGGTATATGATTTGGCACTCTTGGCAACTCTCTCTGTACATAGTCGAAAGTCCTACAACAAACGTCACATGTATTAAACATATACCTCTCTTTCTGTGTCACAACAATCCTATCAGAAACTCTTTGCTTAGTTTCAGTAGTTTTATTTACTTTAGGTCATTATTACTATTTCTGCATCAACTGATCTATATAATAGTGAAAAAGTGTAAGTGCAAATGAAAGTGTACGTGTGTGCATGCGTTTGTGTGTGTGTGTGTGTGTGTGTAAGCACTACAAATCCCAGATCATCTTCAAAAAATGCATTAACTTGGCCCCACAAAATAATTTCAGCATAGGGAAATTACTGTGCAATGGACCAGATGATCCAGAACAAAAACGCAGGGATCTACAAAATCAGTTACCCAGATTGTGACCAGAGTTACGTAGGGAAAACCAAGAGGAATTTACTGTACAAAACTTAAAGGTAAGCTACTGTATACGATTAGTATACACACCTGAAGTCATTAACGGTGAAACAATTTAATCCACTGTAAGTTTGCACTTAACATCTCGCATGGATTGGCATCAAGTTGGCCATGACAAAATACCTGCATTTACCTTCAATTATTAGTAATAACAAAGTAGTTTATTATCCTTCTATGTTCATAGCTTACGTGCATTGTTTATATGGTTTTGTGACGTGATAGAAAGCTATGTTGTCTGCAACTTTGACAAAGTTGCAAGTACAGAATAGCCAACTTGACACAAATCCATGTGAGCTGTCAAGTGCAAAGTTACAGCAGTCGGGGTATAGTGGATATATTGTTTCACTGTTAATAGCTACAGGTGTGTTGTACCAATCGTATACAGTAGTTTTTCTTTAAGTTTTGTATAGTAAATCTTACACACTGTCATAATTCCAGACTCTAGGGAGGATGAAAAACAATTTTGGCTAGAGAAAAATTCCTACCACCCAGATGGGAATCAAACCGGGAACCCCTCACACAGCACGTAAGTGCTCTACCAACTGAACTGCAGGGCCACCTCAAAGGAATTGTCCTCTGTGAGTAGGGTTGCCAGATCTCACATTTTTTGGCTTAATCTTACATTTTACGTTTTTTTCCCTCCTGTAAGACAGTTTCTTCCATTTTTCTACTTTTCAAGGAGGGAAATAAATTTTTGACCACAAAATGCAATTAGCTACGTTCTGATAGATTGCACTGGTGTGTAACCATACGCTTATTTTGGGAACATTGGTAACAGCAATAAAATACAGTTGACTGTTCTGTACCATGAGAATGCATATGCAGTATCACGGTCCATTGTTATGTTGCCATCCTTGTATTTGATATATCTGGAAGATGGACATGTTTGTTTATAGCATACACCATAGAACCAAACAAACCCTTAAATGAATAACAAAACTACATTTCTAATATATACAAGGTTAAGGTAATAAGTATTTGCTTAGGATAGAACTGTTGTTAGTGGGTACTAAAGTTATTAAATGTTTACGAATACTGTGACTTTTGGTGTGGGTGTGTGAAGTAAAGTAGACAGATGTAGTCGAGATAAAGAAACACTTTTATTTCCGTAAACAGTAACTTGTACACTCGTTTGTTTGTTTGTTTGTAGTGTTTAACGCCCGCTTTTACTACTACGGCACCGCAGGCGGTGACACTGATGATACATGGAATGAAGATGGAGCACCGGTGGAATGAGATGGCGGGGGAAACCGGAGTACCCGGAGAAAACCCGCCCTGACGCCGCTTCGTCCACCACGAATACCACATGCGGGTCCCTGGGATCGAACCCGGGCCGCCTAGGTGGTAGGCGAGCGCGCTAACCGCTCGGCCACGGCGCCGCCCGTACACTCGTTGCAACAGCAAGAAAGTCTTTTCCGATTCTCCAACAGCACGACTCCCAATTCGTAACACAAAGAACTAACTCTTCTCCGTCGGCACAACGCTTCACATCGTCTGTCCGTCTCCATCGGCACGACTACTCAACCTTCACATACGTCTGACTGACTCTTCTCACACTTTACCGCTATTTATATCTCCCAGGCACTGTTCTGGAAAGTTCAGTTATTGCGCTGGAGTACAAAGTAGAAGATTCCAGTAGCCTCTATCCTTTTCTCTCTTTCGGCAAGCGCCCCAACAATGCGGCCATTCTCTGTCTCTTTCCTTCGGCTCCTTTGCGGTAGTGCCGACAATAATGCGATGGGTGACACTGCTGCTGTCGGCAATTAGATGCAGCGGGCGCGGTGACAATACATTATTTTATCAAACCAAGTTAATTTTATATTTAGATTTTTATTTCAGTTGATTAATTTGCGAAATTAATGCATTTTCACTGATGTGAGAAACAGATGCACAGAAATTAGTTGAATCTGAATTACAGGTGGTTGTAAACTTTTCATATTCATGCAAACATTTTTTTTGAAATTGAAAAATGTGTTGCAAAATTGTTAAAAAAATGAAAGCTGAAAGTAAATACCAACGAAAGTGTACATGATCAAAATGAGTCTTGAAAATTACATTTTGGCACTTAGTTGTGTCACTAAAAAAAAATTGTCCTTTTTTTCGTAAACATAACCTGGCAACCCTATTTGTGAGAGAAGTGTAAAATGGATAGGAATTATCAGTAGACATTGACCTTAGTTGCGATGAAACACTGATGTTTGCTATGTCCTTACAGAAAAGTAAAATAAAGTAACTCATAACAGTGAAGTAATGTGATGCACCTTAGGATCTTGTGAAGTTAGTGACAATTTTGAAATGCCATCAGGAAGAGAAATCTTGGAACTGGTCAGGTAGTAAATAGTTTGTGAAAAAATCACAATGAATATTACAGCAATGAATATTATATTATTATGTGTCCTGTGTAACGATCCAGCAGAAATGAATGAAGAACACTTGAAGACCTGTGAAGCATTAAGATCAGAAGAAACTACAGTTCAAAAGTATTGGAAAGCACGAATGCTAATGGCTTCATTGACAGATGCAAGGCACTAGAAAACAACAACAACAACATATTACAGCAGCAAAGTATTTAATTATTGTTAAAAATATATTTATATATCTCGCACTCTAAAAGCTACTGACTGAGAAAATTTTAAAGAAATAAAGGTTTTGTGGTTTAGTTCACAAAAGTCTTATTATTTTGATAAGTGATAATTCTTCACCACCTCCACCATCCTAAGTGAGAACTTCCAGAGTTCCTAGGATCCAGAACTACATCTCTACTAGAATTCACAACACATATTTATCAACTTATCGCCATTAGAAAGCCATATTTATATCTGACCGCAATACTGAAGCACTTTTAATTTTCAGGTTTCTAGTAAATCACACTATAAAGGTTAATAATTTATGTCTAATTATTATTCTTTCTCAGTGTCTGCATTGTGGGTTAAGGTAGAAAAGTTTAACCAGATAAGAAAAAAATTCAATGCCATGGCCAGAACTTCAATCAGAAATCTTCAGTTTTCCATGCTCTACCTCTGAACTACTGTATCAAGATACACAAATATGAAGTGCTTCTTCAACATGATTGTTTATCCTGGGAGCTTCAATGACCTCCAATTACTCTAAACCTAAAGCATACCTCAAGCTTAGAAGGTAGGACAAAAATGAAACATACCAGCTCTTAGTTATATCCATAATTATGATTACACCATTTGTCCCCTTATACACATCAAGGAACTCTGCATCTAAGGCTGGTTCTTCAGGCACCTCTAACTGTGTGTTATCAAGTTTTAGGCCATCAAAACGTTTCTTCTTTTTTCCTCTATCCACCACATCCCATACCTCAACTTTAACAACATCATCAGTTGCCTTGTAGTTCCACTGAATGCTTGCAACCTGCAATTAACATAATATTTTAATAAAAAGATACTTGCTTGTATGTACGAGATGTGCGCTTGAACATTCTTCAGATCCTGTCCGCTTCTCTTACAACAATGGCAGATAACAGTAGTTATATTTAGTATTAGTTCCTTAATTTATGCATCTCTTAGATCAAGTTAGCATTTACATGATAGTTTGTTAAAATATAAAAACAATTAAAAATGTGAAAAAAATTAAATTCTGAGGCAACAAATACAAAAAATATCGCAATTTGCTTCAGTCAATATATTTAAAGAAATTATCTCTCAGGAAATATTGTATGTGTAATAAGATGGTGTCTATGCAAAACTGTACTACTGATCCCATAAAGTAATAGTATGCTCACAGCGCACTCCTGATTATCCAGGCTAATCAGTGAGAATCACTGTCTGATTAATGCAAAAAGCAGATAGTATAAAAGTGGATTATTCTACACATACCATATAGTATATAGCCCTAATTTTAAATCTACATTTAACTTCATATGTAACATACACAGTACATGTAGAGTATACAAGTATAGTGTAGTACACAAGTTATTTTGATAAGTTTAAGTTTCAATAAGTTTATCATCCACAGATTCAATTACAAGTTTCAAGCATGTCAAATAAATAAAATATAATTAAAATTCACTTACGCTTTGAGGTTGTGGAAAGTAAATGTGCATATATTTGCTGTTTTTAGAAACTATTCATATTTATGCTGATGCCTCTGATACTTTTACTTTTGTTCATTTCTTTCCTTTCTGAAATTCATATTCTGTATGCTGCAGTTATGCCAGTGTATTCAAAATTCTGCTGTGCCAAATAATCCAGCAATGTATCAAGACATTGCTCCAGTGTGAAAAATACATTTTTACATAGTTGATAGTAAAAGTGCTCAGTGCTCAAAAGCTTTCAACACTCCAATAATGCCAACGTTGTTTTCTTGTGGAATATGACCATCACCTCATTCCAGTAGACTGTGAATGAGTTACACAATGCTTGTTTAAAATGGGGGGCATTTGAATTTGAATACGAGTAAGTCTAGAAAATATTGTAATATTAATTCAATTTTGTTACGTTATTTTCGTTGTTTTATTATTTCCACTACCTCCCTTATGTAGAATATTATGGAATATTGTAAAAGCCATGTTGCCAACACTGATGCTATGCAAGGCAAATGAACATCGTAATCTGAAGACTATCATGACCATGAGAAAGGTAAAACAATACCATATATTTATATATAATCTATAATATATCTAAAAATATTCAGAGCTGCCTAAAAAATAGTGTATGATACACGGGTTAAAAGGATTTTATTTTGTTCGCAGGTTTCCTCAACTTGGCCTGTGACCTTGCTTCGGAATCATATCTACTCACAAAATAAAAGCTTCCTTTTAACTATTATATCATAAATAACTATTATAATCTTTTAATTCTATTTTTTTTTTGTGCAGTTAAAACAACTTTGTTGTGCTTATTGATGTTTAATATTTGATACATGGGGACTAATGACTGGAGACGTGAATTGGAAAAAAAAAAAAGATGAAATGGCTAAAGATAAACAACCTAGTACAATTAAATAAGATTTTTAAAGATAAAAGTCAGTTAAAAGTGCAAAGAAATTTCTCTGTAGAATGAAAATTATATGGCAAGGACAAATAAGTAAATAGACAATGAACAGTTGTAAAGTATTTGTGTAGCAGATCAAAGTTACGATTCAACAGAACAGTGTGAGTTGCAAGGTCATGAACTGAGAATTGGATTCAGTTCTAGAAGACAATTTCATGAAATAAAAACTACCATCATTTGTCACAGTATAAGGTGGGGAAGTGCTGTATTCCATTCAAAAATTTAATATTGATATTTCACCAGAAATTCATGTTTTGAGACTCTCTGAATCCAAAAAAAGCATTTTTAGAGAAAAGTTAGAGAGAGAGCAAGTGTGTAAGTGTGTGTGTGTGTGTTTGTGTGCACATGTGTGCACACGCATGTGCATGTCGTGTATGGGTGCACGTGTGTATGTGCATATGTCGTGGGTGCACATGTGCATGTTTGTACAGCATAACTAAAAAATAAAAGTTGGTTAAATACTAAACTTTGTATTTAAGTTCAGCATCTTCCAAGGATGCGACACAAAGATTTGGAAAAACCTTCCAATCCCAGGCTACACTTTACAAGGAACATTTTTTGCATTTTATCAAAAATGGCTCTAACAATTTTCATTAAAATAGCATATGTTAAGATATTTTCATGACAAATGAAATGTATGTCTCCAATTTTTTAGGAATGTCTTCAGGAGTCCTCTTTATTCTGGATGGCTTTTGCATAAACCATAAGAGATAGACAAAATCTTACTACACAAAAATAAAGATCACATTAAAACACACAATAAAATGCCATACATCTTTATTTTTGTGTGTGTGGAATGAACCGTTGTTATGTGTCTGAACTAATACTTTTCTCAAATGGGAAGTCATTATTCATCTTTTTATTTCTTGCCATGCAGAGAGAATGGAATTTCAAAGCCAACATATAGTGAAAAGCTGTACTCTTAAAACCTTTTATTTTATCTAGAAAATTCAGTCTAAATTAAATGTAAAAGTTTTTGTTATTATGAAAATAAATGTTGAAGTTTGAATATATGTCCCGGTGTAGTAATCTGGATACTGGGATATTCAGATTTTATTGATTTTATTTGTATTCACATGTTCCCCTTGCACCTACAAGAAAATTAGCAATAAGACAATTCTGCATATGTTTATCTGATTAATATGAAGTAGAGGAATAAGCATTTGTAAGAATATTTTGTACTAACATAGATAAAGTCATGTGAGTGCAACACATCAGATTTTTAGGAGTAATAATAGACTTTCAGCTTAGTTGGATAGAGCATATTGACTTATGTTATGCATTATGAGTTCTAGCCAAAGTTTGCACTATAGATGTTGTTAAAACTATTTTAATTACATGTATTCAGTACTGGTCTATGGTATATTCTTTTGGGGATGTCTAATTCCTCAGCAAAAATATTTAAACTATGAAAAGAATTTTAAGAATCATTATTTAATTCCAGTAAACGAATATTTTCAGAGCTAAAGATTTTACCTCTACCTTGTGTTTATATCCTAGAAACTTGATCATTTATACATGCATATGCTTATGTTTAATAAAGATTACCACAAACATAATAGAATATCCAAGTCTATACAACATCTACAACAATAATGGAGCATCACCCTTGAAAACAAAAAATTTATTTCTGATTACCCACAAAGAAAATCAGTACAGAGCCTACATCAGCAGTGCTGAGCCTCATGACCCAATACGTGCGGTTGGTTTTGAAGATTTCAATCGCTCCATGGACTTGTGCAATAAGGTCCTCCACTGATGTTACAGGAGTGCCATACACTATACTCTTGATAAAACTCCACAGAAAATAGTTGAGAGGTGTCAGATCTGACAACCATGCTAGCCATGGAACTGGTCCATCTCTAAAAAACCATTGATCTGGAATGCGATGTTGAGGTGATTCCACACATTTACATCAGTGTGCTGGTGCTCATGTCAGTCATTTCCGCAGCTGTGTACTGGTACGTGTCACACTGCTGTTAAAATGTTACTGTACAAGAAACTACTCAAGTAATGCAGTAGGATGCGCAACAATGACTTTATGGAGGTATGTAGCGCATTGCAGGGATGTTATTAGGCTCAGGTAGTTCATTTGCAGTACGCAGATGGCTAGAGGGTTGCATACCTTCCATATTATCAATTGGACAATTCTGATAGCAGGAGCAATTTAAGCTCTTTAAACGGGTCAAGATAAATATTTACATGTAAATAATGTTAAGTGTTTCAACACCAATTCAATTTTTATATATACATATACATCAGAGAATTGAGGAGCTACTTGATGGAGAAGTAGTGGTCTCAGGTTGCGAAGGCTGCATAACTTACCGGGAAGGCTTGAGGGGGGCTGACCACGTCCCACCCTTTAGTACTGCACCCCACCAATGACGCCTGTAGTGGGCAGAGGTGGGGGATGCAGCGGCTGGGCGGCAAGCCAAGGCCCTTCCTGGGCTGTAGCGCTAGGGTTTAGTTTAGTTTTAGTATTTATTAAAAAGCAAACTTGGATGTACAGCATTTATAAGGTAAAAACAATTTCAATTGTGCTAATATGAAGAAATTGACACAAGGAAAGAAGAAAATTCCATTTCTAGAACATAACTTTGTTCCTTTTACTAGATGCAATATTAACCGGGCTTGTGGGCCGTGGTCTATTGGGTTCCTTCTTCTTCCCAAACGTTTCGTCTGCAACTACGGCAGACATCTTCAGTGGCGGCAAGGTCGAAGTTTTCTAGTGGAGATCTCAGCACCGACTGCGCTGGTCACCACCAGAGGTGCGGTATTTATGTCGGCGGCCGGAGGGGAGGTACGTTCTGATTGGTCCGGGTGGCCAGTGGGCTGGACTTGTACCAGCGGAGTACTACAAGGAGCTGGCGTCTGATTGGCTGGAGAGGGGTTCTGGATTTTTGTTTTTGTTAACGCTGTTTGCCATATTCTGTTGAGTTTAAGTCCTTCCTCTTTGCAATTGATATTATTTTTGTGCTTGTGTATTTCAATGGCTTCACGGAATAAGCGAGAATAGTAGTGGGATGTAGATGCCAGAATATCTGTGTTACCATATTGGATTATGTGTTCCCTTTCTTCGAGTATGGCATGTTTCGCAATTGCTGATTTTTCTGTTTGACCCATGCGACAATTTCTTCTGTGTTCATCAATGCGGGTTTTTATACTACGTTGTGTGGTTCCGATGTACACCTTTCCACACGAACAAGGTATTCTATATACTCCTGCGGTGGATAGAGGATCCCTGGGGTCTTTGGCGGAACGGAGTATGTTACAAATCTGTTTAGTGGGCTTGTAGACGGTGTCAATGTTGTGGCGTTTAAGTAGTTTGCCTATGCAGTCTGTGACTGATCTGATGTACGGTAAAAAGGCCTTGCCCTTCCTATTGTTTGTGGCTGTTTCTGTGATGTTGGGACGTTTACTAGGGCGTAATTTGTTCCTTTTATTAAAAGCATCAACCATAATTAGATCTTAGGTTCTATATAAATCGAAGCAGCTTAAACTTACCTGTATTTCTTCTGTTGGAATGTATTCTTCTACAAACTTATGGCCCTGCAATCTGTGGAAGAGGCAAGTTTTCCCAACATTTCTATCTCCTTTGATTATGATCTTCACTGAAAGCAAAAACATTTTATTCATTACCTGGGTTGATTATAACAGCTTTTCAAAACACAAACAATAAAGAAAAACCAGTTCATAAAGATATGGACAACATCAAAGTTCAGGAGCATTCATTTTGTGGCAGAAAGGTAGTAGATTGCTGAAATTTATTATGGACATTATGAGAAATCGTTCTATGAATTATAAATTTATGGAAGGGTTCCTAAAAGGATCTAGCTTTAATTCTATACTGATTACAATCAAATCTGAAATGTGTAATAACTTCACAAACCAAATTTTAGGCTCTCCACATTTAATTATTCTACTTTACATCTAATTTCTGTTAAATGCAGAACTACGGGGCTGGGCAGATAAAATCGGTCCCATCTAATTTCATATGATTTGGAGAAAAATATATTGGCTATTCTTTCTTCAGCATATTTAGTTTCCTTGTTGTTAAATAAAACAATTATTTAGAGACTAAATGCTTCACTTATCATAGTATTTGCTGCAAGTTCTTAAAATATTATGCAGACATGTTTCTTGATGCTTCCATCATATCGTCAGTGCTCTTGATTGTAATAGTTACCAATGTGTAACTATGGTAATTATTATAAACAAGAGCACTGAGGATACAGTGGAAGCATCAAGAAACAGGTCTGTTTAACATTTCAAAAACTTGCAGCAAATACTAAGATAAGTGAAACTTTTAGTCTCTACATAATTGTTTTATTTAATATTCATGTTACTTCACTGTTAATAGCTTCAGTATTTCATTGAATTCACTGTTGCTGTTGCTTCTTACAAATGATTGACAATAATTTATAAATTACTTATTATATTTGCTGTTATAAAGAGTTGTTTTGTACATTAAATAAGCATGACTTAAATTGAAAACTATGTCGACTTTTAAAAACACATTCTGCTCCAACTTACTCTTAATAATATTTAAAACAGTACTAGTTTCAGAGGGGATCCTCTTCATCATTCAACTGTTCAGATGACTTCTTCAATAGTAGAGCAAATATTCACTGTAGAGGTGTATATACAGACCAGCTCTGCCAAGGATACACAACCATTATTCAAAGACAGATAGCCTTGCCCAATACCAGTGAAAAGCAGCACTCAAGTTTTGGTGCAAAAATGGCATATGACTGGGTCCATTACTGTGCTGCAAGGAACAGAATGTCTTCTGTCCAGACATGAGTTTACAGTGCAAATTGATTAAATGACGACTACAAGCCCTTGACAGCCTACCATGAAATTGGCTCAACAGGTTCGTGCAGTAAAACAGTGTATGTTTTGTCTTGATAATAATGGGTGATCCAAAAGACTGAATCGGCTGTGCTGTGTTTTGCCTGTACGCATCCTTGGCACTCGTCACCAACTGTTGCTGCTATAGAACAGCACAAATGAAACTATACAAAGTTCTGTGTGCTATATGCTCAAATGTCTAAAATGTACAATAAATCTTGCTGGACTGAAAAATGTATATTTTGCCCAGTTTCATAGTGGACTAAAATATGGGATACATTTTTTTTTTTTTTGGGGGGGGGGGGGATGTGAAAGAATATTTATAATCCAAAAGAGAGCTAGAAGAATTTTAAGTGGAATAGACAATAGTACATCCTGTAGATCTTATTTTAGGAAACATAACATCCTACCTCTAGCTTGTATCTTTATAGCTGAAGTTTCAAATCATATTAAGAGAAATCAAGGAGAACTAGACACAAATATGGATATCCATTCTCATAACACTAGAGGGAAAAATTACCTTCATGTTCAGTTATGCAGAACAAATATTCAAAAAAATAACCTGACAAACTTAGGCATTAAATTATATAATAAACTACCAGCAAATATCAAAGAAATAACTAATATAAAAAAATTTAACAAAGAAGTCAAATCCTTTCTACTACAACATACCTTTTATTCAGTAAGTGAATATTTGACATTGTAACTTGTAAACATATCATTATTCTGTAAATCTTTTTTTAATAAGTGAATATTTGACATTTTATTTGTAATATTGTAAAATTAGTTCTGTAAATCGTATAGAAATTGTTTTTTTGATGAAGCCCATATCATGTAACATGATCTAAGTGGTGAATAAACATTTTAAAAACTTTACTTATCAATGTTATTAAAGGAGATACTGAAACTGGCCACCGTATTCCTATGCTCCCTTTGCACCTACAAAATAACCAGCACTAAGATAATTTCTGCAAATGCTTATCTCAACTAACATGAAGATAGAGGAATACGAGTTTATAAGAATAGTTAGTACAAGAGTAGAGAAAGTCATATGAGTGCACACATAATATTTTTTACCAGTGTTCTTATGAAACGTCATTGTATGTGTTATTAGTTCACTGGAGTATGCAAGTTTAGTTGTATAACTATATTTATAAGGGCACAGTACAGCAACTGGCTAAAGAACTGTATGGGTCTTCTAGATTTCTGAGCCTGAACATTTCCTGTGACCTGAAATTTATTGTAAAGTTCATGGATTGTTACATGGCCTGGAACTTTTACACCCAGAACTCTCTGCAAATCACACTTTCACTTGATGAGCTTCTTTTTTTGTGTTTAATGCCTGGTTTTACTACATACACACCACAGGCAGTGACACTGATGATACATGGAATGAAGATAGAGCAACGGTGGCATGAGATGGTGGGTAAACCAGAGAACCCAGAGGAAACCTGCCCCAGTGCCGCTTCGTCCACCACAAATCCCACATGTGTTTGCCTGGGATCAAACCCGGGCTGCTTGGTGAGCTGAGTTAACACATACAAATCATAAATAAATACATGTTGTGCAGTGCACTTCAGAGCAGAGAAAAACAAGTTTACCATGTGACTTTGTGTACAGCAGCTGTGTGTTATCGTGTTTCCGTGTACACAGTGGAAAAACACTGTGCAGTGGTTCAGATGTTTTTGGGTCCCTCTGTATATAAAGCATTGTTAAAATAGATGGACTTCCTTCTGAACCTGCTGCCACAAATGGTGTGCCCCAGGGATCCATATTAGGGTGAATCCTATTTTTAATTTATAAAACTGTACCAAGTGACAGTTGTACAACTGAAGGAATCCAGTAAGGATAAACGTACACTTATACCACTGGTTGCTGAACATGGTCACAGATGGTCATGTGGACCCCTGATGTTTATCATGAGTGATGAGACTTGGTTTCATCTGTCGGGATATGTGTGTGAGTGACCAAGGCTCAGGAATTAACAATGAAGTCTTTCTCCCTCTAGCTTCCCAGTATTTGGTGACAATATCAGAACACATCTTCAAAGTTCGGCATGATTCTAGCTCTTCCATATTCCTAATTTCTTCTCTGGTACACAGTAGGCAGTATGGTGAGGTTGGGAGACCAATCCTATAGAGATGGTTATTCAGATAATCATGTCCAGTTGTGAGACGAAAGGTGACAACATGTGATTTACTTGGTAATTTTTTAATTATTTTAGGATTTTGTACAATTTGTAGCCACTTTGAATTTATATTTTCTTGCGTTATTTTATTTATACAGGGTGGAAGGGAAGTCATTACGTTCCTTCTAATATGTGCTTCATAGAAGCATTACCAACAAAAAAGTCTAATGGCATTTTGTTCTTTGATCAGCTGATGAAAAAATAAATGGTTTTTGTTCCAAATTGGATGTGTAATTCTACAAGAATGTACAAAGATAACAATTTGTTACTTGTAAGATGCATAGAGTAACTTATTTCTCAAATAGCTTCGGTAGTAATTATGGGACATCACACACGGTTTCAAAATAATGAATCACTTAAAAGACGAGAAGGAATACACCAAGCAGCTCTTTCAGACGTGAAATAAATCAACAACGTTGCTTTGAGGTTGGTCAGGGAATTGACCTGGTTTCTGCATGTAAACAAGTCGGGCACTTTCGCTTTTGAGTAATGTTTTGGGAGATAACACTTGTGATTGGTCTCACTCGCAGTAAACACGGAAGGACATGGCAGGGTATGCGTTTATGTTCTCAAGATGATGTTTGTTTATGTACTGAGGTAGGGGGACAGTGACACCCACACAATCTGCAGTGTTGCCAGCTTGTTTTTGATTAAACTAAAATATCTCTGTAGGAAATGGTGAGAGACAAACATAAGATACAAAATGTGTTCCAAATACAGAGATCTATCACTGGTTTAAATTAATGTAACGACTTCCCTTCCACCCGGTATAGTTTTAACTTTTTTTGCAATGCGTATGATTGATTGATTCATAAGGAAATTTTATAACAGTTTTTTATTTAATTTGGGTCCCTTTCTTTGCTTAAAAAAAAATATCTGCTTTTTCATTACCATTCTCTCCACAATGAGACGGAATCCATTGTAATACAACTTTTTTCTCCAGTTTATCAATTTGTTGAATCATCTTTCTGATTTCTTTAATTTTTTTCCATTTTAGGGAGTGTTACTATTGCTTGTACAGCAACCTGCGAGTCTGATAGAATAACTATATTTTTACATTGATGTAGCCAGGGAAATATATTTTGCAGTGTTTTATAAACAGCTTTTACTTCTCCAACAAAATCTGTGGTACTTCTTACAAAATTTCTATAAAAGGAAAAGATCCACCATACCCCACCTGCTCCAGCCCCATCATTGGTATAATTGTGCTGCCCAAAAGGTTAACCTACACTTTACCTTTGCTAATAGAAACCTCTCAGATAATGCACTGATTATTCTCAGAAGCCACCGACATTTCAAATTGCACCAATGAGCACATCACTTCACCCAATGAATGCATAGAAATGACAGATACATGCTCAATTCATGTGGAGTAAACCACAGCACTGCAACATCTTAGCCGTTTTCTCTCTCACTCTTCTCATTAATTAGTACTCTAAGAAATAGATGTCCATGGTTGTAATGCATATGCTTACTTGGAGAAAATGTGACATTGCTTTTTGCAACAATAGATACCTGCAATCTTATTGTACCCTTTGAAGCCACAAGGGTAACAATTTGAGTAGCATGATAACATCAGAGATATGCAAACTCCCAGAAAAATAGCTGTTAGGTGACACAAAATCCTAACCTATTGTTCCAGCAACCCCCACATGACTAAAAGATTGGTGTACTATGAATGCAAAACGCATTATAGGTCCAATATTCTTCAATGCTACAGTCAACGCAGAAATCTACTTGACCTTTTTGGATGAAATTTACCCCGACTAATAGAAATGCAGGGTAATTACTGCTTCTGTCAATAAGATGGGGCAACATGTCACACATCTGAGGGGTCAGATACCCACATTCATAAGATGTTCACTGAAGAGAGAACTATAAACAATGGCTTATGGCCACCCCAGTCACCAGAATTTTTGAAATGTGATTTTTATTTAGGGAGTACTAGAAGGGAAAACTGTACGAGCAGAATCTCTATTCCACTGATAAACTGAAGGAATTGCATTTGCACTATCACCTATAAGAAATTGACACGGTTTTTATTAACCTGTTAAGATATGCACAGAAGTGTCTGGATACAGATGGAGGGTACTTTCAACATTTATTACCAAGGTAAATACATGATACATTCATTTATTCATTTTATTCCATTAATTCCATCTGAAGTTTGTTACAAATCAGTGTGCTAATATGGGGCAGTTTTATCTGCCCAACCCCTATAATCTTCCCCACTTTGTAGATAAAATACCTACATGCAGCAATTTGAGAGGTAGAATTGGAACTGAAAAATTCAATGCCATAGCTGGGATTTGAACCACAGACCCTCCGCTTACCAGGCAGGTGCTCTAACCATTAAGCTACTGTGACAACCTACCGGAATGACATTGAATTCTCCAACCGACTTGTATTTCTCCCAGCTGTGGCACTGAACTTTTCAGTTCCGATTCTACCTCTCCAACATTGCTCACACAAGGCTTGTGTGTTTAAAAACACTTAACAGTAAGTTTGTTGGCATAAATAAATAGTAATTATCATCTAAAGGTTATTTAATTCTGGGACATAAAAGTCCACTGAAACCTTGTTAATCTGGAACCCTTTAAACAGGATTTCACTTAATCTGGACAAGCATCCTTAAAAAAAAATCTGAATCTATGAATTGCTAACCTAAATTATAATACTACACTAGACAAACTTAAGGACATTGTCCATTTTATTTTTCCACAAACTGTACAATAAGAATTTATTAGGAATACCAGGAATACATTACTAACAATGGTACATTACGCTGCCCTCCTTCACACACCGTTGCTGTACCTTCAACTCTTTGTCAGAAGGATTAGTTTAACACCTGCCTTTCTCAGTCATTAAGCTAAAGAAACAAACTGACTGCATAATATCATTTAATAAACCTACAATATCATAGGGGAAATGTATGCATAAATCACTTACAATACACGACAAACTGGAAATTATCGAAAAGTTTGAAAATGGTGGCACTGTTGCATGTGTATGTGCAGAATATGGTATAACAAAACAGTTTCGAACATAAAAAAGAAAAAGGGAGAACTCTTATCATTTTTGATTAAATGTGAGTAAAGGAGGAAAATAGTAATGTTAAACAAATGTGGCAGCTGACTGAACAAAAGTTAGAAGATGTGACATACAAGTGGTACGAACAATTGGTGCAATTGGAATTGCAGTGAGAAGTGTTGAAATTCAAACCGCTGCCAAACTTCTTGTGAAACAACTTGGTATCAATGGATTTTCGGCTGGTTTGAGCTGTTTATACAGATTTTGCAAATATCATAACATAGTAAACAAAAAAATTGTGTGGAGAGATCTTAAGTGCTGATACGTCAACTGATGACTCATTTAGAAAAAAAATAAAATTTATTATTCAAGAAGAAAAGTTAGATTTGTCTCAAGTTTATACTGCAGACGAGACAGGTCGGTCTATTTTGATGCGGCATGTCCGAGAACATGCAAGCCTCCAAATCATTAAAAAAATGCCTGGACGAAAAATTTGCAAGAACACATTTCTGCATTATGTGCTAATGCAGATGGCAGTCATATTTTAAAGCCAAGTTATTGTAGGTAAAAGTAAACAACCAAGGGCAATTAAGAATGTAATGACCACATTGTCTGTGCATAACTACAATTAAAAAAATGCGTGGTTTAAAGCAGACATCACCCATGAATGGTTTCATAACCATGTTGTACCTGCAATAAGAATGCACCATGAAAATAAAAACCAAAATGATGTGAAAGCCATAATCTTATTATGTAATGCACCTGCATATGCAGTTGCAAAGAAACTGTTTAGTGCCAATGGTAAGATCAAATGTGTCTTCTTACCAACTAACACAATTTTCCTGATACAGCCAATGGACCAAGGCGTTATCTACACTGCAAAGCGGTTGTACAGAAAGAATTTCCTGCCTGAAGTTTTCGAAGTTGAGGAGCCTCTGGACGGTGAAGATAAATGGACGGAAAAAAACACTCCAGAAATAAAATTGTATGATTTTAGATTAATGATTTTCAATTTTGCAAGTGTAGTAACCAGCATTTCGAACTCTACATTGACTAATGCGCGGAAGAAACTTTTGTATGATGACGGTGTTGAATTGGACACCAATGCAATTGAACACTGGAGAAAGCTGTCACAGTAGATGACATCGAAGACTGGCTTGACAGAAACGAAGATGATCCAGGCTACCACATCATGATTGATGAAGGAATTGTGGAAAGTGTAAGCAATGCAAGGGACACCAGTAGCAAATCTGAGACTGAGGATGTGGATTTTGGAAAGTTAAAAGTGAGATTAAGTGACGTTAAACATCATCTGAATTGTGTAATAGACTTTGTCAAGAAAAGTGACAAACAGATTTCCGCATACTACCATATGAGGAGTTTTTGTGATCTCATTGTGAAAGAGATGTGTGATAAACCACAAACGTTTCTTCAAACCAAACAAATAAAGAATATGTAGTTAAAATATGGTGGGCCTATTGTATCTTACATTCTAATAAAATTATACAGTACATACTCTACAATTTCATTCAGTTTTTCTCTGTGGTGTTTATTTCACTTACTCCAGGCTTTTGACAATCCAGACAACATTAAGCTCCAATTGGTCTGGATTAATGAGGCTTTAATGTACTTATGATAATAAGCCGCCATTGGGGTAATTGTATCTGATGTCAGACCGCCTTTGTGGTTTACCGGGAGAAATATGAGTCAATTGGAGAATTCAGTGTCATTCTGACAGGTTGTTGCAATAGCTTAATGGTAGAGCACCCACCTGGTAAGTGGAGGGTCTGTGGCATTGAATTTTTCAGTTCCAGTTCTACTTCTCAAACATTGCCCACACATGGCTTGTGAGTTTAAAAACATCAACAGTAAGTTTGTTGGCATAAAGAAATAATTACCATCTAAAGATTATTTAATCCTGGGACATAAAGTATTTACAATAGTAAGTTACCATTGGGGTAATTGTCTTTGATGTGAGACTGCCTTTGTGGTTTATTGGGAGAAATACGAGTCGGAGAATTCAATGTAATTCTGGAAGGCTGTCACAGTAGCTTAATGGTTAGAGACCCGTCTGGTAAGCAGAGAGTCTGTGGTTCAAATCCCAGCTGTGAAATTGAATTTTTCAGTTCTGATTCTACATCCCAAACATTGCCCACACACAGCTTTTGTGTTTAAAAACACCAAGAGTAAGTTTGTTGGCATAAATAAATAATTCAGCAATTTGTTTAAAAATTGGGGATTTTAAGACTTTTATACTTCCCTTCACTTGTACCATTTAAATTCAATTCAGAACATGTAATGCACTTTTTTCAAACTGTTATACATAAAGCTTTAACTCAATATGTGCAGCAATTCAAAAGATGCTTCATATAGTAGGTTCGATGACAATGCTAATATGCACTTGCTCAGAGAAAATATAACTATAAACCAGCACAACTCACACCCAGATCTCTGCTCTTCACTGTGTTTAGCAGAATATTTGGTACCTAGAGTTCACACAATTATTTTTGTCATTATGCATATGGGTCACATAAAATTGTTTTAATCATAAGCAGTAGTAACAATTTAAACATTTCTGATAGTTATCTTCTGACGAAGCTTTATACATATGGCAAATTTAAAAAGTGAAGAAAGAGTTGAGAAATAATTATAAATATCTGGTTATCGATGATAGGAATAGATGCTGCTTCTCTGAAACCCTGTAACCCATCCAATCCCCCTTTCAAGGGTTTTTTTTAAAGGAAAATAGTGGTATACTGGACAAAAAAAACCAGTAATAATGGTGGTACTGAAGGAGAAGGATAGCTGCTGCTATCCTATCATTGTGTGTTAGCTACACTGATGTTCCAGCTACGCTTACCCACCACTTCACGGTTGTGGTCTTTGGGTTCTACTTATGAAAACGACCCTCAACTATGCTTTGAGGCTGAAGTTCCTCAAGCCCAGGATAGAGTTTGTTACTCTTACGTTGGCATCTGCGACATCAGAGGAAACCATGATGCTACCTTCAGTGAGAACTGGAAACTGAGGTGAGTCAGACCAGATGAGGAGACAACAAAATCTGCCCCAGGTGTAACAGTTTATCGGCTTTAGTTTCCAAAATGGTTAAAATTGACCACAAGGGAGCATGGTGATTAAGAGTTTTTCTTATCCTCCTATTTCACTTTAATTTTGTTCATCAAGCTATTTTAATTCCTTTGGCATTACATAGCCACAGTGGCAATTAATTTTGATCAACCTAATTAACAGAAATGCAAAATTCTGATAGATATTCAACTTACTATTATACTGCACGCCTTTGGAGAACTTGCGCTGCAGATTTTGGGACATGGACTGATGTCCTGGACGGGCAGCAGATGACAAACTGCCATCTGCTTTGCCTGTCAGGCGTTTCAGTGCTGAGAACATCTTTATACCTGCTTAGACACTGCAAGGAGAGTTCTTCATTTTAATGCTTCTGTAAAATAAATATGCCTTAATTAACACAGTTGTATTCTCTTCATCTGCATTTTCCATACAAATAAGTGTTTTCATTCTTTAACTTGGTTGTTTGGTCTGAACGACAATGTTTTCAAAAAATAATTTTGACACAGTGACTTATGTTTTTAGTTCTACTTACAAAATTAAAATTAGAAGGTTGTTTGTTTACATTATACACCTCTTTTATATATTTTCCAAATAGGATATTGCCTTAAATAAGATACTACTTACAGAACATCATGTTCTGGCCAAATACCATCAAATTGTTTGTAATTTAATTTAAAAGTGCTACTAGGTCACCAATAATTTAAAAACATATTGCCTTAACAATTTGAAAATGTGCATTTTCAATTACGTTAATACTCACATTTGTTCTTAGACATTATAAAAGAAACGTAAATATTGGAACGACATAAGCATTATTGACGACTAAGCAACAGCAGTGGTCAATTAAATAGAAAAACAGTGATTTAGTGACTTTTTTTTCTTTTTAAATGTCACTTACATAAATGCCACAGCAGCGGTACATCTCTTTACACAACAGATGTTTCGTACGGTTCAGAAGTACGACGAAAACATACACAACTGAAATGCACACGCAATATATACACATACAAATGAACACTGGCGGCCAATCATAGTCATTTGGTGCTACATAATTTCTTACCACAGAAAAAACTATTTCTTATTCATTTTCACAGCTGTCAAAATCTAGGGCAGACAGGCAGTGCGCCGATGGATGAAATCAGAATTAACTTCTGTGACATTGATTATAGTACTATTTTACACGCAACAGGAATACAGTTAAATTGTCGTGTATAAATAGCATTAAGTTACAGAGGAAACAATAATATGAAAATAAAACTCTTATAACATTAACACAAGCATGGAGGTAAATGTAAAATATCGACAGTCATTTTTTCCCGAGTTGGATAATCTGTGGACAAGTAGCCGAAGCGCCAACTCGATAGAAATCGAGTCAAATAAATACCAAGTAGCCCGCGCGTTTAAAATGTATAATGATTTAAAACCTAGTGTTTCTCTATAAAATAGTAATTTTAATGCAGCAAATTCTTAGAATAATAAGGTTTTCAAAAGTCTGTTGGTAAATCAGTTTTCAAAGAGCTATTTGAAAAACTTTTAAGAATGACAGTGCTTGAGAGTAACAGAAACGAGTGTGAAACAAGAATTACCTGTCTGCTGTGCAAAGGATTCCGGATTCGATTCCCTTTGAATCGTGGGAATTTTCCTCTGGCCAAGATTATTCTTTATGTGTGAATTTAATAATAAAAAAAAAGCCCCCAAAGACCCAAAACCATTGTTAAACGAGTTAACACCATTAACAATATGCAATGTTTTTAAAGGAGAAGCCGCCTATATGTTTTTTTGGAGTTAAAGGCGGGATATAAATAGAACAATAAAGTGTTTACTTTAGGCTGGCCCCGCAGCTAAGCCGGTAGAACTTAAAGTAGGGGAAGTATTGTATTCCACCCACTTCCACCCAAAACTCAATATCAAGATTTTACCGGAAGTATGTTTTGAGACCCCCTGATTCCCGCTCCCAAAATTAAAAAAAAAACATTCGTATGTGCATATGAACAGTATATGATTACCAAACGTGTATTGAAGTCCACCATCTTTTAAGGGTGAGACACGAAGATTTTCAAGAAAATTCCCCTCCCCAAACTACCCTTTACCAGAACATTTTTTGAAAATTGTGATTTTGTCAAAAATGATTCTGAGTTTGGTTGAAATACTATATGTTTAAGATATTTTCATAACAAATTAAACGCATATCATGAATTTTCTGCGAATAGCTTCTTGATTCTGAATGACTTTTGCAAAACTAGTAAACCGTAAGAGATAAAATCTTATTATCCAAAATGCAGATCTCATTAAAACACAAAATGTGCCTCTTTTTTGTGGAATTAAACGTTTACGAGGTATTCTTAGGTACTGTAGTGAAGTTTCAGACTCTTACAATTTTCTCTAACGGAAAATCGTTTCCTCTTTTGCTTTCTCTACTATGTACATAGAGAAGTTATTACATTCCACCCAAAAGACCGATGTCGAGATTTTGCTAGTAATATACGTTTTGAAGTCCTTGAATCTAAAAGAGAGCCTTTTCTGACCTTATTGAACATACAAGAGATCGGAATTTCAAAAGCATCACATGACGACCCGCTATTAAAGATTTGACTGTCGCTTGAAAGCCTGCCCCAATCCCAGCTCCAGTAATACAATTTCTGTAAATGTTTATCTCGATTAACATGAAAAAGATGGAAGAATAGTTTTTCGTGCAAATACTTTCTTCAGCAAAATAAAAAATTTGAATCAATATCCTGCGCAAGATTTTTATTGTCGTTCTTAACTTATCTCTTCCCCCCTTCAAATCCAATAAACATAAACAATCTCTCTCCTAGTTATCAGAGAGAATTTAAAAATACAAAGACTAATTAACATATTATTGTTCCTACATTACTCCCTTTCCAGTGAATAATTCACGATACAAAATTGTAAAATTTAACATTTTTGTTCTTTATATGTCAACAAATCTGCAGGAAAACGAACAGTTTTACTACTTCTTGTTTATATTGATGTCTTGAAGCTCTTATTCTCATTCTCGCTTGACATAGCTGTCTGGGATGGCATACTTGAATGAGAAAGATATTTCCTTCTGGTTCAAAAGAATTCTGGCCCTCGTCAGCTAATAAAAATGCTGTCTTCAACCGATCGATTGGGATGTTAACTTCCTATCCTTTGATTTTAACAGAGAAATATTTATCATTTTAAGCAATTACAGGAAAAGGGCCTTCATGGGGCGGTTCCAGTGCTTTCTTCACCCTGTCGATACGTATGAAAACAGGAGTACATTTCTTCAGGTCTCCCTGCACGAAGATGCTTCTTGCAGTTTTGTGATGTGCTGGTACAATCACTCATAAAAGAAATTGGGGTCACGTTTCGAAAGAAAGTGTCGCGCATGTGGTGTTTGGTCACCTTTTAACTTTCTAAGCTAGCATCAGTGGAAATACTATGAAGCATAGGATACAGGTGAAAGCAATGTTTTGCTTACATTTAGTTATAATCAGCTATTCAATTGAAAATGAATATTAATAATCTGTAAAATGAAAGAGCTTCAGTTAACTAAACAATTGTATACCTTTCGAATGTTGTAACAAATTGAAAATCTGAAAAACAAGCTTTCGCGTTTTGGATAGAATCCGGAAAGAAAGAAAAGAAGAAAAAACAGTCAACACCCCTCGGTATTTGAACCTCTGTGCTTCAGTTTTAGAAGCCGGCACTCTACCAGAGCACTACTCTGATATCGAGCTCTGGTTTTTCACATTAATCCATCATGCCCCAAAGACCTGCTTTTAGATTTCAGGTGTTTGAAATTCATGTGCTAGAAACATCTGTGTATCTTCTTTCGACAACTAAATCCATCTACTAGAGATGCCAGGGTCTATAAATGTAATATTTGGGATGTTCCCAAATTCCCAACCCCTCCTTTCTTAATTCTTGTGAAGTAGGTACAAAATATTGTATATATTTAAAGGTCACATAATCAAATTGTGCTCTATATTGCTTGTTCACATTCAGATTAACATGTTTTGGTCTTTCTTTCACACGGAATCCATTTGTACTTGCATTTAATTCTTGCTTACTCTTCGGATAATACGAAAAAATATAACAATAAAAATAGCAGTAATAATAATAATAATAATAATAATAATAATAATAATAATAATAATGATAATTATTATAATGATGATGATGATGACGATGACGACGATGATGATGATGTAACTCGGAAAACATTTGGATCCGGCTCTACATACAAGAATGAGTGGACAGTCATGTGAGTGCAATAATAACAGTACTTTTTTAATTACTATTATTTTATTTATTTATCAACAGGTTTACAATGTGAGATCACATCTTCCTGTATCCAAAGTGTTTAAGTACGTATCTTCTTCCTCCATTCTTCTCTTATTTCCCAATCCCGCTCTTCTAAATTCTTCTCCTTCATACTACTCCTTATATCATCTATCCAGGTTTTCCGCGGTCTTCCCCTCTTTCCTCTCCCTGGTGGAATCCATTCCAAAACTTGCCTCGACAATCTTGTTTCCATCATTCTACGTGTATGACCATACCATTCCAATTGTTTGTATTTTACAAAATCTAATAATGTATCATTAACATTCATTTTTTGCCTAATAGTTATATTTCTAATTTTTTCTAATTTAGAATGCCTTGTGGATCTTCTAAAACAATCCATTTCAGCGGATTTACTATTATTTGATAAGATTATTATTTTTGGTAGCAATGTTCTATTTCTGACATCTTGATTTTTTTCTACTTCAATCTTAGTCCGTACAACTTATGTGAGAGTTAAGTGCTTCTCAAGCAGTCGACAATGTGTGATTTTGTAGCTATTTCAACTACCAGAAATCTGTTACAGAGATATTATTTGGCTGAAGCTGTTTGTCATGTTTTTGCTAATTAATTCTCTTTGCCATGCCTCCGCAATATCAATCACTTTAATTATGCCTATACTGGTTACTTTGCGTTAGTGATTAAACTCGCAAACTCTGATTACCACGCTTGTCTTGACTCACAAATGGTTCCACGTATTTCTGGCATCGCTTCTCTGACTAGCGTTTAGAGAAACGACTTCCTTTGGCATGAACAAATATCAATTTAAAACTACTCTAAAACTGTATCTAATTCGGTGAAATTACACATGTTAAAACGATTCTGTTTACATTCTTGCGACTTCTCGAAGCAATTGCTATTACCTACATACGATAATTAAAATGTTAATTGTTATTAACATCCATTATACCGCTAGCTAATCATTGGCTTACGTCGCGTTTCACTTCAGACAACTGTGTGCGTGAGCATTCACCTTGCTGTACTACAGTACTAGATTTTGTTGCAGCTTATGATTTACTACAAGGAATCTAAGCATGTGTAGGTATACAGTTAAATAACACAATGAGGAATTACATAAATATGCAAATAATTAAGCTTTTTTAAGCATAAAACTTTCTGAAATTGTAATAATTAAACTAATCACCCATTTTCACTATTTTAAGCGCAATAAATGAAAATAATTAAAGTAATAAATCTTTGGACTTCAATTAACTCAACTACATTAAAAGATAATTTTAAACATGATGAAAAATAACCTATTTATGTATTTTATCAACATTATGCGTAAGTAGTATTAGCTATATTTCAAAGACATAAGTATTCCACAACAGTTTAAAAATTATTTGGTCATTATTATATCGGATGACTTGAAAAAAGTGTGATGGAATTGAAACAGAAGCACCTATTTATCTTAGCAGCGTTGTATGAAGTTGAAGTCTCATCTAGAGTCTGGCATACACCCATTCTTCTTTTTAGGATGTTTTCTGTTATAGCAAAATGATGGCGAAAAACCAAACATGACCATTTTCCCACTATTGACCATGCGCAATGTGGACTGACAACCTAAATGACAAGAGAAATCCGCTGGATTAGCGATGCTTTGATTCCCTTCTTTTTCGCTTCCAGCTCTTATATAAACCTAAATGCTAAGACAGTGTATTATTGATAGCGCATTATACGTAACAAAATGGTACGAATAAAAAAAAAAATTTTTTTATAGCGAATCATTCGCATCGTTATACAATATACGCTCGCTTTGTTTATGTACCGTGGTGCAACTACTAGTTGGTGGTGTTTGTTATTCCTATGTTGACAACATTTTGTTTATACATTTATTTTAAAGCTGCTAGGTAGAAAGTGCCGTTTGCCGAAAAGTTGGGAAATAACGTTGCATAGTAAAAACTGTCGAATAATTTGTAACCTGATAGTGAGTTCGGCAAGAATTACTTAAATCAAACAGTGAATGGAACACACAAGCGATGGTTTTATTCCAGAAAGACTTGGAATGAGTTAATAACAATGATTTTGCAGTTCACAGTGTCGTAAATTCAAAAGTGCAAACTAATTAAGTCGTTGTAGTTTTAACTATAATAGAAATTAAGAGATTTAAGACATCAAGATATTGGGTGTGTATGTTTTCAGCTCTGAACATTATTTATCAACATTTAAATCTTAACAATCTGACTGTTCTTTCCCATACACAACGAAGAAGTACCAACATTTCAACATTTAACATCAATTATGTTCATCTTCGCTAGCTTGTGTGATGCTCTTCCTCTCGGGATTTAGGTGCAGAGAATCATCGACCGAAGAATGGTGATCAGCCTCTGTAGCGGACTTGAAAACCTCGATCTTCATCACTAGTTCCACGAATCCAGCCTGCATGGTAACTCAAATGTTTTCATCGATTACATTCAGGTCATGCCACTTGAGATGTAGTGCCCAATGGTTATATGTTCTGTGTAGTGCATTAGTGTACTCAACGGTAGCCAACTGCTCTAAGGAACCCAAGGAAGCGGCGAAATTTTCAAAGTAGGACCACGAGGTTTTGGACCTCACTATTACCATTTCCTCACCACAGACAAAATCTTCTCTTACCTTGCCTAAGAAACTGACTTCAGAAGCTTCCTCCCCTTTCATGTTAACAAACGAACTAAGGAATGTCGCACCTTTAGCTTTAGCAATTCGCAGTAAATCTTGCTCTTTGCATCTTTACACAGACATAACTTCGGCTTTGACTAAGTACTTCAATGAAAGAGCAGCTACACTTCCATTGCTTAGGATCACGTTTGCTCCTGCGTTGAAATTTGGTGTATTCTCTGCTTGGTGATGTACAGTTTCCTCCAACTTCTTTAAGCTCGTCTGTGCCAGTTATCAGAATTAAACACCCAACATCATTCTGTATTTTTGCTGAGCAAAATTAAAACAAGCAATCTGGGCATGAGTGATCCTTCTTGGGACCACATGAGAAGTAATGGAACAATTCGGAGCAATTTCTGGGAAGCGCATGCTTTCCTTAATACTAGTTCCATAGGCTTCTACAATGTAAACACTCTTTACGTCACACAACTGACCAGTAATTGCCGTCTCAACCTTTAATGTTTCCGTTACTCGTACTATCATATCAGCACAGAAATCAACATCTGCTGATACCATCTTGTTGGGCATGCTCGTCTTAATAAATTGTATTCAGGACGCTTCCTCAGCCAAGAGTCTCTATGTCCATAACTAAATGTTGTTGTTCTTGTTGGATGTAACGATGGACCTCATACAGGTGATGACATAACGTTGATAATCGAGATGGGATGTCTCGTATGTTGAACGAAGGGAGATTGAGAGCATTCTTTAGCAATTCAGTAGCAAGTATTACGATACTAGGTGTTTCATGGGCGATCTCCGGGTGTTGCATCTGCGCCAGATGTATGAGAATGCATGCAGCTGCGTGGTCAATGTCCAACATAAGCAAATATAAGCAACATCGTTCGTCACCACCACCTCTCCAAGACCATCCACAATCAACTTATTCATCTCTAAGGACCAAAGGAGGTTTTGATTATACCTACTTGCAGTGCCACATGCTGCAGTTACATTGTCGGTTCTTACTCCAGAACCACAAAATCGCCTACTATCTACGTATACGTCAAGGACTCATAATTCTAGACATGTATATGTATATGTATATATATATATATATATATATATATATATATATATATATATATATATATGCTTCTATTTTATGATTAAATCGTAACCATTGTTATTTTTTGTGTTTCAATGCTACCAGTACAAAATATATCGCCATTTGTAAAATCCGACGCTATAAAACCAAATGAAAGAACAGATAGGTACATCCATTATAGGCATTGAATTATGCAACATAAATACAGTGGCAGTTTTTAGAACCAGCCACCAAATATATGTGATTGTACTCAACAGTCTGCAATACTAACAAAGCTAGTTGTTAGCACTGGAGAAAAATCTAATGTTCCACTCAAATTACTTTCTCTACTCTTGTATAAACTATTCTTACGAATGTATTTTCTTTCATCTACTTTGTAGTGATCGAGATAAACATTTGTAGAAATGGTTTTATTATGTTTCCTTATGGGTACAATGGGAATAGGAGAATAAAGTGTTCTTAAGCAATATGCCAGTAATTTAGAGCTGGTTGTCAAGTGATGGCTTTGAAATTCCGTTCTCTTTTCGTAGCCAGGAGATACAATAAATAAATTAATAAAATAAAGAATGACTCCCTATTTGAGAAGAGTATAAGTACTTGAAGGCGCACCCCATAACAAGGAATATATCGTAAATGGTTGTCTAAGCCAAAGGAGAGAAGAAAAGGAATCCTTCATCTGACGTAACCCGTGTGTTTTAACGAGATCGATCTACATTTTTTTATCCAATAAGATTTTTTCTCACTCTTAGGTTTACCAGTTTGCAAGTCATCCGGAATGAAGAGGGCTTCGGAGGACACTAAAGAATTCAAGATGTACATTTCATTTGTCGTGAAAACATCTTACCCATACGCCATTTTGATCAAGATTCAAATCAAAATTATCGAGAAAAAAAATTGCATTAAAAGAGTAGCTTGGGGTGGGCAATTTTCTTTAAATTTTTCGTTATCCTTGAGGACGCTTAACTTAAATACCAAGTTTGGTTTTCAGCCGACTTTTGTTTTTGAGTTAGGTTAGATATTCACAGACGGACAGTGTGACGCATTCACACATGCTCACAGAAACGTTTAATAATTTTTTCTTTCATTTGTTTTCTTTTGCATTCAGGAAGTCTCAAAGCATGTATTACCGGTGAGATCGCGATATCGACATTTTTGGCGGAATGCACTAGAGACTTCCTCCATTTACAGTAAAGTACGTAGTAGACAAAGTAAAGAGTTTTCGTGTTTGGATTCAAGTAGATTCAAAGCATTTATTTCCGGTGAAATCTCAAATTTTGGAAGAAGTTGAATGTGTTAATAAAATCTGTTTGGGGTATACTTATCAACAAAACTACGCATATATACATACTACGCATCCAGCTTACTGCACACTTCTCTTTACTTCGTTTCATGGCTTCCCTTATTTTACAATTGTAATATTGTAGTGTGCATGCAACAGAAGGACACGATCTCCCACCGCCTAACAGAGGGGCGTCGCGTTTTGCTTCAGACAATACATATGACGCTGTATATTATCAAATACTTGGTAAGGTACCTGGTGTTATGTAGCAGCTAATGAAGCAATATAAGCAATCAAAAAGTGTATTGGTATACAGTTAAATAACGCATTGAGGAATTACATAAATATGCAAGTAGCTATTTAAGCTTTTCTAAGCATAAAACTTGCTGAACTTGTAACAATCAAAGTAATCACTCCATTTTCTGCTATATTATGGACAATGAAAATAATTAAAACAATTAATCTTATGACTTCGGTTAACTCAAATGCATTAGCAGATAATTTTAAACAAAATTAAAAACAACGGTTATTTAATTGTGTGCTTTAGCACCATTATGTGTCACAAAAAACATTAGAGGGACAGATATATTGCACATTAGTTTAAACATTATCTGGCTATTTTATATCCGATGGCTTGAGAAAAAGAGCGATGGAATTGAAACTTACTTACTTTAGGAGCGTTGTATGAAGTTGAAGTCTCATTTAGAGTCCGGCACCCACAACCTCTCCTTTTTAGGATGTTTTGTGTTATAGCAAAATGATCGCGAAAAAAACAAACATGGCCGTTTTCCCACTACTGATCAGGCGCAATGTGGACTGACAACCTAAATCAGAAGAGAAATCCGCTGGGCTAACGATGTTCCTTCTTCTTCTTCTTCTTCTTCTTCTTCTTCTTCTTCTTCTTCTTCTTCCTCCTCCTCCTCCTCCTCCTCCTCTTCTTCTTCTTCTTCTTGTTCCTCTTCGCTTCCGACTCATGGATATAAAGTAAATGCTAAATTACGGTATTGTTGACAGCACATTATACGAAACAACATGGTATGAATAAAAAAAATTAAATATTTATAGCGATTCATACGCATCGTTATAGAATGCACGCTCGTTTTGTTTGCGTACTTTGGTGCAACCATTGGTTGGTGGTGTTTGTTATTCCTATGTTGGCAACATTTTGTTTATACATTTATTTTAAAGCTGCTAGGTAGGAAGTGCCGTTTGCCGGAAATTTGGGAAATAACGTTGCATAGTAAAAAGTGTCGAATAATTTGTAACCTGATAGTGAGTTCGGCAAGAATTACTTATATAAAACAGTGAAGGGAACACACAACCGATAGTTTTATTCCAGAAACACTTGGAACGAGTTAGTAACAATGATTTTGTAGTTCACGGTGCCATAAAGTTAAAAGTGCAAACTAATTAAGTCGTTGTAGTTTTAATTATAATAGAAAATAGGAGATTTAAGACATCAAGATATTGGGTGTGTACGTTTTCAGCTCTGGACAGTATTTATCAACATTTAAATCTTAACAATCTGACTGTTCTTTCCCATTCACAAAGAAGTACCAACATTTCAACATTTAACATCAATTATGCTCATCTTCGCTAGCTTGTGTGATGCTCTTCCTCTCGGGATTTAGGTGCAGAGAATCATCGACCGAAGAATGGTGATCAGCCTCTGTAGCGGACTTGAAAACCTCGATCTTCATCACTAGTTCCACGAATCCAGCCTGCATGGTAACACAAATGTTTTCACCGATTACATTCAGCTCACGCCACTTGAGATGTAGTGCCCAATGGTTATATGTTCTGTGTAGTGCATTAGTGTACTCAACGGTAGCCAACTGCTCTAAGGAACTCAAGGAAGCGGCGAAATTTTCAAAGTAGGACCACGAGGTTTTGGACCTCACTATTACCATTTCCTCACCACAGACAAAATCTTCTCTTACCTTGCCTAAGAAACTGACTTCAGAAGCTTCCTCCCCTTTCATGTTAACAAACGAACTAAGGAATGTCGCACCTTTAGCTTTAGCAATTCGCAGTAAATCTTGCTCTTTGCATCTTTACACAGACATAACTTCGGCTTTGACTAAGTACTTCAATGAAAGAGCAGCTACACTTCCATTGCTTAGGATCACGTTTGCTCCTGCGTTGAAATTTGGTGTATTCTCTGCTTGGTGATGTACAGTTTCCTCCAACTTCTTTAAGCTCGTCTGTGCCAGTTATCAGAATTAAACACCCAACATCATTCTGTATTTTTGCTGAGCAAAATTAAAACAAGCAATCTGGGCATGAGTGATCCTTCTTGGGACCACGTGAGAAGTAATGGAACAATTCGGAGCAATTTCTGGGAAGCGCATGCTTTCCTTAATACTAGTTCCATAGGCTTCTACAATGTAAACACTCTTTACGTCACACAACTGACCAGTAATTGCCGTCTCAACCTTTAATGTTTCCGTTACTCGTACTATCATATCAGCACAGAAATCAACATCTGCTGATACCATCTTGTTGGGCATGCTCGTCTTAATAAATTGTATTCAGGACGCTTCCTCAGTCAAGAGTCTCTATGTCCATAACTAAATGTTGTTGTTCTTGTTGGATGTAACGATGGACCTCATACAGGTGATGACATAACGTTGATAATCGAGATGGGATGTCTCGTATGTTGAACGAAGGGAGATTGAGAGCATTCTTTAGCAATTCAGTAGCAAGTATTACGATACTAGGTGTTTCATGGGCGATCTCCGGGTGTTGCATCTGCGCCAAATGTATCAGAATGCGTGCAGCTGTGTGGTCAATGTGCAACATAAGCAAATATAAGTAACATCGTTCGTCACCGCCACCTCTCCAAGACCATCCACAATCAACTTATTCATCTCTAAGGACCAAAGGAGGTTTTGATTATACCTACTTGCAGTGCCACAGGCTGCAGTTACATTGTCGGTTCTTACTCCAGAACCACAAAATCGCCTACTATCTACGTATACGACAAGGACTCATAATTCTAGACATGTATATGTATATATATGCTTCTATTTTATGATTAAATCGTAACAACTGTTATTTTTTGTGTTTCAATGCTACCAGTATGAAAGATTCCGCCATTAGTAAAATCCGACGCTATAAAACCAAATGAAAGAACAGATAGGTACACAGCCATTATATTGATATATGTAACAAAATATATTATAAAAAACTAACAAATACACGCTTTTATAACAAATCGAACTAAAAAGTAGAAAATAATTTTTAAGTATGTAGAATGTGGTCTATAAAGTCAAGTGGTTCATTTTATTTCAGATTTTTGTAATAAGTTTAAAATAAAAGCTAATTTATGTTAACAAAATAAAAAATCTTAGTGTAAAAAAGCGTGGGGTGTCTGACATTAAATGTCATAAATAGTTCATTGGTAGCTATTTATAAAGATAAAGATATGATATAAATATCTAAAAAGTACCCCACGCTTTTTTTGCAATAAAATGTATTATTTTGTTAATATAACTTAGTTTTTATTTTAAACTTATTACACAATTTTGAAATATAATTAACTACTTGACTTTTTAGAATACATTCTTCATACTTAAAAATTATTTTCTACCAGTTAGTTCGGTTGGTTATAAAGCGTGTTTTGTTAGCTTTCTGAAACTATAGTTTATTTTCTACTTTTTAGTTCAGTTTGTTATAAAAACATGCTTTGTTAGTTTTTTTAAAACTATCATTTATTTTTAACTTTGTAGTCTCGAATTTTTCTAATCAATTATTTTCAAAACTTTTAATTTGAAATCTTTTAAAATTTCTGGGTTCGAAATTTCTTTCAAATATTTTGTTTTTTAAATTTTAAAACCAATTTTTTGGAAAAGTATTAGATTACAATTACTGTTTGAACTACTCTATCATCTGTTGTGGACTTCTTGGCCCTAGGTAATCTTCGATCCGTAATCCTTCCCCAGAAATCTCGTGTCCCTCTCAGGTCCTCTCTTCGGGCATCTATCTCCGTCTTTCAGTATTTTCAAGGGATTTAATTCCTTTGTCCAGGGTAACGTGTGTCGATTTCTAAGCTACCATTTGTTGTATCTTGGCCCTGTGTAAACTCCGGTCCACGATATTTCCCCTGGCTCCACTTTCAGGTCCTCTCTCTGCACCTCTACGTCATCCAATATATAAACATATTAAGTAAAAATTGAAGCTATTAACAGTGAAGCAACAAGATTCTAAAATAAGAACAAATTAGAAACTAAAAACTTCACTTATCTTAGTATGTTGATATCCTTTTTCTATTTTTCTGACCCAGGGGTTTCAAGCTATATCCAGCTCATTCTCAAAGTCATATAAACAAAATCGTTGCCAAGCTACAATCTTTTATTTTTGTGAAAAACAATTATTCATATTCAATTTTTTATTTACCAATCTCTGAAAACAAAAATTTAAAAATGCAATCCATAGATGGCAATTCAAAGTTCATGACATGGTTCCTGTTTTTTAAAAATAAAAATTTTTTCCCAAACCATTAAATCTATCGGATTACTTAACTGTTTTAATAATTTAACCTCTGAATTAATTTCATGATTAAATGACCAAAAATGATCTGCCACAGCTGATTTATCAGTTTGTTTATATTTAATATTTCTAAAATGTTCTTTTATTCTGGTTTCTAGATGACGTTTAGTTTTACCAATATAAACTTTATCACAATCTGAACAGCTAAATTGATAAATGCAGTAATTAATTAACACTGCAGTAATTAATGGTTTTAATACAGATTTTATACATAAAAGGATAGGGGAATTTAAATATCAAAAAGCTGTCAAAGAAGTTTCAACCCTTAAAAAATAAAAGATAATTATATTTTTAAAAAGTTTACTTATCATCCATGGGCTAATAAAAAATTTACAAGGATTTTTAAAGAATATGGAATAAATTTGGTCCCTCAAAATAAATTTAATATACAAAATTTACTTAATTTTTCAAAGAAAGATAAAATACCAAATTATAAAAAATCTGGCATTTATCAATTTAGCTGATCAGATTGTGATAAAGTTTATATTGGTAAAACTAAACGTCATCTAGAAACCAGAATAAAAGAACATTTTAGAAATATTAAATATAAACAAACTGATAAATCAGCTGTGGCAGATCATTTTTGGTCATTTAATCATGAAATTAATTCAGAGGTTAAATTATTAAAACAGTTAAGTAATCTGATAGATTTAATGGTTTGGGAAAAAATTTTTATTTTAAAAAACAGGAACCATGTCATGAACTTTGAATTGCCATCTATGGATTGCATTTTTAAATTTTTGTTTTCAGAGATTGGTAAATAAAAAATTGAATATGAATAATTGTTTTTCACAAAAATAAAAGATTGTAGCTTGGCAACGATTTTGTTTATATGACTTTGAGAATGAGCTGGATATAGCTTGAAACCCCTGGGTCAGAAAAATAGAAAAAGGATATCAACATACTAAGATAAGTGAAGTTTTTAGTTTCTAATTTGTTCTTATTTTAGAATATAAACATATATTTAATGAATTAAAGCAATTTTCAGGTTGCGTATAGAAATGTGCCTTAACGACATCGAAGATATCAAAACTCATAACTGTACCATTTTCTATAAATTTTTGTCCTGATGATCCTGATCAGGACATTAGGACAAAGTCATAATATTATTTTTGTATTGCCATTGGTCCTTGACTTGTCAATCAGACGAATCTAAGGTGGTGAAAATTACTTTGAAAGATTTCTGTGCATTGCTAAATTTAGCTTTAAATTTAGGGTTTATCCTGAAGATCCTAGTCAGCAAATTAGGTCAAATTCAAGATATAATGGCATTGTAATCAATCCTTGACCTGTGTTCCTCCCTTCCTTCCTTTCTTCCTGCCTCCCTTCCCTCCTTACCCCCTCCCTTCCGTTATTCCTTCCTTCCCTCTCTCCTTCCTTCCTTTCTCCTTTACTTCCTTCCTCCCTTCCTTCCTTTCTTCCTTCCTACCTAATTCCTTCTTTCCTCCCTTCATCCCTTCCTTCTCTTTTTCCTCCCTCCCTTCCCCCCTTCCTCGCACCCTTCCTCGCTTCCTCCCTCCCTTCCTGCCTCCCTCCCTCACTTCCTTCCTTTGTTCCTTCCTACTTTCCTTCCTTCCAACCTCCCTCCCTACCTACCTGCCTCCTCCCTTCTTTCCTCCCTCCCTCCCTTTCTGCCTCCCTCCCTTCCTCCCTCCCTACTTACCTCCCTCCGTCCCTCCCACCCTTTCTCCCTCCCGTCCTTTCTTTCTTTCGTCTTTTCTTTATTACTTTCTTTCCTTTGTTCTTTCCTTATTTTCTCCTTTCTTTCTTTTTCTGATTACCCTCCCCGTATGGAGGATTGATCTCCCCTAGGACTTGGGAGCAGACGAACCTATGGATCGAACAGAGTGAAGACCCGGAAGCGTCTGGTAGCCTAGCACCATGAATGAAAGTGAGGAAGAGGACGATACGAAATTCAGGCTAATTGGGCAAATAGAAGGGTGATGACGGAGCAGTTGGTGGAATGAGTGGCGGGGGAAACCGGAGAACTCGGCGTAACTCCCCGTAGACTTCACCTGGTCCACCACAAATACCACATGCGGGTCTGTGGGATTAAACCGGACCGCCAACCACTCAGCCACAGCGTCGCCTACATTGGGTAACCTCCTCTCGTGAATTTCGTCGCGAGATTATCTTGGCTCCGTTGCGTATTGGCCTCTGCAATTTTATGCATAGTTACCCTTTAAAGGGGCATTCTGCTCCTCGCAAACTTTTGTCGGTTCGTCACGTGCTGCTAGAGTGTGTTTCTCTAGCACCTTCGGGACTCTGCAACTGCCGATCATTCATGAAGAGGTCCTAGCGGACGATATACAAGCGGTCGAAAGACCTGAACGGTTTAGCAATGGCAAGCATCAACCTAAAGACTTAGAATTTTAGATGTCGAGATATGATACCTTTGTTCCTTTTTATATATTCGTTTTAACTCTAGCTTTTTACTCATTAGTTTGGTATATTTATCTATAGTTGGGTTTTTATTAAGATTTTTATTTTATATTAAAGTTATCGCTGGCTTTTGCCCTGATCTGTTTTATAAGAGCTGTAATGGCCAAGTAGTTGAGCGCCGTTTAATAATAATAATAATAATAATAATAATAATAATAATAATAATAATAATAATAATAATAATAATAATAATAATAATAATAATAATAATAATAATAATAATAATAATAATAATAATAATAATAATAATAATAATAATAATAATAATAATAATAATAATAATAATAATAATAATAATAATAACAATAATAATAACCATCCTCCCTAGAATCTGGAAGTATGAATGGGACTGTGAATGCGTGTGTGTATGTGTGTGTGTTTTAGTAGTTTACTACATACGGCACCGCAGGCGGTGACACTGATGATACATGGAATTAAGATGGAGCAGCGGTGGAATGAGATGGCGGGGGTAACCGGAGAACTCGGAGGAAATCCACCCCAGCGCCGCTTCGTCCACCACTAGTCCCTTATGCGGTTTCCTGGGGTCGAACCCGGGTCGCCTTGGTGAGAACCGAAGAGTCTAACCACTCGGCTACGGCGCGACCTGTATGTGTGTGAATATAATGTAATAAGTTAATCCAAAGTAACAGAAACACAACGTTAAAAACACAACGGGTGAACATCAGTTGTGTTGAGCAATTGTTCCAGAAGGTTAAAAACGCCGCCAAAATGACCTTCGATGTTAAAGATGGCATATAAATAAATGGAACATAAAATGCTTCACATAATGAAGCGAATTTTTAAATAAGACTAGGATCCATTGAGGACAGAATTTCCCTACATTTGTCTGTTTACGATAAGAACAAAACCCTATCCAGTAACTCATCCAAACCAAGATTCGAATTCGGACCCCTGGAGATGAGGTGGGCACTTTACTCTCACACAATGGAGACAAGCCATTCTTGTTTCCCCTTCAACTTGTTGCGATTAGTCAAACTGGATGGGAACTACATATTATACGGTTGTAGAATACCTTGGAGCAAAGAGGAAGGGATAAAATGTTGTTTCTCTTCCAGTGGTAAACCTGACATACCTTTGTTGCATGTGTAAGTTAAGCTTAGAAGGTAATGTGATATGTGTATTGTTTCTTGAATATATTGTACTCCAATGATCACAGTAACAATTTTGCAGATAATGCTGCATTCGAAAACAGGAATAAAATAAAAATTTCCTGTTGTGTGCATTCGAAAAATAAAAGAACTACTTTTATATACATTCCCCATTCCTTTTCAGCTTACAGAGACAAGGATGGAGAAGGTTGAACAATAATACCAACATCAAGTGTTTTTTTGTGTTCGCTCGATATTTTGATGTACGAAATGGAGCAAAAGAACTAACCGTCCAGAAAAAGAGATTGGGTGCTTGGCAAGTCTATACAGGTCGTAACAACTCATGATGCTGATGTTGTTGGTGGATATGGATAGATCTGCGTTTCACGACCACTTCAGAAACTCTCTTCCTCCTCCAAACCACAAGAGAAAGATAACTATATACGTGCACGCGGGGAGCGGAGGGATATAATGCGGGGCGCACTACTTCGCTTTGCGAATGAAACGTACAGTCACTGACGATAAAACGTTATTCAGCAATGTAGCCTCAAATTAAGGTCATGGTGCCATAAGGCTTTCAAGTATGGATAAGGCACATTGTCGAGGTGGTGTAAGATAAGATAAAACTATTCCTCAAACCGAAAAAATTCACTAGTCGACAAATCAATCTGATGGTGCTCCCAATGTTAGTTATTTACTTATTGTGACGGCGGCCGCGGTGCACAACAAAGGGTAATCCGGGCCAATGTACTTCACACAAAAGGGGTTTCTAGATCATTCAAGAAATGTCTGGTGGTCGGCTTGTTTGTAGACGTTCTATACTCCATCCAGCCTTAGGTCCGCCCCTTGTATCACTCCGCGATAACCTGATGTTATCAACTGCGACTAACACAGAACAAACACAACATGGACTCCTACCTCGTATTTCTGTTGCAACAGAACGGTATTTACTCAGGGATTTTAGAAATATTGCATTACATTTAAGTAGTCTTTACCAGGGTTATCGTACATCTTGAAAACTCACAGATAATCGCCAATATTTAAGGTACTATATTTTATGGTGTGCTTTGGTTTCGGCGTATTGCGAGTTCATTGTTGATGGCTTGTGTTTACATCAAGTGCGGATCTAACGGTGGAGCGATTATAGAAAGATCTGACTACGTCATAGGCGGTATGAAATCTTGCGGAGCACGTGAAGGCAGGCAGTTTTTTTAGTCAGTCTGTGTGTCAGTGAGTGTGAGACAACTGAGAAAGATACGTCGTGTCAAATGAAGAAGTTTTAACGAGTGTTGAGTGATTGAATCGTCCGAGTTAGAGTTTGAGAGACAAAGAAAGTGGAGAGAGACAGCGAAAGGAGTGAGGCAAGACTACGGGAAGAAAACAGTTGTGAGTTGTAATATCGCAGAAGACTGTAGACTGTGTTAACGTAAGCAGAAACAAGCTGTGTTTTTATGCAAACGTTTAGAAGGAAAATAAAGGATAGGAAAGTAACTGGACTGATATTGTCATTTTGTCACACTATTACATATATTGTCTACTGGCTCTCTTGTTCGGTATTGCAAGGTAAGCAACTACTGTAATTAGTTTTCAAAAACAGGCACTAATAAGATCAGTTAATAAGATCAGTTTTCCTCCTTTGAAGTACATTAAGGATGAACAAAAATTACCTATCAACGCTTTCTACTGGAAAGCTTAAGTTTGTGCTTATTCAAAATTTAGCCCAACGATTTAAATACAAACCAGATGTGCCCATCTCTGTGGTGTGGGGAAAGAATGTCTGCCTCGCATTGAAGAGGTCCTATTTTGAATCTCTGTTAGATTCAATTACCTGGATACGGTTTTTCCTGGGGGTTTCCTTATCCTGGCAGGTGAATATCAGGTAAATCTAAGCAATATGAATTCCAGGCTCATTTGAGCATAATTTCACATATTTCATTCTTCGTTCGATAAGACACCAACAACGCTTAGTAGTTGGACGGGGCATTTATGTGAACATTTTTCAAAAGGGACCCTGTGTCCAGTAATTCTTGGTTTGGAAGCCGTGGGGCGTCAAAATTGGTGGATGGTTTGGTACATTGTTGGTCGTGCGTTCCTGTTCCACGTTTCGTTAAGAAACCCAAACAATAGCATCACACCCTGCAGTAAATATAAAATGGGTTCAAACTGTTGACCTACTTGAACGTAGAGTATACATTGGTGGTGCAGACGCACGTGGTTAAATAATTGCGGCTGTGTTCTAAGTATTTCAATGGTAACGTGGATTCGTGTGATAACGTCTGCCCCTGATATTACAGAGGTAACATACACCTTAAGTCTTTATGATACCTCTCAGAAAACAGGAGGTTCAAAATAGATTATCGTGGCGGTTATGGCACAGGTCCCAATCTACCATTCCATCAGTTGGAGTACGTGGCGTTCAGGTGGTGCTGAGGCTCCGTCATGTTGCAGCCATATTACCTGACGAACCTGCACCACATCAAGTAACATTCCGACCAAACCTGAAGACTCCATAGTGTCTAAATCATGTATTTCCAGGCATGGAAAATGTTAACTAAATGCCCTGCCCTACATACTAACCGTTATCAGTGTTTTGTTTTTCTATACACACTGCATATATTAGATGTAATAATATATATTTTACGTGTAGAGGAACGCTCCATCTTCCTTAGCGTTTAACATATTTGTCACTGAAATAAATATAGTACGTTTATAAGGTGTACTGCGCCATGGAATATTGGCTTGTAGCGTGATGCTGAGGCTCCGTGCCATGGAATGTATCTGGAGAGAGGCCGTGTATAGGACCCGACCACATGCAGTATTATGAAGAACCTGAGGACCTAGCGATCTATAAGTTTAGCATGCCAACTGGGGAAGCGTAATATTGACATAATTTGTCTCTATCGGTTGAATGATCGCGCCCATCCTTACCATGCGGTGGGAGTGAACTCGGCAGTCGGATTGGTAAAGCTGCCATGTCACTTGCTATTAAAGTTTATGTAAAACATCGCTCAGTAAGTATAAACAATGTAATTAAAATCACAGAATATCTAAAACATTTTAGTGCCTGTTTTCCCATGTGTCGAGCGAAAGATAAATACATCCCTGATGCTACGTCGGTCTGGGTGGCTCAGTTGATTAGATGCTGGCCTACTGATCCCAAGGTCACGGGTTCAAATCCGGCCCAGATCGATGGTTTTTAAGTGTGATTAAAAACGACAGCTCCTTGTCAGTAGATTTACTGGCATGTAAAAGAACTCCTGCGGGAGGAAATTCCGGCACACTGGAGACGCTGATGTGATCCTAGCAATTGATAGCGTCGTTAAACAACATAAATTTAAATTCATTCTATCTACATATTATATTTATGGTATCGTATTCTCTGATCGTGGTAAAACATGCATTTATGGTATCGGGTAACGTGACGAAAGACTATTCTATATCAGAAAACACGTTATTGTAAAAAAATCTCTGTTGTTAATATTTTTCTTCCTATCGCATTACGTCAAATTTCACTGTCATGTGGCAATTGCTAGCGTGAAGATGAAGACTGCAGCCAAATTTGCATTACTTAATTAAATTATTTCCAGCTTTTGCCATTTGCTTTTCTTTACTTCACTACTTTGGTTACAGTTAATGAAAGGCAGAGACGGTCCAAATCAAACCTAAAGCAGTTAAATAGATGACCACATTTAAATTAAGTTGTTGGAGCATGTTTGCCGAGGATTTGTTACACAAACCAGAATAAACTAAATATCATTAAGGACCCCATAAACAGGCTTTAGATTCCTAACTTAATGATACATGTGGTCACCTGACGGAATATTAAGGGCATCTTAATGTAAGATTAACAATGTTGCTGCGTAATGTTTGTAAAATGAGATATCAGCATTTCTTAAGGTTTGGAGAAATAATCCTAATGCTATTTTGCCCCTATTCAGAAATTGCAAGTGGTGTCTATCACCTTGCGGGGCATAGGAGATCCCGGAAAATTTTGTGCTTACGTTGTGCTTAAGTTTGACGTTTGAAAATGAGAACAACGAGAAAATGCATATATTGAATTACAGTCACTTTATATTGTTACAAATACCAAGTTATGCGGTATTGTGTGAAATAATCTGAATATGAACTAGGCGGTTGAAAATATGTAATTAACAATTTAGGGCATGTACTACTAATTTAATACCATTATCCTTGATTGGGATAACTTTCCAAGTCACAGATAAGGAAGACCAGTTGAAAATTGGACATTTGAAAGAATGCACTTAAATATTTACGTGCATCTTGCTTCTAATATCTTAACCCTTCAACGTGAAAAACACAGGTTACTAAATATTTTCAAGATATACTTTAAGAGAAACAAATGGAATCTTAGAAAACGCTATGTATATTATGGAACGATAGGTTGTTATCAGAGAACAAGTTAGATGTTTAATTTTTAAAATATCACATCTACTGCCTTTTAATCCAGTGAACAACGCGCTGATCCTTAATCCCGGAGATTTCTGTTTTAGTTCCTAAGTGGAGCAGGAATATTCCTTTTTTAACTTTTATTTTAAAGTAAGATTACTCCGTGCCCTTCACAGATCCTTGAAAGTATGATTGGGAGAATAAATGCAAACGCGTTTGGAGCATAAAAATCACACACATCTGACCGTGAAGAATGTAATGAAGTATGTAGTAACAATTGTTTCTGAAGTCAATCCCACGGGTATATTTAGAAGCTAAAGACGGCTAATATAAATGAAAAGAAGGTATAATGACTACCAATTCTTTACCAGAGATGCTCATGATTACGGTAAACAATGTTTCAATACGAATATTGAATTATGAAATTATTAGTGTTTTCTCACTCGTTCCACCTACAAACATATTATTTTCATACTTCGAAGTTCTAAGTACAAGACCAAAGTTAAAAAACAAAGGGAAATTTAACTTCTGATGACCAAGAGTACATAGACTTTGATTTGAACAATAGAGAATGATTTAAATATGATGAAAATGATTTGAAGATGTAATGGTAAGTATAAACTGAAGCAAAATGTGTTTCACAAATGAAGTTTTTGAAATAACACTTATTACCTGGGATACATCAATGAACTGGTCAACCGTACGAGAGAAAACGTGCCTAGTAAAGAACAACTAAATTTACTCCTGACGACCGGCATTTTAACGGTAAGTTCTGTTGTTAAGAACGAGAATGCGCTTGAGTAAACAAATAACTCGGTATGCATGTCAGTTGAAATGTTCTCCACAGTATAGCAAACAAAATACTTACTGCTAACAGATATCTTTATCTGGTGGAGTTGGTTATAACACTGGTGAATCTCAAATAACAACATAATTATGTAATTTCAAAAAATATTTCTTTAATATAGCTAGTTTGGTTGTTTTTGTTCGTACTTTTAATCTTCATGTTACTGAACCGATGCTTTCGAGAAATCCTGCTCACTAGAATTGGTTTCTGTATATCCTAGATTAGTTTTTTAGATTATCTCAACAGCGACAAATCGCTGGTATTGGCAACATCGTTTCTACAATTTTCCTCAGATATTAACAGAGTACATGCTTGAGGATAAGAACCTAAAACCGCTAATATTATGCGAGCTTTAAGTAGAAATTGAGAACTACAAGCCACAATACTTTGTAGATAAAATGTTTCAATTCACAAAAGGTACAAGCATATTTACTTGTACTTGTTGGAAGTAGTTTGTTTACGAAGGATGTATGATTTGAGAGTTTCCTTCTGTCTTGCTGGTGATCAGCCATAGTGATTCGTTCTCTACCTTCCACATTAGCTTTATTGCTTTTCTTCCAAGTTGGCTTAAGAAGTAGTTCACTGTATATACCAAACCTAAATTCACATTTGTATCTATTGAAAATCAAAATCAATTTAATCTAGTTTATTGAAATTGCGATTTTTTACCCCCAATACCTATATGTTAGCCATGGTGATGTCCTGAGCTATCTCGCTCTTAAACAGAACGTTTAGCAATTACAGATTGTGGAATATCTAAAATACAACTTAGTGATCATCATGAGGAATATCACAGTATCTTTACTGATGCCTCTTGCATCTATCACAACTATGTAACATGACATCGTACATGTTATTGGAGGAGTCCTCTGTGTACAGATAATATCAATTTATCAGTCTTTGGAGCCTCGTTAATGTTACTTGGTTCTACTGCAACTGTGTGAACATTTGCTTTGCTTTGTTTTAAAGCCTAAAGTTTGATCTCTTCTTAAAGAGAAAATAGGCCCTTTCTGCGAAAAATAACTTATTCGTCAGATTCTGAGGGTTATTAGACATGTGTTTTGGCTACTATAGAGCTTTATTCATCAATTGGTAATAAACCCCACATTTAAGTTCCAATACAACAAAAAATGAAAGATATCAAACAATGCAATAGGTACGAGAAAAACTGTTCTCATTACTCCATGAAGATTGGAGCGCGCAATTATATTCAGTTCGATTTCTGTATTGTTACATTTACATTTACGTATTTACAAGGAGCTGGTGTCATTTCTATATTATAGGTATTTGTCAAACAAAACAAAATACAAATAAAAAGTTCATTAAAAACTCCGGAATGAAGATTAAACTGAAATTGATTCAGAGGTAAAGATAGCTATTATTTGCGCACTTATAAGAATACATTAATTAAAGACGTGACTCCAAAAATTATTAGTCTCAAATTTAAAAACAGTCTAGTAGCCAAATTAATGGAGAGAAATCGACCATCTATTACACGCAGAAAGAACAGTTGTTTTACTGCTAAGTTTTCGGACTAGGTTTTCATTTTCATTTAAATAATTTTATTCCTTTTGTTGGAAAATCGCAGTGACTTTTACAATTTTTATACGTGGCGATTACATTATTTTGTGTGCATTTAATAGACGGCATTTCTGGCTATAACGTAACCCCGTAGCACAACAGCCCATTCAGGTGAAGGCCTACCGCCCGACCGCTGCGTTCCCCATCTCTGGCCACCACAGGCGTCAGGAGTGGGATGCAGTACTGGAGGTGGGACGTGGTCAGCACCCCTGTCTCTCCGGGCCTGTCTTCTAGATCAGCGGCCGCTACTTTTTGATCAAGTAGCTCCTCAATTTTATTGGCCCCTCAGGGACCTAACGAGACTGAGTGAACCCTGGACATATCTGACTATACTTCCTGTCAATGTAACCTATAAATGAGTTTGGCTGGCGGAGAAATACATTTGTAATGTAAAAACCGAAGCGTTGATGAAGTTCAATGAAAATGTTGGTAATTCCTGACTGACATTTCTCTTTCGTCAGAATAAAACCTTTTTTCACAGAAAGTTAGTTACTGTACCAAAAATATGTTATCAAATATTACAAAAGTAATAATACAAAATTTGTAAATGTCAGAAACCGCCATTGTTAATATGATAACAGAATGAAGAATTTTCTCTCCACTAATGTGGCTTCTAAAATGCTTTAAAGCTGAAGACAAAATATTTCATGAAAACTTCCCTTTACTACTTACCATCAACAATCGTTACGGTATTATAAGAAGGATAGGTGACAAAAATATAAGTGTTATCCTTACAGCTCAAAATCAAATTTACAAATGAAGCTTTTTAATCATAAAATAATAAAAACAACAATATGTTAACTTCCGAATAGAAGACATATTTCAATTATCAAGTGATGTGAGAGTATGAAATTACGCTGTCTTCATACTGGGCAAGCTGAACTGCATATTCGCATCAAAGATTTGTAAGATTCGTCAACTGAACTATATTCAATCACATGTACAATCTTTCTATCTCGATCCACCTGTCATTGAGCTCCCTCGCTTGCTACATCGTGCAGGATTTCAAACGCACTGTCTCATTTGTCACAAGTTTCATTCCTGAGATACAATCCCATTTCAAGTTACGGAGATAATAAATTACACGCAAGAGCCTTTCACCTATGCACGATCACGTTCATGCCTTATTCACCAATTGGAGTCGAACTTAATCGGTAAGTTTAAAGCATGGTGTTCCCTCTCCTACATAGGTTCATTTTTATTCCTCTAATCTCTGCCTCAAGTGGACTAGAAATCTTGGAAGCTTATTCTCATACATTTTCCTACCACTTGGCTGTTGTACAAACTGTAAAAGCGGTGAGATTTGGTAATTTGTAAATTAAAAATATAAAAGAAGTGGTACAGAATTCAGCGCCGCGTAGAACCGAAACAAACAGTGACAGGGAATAAGGCAAGCCATTTAAATGATTATACTAAAAGTACTTATGCAAGTATTCTGATGTGTGCAACACATAGCATTCTCTACTAGCGCTTGTACAAACTACTTTTAAAAACACTTATTCTTCTATCTGTTTCATGTTTATCGAGATAATCGTTAGCAAAAATTGTTTTATTAAATTGTGTTATTAAAAGTGCAGTAGGGACAGGATAGACTTAGGGGATAATCAAATATTTTAAAAACTGGTCAGTATGTGATATTACATTCTCTTTACATGACCAGGACATAAAAAAAAGAATGACTTCCTATTTCAGAATAGTATAAGCATTTGAAAATTCAAATGAATAACACGAAATATCATCCAACTGAAAACAGTTATCTCAACAAAAATAACTTTATTTGACATAAATTCTGTGCTTTAAGAAGATTTGTATTTTTGTGAAGTAAGATTTTATATATCCCTCTGTTTACCTTTTGCACAAAATTATCCAGACTGAAGAGGGCTTCAGAGGATTTTCCCAGAATGTTTAAGATATACGTTTCATCTACCATGAAAATATAAAGATATTTATTTATGCCAACAAACATACTGTAAGTGTTTTTAAACACGCAAGCCGCGTGTGGGACCGCCTTTGTGGTTTACCGGGAGAAAAATACGAATCGGTTGGAGCATTCAATGTCATTCTGACAGGTTGTCACAGTAGCTTAATGGTTAGAGCACACCCCGTGTAAACGAAGGGTCTGTGGTTCAAATTCCAGCTGTGGCATTGAGTTTTTCAGTTCCGATTTTACCTATGATAAAGATATGTTATTTTAATTCAAATCACTAGAGCCATATTTAAGAAAGTCGAGATTTTTGAAAATTGTGTCACATAAAAGATAGTTTGGAGCGGGGGGAGGGGGGACCTTGAAAATATTTGTGTCGCACCCTTGGAAAAAGCTGAACTTAACCGACCTTTTCTTTAAAAATGCTCTTAGGGACCTCAAAACGTTTATTGAGTGAAATCTCGGTATTGAATTTTTGGGTGGAGTGCTGTACTTTCTCTACCTATCATATAAATGTAGAGAAAGTAAAAGTGACTTCGTTCTCGCATTGTAATTATTTTATCCAATCCCCCCCCCCCCTTGCTTATAATTTAACTGGCCTTTCAAACTCATGCTTGTCGTCACCAGATAAGTATTTCTCGATCTTCGATCTCAAAATAACTCTCATGACAACAAACATTCATTAACCTCAGTTAAATTGTTGAAAAGCTATCAGCACTCCTGGTGTTACTGTGTTTTATTGTTTATATCTCTATGTGCATCTAGTAATAGAACATTTTCCTTGCCCTCTTCCTGCACTTTTTTTCCTGCAAATGAGCGAATTCGGGAAGCCGTTTTCAACTCCACCCTGACTGTACTTTGCTGCACACAAAAGGGTCAGCGGACTGGATAATTAGGTAGTTCCCTCCCCCCTTTTCGACGTACAAACTCAACTCAGTAGCTGCTTGGGAGCGGAATAAAAAAACATCTCGAAATTCATTTACTATGTATTATGCCATATTGGGCACACAATGCCAAGTGTCTCTTAAGCGAGAAACCGACTTCTGCGTGTTTTGATCGCACTGCCATTATTTACTCTTTTCCTCTCGTGAATAAAAACACAGCGAGGAATAACATTTTACTGTTTTTGTAATGGACTCGTAATTAAGGTGAAATCGGATGGAAAAAGCAGAGCATAACATTTCTTTATGCTTCCCTGTGGGGGAGTGGAGAGGAAGGATTGCAGAGGATGAAAGCAAGCAAAGAAAGCAAAGAACGCTGCAGCTCTATATAAATGAAATAGAATGTTTTTGTACGAATGCCAGTGCCTGCATACTTAACGTTGCCTCAGCTTTCTGCATCTTACAAAAACTCGAGTAGCGGCAACAGAAACATAAAGCGAACATGAGATTCAAAATTTGGACAATAGCCACTAGACGGAAACTTAGACATTCCTTTTTGAAACTGAATTCTTATAAAATCTTTAATTTTACAAACACATATAATCATAAGCTTAGGGTGATTCCAAAGCTACACACTTGATATTTTGGGCAATTTTACATGACGCATTTTGCCGTGTAGTATGCCATAAAGAGGATCTATGTTCAAGCTCACATGTTAAATTAAACTATATTGTGGTATTTGCAAATCCTCTCTTTAAATATAGGCACTTACGCCACACAAATAGTGTAATTGAATTCTTTAAGGGGACCAGGTAGTGATTCGTACACGATTTCAATATTTCAAAACATAACTTTAGTTGAGGATATCTAAGCTTCTACTGCTCAGACCAAAATTTAATTTGGGATGAATATTTAGTGATTCATTGTGATTACATTGATATAGAGAATATCAAAACAATTATTTCAAATGGGCCTGTAATAAGGCAAAAACTGATAACATGTTTTTGAAAAAATATAATATATATAGTACTAACGGTACAAATTCCTCCTACAACATGCAAGCATATGTGTTAAAACTTTTGTAGTGCACTAGGCAATGTGTATTCATTATTCATAACCTACATTTACTTAAATATCTCTGGCTATATTCAAAAGAACAAATATTTAACTTTTGTAAAAAAAAAAAAAAAAAAAAAAAAAAAAAAAAAAAAAAAGTATTTTTTTTTGCACAAATATTTTTTTTTAAATTTTCTGTTTTGGATTTTTCCAATAACAATGGGTTACGTTTGTAGAGTACATGCTTCTGGAACTACTGTAAATTTTTCATTCAAATAGGTTCAGTGGTTTTGAAAGAAAGTGTACCTGAGTTTGAAAAATGTCAAGTTACAGAAAACTACATTTAAAGAAAAGTGTGTCATCTCTGAAGCCCTCTTTAACCTAGCGTGGCCCAGCACTCCGCCATATTTAAATGGGGTAATTTAAAGCCTTAAATGTGCCGGTACCCTTACAATATACCCTTAAGGAGGTGTATATTCTTAAAACTGTAATCCAGACTTTAGCGCGATATTCAATTTGGTATAAGTGACTGGTCTATGCTGAAGCCAAACGCCTTATTTTAAATATTTTTGTTAATAGCAATTTATTCATATTGCGCAAAACAGTCATAAGGGTTGGAAGAGTCATGCATGCTCTTGTAAATATTGGTTTCAGAATAAGGATAAAATGGATATACACGCACACATACATCCAACATTTCTCTCTCTTTCCCACAGACACACATATACGTCTACAATCTCTCTCACTTTCTCTCTCTCTCGCTCTCAGTCTCTCACCACACACACCCACAATCACATATACACACACTCATTTTGAACACACAAGACCAGATATAGATATTTAAAGAAATGTATTACACTAGTGACACGTGTGGTGGCCTCGTGGTAACGTGTGCGACTTATACGAGGTCCCAGGTTTGATCCCCGGCAACCGGCCACTGTGACTCAGGTTCGTGGTTTCCAGGTGAATGCTGGAGTGGTACCTCTTCTACCACCACTTTCTTGTTACTTATTTTCTGTACCTATCATTTCCTTCATTGTCATCTGTTTCATGTTGTAGGGCCGGGCGACGGTATTCGGAGAGTTGCAGGTGGGCGGTGTATGCGTGCTCTGTAAAGGTTTCTTCCCTGGCGTCGGAGAGCACTGCCCAGACTTACCTTCGTGTGGGACCCATCAGAAGGTAACCGCTGGGCATTAGGGGCTTATGGTTAGTGACGACGAATGCGTTCGTACTGGAAAGTTTAGGGACCCCATCCATTCTTGCGCAGACGCCATCTGGATCCGGTCCCCAATCGGGTCTCTACCCTCATCCCTCACGGCAGTCCCAGGCCCCCCAGTGGGATATGTAAACCTGCAAGGAGAGAACCGTTTCTACGAGTTATAATGGTCGCAGGTTCAAACCTGGTGGAGTGCGATAGATTCTTTAGTCGTAAAAAAACTTAGTGCAGTTTCGTTCGGAAGAAAAACAAAGCCAGTGATCCCATGCCGCATATTTTTGACACGTTAAGGAATCTGATACCTGTTTAGACAGTTTTCAACACTTGAATCAGAGATAATGTCTATCATTAATTTGTTCTCATTCAATTGACACCACTGAACTTACAGATAGGATATGTGAAATCTTCGAAAGTTGTAATTTTGAATTTGAAATGGAAATTTTAAATCTTCAAGACATCTATATTTGAAATCATGTTGTGCAAAGTCAAGCAATTTCTGAGCTCTGGTAGACAGGAATGCATAACCCACGGTCCATGGTATTGCTTTGAAAACGTATTCTTGCTGGTTTGACATGTTTTTGCGAGATCACATTTTCATCTGTGAGCATTAGCAACATTTACAGCAGGCGACACAGATGAACGAGGAAAAGGAAGCCATCTACCAACCATGCATTCCTCACCTTAGTGAGAGATATAATGTACCTGAAAATGCATGGGAGGTAAAAGGACTACTCTTTGGTGCCCGCGGAACATGTTTTAAATTCACAAGTACCTGCCTCAAAGCACTGGGTGTGCAATGGTCCGAAATTGTAAATATATGTTTACATGTCCTAAAAGACTCTTTATATATTTTAAATAATCACTTGTATTCAATGTGTTAACTGTTATTTTCTTGTTATAATCTTTTAATGTTTTAGAATTTTTAATATTAATTTTAATCATTTTTTTTCTTCTTCTTAAAATTGACTTTGTCATATATCTCTGTATTCTGGATCTTTATGGTCACCTGCAATGTCAGGCAGATGTCACAATTTTTGTTTATATATATATACCGATCATCCCTGACAGACATACATCTATATGAAGCATTAAGAGCAGCTAAGTGTACGTTTTGAAGTAACTAGTCCGTGTTTCGTGGATAACAACTTAACCTCACTCTTTACCTCGCTACGCGTCATAGTACTGAATTGCTACACTGCATTTTGTGTTTATTTTGAACAGTATTTAAATTAATGGTTTACATGAAATTGTGTATTTTGCCGATAATATTCTGGGCAGACACATTATACTGTTCAAAATAGTAAATACGATTATCTATCTCCCTGTCATGCGTGCTCAAGTCATCAAATTACCCTTTTACAACTCCAATCTCATTGCCGTTGTGTTCATTTACCTACCTCTACAGTTGCATTATATTGTGCTTTCTGGTTCTCAAAAACAAGGCTATTAGAAAGCAGCTCATCGTATATACCGAACAAAATTATACCCAGTACTCAAGCAAACATTTTTACTTTCTCTACCGGTAAGTAGAGGAAGTGTTGTTATTCCATCCAAAAATTCGATGTCGAGATTTCACCGGAAATATATGTTTTCAGACCCCCTAAATAAATAAAGTGTTTTTAGAAAAAGGTCCGTGTGTGTGTCTGTGTGCTTATCTGTCAGTCTGTCAGTCTGTGGAGAGCGTAGCTCAAAAACGAAAAGTCGGTTAAGAACCGAAGTTGGTATTTAACTTTAATGTCTTTCAAGGATGTGATGCGAAAATTTTGAAGAAAATAGCCCCACCCTAAACTGCCCTTTACATGGAAAATGTTTCGAAAATTTTGATTTTCGGAATATCACTCAATCTCCAAGACTAATACCATACTATATTGTACTAATAACAATACTAATTATACTTACTATAATAATGAGAAAATAGTTAACTTCAGTTAACCTCAAAATAAGCTAAAAGCAGAATATAATAAAGATGTTTTCAATAATATTTTAACGTGCATTGTTTAAAATATAATTGATAAATGTGATCACTGCAGTCATACTACCACTACATGGATCTTTATCCCGTAAAAATGAATCCTTGCAGAAATATTATAAGAAAGAGTCCTAGGCAATAGTAAACATCATTTGTCAATATAAAATAAGCTTCGTTGTGGTTTTCTATGGTTACAATTAAGCAGTCATTATTGATGATTCCTCTAATCAGTAACAGAAACAATACTTTGATTTGCTGATGTTTCATAATGTGCGACTATAGTCAATGTGACCTAATAGATGCGAGAACTACTTATTCATATACGCTAATTTACAACTAAGCATTATTATTCTTTAGGATCTTGTTATAGTCGCCTCAGTTATTTATAAGTTAGCTGTTTTGATATTAATTATAATGCTTCAAATGCTTGGCACACCTTTATCTTAATTCTAAGTATATAACCGAAAAAAATATATACAGAAGCGTACAATTTCACATTTATGTTATCCAATTTCAATCGGTTCGGATTTTAATTGGTCGAGATTTTAAAGACACGTTAATAATGCTGCTAAGCTATGGTCTAATTAGGATAAACTTAGCGGGAATGGCGCTGCTTGATAATTGGTTTATCACTCCAAGCCACTGCTTCACGCCGATTGATTAAAATTAGTCACGTGATATTCAATTTAACGTAATGGCAGGAAAAGTTTGGCACAAATATTTAACCTGCTTCGCGTCAAGTTATATCACGTTAAGTTGTCAGCAGGTTAGTTCTTTAATGTGAGTGGCCTATATTTTCGCTGAGACCTAAAGCGTAGTACTTCAGATTTTATTCAGATTGGTCACATACGAGTAGTGCAGATTTGTATAAGGATTTGAAAATATGGATAGCATGTCTAAGGGGCTTATAGTTTCTCCCGAATGCTATAGTAAAAGTGCACAACTTCTGGCAATGGGTGCACTAATAATTACAAGGATTAATAATGTGTGTGTGTGTGTGTGTGTGTGTGTGTGTGTGTGTGTGTGTGTGTGTGTGTTTATGTATTTATGAATAGTATAACTCAAAGGGAAATGTCGAATGAATGCCAAACTTCGTATTTAAGTCCAAGGATGCGACAGGAAAATTTTCAACAAAATACGCCCATCCCAAACTCAGGTTTAGTTGCAAATATACAGGTGTCCCAAAAGTAGACCAACAAACTTTAGGTGCTGATAGATAACACTTTTAAACAATTTTTGTTAAGGAAAGTTTTTTGCTGCAGTGCTTCGTTTAAGCGCTAGAGGAGTTAATGCCATAGATTACTGCCTCCCATCTAGTGTATTTACGGCAAAATCAACAATGCAAATTAGTATTGCATTTATCTTAGTATGGCACACAATCTTAATCCAAGAAACTAACACAAACATCTCCTTGTTTACTAATCACAGCTTTACTATTCAAAATTAGACGAACCAACTTTTAAGCCAGAGAAATAGCTGGTGCCTTTGCGAGAGTACGGCAGAATAGGGCACGTCGATCGCTCTTTGTGTTAATCGCAATGGGCGTGCGTTCCAACATTTACTTTGAATAGTAAAGCTGTGATAACTGTAAACAATGAGACGTTTGTATTTTGTTTATGTGTTCTGTGTTTGTTTCTTGGATTAAGATTGTGTACCTTACTAAGATAAATGCAACACTAATTTGCATTGTTGATTTTTCCGTAAATGTTTACTGAGTGGGAGACAGTAATCAATGGCATTAACTCGTCTAGCGTTTTAACGAAGCACCACAGGAAAAAACTTTCCTTAACAAAAAGTGTTTAAAATAATGTTATCAGCTCACAAGGTTTGTCGGTCTAATTTTGGGACACCCTATATATACATGCTGGGTGTCCCAAGAAAACACCGACAACGCTTAGTGTGGTGTTTTGGGACACCCTGTATATATAGTTTTCTAAAAAGTCTCTAATGCTTTTTATCAAAACACAATTTCTTAAAAATAATCACATGGCTACTGAAACGTATATATCTTGGAATTTTCTTCGAATAGAACAGTCAAGCCAGTGCGCTGGGACAGAGCAGACGTACCAGGAGAACCGGTTGTTTTGTCTACTGCGTGTGTGGCCTGATAGTGAGTGAGCGCAAGAAAGACATATACAACACTGTGAGTGATATTATCGATCACCAAGTGTAGGAATTTAAAGTGAGTATTTCAGCTAAATTTAACAGTGAAAAGAAATGGAAATGTACGCGAGGAAAAATACCCTCAGGATCAAGTTTGCTTTAAGTGCAACGCGACCGTCGGCATATGAAGTGCATGATTTCATAGCAGATACATTACGGTTAAATGCGGAACAAGTGGATACAATACAGTTAATTGCAAGTGAACGGGCAATTTATGTTAAATTAATATCAGCACTCTTGCTGGAGAAAACCCTCAATACCTTCTCGGCGGAAACACCTTTCACATACATGAATGGTGAGATGACTAAAGTGCTTATCGAACACGTGACCGGTAATGCTGTCAATGTCCGAGTGTTTGATGTACCCCCAGAGCTCCCGGGAGAGGTCTTAAAAGCAGCGTTGCAGCGTTACGGAACGGTATATGACGTCCGGAAGGAACAATGGAGCCGACAATATCGCGTCCCGGTGTTTAATGGGGTACGAGCGGTAAAGATGCAACTGAAGACGAACATCCCTAGTTTTATCATCATTGGCAGCTACAGATTATCGGTGTCCTACGCCGGCCAACCCAGATCCTGCTACGTCTGCAGTAGCACGGCACATCTAAAGGAATTTTGCCCCCACCGTCCGACCGCAACACGCCCAGTGGCGACTGGACGGAGAAACGAAACAGAACCGCCGAAGGTGGTAGTGGACACGCAGAGTGAGGGAGCGCATCCTACGGATGAAAACAGGCAAACGTCCCTGGTGAATGACAGTCAACAGGAAGCAGCAAGGTCTGCACCGCAAAGGGAGTATGCCTCCATAGTTCGAGATACCACAGGCAAACGAGTACATCTGGCCAATCCGGAGGAGATAATACCACCCGAGGTGGGTTCACTTGTAACGGAGACAGCTGCAGCAGAAGAGAAACGCCCGACCGAGAAGAAACGGGCCAAGCGGGCGAAGACAAGCAAAGCCCAGAAGGAAGAACCATCCTGGAATAACCAAATGGAGCTGGAGGAAGTTGTGGAAGAAGCCCATGAGGAGGCACGTCTATTGCAAGTCCCGTCCACAGACACAGCAGATACGGCTGGAGTACTGACGCAAGAGCCTGCCTCAGCATTGATTGGCAGCAGTATCCTGGAGGAGGGAGGTGACAGGAACACCTGTGAGGTTCAACCTGCAAGGAGGGATGCGGGAAACAACCCCCAGAGTGATTACGAAGCAGCACAGTTACAACAAAGTGTGAGGTGCCCAGCGGTGGAGATAGGAGCAGACTCCCATTACCGGGAGGACACCCCCGGCACCACCGTAGCGGCACGACCATCTGCGAGTGATTCTCGACCGCAAGTACTCGAACGGCCACACAGATCCCAAGAGGACCAACCACGGTCAGCTGAAGCAGTCGCAATTTATCGGCGTGCAGAGATGGCTGGTGGATCGCATCCCTCTCAACCTGATGCGAGGGCCACAGAAGCGGAGTCGCCGATCCTACTTCAGGTGACACGGAAGCCCCAGGTGTCCTTATGTGACCCAAGGCTTAAGGGAAACCCTCCGGCACAGATAACCCCAGCTAGACATCCAGAGACCGAACAGTAGCACACTAGCAGCAATGCACGAGGCCAAGGACGTAGACGCCCGAGTTACACTATCTTTGCGACAGTCGCTTTCATAATGATCTATCTACGAACGGTGGCAACAGTGAATGTGAATGGGTGCAGAAATCTAGTAACCCAAAAACTGCTCAATAGTTTCCTCCAGGTGAACAACATTGACATATGCTTTCTCCAAGAAGTAAATACTTACAACTTGGATGCTCTTTACAATTACGACTATAAAGTTAACCTAGGTTTGAACGGCAGAGGAACGGCAATAGTGTACAGGAAGGGACTTCCCCTGCAGAATTTTCAGATGGATCCCGACGGACGGGTCCTCTCCGCTACTTTGGAAGAGACCGTCCTGGTTAACATATATGCTCCAGCTGGGTCACAGAATAGACAAGCGAGAGAGCGTTTCTTCCAAACCGAGGTAACCCCGCATTTGCGACAAGGCAAGGAACTTCTGCTAGCAGGCGACTTCAATTGCACGTTGCAGGCGAAGTACCAAAAAGGTGCTACGAATTTTAGCATCATGCTACAACACCTAGTGTCACAGCTGCAACTGCTTGACGCATGGGAGATCAAGCATGGGAACGAAGTGGAATTCACTTTCACCCGCAACACTTCTGCCTCACGCATCGACCGACAGTATCTATCTCCCGGAATGGCTCCAAATGTCCATCGAATTTGGGTCATTCCGGTGGTTTTTAGTGACCATCATGCAGTGCTATGTCAATTGCAAATAAATGAAATAAGGCTTGAGACGGCCGGCCGTGGCTACTGGAAACTGAATAATTCTATGCTGGAGGACACAGACATTAGGGAACAATTTCAAATCAAATGGCTTCAGTTACAGTCGGCCTTTAGAAGTTCAACTCGGAAGAGTTTTTGGTGGGTGAACACGGCAAAACCAGCGATTCGCTCCCTATTTAAATCCATGGGTATTGTGAGGGCACAGGCCAAGAAGCAGCTACTACATTTTTACAATGAGGCGCTGTGGGGGCTGCATCTGAAGCAAAGGGAGGGCTATGAGGTGCAGACGGAGATAAAAAAAGTAAAAGAAATCATCAAATTAAAACACTTACACCAGTTGGAAGGACATAAAGTTCGAGCCAAAGTGAAATCCATGCATGAAGCGGAACAGAACTCATTTTATTATTTCGCAAAGGAGCGGCAGAAGGGACATGGAAGATATCCTCAAACAATACGGGACGCGCACACTGGAACTGCCCATGTTGGAACGCGCGCCCAGCTCCAGCTTATAGCGGATCACTTTCAGGCTTTATTTCAAGAAGCGCCAGAAGCAGACACCCCTTATAGGCGTATGGAACATGAACTGTTTGACACCGGCATCACCCAGGAATCCGCAAAAATACTTACCAGCCCTATCACGGAGCGGGAGGTGTTGGTCGCCATTGAACAAGCCAGTCGACACACGTCACCAGGTCCTGATGGGCTCACCTATGAATTCTATAGAAAGTTCTGGCCAATAATCAAGAACGAAGTGATGGAAGTATATGCGGAACTGTGGGAGACAGCAGTGTTTCCCGCAACCTTCGCGGATGGTGTTATCACCCTGGTGCCGAAGAAACAGAAAACCGCCACCATGAAGGACTATCGTCCAATAACGCTGCTAAACCCCGATTATAAGTTATTTGCGAAAGTTCTGGCTAACCGTTTAAAAGGAGCATATGCAGAAATCATGCATTGTAACCAAGCGGCAATATCGAAAAAGAACATTATTGACACATTGGCGGAACTGCGTGACACGCTGATCCATCTACGCAGAGAAAATAAAGCGGTGGCTTTGATCAATCTCGACTTTCAACAGGCTTTTGATAGAGTGCGCCATTCGTATCTGTGGAACTGCTTAACGGCTGCGAAATTTCCAGTGCCGGTAATCAACCTTATTCAGGGACTCTACGGCACGGCACAGTCTCGAGTCTTATGGAACGGATGGTTTTCCAGGCCGGTACGAATACAACGATCAGTACGTCAAGGCTGCCCGCTGTCAATGGGATTGTTTTCATTGGCATTGAATCCTTTACTCCAGAGGTTGCAACAAACCATGCGAGGAGTCAGTGTATACAATGAACGGTTCACACTTACAGCCTATGCTGATGATGTGACTGTGGTGGCTGCAGATAATGAAGACATGACGACCATGCAACAGGGATTGGAGCAGTACACAACGATGTCCGGTGCAGTGTTAAATGCTGAGAAATCGGAGATCCTAATATTAGGAAATTGGCCGGAACCGCCACAGACCTTGGGGATGCAATGTGTGACTACTACAAGGATACTTGGAATATGCTTTATGGCAAATATAGAAGATACGATTGCAGTTAACTGGAGGGAAAAAATTAATAGTTTACGCCATTCCTTATCCATGGAGAGGATCCGGAACCTGAATTTGCTACAACGCATCTGGTACCTGCATACTTATGGTCTAAGCAAAATTTGGTATGTGGCACAGATTCTGCCGATTGCAAAACGTGACGCACAGAAATTGGAACAACTCCTTGGTTACTTTTTGTGGACTGGAAAAGCATATAAGGTGAGCCGGCCTCAACTACGTTTGCCTCCGTCCAAAGGTGGTTGCGGCTTAGTGGACATTGCCAAGAAATGCATGGCCTTATTGGGGAAAACCGCCACACAATCATTGCGCGGATCTGGCTCATCCATTGACCAAAATTTCTGGAAGGAACAGCTGCATAACCCTCAGGTGGCACTCAACGGATTTAAACCCACTGTCCTTCACCTAAAACGAATTCTGGACAACAACGATGACATTACGGCCTTCGAATGCACCCGGAACCACTACCGTATGCTCATGACAGTTCATCTGGTGCCCAGAGTGGCAGAGAAATATACCAGGGAGTGGAAAGTGATCTGGCAGAATTTATTTTGTAAACATGTGCCCACTGATTGGCAGGAAACCACCTATGAAGTATTAAATGAGACTATACCGACAGCGGATAAACTCTGGCGACATGGAAGGGCACAGTCAAACCAATGTCCATCTTGTGCCGCCGTCGACACACTGGACCACCGGATCGCTTCCTGTAAGCAGGTTGAAGTCATCTGGGTAGAGCTCAGGACCTACGTCGCCAAATGGTGCCCACCGCAAGCTCCACCATGCCTTGAGAAGCTCCAGCGTTTGGAATTTCATTTTCAGAATACTGCACTCCAACGCTGTGTAGTTTGGCTGGTAATGGGAACAATGTACTGGATCCTTAAACAGAATAATGGCCCAGTGGCGCAGAGGAAGGATTGGGTCAGTTTTCTGAGACAGGCACGCTGGCAACTGATAACTTCTGGTCTTAGCAAATCAATGCAGCCGTACATAACACGCCTTGCACTTTAAATACGACAATGCAACTATAATCAAAATAATATATACATATAAAAAAAAAAAAAAAAATTAAAAAAAAAATAAAATAAAAAATAAAAAAAAAAGCTAACTTTGAGTATCTGTTATGAAAATAAATGACCATGTGTCACCTAAAAAAAAAAAAAAAAAAAAAAAAGAAATAAAAAAAAAATGTATAATGCCCCTCCTTTTTTTTTTTTTTTTTTTTTGTAAAAAAAAAAAAACCAAAAATAAGTTAAAATAAAAAAAAATAAAAAAAAAAAATAAAAAAAAAATAAAAAAAAAAAAATAAAAAAAAAAATAAAAAAAAATAAAAAATAAAAAAAAAAATAGTGGTGAAGTCCTATTCGTTCGAAATAAATTTTGCAGAAATTTATATAGCTTAAATCATAATAAATAAATATAAACTAACCACATAAAATGTAGATTTGTTTAAAATACACTTTATTTCCGATAATTTTTTGTGACTTTAGCCATTTCCGGGATATAGATTATTATTGGTTTGAATTTTCCATTTCCTGAAGTATTGCAAATATTCAGTTTTTTCTCGCAATACATACATTTCAAAGCCAACATACAGCTTTTTAAATACTTCTATTGCTTCGGTCCCCTGTACCTGCTTTGGTAGTATCTTTGCAGGTGTCTTTGTACCTAGTAGGAAATATGTAATAAAACAATTTCTACAAACTATCGATCAACTTGAAGTAGAAAAGAAAATGACCTTTCACAAAAATAGCTTGTAAAATCTATAAAAATAAATGATAGTGAGAAGAGAATGTCAGGTAAATGTAACACATCACAATTTCCTCATCTTTCCTTCCCCTGCAGGCAGTGAACCGCTACAGATACAGGTTGAAATTAAATTGAACTTTATCTAGCTCTGCAGTTCTGTTCAGATGTCACTTTTATGACATACTTACATGGGAAGTTCGCTTCAACCGAGAAGGAACGTAGCGAACACTTTGGGGAAACTGAAATAAACAGAATATGACCTTCAAATAGTGGTACGGACACTGAAAGAAGTAATTTATTGTCTATTAGGTGGTGTTAGGTAAACGTTTCCAGATCTTCTGTAATAAAAGTTTCTACATAGGTTAAGTTTATGTTTTACTCCATTTAAGAGTTTAAAATAACTTAATAATAACTTAATCGGCATTAGATAAGATACTGATAGTCTCCTAAACGGACGTTAATTTAAGGGGTTTTCCTAATCCATACAAACTTTTTTTCCTTCTATAAAGCGAAAGCGCTCTAAAATTAGCGGTGTATGGTCATTTGCCATCTTGTTCATATTGTTACATCAATGCCGGGGCTTAGTTCAATGTTAGCTAAAACAATCAGACAAAGATGAAGAAGCTTTCAATTGGACAGAGTGGTCTATAATAAGCCACAGTTTGCTACTTGTTTCTTATTGGCAGCAGTGATTGTGAAGGGCTGCAATATCCACCCCATTAGGAGCAAATTAGCCGGAGTATTATTCACAGACGAGCACCGCCGAGCGAATCCCTTAAATTGGCTACAGTTGGAAGACTCGTTGGTTGTAATTTATCGGAACGAAATTGCCGAACCGTCCGATGATGTGTTAATTTGTATGTTGGTGCGTGCAAGACTGTATATACATAGATAGCCCGTTCCACTTGCCCCCGGGGTAACAGAGGGGTTGGTTTGTTCAATCCCCTCAATTACCAGCTGCAGGGATGGGGGAGTGAATAACAGTGCGGGATACAAAAGTGACAATAAGAGTAGCAAATTGAAGGTGGGAATGAAGTTAGTATCTCCACATAGAATTTCTGGCTCCCCACAAACTGGCAGGAAAACTGTCGCTGTGTAACCGAACCTGTTATTTATGTTGTATTGTATTGCATCGAGTCATCAACTATCACTGAGAAAACAGAGATATTTCAGCCGCTTGTGGACATTAATTTGATGATAAACTCTCTCTTTCCCTCAGTTTCTCATTTATTTACATTTTGAAAATTGGTTGGTCATTCAAATCATGTGAGAGGCAGGAAAATCAGCCATATGAGTGGTTAATGATAATATAAACATCTGATGTGTTACTTTACATGACTTTGTTTAACTTATTCTTTTTCTATTTCACGGTTTGGGTTTCAGCCCATTCCAAATCCAAACTGCTGATACCATCGTTTCTTTGATCTCCCTTTTTTCCTTCTACCTTGTGGCTTATAATTTATAGCTGCTTTGGGTATTCTGTTTGACATTCTGTCCAAGTGTAACTTCCAATTTTCTTTATATGTCTTAATTATATTATCTAACTCGTGTGCTTTTAATTATTTGCAAATACATTGGTCTTTCTGTCCAGTTTTGTGTTATAAATCTCACGAAGCTCATTTCTGCCAATTGTATTTTTTCAGGTGTTGGTTTGAATTGGTCCACATTTCAGATACATATATGACTGTAGGTATTGCCATGCACTTATACAATTTAATTATCGACTCTGGTCTGGCCTTATTTTTTAATGTACGTCTCAATGTTTTACCTATGTAATTAAATTTGCAGTTTCCATATATATCTACTTCACTGATGTGTGATATCTTACACCCAAGGAAATTGAATGTTGACACTTGCTCAAGAATTCTATCTTCCAGTACTATCTTGGAACGGACTGTCATTGTTTTTGGCTGTCTGTTGATATGTTCATGTTAAAATTTTGTACAACTTCGTTCAATGTATATGTCATCTTTTGTAGTTCATCTTGAGTTTTTGCTAGCAAGATCTGATCGTCTGCAAATAAAATAGTTTTTAAAATTCTCTAGTGTAATCTAACTCCACCTGTAGTCCTATTTTTCCATAATCATATTATTTCGTCCATGTATATATTGTTTACATCTATCGTCTATTTTTATATAGCTTCTGCAAACTATTCTTACAAACACTACTTTTCTACCTACTTGATATTAATCGAAATAATATACAATTGCAGAAATAGTTTCTTTACGGATTTAGTTGAAGGTACAAGATGATACAGAAAACCGAACAGATAGACGTTTGAAAACATAATCACTGGCCTGGATATACTGGCCTGGAAGTTCCATTGTTTTTCGAGCTAAACAACTGAAAAACGACAGCACTACAAAAAGGTGTAAATATATTGAAACACTCACAACAATAACGATGTATCTCTCGGAAACGGCCGGTGGTATAAAACTTGAAGTAGGTATATTGTGTGCTTTAGACACCAGTATTTTCGCTGTGGTATCTATTTGTCTGCCTCTTATGGCTTACCAGTTATAATGTATACGCCTTTACTTACAAATGGCTATTACCAGAAAATCCAAACATGAGTTTTATTTGGTAGTTAAATACCCTAGATATGTGGTATTTTAAATAAAATCGTTAAAGCCATTTTTAGCAAATCGAAAATTTCCAAAAATTGTCCATGTAAAGGGTAGTTTGTATATGGGGAGATTTTCTTAAAAAATATTCCTGTCGATCTTCTATACCAAATTTGGTATTTATCTAAAACTTGATTTTTTACTTATCTTGATCACGGGTATACACACATACACATCCAGATATTGTTCTAAAATGCTTTCATTCAGAGGTCCTTAAAACATGTATTTTGATAAAATCTCGACATCTAATACAATACTTCTTCTTACCTAATACACGTGGTGCGTGTTAGAAAAGTAGTGCTTAAGTATGACTTTTACTGAAATTGTGAATTCTTAACCAACAAAAGTAGCCGCATTGATTTTAAATGCCAAATTTATTGTAAAGCAAATAAATTACAAAGCATTTAAATCAGGTACTCATTATAAATGCCGCAAATGAAAATAAATATCCAGATGTAATGCCAAATGCATATTAAGATTCATTAAAATGCTTCATGTGCAGACCAACCTACGATCATCACCATCATCATCACCACCATCGTCATCATCACCACCATCGTCATCATCACCACCATCATAACCATTCATCACCATCGCCATCACCACCACCATAACCATCATCATCATCATCATAACCATCATCACCATCATTATATTTACTTTCTTAACACTCAATGTTAAGCTTTACTAGTTAAAATTTAAGTCACAATCACTGGCACATACCATAGAAACATGAGGGACGTCTCCTTAGCGCGGTGGTGGTGCTGCTGATTACCAAACGGGGGACCCGGGTTCGATTCCTGGTACCGGCCTTTGGGAGACTTGGTCTGGGGTGCATTTAACATCGTTAGATCCCTGACGGGGCCAATTGAGGAGCTACTTGATGAAAAGTAGAGACTCCTGGTCGAGAAGACCGCATAACTGACCGATCACGTCCCACCTCCAGTACTGCACCTCATTCATGACGCTTGTGGTGGACAGAGGTGGGGAAGGCAGCAGTCGGGCGGTAGAACTTGACCCAGATGGGCTGTTGTGCCAAAGGGTCACTTTACACTCATACCGTTTCTTTATCCACTATAATTTCACACATATTCTGTACATTTTTTCGTAAAATTGCCTCGTTTTTCATCTTATTAAGTATTACAATTATTTTCTAAATATACCCATGGAAGCAATAGATATAGGACGCGTAAGAGAGCAAAATGTTTGAAAATAAGCTAACTGTATGTATGTTGGACTGTTATTTGGAATTCCTCTTGTTTAGCCTTAGGAGAAATAAAAGAAGCAATGAAAGTATTTCAAAAGTGTGTAGTTTTAAGTACTGAGGCTTACGAGCACCAACAGGACGTATCTCAGAATGAAGTGGTCTTCAGCAGCTAGTCACAAAAAGCCCAGAGTAAATTATTTCTCATGTAAGTATGTCATAAAAAGTGATATTTTAATCATAATTGTTTCAGCCATTTTTCAGAAACTTTCTCCTTAACAGACTAGTTTTAGGGAGATTTTCTTGAATATTTAATGCTCATTTTCTCGAACATGTCGCAGCCTTGAAAATAATAATAATAATCCATAGGACGTGTCCTTTATGCAGAGGTTACCCTCATCGCTCGGCTGTTGCGTCCTCCAGTCGCAGCCAAGGCCACGGAGGAGTGCAGGAGTGCAGGTCGGGGCCTTCCCCGACAGTAAGGCGACTACTTGACGTTTTAGGGACGCTACCTTTTTAATAGGATAGCTGCTTAATTGACCCCTCAGGGACCTAACGAGGCTGAGTGCACCCCGTACCAGACTTCCAGACTTCCCAGTGCCGGTAAAGGGGTTCAAGTCCGGGTCCTCCGAGCCAGAGACAGGCGCCCTACCAACTGCACTACGGAGGCGGTCATCCTTGGAAGTTGCTGAGCTTAAATACATGTTTGGTATCTACACAACTTCTCGTTTTTGAGTAATACTGTTCACACACGCAGACATACACACCTATACACTCACACACATGGACTTCTTTTTTCTAAAAAATCTTTTAGGGGCCTCAAAACGTGTAGGCATTTATATAAGTCATGCACTCCTGCACTTCTCCGTGGCTTGGCTGCGACTGGAGGACGCAGCGGCCAAGCGATGAGGGTAACCTCTGCATAAAGGAGGCGTATTTAGAGAAGGTTCGGTGGTTTCTTACAGGACACATACATTCGCTCTGCTGATGTTAATGACATAAATATAGTGAAAGAGTTCTCCAACTATCTATTGTAGCCAGTCTTAGCAGTGCGTAGTAGTAGTAGTAATATTAATATTAATAATAATAATAATAATAATAATAATAATAATAATAATAATAATAATAATAATAATAATAATAATAATAATAATAATAATAATAATAATAATAATAATAATAATAATAATAATAATAATAATGTAAGATTTAAACCTCACACGGCTGATCACCCGTGAAACTGTAATAAATAATAATAATAATAATAATAATAATAATAATAATAATAATAATAATAATAATAATAATAATAATAATAATAATAATAATAATAATAATAATAATAATAATAATAATAATAATAATAATAATAATAATAATAATAATAATAATAATAATAATAATAATAATAATAAATTGGTTAAAAAATGGAATTGAGATTAGACTATTGAATAGGAAAAGGATAGGTACTAAAAAGGAGGTAAAGCTACAAAAGAAGGTCGTTAAATGAAAAAAAAGGCTAAAAAGGTACATTTAAACAAACAAACAAGAAAAAAACATAAAAAGGGAAGAAAAGGACAAATAAAACCCATATTTTCTAGCCTGCAATGAGCCGTAATATATTATGTTGGGCCTGGACTTCAGACACTAAGAAAAAATCTAATAACTATTTCGTCCATTCACAGGATGTTGAAGGACTGCGGCTTGTCAAAACCGTGCCAAGTCATATAATTACATAACAATCAATCTACAATCAGCACATCTGTGTGGTACCAGGTCCCCAAAGTTAACAGATAAATGAACATAATATATGTTACTAAGAGTGTTCAACGAACGATCCTATTACTTTAGGATATGTCTGGCAGAACATTTAAAATATTAAACTAATAATGCTAGGCTTTTAAAGTTGTAATGCAAAAACATATTCCAGCCTAAATTTCATCCATTCTGCTCTAATAGTTAAGGAGTGATGAAAAAATTCGTTTTTTTTTTCATCACTAAAAAGCCCCTGGTGACAAAAAAATTTTTACTATGGTTTAATGTTTTAACTATAGCTTCAAAATACATTTAAAAGTGCCCTAGGTTTAACTGGGCTCTTTCAGTTTAGGCAGCAAAAATGTATAAATTAATAGTGAATTCGTGACGATTTTTGACATATTCCCCACTTACTGTAGAGCAAAGAACGCCGAAGTGAATAATACGGAATGACAGGCAGGCCATAATGAAGCGCTACGTGTTTGCCGATGTTTCGCTGGGGAGGAAAATCATCCGCTCATTCGTGCGAAATTGTTGGCTGCCTAAACTTTCCCGATTGCAATAGCACTGTAGTCTATGTGACGCTCGCGCGCACCAAATTAGTGTATCATTGAGCAGGGAGAGAAACACACAATACTGGCTGATTAGTCCCCCCCAGACTTTCCTCACCCTACAACACACTGATGATCACTCACTCAGCCTTCGAGATAAACGACGAATATTTCCGATACTCATGATTCACGCTAAAATAAACTCACTTAATCCAATTTGTTACATGAATTCAGAATATCGCAGAAACCAATTACACAAAGTGCATCACAAGCTTTTAAGACGCATGTTATTCCGAAATAATCCCCACTAAATCAAGAAGTCATTCGGACATGATAAGGATCTATTTCGGAATAAAGATCACGATATTTATTGCAAAAGTAAAACATGTTGATGCTTCGTAATTGAATTGGCAAAGTTGAGTACCCACGAATAGGCAGAAATGTCCTTACCTGGGGTCTATTCATTTGAAATGAATACGTTGGATAAAGTTATTCCGTACGTTTGTGCATCTATCTTATAAGCTTAAAGCCACCAATTAATTTGTATTATGTGTATAAATGGATTACTGGAGTAGTTCAGTGGTTTCTATCGTGGTCCCTCTGCCGAGAATTCGTGGTTTGATTCCGGGGTATTGAGTATCTGTTCTAAGTTGGCACTATCCAAGCATTAACTTCTGGGTAGTTCGTGTGAAGTACCTCAAGGTTCAACATAGTTGGAAGCCCACGGTAAACGCCCTAGGTCCTTTCGTTTATCGCAATCCTAGTCACTCTGACATCAGACGCAACCAACACCGTTTCCCGAGTCTCTCCAGATAATAAATGGGTCCAGCCATTGCTTGCTGGAACCAGGTTTCCTTGAAGGCTGTTGACAATTGCCGAGAGCTGAAAAACAAAATCTTGTTAAAACTGGTTGTACTGCTCGGATTCGATGGTTGAACACATGTATAAATGAATGCTGAAGATTAGTGCTTTCTGATTTAAGCATGCTACCCTATCCTTTCGTCCATCTGCAAGTCTAAAAATTGAAATGTAACCTCTAAGCTGGGCTACGTTAAGCCATTGTAATCCGATAGCTTTTATTTTCTCCCAGAAATGCTGATAAAGAAAGGCAGCTTATGAGGAAAACCTTAATAACTTTATTGATTCCTCTTGATTGCTGCTGGAATTAGTATTCACGATACTTTGACATTAGTGAAAGCATTGAATATACCATAGCGCAGTGATCCACAAATTGACAATCACGATTGCAGCCCTTGCGAGTTCAGGAGAGGAAGGTCGACATGGTAACGTCATGAAACTACCCCCTCCCTAAGTACGTACCAGTCAAGCGAATGACCACAGCAGTCACTTGAGGACTGTGAGTTACTACAGTAAAGAGTATAGTGGCAGTCTCTAAACCAACAGGGAGCCCAAGAAAACGTGCATATATATTTAAGGAAGAGTGGAAGAACAATTTTTCTGTACACTTCACGGGGAAAACGTCAGATACCTGCTTTGCTGCCGCTGCCGCTGCTGCTGACGATGATGATGATGAGTGAGTGAGTGAGTGAGTGAGTGGGTGAGTGAATGAGTGAGTGAGTGGCGTTTAAGGGCTCGTCGACAGCTAGGTCATTTGGGCCCCAAAGATGATTATGATGATTATGATGATGATGATGATAACCTTCAAGAGCAATGTACCACGTTATTATACGTGTCATAAAGATCACTTCGAGTGCTATTTTGACCACAAACTTTCTCATTATACTTTATTTTAAATGAGAACAATATATAACATATAGAACTTATTGAAATTATGTGTATGGTTATTCATGCATGCCACTAGAATGGTTTTGTTCTGTTTTGTCTTATTTACTTTGGAATGCATCAGACGCAATTTATACCCATTGCTTCTTAGTTGAGAAAGTCCTCCTGTTCCTTTTCCTTTTATGTTTGTCTTTGGGTACTTCACGCTTAAACATCCAACAATAGTCAGTAAGCATACTTTGATCCAGTGTCCCTGTTACCTTCTTTCAAACTCCTGAATATCCTTGTGACATCGTTCGCCTTGCTCTTCGCTAAAAAATCCTAGGTTTTCGCGTAAATAATCTCAAGTTACAGCCAAGTTCCTTATATACTTCAAGCATGTTAGCCACAATGTTTCGGTTAGCCACATGCTGCGTTCTCCTTTTCATCCATAGTGTTTTTGAATGCTGATCAGACCAATTTTCTTCAATTTTCTTCAGGACCATTAAATATACCTTCTTTTAATTTTGCTTCTGAGAGAAGTGGAAATTTCTCACATATATACTTGAAGCAATCTCTTTCCTTGTTTAAAGCCTTCACAAACTGTTTCATTAGTCCAAGTTTAAGTGAAGAGGTGGCAGCACAACTTCAGGGCTCACAAGACTGACGCCCAACGTTCTTAGAGCCGACATCCAAATTTTCTCGAGGTGGCCAGTCTTTCTTGATCCAGTGATTAACTACTGCCCTGCTATCCCATAGGCAAAGAAAACATGAAAATTTGGTAAGCTCAGATTGTAGACCCATCAGCATAGTAATAACTTTAAAATCGCCACAAAACTGCCAGTTGTGTTCGCTGTAATTCACTCACAATAACATCAGTTGCAAATTTGCATTTGAGGATCACTGAATAGGCAACAAGCACCGAACCAAAAGCGTTTCCTAACGGACACCCTTTAAACTTCGCTTCAAAGCATCAATGAAGTCTCCATTCATTTGGGTCATAGTTTAAAAGTCAAAGTTTTAGAATAAGTTATTTCACATTATTGCAGTATCAAGATAGCCGTCTTCGGAGAAAAGAGGTTTAAAATCTCTTTAGCGTTGTCGGTACCAATAGAATGAGGTTTCTTTCCTTGGAATCTAGAGCCTAATAACTCAGCTAACTCTTTTAATTCACTCTGGTTAAAGCACCCACGTTCTGTAGCAGACTATTCTGGTATATGGTCACTGTCACGCTTCATAATTTAGCGCTCTTCTACACGAGACTCGGATGAAAACTGTTCAACATTTTCTGGTTGCACAGAAATTGGTACATCAGTCCCATGGGGCACAGGTAAAATGGCTGAGCGTACGATTGGATACACAATTTGCTTTTTATTTTTAGAATTATATCCCTTGGCACCACACAAACAGAAGTAGCAGTCATTACTATGGTTCTCTGCTCTCTCCAAACCAAAAGATAGCGATGGTTTTCTGCCTTTGACCCAATGGCGAAGTTCTTCAATGAATGCTCTACATATTTTGTGCGGTGCCCAAGCTTTACTTTGGCCTCCAAATTTGATTCCAAAGTAGGCAAGATATGATTTGTTTACAAAATCTGTAAAATCACGCCTTTGCTTAGGTAATGTGTATTTCCCAGATATGTAACAAAAGTAGTCTGGATTATTTATAAATGAACGTTACGACATGCGTCATCTTCCATAGGTAAACATACACTAATGGCAAAGAGCACGTTATCTCACTCTAAATTCCTTACGCGCTTGCACCCGTATCAGATAAAAAACATTCAGTGCCTTCAGTTTTTACTATGAACAGCCTTAAAGGTGTTTCAAATAGATTTTGTTTTCAAATCCTGACATCATAAAACTACACATGTTGAAGCATTGCAGTGTATATAATGATGCTATAAGTTCCTACAAGCATCAGAAAATTACGCTACAAGAAAAATAATAAAACATTAAATGGAAATAAAATGGTACGTGATAAGAACTTTCTGGCTTTGAATTTGATTTCAGCATGCTAACAATACCCCCAAAACAGTCAGATTTTGGAGGCAAGAATTTCATCGCTGGTTAGTGTAATTAACCATTACATGGCCAATAATAGTGCCAAGGTCTAATTGTCATAGAACTTTTTAAAAATCTACCAATTTCTAGTAAGCACGCCTAAGTTCGTTTGCCATCAGTATTGAAGCCAACATATGTGAATAGTTTTTTCCAAGCTGAAAATAGTGAAATCAACTTAAAGACTTCATATTTCTGGTGAAGGGGGCTCTAATGACCTAGCTGTCGACGGGACCTTAAACCCTAACCACTCACTCACTATTTCTGGTGAACAGTTTTCTTCGCAATTAAAATAGCTATATGTGATATTTCTGTAGATCTTGCTAGTTTATTAAAATAAGGTCATACACCGTAATCTACTCATTTCACTATAGATATTTACACTGCTGCACTGCATACCAAAGTCACTCCATATACTTCCCCTTCCCTCTGAAAGCATCTGCTGTTGTACAATACACTACTTCTAATGACATCAGAGTTTTTATTTTGCGGGTCTCTGCCATAGCGTATATTATGGCAGTTCATTGGATATCAACTTTGTATAGACAAAGCAAGGAAAGATACCAATATTCCAAAGTTAGCGATAAACAACCATGATAGGTTGAAGTTCAGCGTTTTCTTTCATTTTGTTGATCAAAATACCTAGCCTAACTCATAACATTTGAAAAAGTTGACAACCTGATATTTATTTCAGTTTCATTTTCAGTCAATTGTATAAAGAAGCATTGGGTGCAAATTTTGCTTTAAAAAGAGATTATTATATCCCACCCTCTTCCCCCCTCCCATTAGAGGGGTTAATACGCCAGTAAAGTCCGCTAGTTACTGATTGGCTGTATTGTGTAGCTAATGAGCATGTGGCTGTCACACCACTCTGTAATTAGGGGTATCATCGAGGCACAGGTTGATTCATAAAGACCAACATTACCTCTTTTGTTCGTAATGAACTGTACCTATTTGCCATAACTATCTACAGACATAATCTTAAACCAGTAAGTTCTATAGAAGAGCTAACAGCCCACTTGAAGCCTTCATTGGAGCACATTTAAGGGTAATTTTCCAAGAAATGAGCGCGCATTCATAATACTAGGAAACATATGTGAAAATGAAGAGGATAAATTAGATTGGTAAACAGTTCAATAGTTGCAGTAGAGCAGGGACGGGCAGAATAGTGTCTGCTCCGAATCCAATGTGCACGCAACCCGCGTAACATTCTTGCTGCTTGGAGCCGTGGTGTTTCTTCATTTCTTAAACTATTGACAGTGGCGGATTGATACAGTTAACGATCAGCATGTTTGTTCCTAACAGGAAAGAGATGGTCATACTTTTACTATGTGAAATTGGAATTAAATACATTGTCATCATTCGAACATACGAGAAGACGTTCAAGCTCTGACGTAATATCTCTAACAGCTGTATGCAGTTCACTGAGAGGTGGTCATTTGAAATGCGAGATCTCAGTTTTGGGTTTTATATGTTCATCAGTGTAAAAAATCTGATTTGTTGCACTCACATGACTTTCTCTTCTCTTACAAGCTCTTATTACTATCTTATCTTCTTTGTGTTAGTTGAGATAAACATTTGTAGAAATTATCATATTTCTTATTTTCCTGTAGGTGTAAGACGAGTATTAGGATACAGTAGGCTTTGAGCGATAGTCAAATATTTTAAAGCTTTGAGATCCCGTTCTCTTTGCACGCTTAACATATAAAATAATGAACAACGATGTTCCATTTCACAAAAGTTTTAAGTTTTCCGAAACTCACACAAATAACAAGGAATATCTCCGAAATGATTTACTCTACAAAAAAAGTTATTCAGACATAAATTTGTGTGTTTTAGCCAGACCTGCATTTTGTGTAGTAAGATTTTGTCTATCTCTTACGGCTTACGAGTTATTCAAAAGTCATCCAGAGTAAACTGGACTACATAGGCTATAGCCAGAAAATTCAAAATATACATTTCATTTGTCAAACAAATAACTTAAACATATGACATTTTAATCAAAATCGTTAGAGCCATTTTCAAAAAAATCAAAATGCTCGAAAAATTTTTCATATAAAGGGTAGTTTAGGGTGGGACTATTTTCTTCAAAATCTTCGTGTCGCATCCTTGAAAAACATTAAACTTAAATACCAACTTTGGTTTTTAACCAACTTTTCATTTTTGCGTTATGCTGTCCACAGACTGACAGACACACAGACTGACACACACACACACACACACACACACACACACACACACACACACACACACACACACACACACACACATGGACCTTTTTCTAAAAATGCTTTTTTTTTTGGACTCAGGGGGTCTCAAAACATATATTTCCGGTGAAATCTCGAAATCGAATTTTTGATGGAATACAAAAATTCTTACCAGTAGAGAAAGCAAAAATTGTTCACAGACACACGTGGAGTTAAATATTGCTGTAACAGTGTAACACAAGCAGCAAATTCTCTCAAACCAATATATATATAATATTGTCATATATTTATTACCTTATAGCAGGCATGTCAAACAGCACTCGCCAAGTGTGAAAATATTCCCCTATTTTCCCTCCCTTCAAATCGGAGAGCGAGAAAAATAAAGCGAAAACCGGTTCTACTAGGGCGTGCTACTGCAGTTAAGAAGGGGTGGACTCCTCTCTTCACACCCTGGGAGTGATGTTTGACATGCCTGCCTTATAGAGTCCTTTGAATACCTGTGTGCCAACTAAATTTCTTCAGTTATTATTTGTCACTAGATCTGTTTGTAGATCTATGAGTTCACATGGAATGTTTACTCTTACATTGACCGAGAGGGATGGCTCAGGCGATAACGTCTGTGGCCCGCATTCGGCAGGTCTCAGGTCGATCCCCGGGGCCGCGCACTCTGACATGGGGTTTTCCGTGGTTTCCCCATGCCACTTAGGGAAATGCTGGGGTGCATTATTTCATACCACGGTTTCCTTTCCATCATTTCCTTTCATTCCATTTCCCCTTCAGGTGTACTTTCAGGCGTGTAGTGTTAGCAGTGCCGGGTATATGGCGTGGATGATTGCGCATGGTAACTGCTGTTCTCGGTGCTAGGTGGCGTTTGGCCGGCCCTTGTTCTCCGTTTGAGGAAGGGGCGCTCATCACACCAGGACCCGCGGTGTGATGGCTGCTTGGCGGGGCCTGGCGTCGGGATGAAGAGCTCTCAGCACTTGTTAGGGACTTCCGCGCGTCTCTGTGGCCTGTCTAGCTGCAACCCTCCGTGGCACCTTCAGTTCCCTCATTTCATCCTTGCCTCTTGGGGATGGTAGGCACGATAGATATGTGTAGGTCGAAGAGAGCGAGGTGTCCCCTTCTGTGCCTGTACTCTTTACCCTTTTACTCTTACATTGACTACATCTACAATAGGTTTAAGGAACATTGAAATGCCATCCTCAAGATTCCGAAATCATGGAATCTGTGTGAAGTAAACTCAGTTTTTAAGTCTTCAAGAATGTGAATTTAACTAATTAATTTATCCTCTGGCACAGCACCAAGTGATCTTATACATTTTAAACAAGCTTTTCATAATTTGATTTGTTGGTTAAGAAAGTTGTCACGTGGCACATTACGTTTGTTATGTTTATATTATAAACCTTCTAGAACTTTGGCGCGCCCTAAATCTTACATCACAACAAAGTAATAACAATAATAATAATAATAATAATAATAATAATAATAATAATAATAATAATAATAATAATAATAATAATAATAATAATAATAATAATAACAATAATAATAATAATAATAATAATAATAATAATAATAATAATAATAATAATAATAATAATAATAATAATAATAATAATAATAATAATAATAATAATAATAATAATAATAATAATAATAATAATAATAATAATAATAATAATAATAATAATAATAATAATAATAATAATAATAATAATAATAATAATAATAATAATAATAATAATAATAATAATAATAATAATAATAATAATAATAATAATAATAATAATAATAATAATAATAATAATAATAATAATAATAATAATAATAATAATAATAATAATAATAATAATAATAATAATAATAATAATAATAATAATAATAAATAAATAAATAAATAGAAACAAAATGTACAGAACACGTATAAGTATGTAGATCAGAAAGCATTTACTAGTTTTTTCTTTGTATGTGGCATGAGATTTACCATAAAACTGTCTAATAATAGCGCAAAGAAAACCATGATGGCGAAACTTCTTGTAGGAGCATCCAGCAGTAATCCGCCAGTAGGTTTGATGACCTTTTCCCTTATATCATCTTTCCGTGGCAGCTGTATCTTGATGAAATCTCTCACCATGTTCATCACTCACATCTCCAAGATTAGGTGGAAAAATCCAAATGGGAATGAAGAAAATGTAATTTCCAAGACATGTTAGCCTTGTTAGAATCCAGCATGTGTTCTGTCAGTTTCCTGTCATTCTCAGACCTATCATTTCCCAAGAAACTGTTGCATACATTTTTAATGCCAGCAAAGCTGCGTTTTCAGTATCTTTCAACAACATTTTGGATGTAATTTCTTTCATCAACTCACGAATCTGAGGCCCAATGGAAACACTTCCTTTAATTTTTGCATTACTAATGGCAAGAAATTTAGATATTAAATATTGAAAACCTCACCCATCTTTGTACATGCTTTCACAAAGTTCTTCACAAAACCCATTTCAGATGCAGTAGTGGTAACAGCACACTGTCTTTGTTGACTAAAGGTTCATGTGACATTTCTTTCACCAGGTTTAAAGCTTTCTCTTAAAGGCCACTGTTTGACTACATAATGGTCCCTATTGTCCCAGTGACCCAAAAAACAGCCATATTTTTATAACCAGTTTGCATTCCAAGGAGTAGTCCCAGAATTTTGAGATCACTGTAGATTTTCCATTTGTGGCTTGAATAGCCAGTGTATTTCAGAGGCAGCCTCATGTTACCGTAGGTTTCCTTTAACTGAACTGAATGGGCCACTGGTATGAAGGTTTCTTGTTTCCATTATGCAAGAGCTTTGAGAGTGCTCTTAGAGGAATCTATAAATAGGTACCATTCTTCTGCAGTATGGACGATGCTAAATCATTTAAATAACCCATCTATGTTATTACCAGAGACCAGAAATTTAGACATTATAAATCACTAAAATAGGCAGGCAAAATGGTATTATAAATAGCTAAAATAGGCAGGAAAAAAGGCGTAAATAGGTAAAATAAGCAGGGAAAAGGCATTTTCAGCGTTCTTTCTTACTTTTGGCTATTGGTTGAGTTGTTGCCTCAACAATTGAAAGCCACTTGTAAAAAACGTGATGTTGTAATTAAATAAGTACTTGATATACTTATTTAATTACGGAAGTGCCACTGCAGGTTATTGCAGTATGATTTGGAGAGATTGAGAAAATTTGTTTGAAGAGGCGCCACTCAATCCTCCTGACACTTATAGTTAACTTAGCATGTAAAATCCTCTTCTTCTTGTTCAATTGCTAAGTCGTTATTACTTGTTCAGTAGCTTTGCCTGGCCAGAGACTGCTAGAAAGGGCGTGGAATCACTTACAAAAGGTTTTTAAGCTACTAATTTGAACAAGTTTGAGTAGGAAGTAATTATGTTACTTTATTGTATACGAGGCACAAAGGAATTAAAAATATTACAATTACAAAACACACATAATTTGACGAAGATTGCAGTTTATAGCTTTACCGAGATTTTTAATTTATCTATGAGTCGCCGCGCATAAGCCAAAAGTTTAAGTCACTAGGATGAGAGCCGAAATAATCTTGAGGTTAATTTAGCCTACTCTATGATGAGCCGAAATAATTTCTTGAAGTAAAATTTTCCCATTCTACGCAATGTTGCCAAATAATTCTTGATGTGAATTTAGCCTATCAATTTCAAATGTACTTACTTATTTCGCGCGTGTTCTACGTAATGTCTCGGTGTAATATTTGACGACTGTTCCGTTCGTGTGTTGGATGGTGACCCTCCGGTTCGTGTGTTGGATGACGACTCTTTTTCGTTTTCCATACGGGAATACGACAGACACATTCGGTTCCCCTCCACATAACATTTTTGAGTTTCACTCATTGGAGCGGGTTCTGCTGATTATTTCAAATGTGTGTAGTTCTAAATTTTCTGATTGGCCCATTTCGTTGGACCAGACGAAACTTTGCCGCTGGAATGCCATATCCTGCCCCCTTGCGGTAGCGTTTCGAACAAGCTTGATTGACAGTTTTACGATTTTTCCCTAACAAAGAAATAATCCTTCCTCACAATGGAGCTTACGATTTGGCTGGCGTCAGTTTGTCGCTAGTCCAAGCAGAACTAATTCGGGTCAAAGACTTCATGTAGTGTCTCTGAAGCGAAATCTTTTCAACTTTTACCCATAAACTGCATTCTACGTGCGTTATTTCTTATTATCTTAAATATATACACTTGACATTTGATTATACGTTTATACAATAATTTATATTAATCTTAACACTTGCCCTGAGAGTGGTTCTAAAATAAAAGAATGCTGGAACTCATCATGTTTTATAACGTTAATTTAATTTTATCTCGGGCACGGTATAAATACCGTCTCACATTATAAATAGGTAACATAGTCGGGGAAAAAAGGCATAAATAGGTAAAATAGGCAGGACGAAAGGCTTTATAAATACTAAAACAGATCTTATTTTTCATTTAATCTTTAATGATCTTCATTGTGGCATCGCAACATTGGGTTAAGTAACATTGTCACAAACTTGACTTGCTAGGTACAGATTGGTTAGTATACATACATCTCCAAAAACTATGATAATGTAGGATTCTGTAATTTCTACAAAGGGATTCCGGCGCTGAGGAAACTTTACATATGTAAGTCGAATGCAAACTCGGATTTTCCACTCGATGTTGCAATTGCTACTGGAAGCAAAGAAATCTTCTTCCCAATAGGCTTGGAAAGTGCAATTTTTGTGCTTGATTGTGCCAATATGCTGTGATATAAAGTACTTTTTTCATAGCTCACTGACTGCTCGCATATTTTGCATGTGAGTTCTTTACCGTCGGTACGAAATACGTCGGATCCAAAAGTATTAATGTAACTTTGTAATTTACTGCGTAAAGGAACACTAAATTTCTGCATCTTGCTGTTAACTACAACAACGACACAACGAAAACTGAAATAAAAACAAAGTTAGACCCACATTTATTATTGTCTTTTAAAATAAACACAAGCGGTAATTCAAACACTTTCTGTTATCTATATAATTATTTGCGCTGCAGCACTCGTTGCAAAGAAAATACTGAACTGAATGATGGACGCCTATGTTGTCTCCAACTTAAACACAATAATATACATTCGGCGAAGTAACTTTCATTGTCACAGACTAACGATAATTGAAATAAAATGTACCTGAAGGAAATGCTTAATAATACATATAAATAATAGATAAATAATGAAATAAAGGCAACAAAAGGCATTTATTTCGTAAAATATTTTATATTTAAAAAGGCAATATAAAACTGGCATTTCAATCACAAAGTTATACTTCATACAGATTCACTTTCAAATTGAAGATAGATTTGACACATTTAAAAAGCCATTCTGCCTAATTTCCAGTCTCTGGTCATTACAATTATACCAAAACCTCTGTTCATTACTACGTTTACATACGGAATTGAACTCGAATTGAGTTCATTCCTATTTCCATGTTTGCAGTTGAATTGAAATGAGATCGCTTTGGATTTGCAAAGCCACGCATTATGCAAGGCTGAAACAGAAATAAATCAAGCTATTATGTTGGTCACTTGGTTTATATTGGCGAACCTGTAACAGTATGTTTTCTGCTTATTTTAACAAGGCTTTGAGGTGATGAATCCTTTTGGGGAGAATATACTGTGAGATTACAGAAACAATAAAAGTAGCTTTGTTGTTTTATTACACCAGTTTTCAACTTTCACTAATGACGGGTGTGCAGCGTGTTATGAGTACAGTAGAAGTTAGCATCTTTACCGGATTCAAATCGATATGTGTTTCCAAGCAACAATTTCGATCCGATCCCACGAAATAAGCGGATTGGATCCAGTGGTGAGCTTCGTTTGAATGCGCATTTCCATGCAGTATTCAGTCCGGAAATATAACTCAATGCTTATTGAATTCGCCATGAAAACGAAGTAATTGAGAAAAAAGTGGATAGACCAAGCTGTCGTTTACGGAATGATATACTAATGTTTGCTTTTAGCAAGATTTTTTATTGAAGATGAGACTCAAGTAACCCTGCTTGTCTTTTTGGAACATTTAGATCTCTTAAAAGATCCTTCAATTGTGCATGTGATAATGGCTGTGGATGTGCTTCATCTTCCAGTGTTCATTCCGCTGGTGGTTTTGGAACTGGGAGAGAATCAGAATGCGCATTGCAGATTTCAAATTTGGATAACAAACTATGCTCTGATTTACTTGAGATTCCGGTTACTTTTTTTAGATAGGACTTGTTAAACAGATTTGATAGGCAATAGCAGCACATACAGGAATGAGTTTATCCCCTGGAAAATAAAGTCCTGTAAATGAAGCGGAAAGTGTTCTAAGACTGTTTCTCTCTATTATCACGCGCTGCACATGCTAGTTGAAGCCATGTTCCGTCCGCTCGCTTCTCTTCCAAGCACAACAAAGTTCACTCACGCCACTGACTGGATTTACCCTGGGGCATTCTGCAAATCTTTTAACGCACGAAGGGTTATCTACTTACCACAATGCCGGGTGAAGTGGGCCACCTGATATAGTAGCTTGTAGTAGTAAGTTGAAAGGGTATTGCATTTCATCCAACATTTTGATACAAATTTCACTGGAAATACACGTTTTGAGATACCTGAATCCAAAAACTGGCATTTTTGATAAAAGATCACTGTGTGTCCGTGCATGTGTGTACTTGTGATCGCGCGCGCTCGTGCGTGCGTGTATATATATATATAGTGTGTGTGTGTGTGTGTGTGTGTGTCCACATGTGTGTTTGCGAACATTAAAAAGGAAAGTCAGTTGAATATCAAACTTGGTATTTAAGTTTAGCATCTTCCAAGGATACAACACCAAGATATTCAAAAAAATCCCCATTCAAAACTACCCTTTCAATAGAACCTTGTTTTGAAAATTTTGATTTATCAGAAATGGAACTTATGATTTTGATTAAAATACCATATGATTAAGATATTTATATGCCGAATTGTATTCCTTGAATTTTCTGGCAATAGCCTTAGAAGTCCTCCACATTCTGAATGACTTTTGCATAACTGTAAACCCGAAGAGATAGACAAACACGCACATCCATCCACCTACCCCCACCCATCCACTCCCCCCCCCCCACTCTCTCTCTCTCTCTCTCTCTGTCTGTTTCTAAAATCCTTTCTTTTTTGTACCTGGTAGGGAAAGTAATAGCATCGTTTACAATTTACCTACAATGAAATGACAGCTGTAAACAGTTTTTCCCACATAACGTTCAAATGATATCTTTCTTTCCAAAAAAAAATATAGAACTTTTTTTTAAATTTTTGCCACTGACCATTATAATTTATCTTGGGGTTTAAAACGGAGTAATCTAATATTAGCGCAGCAGAGGACACTGTTTTGTTATTTTCTGCACCTGAAGGGTTCCTCGTTAGGGTATCCTCAAAGACCACAGACAACAACGCAAATCTCTTCACTTTGAACCGAGAAGAATAGCTCGGCCACGCAAACAAAAACTTTTCCCCTTTAGCATTGTCACGTAATTAAATTATTTGTCGACACTCTTTTGTCTTAGACGCGTGTGTATGCGAACCTAGTGACATCTATCGTGCTCCGAGCGCCCTAGGCAGCATGGTGCAGAGGAAAAATCTTCCTACTCAAGTCAAGAGGGTGATATTCGTCTCAGGTTTACTCTGAGAGGAACATCAGGCTGCGGGCAATGGAATAATGATCCCAGCCTGGCCCCTTGCAAAGGTTAAACAAAAGTTGACACTCCAAACGCCGAGCTTCTGCGCATACACAGACACAGTTTTCTATAATGGCCGTTCTGTTAGTGGGTGGAGGGGGAGTTTTCCTTTATGGTTGGTGACGTTCACATAGTAGTGAAGGAGAATAAGAAGAAAAAGGAGGAGGATGAGGAAAAAATAAGAGGTTAAAAAAACACGTCAAGAGACGACCATTATATTCAAACCAAGCCCCCCACAGTTCCCATTATACAAACCACTTCTCCACATGTATATCAAGGCTCGGCCCCCCTTCCCCCTTTCACAAGTCATACTATCTTTTCCTCCTTTTTATTTTTTAGCTTCTGTACTCTGCACGCTTTTGTAATTGACGTTCAAAAGTGCAGGGAAATGTGCGCGCGCACGGAGGCTTTTGAAGGGCTGTTATGTATTACAAGACAGGGGTGGACCGGCACGTGGGCCAAGAGTGGCCTCCGCTTTGTTGTCTCCCCTAATTTACACTTAAACACGATGTGCTTGCTTTCATTGAGCAAATGATTGTCCTCGACAAATAAGACCATAATGACTGCAATTTCTGTCGAATAACATTCATTTGTGAACGAGGCTTTTTAAGTCAACCGACATCACACACGCAGGAAGCAATTTGTCCAAATCTCAGCAAATGTATCTCCTTGTTCTACTAAAATATGACATTGTACAGTACAATTCAAACTATGCCTATTAGAAGAAATGTTTTTCACAAAATGATGAATGCCCTTGCACACTATTGGTACACAGTTCTAGCTCCTATAGTTCACAAATATATCTTAATCACTCTACATCAAGGGAAGACAGGTATCGCTGCTGTGACGTCAGCTCACTCAGCTCGCATGCTCCTTACGACGGCCAGTTGAACGTGTGACGTCACAGTGGGGAAGAGGAAATGGCACGTGGGACATTGTAATTTTAATGCTGTTTCAATTGTGGAACAGTCACAGATTATAAATAATTACATTTCGGCTTTAAGTTCAAAAGTATTGGAAAGCACGAATGCTAATGGCTTCATTGCCAGATGCAAGGCACTAGAAAACAACAACAACAACAACATTTCGGCTTTATGCCATATATATGGGCATATTCCAACATTTGCCGTTTCGCTTTTCTTTAACTAGTTTGTCAATGTTAGGGCGTAATATACGGCACATTTGTAACTGAAGACTGTATGTTAGATTGTGATCTGACAATATGCTTCGGAATTTTGACTTAGAAAGGTTCATAGCAGAAAAGAATTGTTCGCACACATACGTGGAACCAAACATACATAATACCCGTGCAACAAGGGCATATAACCTCAGAAATCTGGTTTGAGGAACATTCTTATAAAATCAGTCAAGTCTTCCTTGTGTTTATATTTGTCCTTCAGCAAATCGTCACACTGTAAATTTATCAATTCAGTTTGCTACCAGCTAGAAACATTGTTAACATCCAACGAATACGGGGTCGCAAAGATCTGAAACGTAGTTGACAATGTTTCTACATCTTGAAGCCTGGTCTCAAACTGGTGTGAAACACGGGGAACTGAACACAAACACAAAAGCACTACACACCACACTACACAACGACAACAAAAACACAAAATAAAAATAAAATTCGCACTAACGCCGTTAAGATCTCTCACACAATAAACACCCTCAGACTAAGCTGAAGAGGGTTCTCCCTAAACAAATAACATTTTTCATATTCATTCAGTTTCGTGCAAGTAGCGCCGCTGATTTATGCAGCATAGCAATACACTGCTCTCGCCTGACGTCACACGAACGTACAGCTTGCTCTTCGTTTAAATACATCACACGACCCGAAGTTGTCTTCCCCTGCTCTACATTCATAGACATGTAGCTTATTTTTACAAAAGAAAGGAAAGATATCTCTGCCAATGAATTCATTGGCTTAATTCACCTTATTGTGATTAAATTGACATTAAAGTTTATAAGGAAGAGGAGTATTTTAAGTTAACGAAAACTGTTGGTAAATGTCTGCAGGGATGGGATAACATTAGCTGACAATGGAGGCCCCAACCTCCACCTCCACATTGGCAACCTATCAATTCATCATAAAGCTTCCGTAATTCAAAAATAGTCCAACTGATTACCTTGTCTGCTTTATTCTCCTAATATTTCGTTTAACGCAAAAGACGCTATTTTCTGTGTTGTCTCCATATCTTACTCTTATTTTCTTCGAAAACTGTGAAAGATAATTTATCACATGTGTAACAAGGCACATTCTGAAAAATATTGCTCCCAGCGCAGTCTGTTGATAAAATGTTCAATCTAAACGGTACTGGATGAGACAATATTGATGTTTACATTTAAATAGATTTTATATTTAATGTAAACACCACTATACTGTATTATACTTACTATACAAATGACTTGAATTTTATAAATTAAAATCTGACAACGCAGATAAGAAAATTGGTATGAAAGCTCAAATTTGCAGCCTTCTTCATTAAAGCAAAGTATCAGGCTAGTCAGGCAAGGTAAAGTAGATAATATTTACATGTGATTGGTGAGTAGGCAATGGGATCACTTGCAAATTTCCTTTCCAAATAATACTTTCATTTCATGTATCATCAGAGCTGATCGCCTGTGGCGTGGTATGCAAGAGCGTTAACACTGCCTGGAAAGAACCTTGATTGGGGAAGACGGTCCTAGCTGGATTGAACTGCAGACCTCCCGTTCGTGATTCCGTGCTTTAACGAGGTCGGCCTTTCGTGGCAGGCCGCTACTTCTCTATCAAGTAGCTTCGTAATTGGTCCCACCGGGGCCTAACGAGACCTCCCAGCGGGGGAAAAATCCCCTTGCTGGTACCGGGGATCGAACCCTGGTCCTCCGCGCCAGAGGCAAGCGCGCTTCGGAGGTGGCCTCTTCATTCACCTACTTTTTCAAAAATACCTTCAAAGCTTCAATATTGTGACAAAATGACAATGTAACCAATCCCACTTCTGATATCTATAACAAATAATCTCCAGTTACGTTTTCTCTCACTTTATTTCTCTTCTAAAACTGAAGCACAAAAATACAGATCTGTTTTATCATTAACTCAATCTAAATTCGTTGTGACATTTCAACTCACAGCTGTTCTGTCCTCTCGTAACATTGACACATATTTCACTATACGTACTTTTCTGTCTCTTAAATTGCTGTTAACGATCACACTCAATAAAACTGCTTCACACAACTCCGACGCGACGATAAAATGTCTGCAACAATTTCTGACGATACACACATTCTCTCAACACTGACTGCACACACACTTAAAACCACTTAACCCCTAACTGCTGCCTCGTTCAACACTTAACGACTCCATCATAAAAATTGGTATCTCTCGCTGTCTCGACTCGCTTTTATAACTCATAATTACGTAGCACGGATTTGTCTCGAAATTCACCTCTTCTTGAACCTCTCGTAAATAAGCCGGCAGCTGAAAGTTTCGTCAAAAATCAGGAAATGTTTATTTCTGCCACGCTACATTCTTAATGTTGTTTAATCGCCACTCAGTGATGTGACGTAGCTTGATCTTTAGCATCTCTTTGAGAAGCGCGGCCACCGGCTTTTTCCTGAATGTTTTGCAACGCTACACATCATGTAAAGCTCATTAAAACTTTCCTTTGCCATTGCCATTTTCTGGTTAAATTCGTGACCACAGATCGTGTTACTACGTTAGACAAACATCTCAAGTGAGCACTACTTGTTACGCTACTTGTGCCATCTTTTAAAATCGTTAATGTATATTTTTTGCTTTTTTTCCAATGTATATATCCTTGTCCTTTTTCCTTTCTACATAATAAGAAAGGCTCGAATTTTTAGGTGCTAAAAACTTAGGAAATATTTATTTATTCATTATTTATTTTATTATGTGCTGAAAATGTCAAATATAGTGCCAAACAAACAAAATACTACTTTAAGATGTAATGGCTAATGTTGTTGTTCGCTAATGCTGGATTTCTGACAATGAAGTCATTAATCCTCTTGCTCTCCAATATTTTTCACTGATGATATTGAAGAAAGAGAGCAATAGCAGTAATAGTAAGCACTTTTTAGAGAGCACCATATTTTTATGTTTTGGCAGTCACATCGCTCTCTCACAACCCCCAGAATGTCTGGAGGACCACACCTGTCGTTGGTTTACGGGTCTCACCGACCTGATCGGGAGAATTAACAAAATAAATTCACTGACCATATCCTCTGATCACCAATCACAGGACGTATTACATGCCATGACAGGTCAGCATGTTAGGGGTTAAGATTTTATAGAGAAATGGAGAGGTTGGTAAAATAAAGACTCCCTAGCCCTCAGGAACCCTAATAGCATCGGGGTTGGAACAGCACAAGAGATGACCAAGGTAAGGTCAGATAGAAAAGTTACAGTGAGGAGCAAAACACCAGTAAGTGGAAGTAATGTTCTGCTCAGCTTGGGTACCTTGTGGTCGCCATTCACATATCCCCTAGACGGAGACCCCTGAGTCAGTAATGGCTAATGTAAATGTACGTAATATTCACCAGACATTCCTGGAAGGGATCACCAAGTACCCTATAGTTACAGTATACGCCTCATACTTCCTCAAATTTTCCATCCTAAAAGATTGACGTGTCTCGAAAAAGTGTCACCATATTGCTTGCTTAGCACACTTTTTGCATGTACGTCAGTTCCTTCATAGCACTTGGAAAGGTAATATTTTCACAAAGTTAATTCATTAGGCGTGCAAATATTTGCACATTTCGTCAAGGTGAGGTTGGTTCACTTGAGAAATGGGTATGTCCGCTGAAACTAATACTCTGCACAAACTCTAACAACACGCTGAACATTTGGAAAGTTCTGCTGAAGTACTAAGCAGAGAATCATTAATAAAAGATTGTTTTTTTGTGTAAAACATGAAATAGCTGCCTTATGTTGTTACCATTTAAATGTTGTGTTACTTGCGAACGTTGGTCTGCCATTGTTATCTTTACCACATGGTGACAATGCATGCTTTTACCATTACAACCGAAAATACCCTTAAATTCCGCAGCACATTGTTGCACACGGTAACTTGCACTACTTTTCACTCTGGGCACGTTTAACCCACTATAAACTCAAAACTGTCGATGTTACTTCCCAAGACAACACAACTAGAACGTTGTAAGGTGTAAACTTTGCGGATTCACAAATGACTGATTGACTATACTGTTTAATGCCCATCTACAAGAATCAGTGTATAGACTAGCGGGCTGCAAAACAATAACAGATGAAATATGATTTGAAGCTTTCCTGGCGACGAACATATTCAAGATGCTCTCGGGCTTCGAGCCATCCTGAAGATGGGAGAGATGTACACTCCCGAAACGTCGATGTCTTTTCATCACTACACCTGGCTCAAAGCCCGAGAGCATCTTGAATATAATAATAACAGATGCTTAATCAAGCACGTGGTAGAGGAGAAATTCCCCGTTATTATCTTGAGGGTTGATGTATCTTGAGAAAGCAGGATGGTTATATTTCCTTCCTACTGAAGGAATGCTATATAGGAATACTATAGCCAACACACCAGCCCTTCCAATAATGAATAAAAAATTGCGATATCTGGTCTGTGTAATTGAGCACTAAAGAAGTTGGAAGGTGATTTATCAAAAATAATTATGCTGCTGTTTTTATATGACTGAAAATATCTTTAAAAAAATTAAAAGAGGTCTATTTGCGATTTTTGAGTAGGTAATTTATGTGTCCAAAGTATTTATGTATTTGTTTACATTAAAAATCAGAAAATAACTTTAAAAAATTTGCTCAAGTGTGAATATAACACTAAACTCAGTTTCATGTTCGAATTACGACGCAAACAAAATATGTATTTTCCTAAAAATTTGAGCCCTAATAATAAGGTATAAATGGCAAAAGTGGCAGTACGTACTCGGTGATGCATCAATGTCATTGCTGCCGACAATTTATAAGATGTTTGCTTGTTCACACATTCAGATGAAGACTATAAAAAGAAAACATTTACTTCATGGCCAGTGGTTCATCAAGTTCTCTCATCGGACTGTGCTGTCTGTGCTGTCAGGGAGCACAGGAACCTATGGACCGGACAGAGTGAAGACCTGGAAGCGGGTGGTCAGCCAAGCACCAGAGGATGGATATCAAATGCAGGCGAAATCGATGATTGGAAAGGTGATTATGGAGCAATTGGTAGAATGAGTAGCTGGGAAAACCGGAGAAAACCTGCCCTGACGCTGCTTCGTCCACCACAAATACCACATGCGGGTCCCTGGGATCGAACCCGGGCCGCCTAGGTGGTAGGCGAACGCTCTAACCGCTCGACTACGGCGCCGTCCTCTTCTCATGTGCCACTCTTAATAGCTTGGAAGCTTTATGCAATGACACTATATAACACGAAAAATGTTTGATTAAAGTGCGGTGCTTCGTTAAAGAAGAAAATCGTAAAAGAGATCCAAATTGTATCATTTTGCTATTTCAAATTACACCTGAATCACCACTCATCTTTCAATGCGAATTGATAGTCCAGTACAGTGATTAATGTTTTTCGGTTTGTCTACGTGTAAGGTGCTTCTATTCTCTTAGCACTGCGTCGCCGTGAAGTCCGACCGCCCAAACACCCGATAGAGGAGAGAGTGTGTAGGAGAATGATACCGCGCGTCACAAATTGACATCCCTGGTCTAGTAATAGATAGCTCCCTTTTATGCGTAATGTTTTTCATAATGGTATTGTTTGCGGTATGTACTTAACGAGCAGGTTTAGTTCGCTAATATTGCTTTATTTGTGGAATATATTTATGAGAGTGAAATAAAAGAAGTCATAGTCATAGAAGCAGAGGAGGTTCGATTTTACGCCATAACGGTTGTCTTCCATATCAATGCGACCCTTTAAATATGAAATCATGTTTCTCTGTGAATATGATGACACTAGGATCTAGCTCGCCCCTATGCGATACACACTTCGAAAATCCTCTCATGGTTACAGCATCCAGTGGTGTAAGTTCTTGAACTGCACTGACTATTCGAAGAGAATAATGTCAAATTCCACTTTGCACGTAAGAGGTCTAAATATCTTTTAGAATGTTTCAGAAAATGTCTAATGTTGCCTCCAGTTTCACCTTTGAGCTGATTATGCTGAGACATTGTTTTGAACACATGCCGCATCACGAAATCGTTTTATCAATGTATGAATCATAACCTGTGAATTTCTCTTGAAATATTCCCCTTAGAGGCGGAGCCTATCCTTAGGTATATACTTAGAACCACACATTAATATTCTGTGTAGAATAAAATACCACAATCCAGCCATATGAACTTAGGCAACAGTCTCCGAATAACAGCCTAAACTTCTTCCTATAAAATTATAACAGAGGCCGATATGCTCTTCAGGCAGCGGTTTCTATTCAACACTAGCGTCAAGCCATACATTCTTTGGATTTATCAAGGATTTGGAGCCAGGAGCATTCCATTTACATTATCTGTCAAGATACCTTGGAACAGTTAACAAACATCCTTCCTGTCGTAGTGAAGCTGCTAAATTAAACACATGCGTTTCAAGAGTTTCGGGGCACAATCAAGTTTATTTCACTCTCAGTTCTTGGAAGCTATGGTGTAGAAATCCCTCATATCTGTGTATTCGTATATGGCTTTCTGTAGTTTCAGAAGTTGAGGCAGCTTCTTCTCTAAGCCCCCATAACGAATAGCAAACCAGAGGCATTGGAGAGGTCATGCTCCAGATGTTAGATAAAGAACAACGACTTTGTGAGTTTAATGAAGTCAATTTTCGTCGAAAATACTGCAATCAGCAATATTACAAACAGCAACGATTTAAAAAGATTAAAGAAGATAATTTTGTTGAAATTCTGCAGTTATCTATTTATATAAAAGATTTGAAAGATTAAGGATAATTTCGTCGAAAGTATAGCAAATTAGCTAAATATTATATAAAAACAGCGATGGATAAAATGATTATACAGAAAAATTGTGACATTGTGTCTTAATATTTAGGTGTATAAGATTATTAAGAAGAAATAAAACTCTTTACCAGTGATTCAGGAGACGAAATATTTTCATAAGCTTCACACCCATCCGTTACTGCGAACCTTTGAAGATCAAATAGGGAACAGTCATACAGCTAGACTATAGCTACACCGAGGCATTCGAACATCAAAACTGCTATAAATTGCGCCAATATTATCGCAAAAGAAGGTGAAGTAAAACGCTAATACATTTTATAAAATTCATTTATAAAACTCGCTTCAACAGTGGGGATAAATCAACAGTGCTATAAAACCTTCATTACATAATATCACCCGCTTCATAACGATATCCTTTCCAATAGAACTACCCTATTTTAAAAACTTCGCCAAAAATATTTCCCATAATTACTAACAAATAATTGATTATACTAAAGTAGTATGATTGATAACAGTTTAATTACTTTCGTTTCATAAGAAGATTTCAATTATTAACCATTAAAATGCAACGAAGGATTTATGAATTTGTGCATCTGTTGTTATCAGTGACGACATAAAATATATTTGAACTTCTCCGTACATATCTGCCCAAAAATAAATTTATATCTGATTGGAAAACTACAGTTGAGTTTTAAAGTTGCTTTTATTTAGATTTAATGTTCATCCCATTCCCAAATTCTATGACATTTTACTTGTGTTCTCACTGTTCAAATAGCGACAAAAGACACGTTTTTCGGAGTTTCTCCGGGTCGCTTTGCGAATGCAGTGAAGGATGATTACATTCCACGAATTTGCTGTCCTTCGCTTTCGCTTTGTTAATTATTTCATTCATCGTTCGTCCCGTTGGTTCTTTCAGGATCGCAAGTGTCAGTGAAGGCATTAGGTGCAGCTTTGCACAAAGGAACTCTTTCCTTGGGGGCTATATCTGGGGGCACGTCTGTGCCATTAGTCTGGATCTGGCCGCCCAGTGTCTCCTCCCACCTCATTCTTCCTCTTCGGGGTGCCCCCTTGGGAGCATAGTTACAATAACCTGGCTTCAGTGCCGAACACCCCCCCCCCCACCCCGTATCTCTCCTATTCCTGCATGAGGGAGTAAAGATGTTATAGAAGAACAGCGATACTAGTAAATAATATAACAAACTTGGTTGTAAATGAGCAAAAATGACAGAACGTTGTTGTAAGGCTTGCAAAATATGCTTGTTTTCATAAACATTTTGCAAATGTAACTTAAGTTGCTATAATAGTTTTACCTAAAACATTTAGTGCTTGTAATTACTTTCTGTTGAATTAAATGTTTTGCTTAACACTATAATGGAATAGATACATGCAGTAAAGTTATTTCTTTGTCACTGCGTTTTATACAAACGTTTCTCAAAAATAAAAATAGTACAACCATAAGGCTTAAACTTTCAAGAGAATCAAAACCCACTAGGATGCATACAGTCACTGTTGATATTAATCCTATAAAAGGGAAGATGTAGGAACTATACAGAGTGATTAAAAAATGCTTCTACAATGTTTTGGTTCCTTATACTGAAACAAGAAAAAGTGTTCCGAAGTCCCTCGCTTTCGATTCATTCAAGTTCAATATGTTATTAATGAAACAATTTGAAAGTGACACATTAATCCATTGTTAGGAAGTGTTCAACACAAGAACTCATATTAGTGTTTGCACTCGTTGAATCTTGGACAGTCGCACCTAGTCAAGCACTCCCTGACGGTGTGGCTTGTACCAATTTGAAAGTTAAAGACACTGGTACACTTTCAGTTAACTCAGAGCATTACACAATGACAAATGCAAACAGGTATCTATGGGAACACATCACCATCTAGTGAGATAAATGAATCACGGCCTTGCATGAATGAGTTTATACCTACGACGTATATACATAGATGACCGCCTCCGTAGCGCAGTTGGTAGCGCGCTTGCCTCTGGCGCGGAGGACCTGCATGGGGATTGTATCCCCTCTGGAAGGTCTGGCACGGGGTGCACTCAGCATCGTTAGGTCCCGGGGGGACTAATTGAGGAGCTACCTGATGGAGAAGTAGCAGCCCCAGGTCTAGAAGACAGTATAACTGGCCGGGAGGGCTCGGGGCGCTGATCACGTCGCACCCTCCAGTACTGCACCTCACCAGTGACACCTGTAGTGGGCAGAGGTAGGGGACGCAGCGGCTAGGCGGTAGGTCTTGGCCCCTCGTGGGCTATGGCGCCGGGGTTTAGTTTTTTTAGTTATATACATAGATAAGTGAAGTTTTTTAATTAGACCTCTAAAGTCATTGAACTTAAACGTTCATTAATAAAGTAATCAATTAATAACGTGAAAGACATGTGTTTATATGAACCTTTATCTTATTTCAGTGTAAGAAACATCCTCAAAGTTTGTAAAAGTATTTCTGATCATCCTGTATGTTGTTACACCGCTACACAAACCAATGCTTTAGATTCATATGAGTGTTTGAACATTCGATAGCATTCTCTCACTTTTTTAATTTTGTGCATTGTCTTCACGACTGGCATTTCTCTCTCTGTGTGTATCTTTCACTCTCCCTTGTAACAAATGCAAACCTCCTTATGTTTATCAATGTATTACAGGTGTTTAAGTGCATTTATCAACTAGATTATAAACTTGTGTGTTTCCCCAGGGCATTTGATTGAGTTGTGGCACCCCTGAGGAAGAAGTCTGGTAAAGAAGTTTGCAAGAGGAAAGAGGGAAGGCGGTTTATCGTCGACGTGTAACCACATAAAGAGGGCGTCCTTTTCCGAGCATGGGGAAGGAAAGGAAGAGGAGGTAAAGGTGGAGGTGCAAGAAAATGGAGAGATTGCCAACGATCCTGGGACGGGGAACATCTTTCAGGGTATTATGTTGAGGTTATAGTGAGAGTTCCTTATAGTGAAGTCCGCATCTACGCATTCATTATTCTAAAGAAGGCCGTACCTTCGTATAGCGATACTTGGCAAAGGGTCTTGCCGTTGCACAGTTTGTTAAACTGGAATATTCCATAGAAAAGGCACGAAAAGTCCTAAGAAACAGAGCTAAAGCACATCATATCACCGTCATTATTGTCATCAATTATCTTGAATGTAAGCCTTTAAAATAAACATATGTTCCAAGTACCCACATTTCTTTCTTGTTATTCTTTCATACTTGTTAAACAATGCTCATAGTAATTCTTTTAATGCTGCTGAGAAAGTCCCTTCATTACAGAGGTTCTCTTTTGTAGCAAAAGGAGTTAAAACATGTTTTTGCAATTTCAAAAGTCAGTTAAATGCCGGAGCTTATGTAACTACAACTAACGACTTTTAATTAATCTGGCTAAACACAAAAGTAAGCATTCAATCGATTAAGATCATACTGGCACTATTACATTACTTTATATTGTGAATGGAGGAAGTACTTTGTGTGCGTGTGCGTATATGTGATCTGTGTCTATGCTTGTGTTTGCGTGCATATATGTGCTCGCATGTACTTGGACATCTACTCGTGAAAAACAAATCAGCCGATTTTTAAAATTCTTTAAGCATTTAAAAATGCTTCTCGATGGGCTAAGAGTATGAGGCATTAGCATTCTGTTTATTTATTTTCTCAATTTATCGTTGTCTTTAACACCTTCAATCATATTGGCGGCTTTTCTTTTGGAAAACTTTTGTTCATTACACTCTATTATTTGTGTAAATTTGGATTTGTTTATATTGGACTTTCTTTATAAACACTAAATTCGCACACACATTTACACTCTCACTCATAAAGCTACGTAGGTTTTCACGGCCGGCGTCTAAATTGTAGAAAGAAGTAACGGGATAACAGCCCGGAAGATACTTCTTTCTACAACTCTCACTCATACTTCCAGACTCTAGAGAATAACGGAATAATCCCGTCTAAAGAAAAGTTCCCATCCTCTAGACCGGAATCGAATCCAAGACTTTTGGATCTGGAAATAGTGCGCTAACCTCGTACCACATAGTCTTTCTTTTTCCATTTCTCTAGTCCCTTTGCCTTTTTTGGTCATATCGGAGGGTTCTGAAAATCAACTCATTGCTACAACTGGTTCATTGTATTTTTAAACGTTGGTTCATACTTTCCCTACCCCTATCTATACCTAATCGATAATAGGAGGTAGATACATACGTGTTCCATCTAAAAACTCGATATCAAGATTTCATCGTAAATATCTACATGATCTAAGTCCCCGGAATCCAGAAACAGCATTTTTAGGGAAATGTGTGCATCTGTGTGTGTGCGTGCGCGCGCGCGCGCGTGTGTGTGTGTGTGTGTGTGTGTGTGTGTGTGTGTGTGTGTGTGTGTGTGTGTGTGTGTGTGTGTGTGTGTGTGAAAAGCACAACTACAAAATCCAAGCTGAAAAAATGCCAAACTTGGTATTTAGGAATATATTCTATCCCAAACTACCCTTTTTTTCTACTCAAAAATGACTGTACACTTTTTATTAAAAAACATACATTGATGACAAAACTTATGTCTTGAATTTTCTGGGAATAGTCTGTAAAGTCCTGCTCAGTCGGAAGGAATTTTGAACACATAAATGTAATTCAAATAATTCGGCCACCCATTTCTGATATATCCGGTGTTATTGATTTGAATGTTGTATACTTCCACCCATATCACCTAACTACGTTTAATACGAATATCAAATTATATTTTAGGCACAGCATTGGAAGTTGGACATTTCAAAACAATTTGAGCCGAATGTGACAAAACGGGAGGGTCAAAATATTAAAAATGGCTTTTAGGGAGGGAATTGGTCCGTTGTGTTCATATAACACCTTTTAATTCGCTGAACGTTACTATGAGACGGTGTTTTGATATGATTGTGACAAACCATTACACTTGGGCTTAGCACATGGGAAAAACCATACCCTATCCTACAATTTTCAAAACTTCTGTTACTTTTATATTCACCCCTACCAGCAATAGATTCATTTTGGCCTATGCATACCAAACTCTGTATATTTAGTTACACTATAGAATACAATGAAAACCATAGGCTACCCAAACTACAACTTCCAGACACTATACCCTCTCAATTTTCAATCCTATGTTTACTATCTTACACTAACTTATCTGGATGCACTATTACAATATATTACCCAGTAACATTAAGGGTTACCTTATCGTTTTCAAAGCTACCTTTATTTAAGTTTAAACCCTTTATTTACAAAGCCACGCCGTTTGTTTATTGCGGACAAAATGTTACACATTTACGATATAGGATCCAACAAAAAGTACGGGGTGACTAACAGTTCTTAAATTGTACGCTTACTCAAGTTTTCATCCTTTACTGTAATTTCGATTGATTTTGGGAAAAAATGTATACACTTGTGTTTCAGGAATGCAGATCTAAAAGTTAACTATTTCTTATTTCCAATTAACTACATACAAATTACTAATTTTTGGACGTTCTCAACACACTTTGGACACATACTTTATCATCCCAAGAAAGACATCTTTATTTTCAGTCACTTTGGACATTTATATCTTAGAACACCAGAAAAATTAAAGATCTATACTTTTAGCATTATTTTATCATTACTTTGTTCCACTTGTTTAACATATGACCGAAGCAGTACCTTCCAACCGGTATATTGGTTACCAACACGTAAGGAGCATAGTAAATAAAGTGAAAGATCAGCGCTGAAAATAATTTTAATTGAAAGTTTTAATAGATTCGTACTTTTCAAATTTAAATTAACCCCTACAAGATCTTGGAGTAACTTCTACCACTATGAAGTCAATAGGTATATTACCGACACACTATCGGCACATCCAGGATTCGATTCCCGCCAGGCTGCCCCCCCCCCTTTTTTTTTTTTTTTTGTGATTTACTTGATTCAGTAGACGAATTCTGGGATGGTTTCTCTTTTAAAAGTTTCCTGTCTCCTCATTCCCTCTCATTTCGTTTCCCCTTTCATGTATTAAGTGGGCTTCGAGACTGTGCTGTGTTAGTCAGTATCGGGCATATACTTGCTCATTGGAAAGTTCATGTCGGCCCTACCATATGGAAGCCTTCTTTGAGCCAGCCACGGTGGGTCGAGTTTTCCCTGACTTCGCCAGAGAGAAGCCTTCTCTGAGCAGGGACCGACATTAGGGACCTCTGCGACCCTCTTTGACCTGTATACTTGGAACCTATAGCCTCCTGCGAATCTTACATTTTAGTATTTCTCCAGGAGATAGTTGCTACTAAGGATCCCATTTGGGTCAAAGTGAGCGAGCTACGCTTCTGCGTTACCTTGTGACAAGTCAAAGTCATTTTCAAACTAGTGATGGAGCAAGTAACCGTGCTGTTTTGGATTTAAGGAAGTATCTATCACATAATGTCGGTAAACTTTCATGCGTAAATGTTAGAGAAAATGGAAACAATACTAGACAAACTACACATGTTTACCGAACAAATAAAATAAAGATCAACGCGATTCTATAATGGAGTGGTTCCTGCGAAACTTAAACCTGAAGCTTTGAACACACAAATTTCTGCAAGATTGCCATGGGTATCGCAAGGAAGTATGAACTAACAATGGGCAAGATGTGCTGTAATTTCCATTCTACTGATTCCTTTACAAATCAAACTCCCTCTTCTCTCTATTCTTCTTTTACAACGAAATTAAAAACTTTGCACGATACTCTGGACTTCCAACTTATCTGCCTAAGATTACTTTTTTATTTCTCTGCTGCCTGCCTGTAGTAGGTAGGAGAATATTTTGTACTCCACCCAAAAATTCGATGTCGAGATTTCACGGTTTCTAAACGTTATAAAAGGTCACGCGCGCGCGTGTGTATGTGAGAACAGCGTAACTAAAAAAAAAATCTGATGTGTGGCACTCACATGACTTTCTCTACTCTTGTACTAACCATTCTTACAAACTCTTATTCCTACATCTTCTTCGTGTTAGTTAAGATAAACATTTGTACAACTTATTGCTTATTTCCTTGTAGGTGCAAGGGGAATGTTAGAATACAGTAGGCTTTGTGCGATAGTCAAATGTTTCAGATTCTGTTGTCTTCGCACACACGGGTAACGGGTCGGAACGGACGGAATCTTCAAGAGTATCGAGTAGTGAACAACCAGAAAGCCTAGAGAAGAATTGTCCACAACAGTCGACCAGAAAGTGGGAATCGAAAAAGCACCGACATGGTGAAGGGCCATTATTGAGTGATGCTGCGTAGTTCGGGCAGAAGAATGGATGGCAGCCTCGTCGCGGGCAACAGGATGGAGGAAAGAAGGTTCCATATTCTAATGGACACACATGCAGTCATGGCCATTTTCAGACCTGACGGTTAAGGACTTGCCGTGAAGCAAAGCAATTTGACCCTTTTGGCTATCGACGGCATCGGGCGATAACTCGCTAGGGGCTGGAGTTGTCCCTGTGGTAGAGAACTGTAAGTTTGTGTGTGTGTGTGTGTGTGTGTGTGTGTGTGTGTGTGTGTTCGTCACTGGAGTGGTTGAGGATGGGATACTGGTACTGGATGCCCTTAGGAGTCATGAACGGCGTTCGACATCGGCCGAAGCATCTTACAACTTGCTGAGACGAGCTGACGCTCCGGAGTCCCTAAGAAGATCTAGGGAACTGGAAAGTTCTCCTGATGGAGCATATGGTTTTGCCCGCGAGAAAAGAGGTGGTTGTGAATGCATCTCTGGAAGATTTTGGAATGAAAAGCACCATTGAACGGATTGCACATTGTCAGGGTATTGTTACCTAGCCAGGTGGAAGCGCATGTGAGGCTGCTGTATCCATCGGTCACCGAGAGGGACATACAGGGGGAACAGAGCTCAGAAAATGTGAGCCATCTGCGATGTATCGCCACGCCACGGGTCTGAGGAGCCAGGACCGTCGCGAAATCTGCGGCCCCGATTGGGAGATTTGTTGAAGAGGGCAGCCGACCGAGCACTTCATCACGTTGATATCGGAGAACCACGACTTATCCGGTATCCACTAAGATGTTCTCTTTTAGGAAAGAAAGTGGAGGTATGAGATATCCAGAAGGATTATCGCAGATTGCAATGGTCTTTCGTATTCCCTGTAATCCTGTGAAGAACATCGAGATACACTTCTGCTGAACTATAAGAAGCTGAAGGCTGTCACTCGAAAGGACTGGTTTACACTACCCTGGACTGACGACACCCTGGACACTCTTGCTGGTATTCAGTGGTTCTCGACCTTGGATCTGAAATCGGGATACTGGCAAGCAGACCTCGATTCCAGAGGCAAATATAAGATCGCTCCTCATCACGCCAAGGGATTTACTAGTTTTCTTTTGTTTCTCACAAAATCTTGCAGAGTATCCAGTAAGATCATGGTTATACATGGTTATATACACGTCCCAGGACAACTACATTTGAATGTCTTAATGGGACAGCCTAGTGTTAGAACAGGGGAGGGTAGGTAGTGCCGGTGTGTCCTCAGCTCACACCTTTAAACATGCTCGTACTGGTTCAACGTGTGATATCACCGCACTCTAGTGCTGCCGCAGGGGAAAATGTGTTTTGAAATATGAGATGCACCAATTAGGATATACAGGAGACATAGCTAGTGTTAATAACATATGTTGGATGTTGCCTGTTTTGATTACACAATTAGTGACAGATTATAAGAAATTATATTTCTGCTCTATACTATGAGAAAGTACATAACAATTCTGGTTTATGTGAAGGACAGTCATGTTATAAAGTAAATATAGCAGAACATAATACAAATTAGAGCACAACCATGCAGAACAAAATTACTGGGACATTTTCCGACACTTTTTATTTCATTTTTCTTTAACTAGTTTATAAATGTTATGACGTAATGGTAAATTTTTAATCTAAGGCTGCATGTTGGGCTGTGATTTTGGAAGGTATTTGGGAAATTGAACTTAGCTAATTTCATAACAGAGCCAGACAGAAGCACTGGCTGCTCCGTTTTACTTGCACTGGCCATGTTATTGTCATCGAGAGCGCTACACCTAACTAAACCCTCCAATTCTGTATTCAAAGTACGGTTTATGTAGGCAAAATGGCATTACAGTAAACCTCGACCACTCGACCCTCGATAACTTGACATTTCATGTAACTAGGCACCTTTTCATTTTTACTTTCTCTACTGGTAAGTAGGGGAAGTATTGTATTCCACCCAAAAATTCGATGTCGAGATTTCACCGGAAATATATGTTTTGAGACCCCCTGAATACAAAAAAAGTATTTTTAGAAAAATGTTCGTGTGTCTGTGTGTCTGTCAGTCTGTGGACAGCATAACTCAAAAACGAAAACTAGGTTAAAAATCAAAGTTAGTATTTAAGTTAAGTGTCTTTCATGGATACGACACGAAGATTTTGAAGAAAATAGCCCCACCTTAAACTACCCTTTACATGGAAAATTTTTCGAAAATTTTTATTTTCTTGAAAATGGCTCTAACGATTTTGATTAAAATGTCATATGTTTGAGATAATTTTATGACAAATGAAATGTATATTTTGAATTTTCTGGCTATAGCCTATGTAGTCCTGTTCAGTCTGGATGACTTTTGAATAACTTGTAAACCGTAAGAGATAGACAAAATCTTACTGTACAAAAAATGTAGATCTCCCTAAAAACACACAATTTATGTCTGAATAAATTTGTAGAGTGAACTATTTTGGAGATACTCTTTGTTATGTGTGTCAGTTTCGAAAAACTTAAAACTTTGGTGAACTGGAACATCGTTGTTCATTTTTATATGTTAAGCGTGCAAAGAGAACGAGATCTCAAAGCATTAAAAGATATGACTATCGTTCAAAGTTTACTGTATTCTAATATTCCCCTTGCACCTACAAGGAAATAAGCAATAAGATAATTTGTACAAATGTTTATTTCATATTCAAGATGCTCTCGGGCTTCGAGCCAGGTGTAGTGATGAAAAGACATCAACGTTTCGGGAGTGTACATCTCTCCCATCTTCAGGATGAATGACTAGCCACTCGTAGTGGGGTCGTTAAGGGGTTATCCTCCCTATGGGAGGCGCCCTTGACTGCTACCATTCCGGGATTTTCAACTAACACGAGAAGATATAAGAATAAGAGTTTGCAAGAACGGTTAGTACAAGAGTAGAGAAAGTGATAACAGAGTCCTTATTCTGAAGAGCTAGACATAACTCAAGTGCCCCTCAGTCCACATTAGGTCGAGTTATCGGGATTCTACTCTACAGGCTCTCGCCTGACCTCACACGAACTGATAGGCTTGCTCTTCGTTCCAATACGTCACACCTCTTGAAGCTGTCTTCCTGTGTGTTATGTAGGTAATAGAACTCCAAGAGCGACGGTGCTGGTATAATTCTGATAGTCGCTAGAATCAAACTTGAAGTGTTTATTATTATAAGCGAGGGGAAATTGAAAAGAAAATACTCCCACCTTCAGTGACGTACTCTCGTTAGGAATATTAAGTAGTTAAGAGATACATTCTTGACTTATATTTGTAGTATTACATACTACAGATGCCTTAATATAATTAATGAAATTTAAGAAAGTAGCACGGTTTTAAATATCTCTGTAAGTAAAAGGGTTGTAGAGTCATCGAAAGTCTCTCATACCTGGAATGGTGGTACAGAAATGAAGGTAAAGAAGTTTGTGCATACCCTGATATACTCCTAACGACCGCATTTTACACAACGTTAAAATCCAGCTCCTGCTATCCACTAATGAGCACAAATTTCTATCAACAAAAGCGTCCCACAATGTAGGTAGGGACGGACATGCTATCTACGTAAAGAACCGTGTGCATCAAGCGTGTTCTGATCCGCCCTTAACGACAACATTTTACACAACGTTAAAATAACGTTTCCCTCGGCGAAAAGGTCACATGATGCACGCACAGACAGACAGATAGACAGACAGACTGCGTAACGTTCGTGAATGAGCTCGTTAGCAATGTCAGATTGAGTTTAGCTAGACACAGGCTATGGATGTTATTATGAAAAGCCAGTCATATTTTTCAGGATTTTTTTCCTTTCAGTACTCATCACCATGTGGTCTTTCACTCCCCCCTTGTCATTATCTCACACAAAAGAGAGAGCACACCCCCTCTCCCATCATCTCCCGCCCGATGCACCTCAAAAATCTCTTCGCATTTCCTCGCGAATGACAAATTTTGCTGCAATTAAAGCGCGGAAAATATCTCATACCGCAAAAATCTTTCTCTCCCTCGCGTCTCTATCCTTCCTCGTCTTGCTTTTCCAACCATTCTTCGTCGTCAAACCCTTTTCGCTCCGCCGGAGAAAGATAGAAGGGATTCTGAAAGCCTCAAAATGCTTCCCTATGGTGAAATAACGTTCGAGTCAGCGTGAGGCGACAGAATAGACAGAGCAATTATTTCGTCACCATGGCAACTAATTCTTCGCTATTAGGGCATCCCGCTTTAAAGTGTGTTTCGCAAATATTGGAATATCGGCAGCAGCAAACCCGTAGTGATCACGTAGAAAAACAGAAAACGAGAGCAAGCGAAATGCTTTTTACAACAGATGTGTACATTTCTGTATTTAGAATGTGGTTATAGACTATCAACTCTTAAGTCCTCAACAGCAATAAAGTCAGTTTTGGTCTTTCCATATGTTTTGATACCGAAATTTAGATTTCAAATCGAATGGGCTTTTGATAAAGACACGTTTTAATTTAATTGCCGGATATGAGATTTGCGATAAGTATTGAGTAATAACATAAATAGATAATAGAGTAGGAAGTGTTGTAAGGTGAGCAAGATATGAGTAAATAGGTAATAGTCGTTAAATTTGTAGGATAAACGCATTATTGGTTTGAAATTAACGAGTCATGACGTCATACTACATAGTTTAAATACACGTTTGAAATTCAGGTCTGCCAATCTTAAAAGTCGCGCGATATGTTTAATAAAATATAAAGAAAACATCGTTTAATCATAAAAAGGTAATTATATATTTGAAATTCAAAACAATTTGAATTGAATTTGATTTGGTTTAAGGGCGCTCAACTTCAAGGTCATCAGCGCCCTAAATTCAAAACAGAACATGTTATAATAGAAAGGGACATTTCTAAATTGCGGGAAAAGGAATGGAATAGCATTTTGGATACGAGGCTTTCTTGTGGATGACGTCATGACATTTAAAATTGGAGAGAACGTTTTTCTAGCGTGGGGACGCCGAGAAAGCGTCACTACTCACCCCAGACTGGTGCTGCACGTTGTGGTGTACACACGTGAGTGCGATTCCTCTGCGTATCGAAAGTCGGCATAACTCCCGAAAGTGTATGAGAAGTAGTAAACAATATACAAAAGTTTTTCTGGGGTAATCTATAACATACTTACGCATACCCGGGATGAAAGAGATCTCATACTGAACTCTACCGACTGAGCGAACCACATCAAAGGGCGACACAACGTGAACCACCCAACGATCTTACGCATCAGTTTACATTCTCTACTACTCGCCCATAGTAGGTAGAGCAAGTGTAGGAATACACCCAAAAATTCGATACCGAAATTTCACCGGAAATACACATCTTAAGGGTCTCTGAATAAAAAAGTTATGTTTAGAAAAGGGTTTCTATACGTACCTGTGAGTGAGTGAGTGAGCGAGAGAGTGTGTGTGTGTGAACGGCATAGCTCAAAGAGGAAAAATGATTAAATATCAGACTTCGTACTTAAGTTCAGCATCTTCCAAGGATGGGACACGAAGATTTCAAAGATTCTCCAATCAAAACTACCCTTTACATGGAAAATGTCTCATTATTTCTTTTTATTTTCTCAGAATTGCTTAAATATGTTTAAAATATTTGCACGCCATTAAGATTAATCACTGTAACTCCTCAAAAGGATATTTGCCCTCAAGGTAATACGTAACCTATAAATGCTGTTGCTATATCTAAAAACAAGATGTGTATATCTAACTTGTAAACAGTAAGAAAAAAATATATTCATATACAATAACAAAAATGTAGATCTCTACAAAACACACCATTTATACCAAATATTTTATTTGTTGTTTTAATATTTATCGATACATTCTTTGCCATAAGTTTAATTTTCAAATACGTATACTTTTTCATATAAATCGCTATTCACTGGTTGTTTTTTACCAAGCAAAAGACATTCAGTTTTAAAGGCAAGACATAACGATCCCCGTTTTACTTTCTCTACTACGTATAAATATGGGGAAGTATTGTATTTGACCCAAAATTTCGATGTCGAGATTTCACCGAAATATGTTTTGAGGCCCCCTGAATAAAAAACCAGTTTTAGAAAGAAATCCGTATGTGTGTATGTGTGTGTGTGTTTGTGTGTGTGTTTGTGTGTGTGTGTGTGTGTGTGTGTGTGTGTGTGTGTGTGTGTGTGTGTGTGAACACCGTAACTCAAAAACGAAAAGTTGGTTAAAAACCAAATTTGGTATTTAAGTTTAATATCTTTAGAATGCGACACGAAGAGTTTGAAGAAAATTCCCCCACCCTAAACTACTCTTTACATGAATTTTCACACCGTTTTCAGTGTCTTAGCTTGTTATGACGATGCGTGGACGTTATTCATCTGGAAATAACGTGACTTACAACAATTTACCGTCAGTGAGGAGTCAGATAAGCTTGAATAAGAAATATTGAGACTCACAATGAAATCTCATTAAGCTTAATTGTTTAGAAGTAATATTAATAATTTTATTCAGGTATAGGGAATGTGAAGTATTTTGTACAAAGGTAGAAGGATAATTATTTTAATGTGGAAATACATATAAAGGCAGTTCCGGAAGTTTTATTCAGCTCAGGTTCACACCCCCTAAGAAGTAAGACCCTCAGTTCCAAGAACTTCTCCTGAGGAACCTCTTGCCTCACTGGAACTAGCCAAGAACAAGGCACGTTTCCTTTTAAAACCCCTCCATAAGAGAAACTTAATCATCCTACGCCACGGCTCGAGAATGCAAATAAATCCAGCAAGTATTGCTTTATGAGGCTAACTGCGTAACTTCATTGATACTTTTTTATCTTGTGGAAAACTTACAGTGAATGAATAGAACATAAAATTATTATTTAAAAAAAATCGTACAATTTTTACAATTATTGATTTTTTTTTTTTTTTTTTTTTTTTTTTTTTTTTTTTTTTCAAGCGGAACGTTCAGAAGTAAACGGAAGCACGCACAGCAGAACTGTTTCTTTCTCAAAGCATACCACTTTAACATAGTTAATTTAGCACTATATGTCCTTTAATTAATATGAGTAATCTTCAAAGATACAGTGCAATACATGGTGTGAAGTGTATAACAGAATGTCAAGCTCACATGACCTTAATCTTCGACTACGGCATCCCAGCCCAAAAAACCTATTTTACTATTTTTGACAGAAGCGGTGATAGTCTACGGCCTTGTTAGTTGACAATTTTTCATCGTCTATACACCTGACGTCATGTAAAATGTTTATATATGCACCACAAACAATAAATATACTTGAAAACCTAAATAAAATTGACCTATGTTTATGATAATTTTACTTATTTAATTGACTTCTATTTATTCTTCAGAACTGTCCCGCATTTAGTTATATCTTGTATAGAGCTGTAAAACTACCGTAGGCTGACGTAGACATAAGTAAAGTGTAGACTATTGTAGTTTTCCTGTTGGAATTGGTCAGTTAAGAACCTGCCCGCATTACCTGTACGTCAGGTGTGTTGCATACCTATACGGCGTTACTCATATCGATCGAGTTGTTTACGTTTTCTGGCCATCTTTTACTAGATTTCTCTAGAAACTGGAAACATTGAACTTTGAATCTTCTCCAAACTGAGAGAGAGAGAGAGAGAGAGAGAGAGAGAGAGAGAGAGAGAGAGAGAGAGAGAGAGAGTGAGAATATAAAGGGTCACTTAACTTGCGGAACATTACTGTCTTCAAGAACATTTGTAGCTTCTCTAAGTATAGCTACTACGGTTCAGATCGAAGACACCGACAGTAATCACAAGTAATGTTATTTTGAACCGAAAAGTAAAGTTATTTTGATTTACAGTGATTATTATTATTATTATTATTATTATTATTATTATTATTATTATTATTATTATTATTATTATTATTATTATTATTATTATTATTATTATTATTATTAATATTATTATTATTATTATTATTATTATTATTATTATTATTATTATTATTATTATTATTATTATTATTATTATTATTATTTTTTTTTTTTTTTTTTTTTTTTTTTTGTGATCATGATGTTTGAATTTCTCATTAATTTGTTAATTCGTTGCATTTTGTATTGTGTTTCTTTCCCTACCAATTCTACCAATACTACCAGTAATCCTACCATTAACCACGTCATTTATGTATGGTACCAAAACTACCGAGACGAAGTTTTGATAGAGCGCAACTCTTATCTTGTATAACCTAATTTCCCAGCTTTTAATAGCTATTACATGTTTCTACCTAAGTTCATCTACGAAAAATAAATATTTAAGACATATATTGCTAATGAACACTAAAGGAATAGGCATTATTCAAATACACCTATTTAATTCAGTTATATGCCGATCCAAATTATCCACTTGACAGCTGTACCTTTTTTGTAACTTCAAATTTCCGCCATGCATTAACCGTAGCATAGGAATCATTAACTTGAAATATCACACAAGGTAATGGGGAATTATTTTAATCAGAACCAAGTTTATGCTTGTCGTATGTCTACTAATATAATACGAATTAAGAGAATAAATTTAATAGAAATTCCTGTATTTGTATAAGCGCGCATTTGTGTGTCAGTGTAATCTCAAAAATAACACATCCGATTTTGACAGTTCTTCCACCATTGAAAAACTGTTGCTGCCAATGGACATAATCAACAAAATTATCAAATTGGAGGGAGGAGTTGGGGGAAGTTGTATATAAGTCACCCAATTTCCCTCTATTATCATTCAATGAATACATCAAAAAATATGTTTATTTCTTGTTACCAAATGGCGCACTTTTGATGATGGATCAGCCTAAATGAGTTGAGTTGCTTGGGGGGAGGGGTAGTTTGTGGTGTTCATATCACAGAATTCCCCTAGGAATTCACTGAGCATTGTTGTCAGGGAATGTCTAGAAAGGGCGTTGCAATTTTACACTATGGGACCCACCGAAAAATTTACCCTAGCTTAATACTTCGAAAGCCAACTGCATATTATTAACAGTCACTTTTGCAGATATTTGCAACATTTAACCAATCCGCACAAAGCACAATCCATCTCATACTCTAGGACAGAGTTGTACAGTTTCTTACAACTCTCACAAACATCTCCTATGCTTACTTTAAACCCTAGGAGAGTATCTTAAAATGTTCCCTTATACGTATACAAAATGTTTAACCTCTGAACAAAACACTGTTCATGTATGCCATAGGGCTCAGATAAAATTATAAGCTATGTTACAATTTTCAGAAACTTCCCCCAATAATACTTTCAACCCATTGCGTATAAATGTGCACCACTTAATCAATTGAGATAGAACTTTGTTCACGCATTGTTTCCAGCGGAAATTATACGCTACTCACAAGTTTCCCTTATTCTTAGTCCAAACTCTTAATTATTGAATTACAGTGTTTGACCATTTTGTATAGTTTTTGGAGCATTTATGCTGTAGGTCTGGGAGCAAATTACAGACTATTATAGACTCTAAAACTTATCCCTTACCCATATTTTCAACCCATAATGTGGTTTGAAACATGAACCATTTGAAGAATTTAAACATTTTTCATGCGTTTTAAAACCTATTTCGAGAGGCTTCAGAAAACACCCTTTCTCAATTGTAACCGTCTGCATACAGATTAACAGTTTCAAACGAATTGTATAAATTGTTTCGTACTTGGGATTTAGGTTTTAGAAGAAATACCCCATGTTGCAACCACTTATTTACAAACAACACTATTGTATTGTAAACCAAAACTTGGACCTTAATAAGCAGCAAAAAGTGTTATTAGGATGTATTACACCATCTAAAATGTCTTCTATCCTTATTTTCAACTCATTGTCGGCCTCCGTGATCTAGAGCGGCCAGCGTGATTCACGGGATATCTTGAGTCACATTCATTCTTTTTTTACCTACAAAACATAGTTATCAGTGCAAGGTCGTGGGCAGGCTGCGCTATGTGAGCACTTGGTCTAAGGGTAACATGCTAGGCCTCTGACTCCCAAGGTCACGGGCCCAAACATGGCGGAGAGTGATGGATTTTTTTCGGGCGTAAAGAAACCTTAGCATGGCTTTCTTCGGGAGTGAAGTAAACCCGCAGGTCCCGTGTCGTAGATTTGCGGTCTGTAAAAGAACCTCAAGTCTGATAAGGAGGCCTCTGAGTAAAATTAAGCGCTGTGTCACGCCCAATATGCAGCGAGACTCTGAGAACCACAGTAGATAAAGAGCGCCCATAAATAAAATTCAGTTTCAATTTTGCAACTCCTTACTTGTAAATCGTCACCTAGAGAAAGGAAAATTGTATATTTACCGATGCCATCAAAAAAAAAAAAAAAAAAAAAAAAAAAAAAAAAAAAAAAAAAAACTTTTTCCCTATGTTTTAAACACCGTACCTACTGATACAGAGATTATTGACTGGTAAGATTAATAGCTTTATAAAGAAATGATAGGAAGATAATAATTGCCAGAAATAATGTAATGTCTAAAATCACTGCATAATGTAAAACGCACGAGTTGCATTTTGTCAGGGGATAAGGAGGCATTAGCTAGGTAATGAATCGAGGAAAAGCAATAAGTTATAAGTCAGAGTAGCTAAGGCTATGTGACGTTAGCTTAAAGCTCCGGTACCTGGAACTCCGCACGTCCAGAAGTCAGAGCGAGCGCCTGTAAAAATGCAGGCATGCCACTTCTGAAGATTAGAAGGGAAAAAGAATTCTTAGAATTTAGCAAGTCACACAGTAAAAATAGCGATTCACATTTTTTAACCATTACAATTGAGCTTTATACTCATAGTAATATTCATTTCATACAGACATTCACTGTTTTTGGGTAAGTCCTCCAATGACTATTGCTAAATCGAAACGCACTATTTCTTGTTGTCTCCGGCTAAGTCAAATACTTTAGTTCTTTTCAATCGTCTTACTTGGCATTTACTTAATACTTTCACCATTTCAATGTCCACGTGTTGGCCTCCTTTCTGATGTTTGTTAGCTGCCATTCTTACATCTCCTCCGACTGTATTAATCCTGAGGTCTCTGTGTAAATTATCGTTGCGTACATACCATGGTGCATTTACTGCTGCGGCCGAAATTACCTAGTTCGGCCCTTAAACCATGCTCACTCACTCACTTACTCACTCACTCATTTTACTCTGCTCTTAAAACGTTATTTTGAAACGTTTTGTGCTTTAGGTTGGTGTTATTTGCACAGTCCAAAAGCTGTATTCCATAAGGCCATATTAGTTTCAGGACTTGCTTATATACCAGTAGCTTGTTATGAAAATCAAGTCCTGAACTTCTGAACTTAGCCAATAAAATTTCTTATATTTAATGTTTAACTCTTTTATTTTAGTTTTAATGTGCTTTTTCCCATTTAACTTTCAATCCAAAGTCATGCATAAATACTTCACTGTTTGAGCTTAAAGTATTATTTGATTATTTTTCTTATCTAACTCATTATTTTCTTGTACGCAAAATTGATGTATACAGATTTAGTCTCATTTAGTTTAACACGCCGTTTCTTTGTCCACTTGTGAACTTTATTTACATATTTTTGAAGTTTGTGTATAGACTTCTCTATTTTATCTCCCACTGCCATTATTGCTGTATTACCAGCAAATGTAGCCATAGTTGTTTCTTCTTCTTTTGGGATATCCCTAGTAAATAGCAGGTATAGAATTGGGCCTAATACGTTTCCTTGTGGCACATCAGCTGATATATTCTTTAAACTAGAATATTCATTACCATTTTTACTCTGAAGTGTCTTCCTTTCATGCAGGAGTTTAGCATTTGTCAGAAGACACTAGACAAGTCGTGTTGAATCCCTCATGCCAAACTTTGTCAAATGCTTCAGCCATATCTAAAAAGACACCAGAACAGATTTTCTTTTACCCCAATGATCTTTCTATGACATCATCAATGGATTGTATTTGATCAATTGTAAATGTTTGCTTCTAAATCCAAACTGATGCTTAGTAATTTGTTTACTTCGTTCAGTTATAGTTTTAATTGATATAACAATAATTTTTTCAAGTATCTTTGAAAGCTGTGATAAAAGTGAAATTGATTTGTACGACTCCTTTTCATTGGGATTTTACCAGGTTTGAGGATCATTATCACTTTTGCTACCTTCCACTGGTTTCGGACTTACTTAAACTTGAATGCAGCATTGTTCAAGCGTAATAATTTAAGAGGAGCTTTTTCTGGTAGTTATTTAAGCGACCTTCCTATGATTATATCATACCCTGGGAGCTTTTTTGCATTTATATTGTGTTCATGCTTTAATTTTAAGAAGGTCACTCAGTTTAATTGGTTCCCTGATCTCTTACTGAGCTTAAAATAATTCGCAAATAAACCTTCCCTTTCCTTCTCACTTCTAGCCCATACTCCTTCATTTCCGATGGGAGGTACCTACTTGATTTACTGTTATTTTAATCTTTCTTGTTGCTTACCATTGAGAATAATCGGTTTCTTTATCTGATGTTAATCCATTCATAGAATCATTGAACGATTCATTTTAATGGCACTGATTAAGTTCTTTAGTTTGTTACACAGTTCATTTAGTCGCGTTTTATCATCAGGTGCACGAGTGTTCTGTCTCTTTTTGTGGACTTTTCCTTTTTGCAAGCGTTTCACATGCGAACAAGAAGTTAAAGTTTAACAGCATATGATCTAGGAACTTCGGTAGGGTAATCATGTAGTAGGCGAGAATTATGTTTTTGAAAGAGCGTGTATTTATAAAATTTGTGTCTTACATCAATGTTTTACTGTAATCGATTATCGGCAGTCCCTAGCGCCTAAGATTATCCATACGAGAGAACTCTCCGCTTAGCACTTCAGCGACTCACGGCAACTTACTTTTTCGCCGTTATTACGGAAAGTTAATGAAATTTGAGAAGTTAGCAGATACAGTACTTCAATAAGTAATTACAGTTTCCAGTACCGAGAAAGTGGCGTAAGTGGTAGCACGTGTGACTCACATTCTGGAGGTAGTGAGTTTGATCTCCGTGGCTGACCTTGCTGACCCATGGGTTTTTTAGGGGTTTCCCTGAGTCGCTTTACCTTCATACTGCGTGACTGTTTTATGGTGGTACGTATCTGCGGGAGCCTTAGCGTTTCATAGAACAGAAAAACCTTCGTCCTCCGGATTGGGGATAGTCTCCAAATCCCGAGCCACCAGTGGAATGTGTAAGCCTGCAGGGATTGTACGAGCTCCTATCGAGGGTCTATATCCGTAAACTCAAGAATGCTGACCTTATATGTGTCCTACTATCATGTCTCCTATTTCCGGTCGCCCTATGTGCCCTCTCAGCCCATCCCTCCCTCAAGAGGACGCTCTGTCAGGTGCAAAGGTACAAAAGATCTTCAATAGGTCTAGGTGCTGTCCCTCCTTCCGAATCTTCTCATACGGTGTCTGGTGCTAAGATTCAGAAAGAGTTTAATTCTACATCCAGTAGCGGTTCAGGTTTTATATTCCACACTACAGATGGGATACGTTTCGTATCGTTGCTCGGCTAACTATGTCTTATGGATTGATATTTAATGCTGGTATCTCATAGGGCACTTGGAGAACGATATATTTTGTCATTGCTTCGTTGTACCAATAAAAGCAAATCATAAAATATCATGCTTCCAACAACTCCCTTTACAGATTCACAAAGCAAACAGCTGCAACGATACTGATTTGGACAATGAAAGCTCTCTAATAATTTTATAACTCAATTCTTTTTCAGTCCTCGTTCTTCCAATGAATCAAAATCGCAAACGGATCGTGTACTCCGAAAAAGTCTATGTCAGTTAAGAGCCTTAATTAAGTGTGGTGAAGTGACAAACGAGATGCGCTTATTCGTCGTTATGAAGTTGGATGTTATATATGCAGTCCGAAATAGTCATCTAGATTATACGTTCTTGGTATTTCAAACTTGGGGCAATGACATTGAACTATTGCCACAACCCTAAAACTGTCGGCAAGTCACTTCACATAGCCCATTTATCAGCCGATTATCTGTGTGGACTGTTCTCACATCCATCCATATCCTGAGAAAGAGATTACATATTGAACCACTGTAGCAGCCGGCAGCATATTCCTTAACGACGGAGATATTGGAGACCGCATGCAAAGTAACACTCAGGGATAAAGTTACTATAATCCAAAGTGTTTATCGATCTATTTCTCAGTGACTTGAATGCACTAATGTCACTCTAATTGTTATGTCATGTCCCGCATTTTGCGCTGGGAAGTCGACTGATATCTCTTGTTGGAAAATACATAAAGACAGATACAACAAGCAGCTCGGCGGGAGACAGACTCTTAATAACAACTACGGTAATGCTGAATTTCCGCCGCCCTCTTTTCTTTCCTTATATGCAGCCATAGTAACCTATCCCGATAAGTGCGTCATCGAGGTATTTACTCCATTTCTTCTGAATGCAATAATAATGATTATGTTAGATTAAAGACTGTAGCTACTATCAGAAAAACAACCATGCGTAATCTAGAAAACGCAAGAGAAGCTAACAAAACATGTAAGGAATATATAAATAAAAGCAAAACTATTTTAAAGAAAATTAAACATACTAATTAAAGTTAGTGAAATAAACATTAGTTTTGAGAGGAATAACAACAACAACAACAATAATAATAATAATAATAATAATAATAATAATAATAATAATAATTAATAATAATTAATAATAATAATAATAATAATAATAATAATAATAATAATAATAATAATAATAATAATAATAATAATAATAATAATAATAATAATAATAATAATAATAATAATAATAATAATAATAATAATAATAATAATAATAATAATAATAATAATAATAATAATAATAATAATAATAATAATAATAATAATAATAATAATAATAACCCCTAGTGTAACAGCCCTTCGTGAGTCAAGGCTTACCACTCGGCCGCTGCGTCCCTCACCTCTGCCCACTACAGCTGTCAAGAGTGGGGTGCAGTACTGGAGGGAGGGACGTGGTCAGCGCTCCGATCCCTCCCGGCCGGTTATGCGGCCTTCGCGGCCTGGGGTATCTACTTCTTTATTCAAGTAGCTTCTCAATTGTCCTCCCCCGGGACCTAATGAGGCTGAGTGCACCCCGTGTTTGAAAGGTATAATAATTTATAATATAAACGTAACCTCTAAGCTACAACCGGCCGTGGTTAGCTCATTCGCTTCTCACCAAAGTGGCCCGGGTTCGATTACAGGAAACCGCATGTGGTGGACGAAGCGGCGCTGGTGTGGGTTTCCTCCGGGTTCTCCGGTTTCCCCCGTCATCTCATTCCACCGGTGCTCCATCTTCACTCCATGTATCATCAGTGTCACCGCCTGCGGTGCCGTATGTAGTAAAAGCGGGCGTCAAACACTACAAAAATAACACAATCGGCCATCGTAATTCGAAAGATTTGTAAAACAACAGCCAAGGAACCGATAACCTAAACTGGAAATAATAAATGATGCCCATATATTGTCATAATTGAACTTCAGTTTCTCTCCATTTAAATGAAATACAATGTCAGGTATTACAAGTAAAACAACCTACCGCAGACTAAAAATGTCTTAACATTGTGTATTATATTTTGTATTTCACCGTCAAATGTTAAGACTAACGCATCCCTAAATATGCTGTTAACTTAAAAGTGGCCTTTTGAACATACACGGGAGAAACAGAATCGAGTCAGATGCTGCTATACCTACAGGATATACTAGCCATAAAACTCGATATTCTTTCCCTTACATCAGAACAAATAAAGGAACACATTTTTTTAAAAAATTACAACCCTTACATCGCAAAAAATAAATGAACACACCTTTTAAAACATTACAAATGTTCAAAAATTAAAACCAATAACAACGATAACTCAAATATGCTGACGCCACAGAAAAAGTTACGTTAAATAAATTGTGTTTTAAACAGATTTGAATGTTTTGAGCAGTATGTTATTGCGTATATATTATGGTTTAGCCATTATGCGAAATTATATAACATTTCTTCAGTATGAAGTCATTCTACAAGCAATGCCAAGAAAATTCAACGCAACTAAAGCTGGCCAATCTGCAGGATGCGCAAATTATTTTCGTACCGTACCTTTACGCCTGTTACGCGTACACAGTATCCCTATTACGGGCTCCAGTATCTAACAACGTCTCGAGGAGTGCCTATCACAACGGATGGGATAAAGTGAAGTAACCACAGGAGGCCACAGGTCGCAGACAGACCACGGAGACGCACGGAACTCCTTAACAGTTCCTAGCTCGAGGACCTGTCCCTCTACTGGAACTACCCAGTGAGGGCAAAAATTAAACCTCGTCGCAGATCTCAGAAAATGCCAGAGGAAAATTCTTCTCCGTTTTACTGGAGCAGCAAGAACGGCCTCTACTATGGCTCTTCTTGTGGCCACTGGTTCCTGGCCAATAGATCTACAGGTTCGCCTATATGGTGCTTACTATTGGCTAAAGAAAAGCAATCAACCAAAGATAGAAAATATAATAGGAAAACGATGCTATATGAAAAGACAAATAAGGGCGGAGTTAATATCCTTATGGCAGTCAGAATGGGATAACCTGCAAACTGGGAGACGCACCTGTATGTTTTACCCTAATATACGAGAAAGGTTACGACTAAAGCACCTAAATCCCTTACAAGCTGCATTACACTATATTACGGGCCATGGGCCATATGGCACTTACTTAAAACGTTTTAGCATCATAAACTCTGAAATGTGCACCAGATGCAATACAGAAGATACTTCTGAGCATGTAATGTTTAACTGCCAGAAATACAGTGAAATAGGACAATCTAACAGGGAAAAGCTCATGTACCTCACTTTATCGGAAATGGTCAGGAATAAGGAAAATCTAAATACTTTAAATGAGTTAGCGACTCAAATCAGTATAGCAGAAAGATCTTTAAGGCAAACTGAACAAGAAAGAAATCTAAGAAATTTTTATACACCTCCAGCGACTGTTGTAGTACCATCCCGTCGATCGTTAAGATTGTCAAACCAACTGTAAGCAGAAAGGAGAAGAACGAGGCCAAAATGACAGCCTGATGAGACTTGGACAGCCTACCAGAGACGAATAGCAGCGACTAGGGAACAATAAATTGCATGAATACTATGAGATCCCATATAACTTTAAAATATCACTAATTTTCATTATTGTTATTTAGTTTAATTTAGGTTAGAAACTTCTGCATATTCTATTGTGAACAAATTGTAATCAATAAGTTTAAATAAATCAAAATATCCGCACACTACGTCCAGATATAAGAAATTAGGTATCTGGACATAGCTGGTAGATATTATTTTATTTTATTTTTAGTGAGGGTGATGAGCGACCCGTTCAACTAAGCAGCCCGTGGAATATTCCTTCCTTGATGCAAACAACCCTGCAACCTGTCCGGCACCGCCATACGCCAAGAAACCTAGAAGCACACCTTAAACATGAGAAAGAAACGAATTGAAAGGGAAATGAAATCATGGTAGATAAGAAACTACCTCAGCATTCGCCTAGCGTTCAGGGAAAAAAAGCAAAAACCCAAGGCTAGAGTGGGCAGTCGACGGAAATCGAACTCTGGAGCTCCCGGATGCGAGCCTCACACGATACTGCCATCTCGCTTGGTCACATTTTCCGGCACCCTTAAGTCAAAAAATTAATGAATAAAATAACAAAATAAAATAAAAGTAATGATTTACCTTCCACTAGATAATAGCTTCAATTCGTAGTATAGTGGTGACGTTGAAAACAAGGGAGTAAGTTCATTCTTCTGAAGTGTCACTGCAGGGCAGGATAGTAGGATAGAACTGGGAGATCTGGTATCTGCAGGTGTAACAAACAGCCAGGTTTAGGAAAAGTGAGGTAATTATTTATTCAACTTAACTTATATCTATACAAGTACGCTATATGTAAAATCTTTGGTTTCTTACAACATAATATAAAATACCATTTAACCCTGATCTATTCTTAAATTTACAATTTTTGTACAGAATATTTATATGTACACTTGAAGAAGAAATTCTGAAAGGACAGACCTCAACACTGTCATTGTTATGTGTCTAATATTGCACATTGCATCACAGATGCCTCACAAAGTTAGGTGACTAGAAACACTAAAGATTGCACAATATCGTTTAACCCTTCCTCTAGGCATGCATTATCATGACTTGCGTCTAGTACTAATATAAGTTTACACTATTTTCAAAAATAATATATACTTAATAGAAGAATAGATTCATCAATGGTTATAGCGTTTACCTAATAGTTGACAAGCTTAAAACTTCAGTTCTTGCTGAAATGTACATGACTTCCAACAAAATCTATTTTATAACATTTCAGCAAGACATATGATATTGCTTTCCAAGCTTATATTAGTTTTGTATTTAGAAACAATTTTAACTGAGTGAAACTATTTTGTGTACTTATTACAAATATTTGTTAGGAAAATGTACAAGGCATCAATGAATGGCGAAACCTACATTTCTCATGCGCTATTGTTGCAAAGTGGCAAAATAACAAGCAGTAAGTGGAAAAGTTTTACTTCATGGCAGCAAGTGAAAAAATAAAAACAGACAGAAAGAAAGTAAAAAATCTGATGTGTTGCACTCACATGACTTTCTCTACTCTTGTACTAACCATTCTAGCAAACTCTTATTCCTGTATCTCCATGTTAGTTAAGATAAACATTCGTACAAATTATCTTATTGCTTATTTCCTTGTAGTTGCAAGGGAAATATTAGAATACAGTAGGCTTTGTGCGACAGTCAAATCTTTTTGACCTTTGAGATTCCGTTCTCTTTGCATGATTAACATAAAAAAATGAACAACGTTGTTGCATTTCGCTAAAGTTCTAAGTTTTCTGAAACTCACACACATAACAAGGAATATCTCCGAAATGGTTCACCCTACAAGAAATTTTATTGAGACATAAATTGTGTATTTTAGCAAGATCTACATTTATTGTACAGCAAGATTTTGTCTATCTCTAACGGTTTACCAGTTATGCAAAATTCGTACAGAGTAAATACATGAGCTATAGCCAGAAAATTCATGATATACATTTCATTTGTCATAAAAATACCTCAAAGATATGACATTTTAATCAAAATCGTTAAACCTATTTTCAAGAAAATCAAAATTTTCGAAAAATTTTCCATGTAAAGGGTAGTTTAGGGTAGAGCTATTTTCTTCAAAATCTTCATGTCGCATCCTTGAATGACAATAAAATTAAATACCAAGCTCGGTTTTTAACCGACTTTTCGTTTTTGAGTTATGCTGTCCACAGACTGACAGACTGACAGACACACACATGGACCTTTTTCTAAAAATGCTTTTTTTTTGGATTCAGGGGGTCTCAAAACATATATTTCCGGTGAAATCTCGACATCGAATTTTTGGGTGGAATACAATACTTCCCCTACTTACCAGTAGAAAAAGTAAAAACAGAGACGAAAACTTCAATGACCCCCAACAATAATACGGGGACTTTTGAATAAACAACTTCCTAACCAATGGATTTACGTGCTGCTGATAAAAACCTAATACTTCACGTCTATCCAAGTCTATTTGATCCTTTTCTTAGCAACATGAGATGGTTGCTGTCCCACCTCTGCCACCAAAACTTCGGCGGCATATTGCTGCTATCACTGAACCTATAGAAGATATTGACTAATGAATATTAAGACCTTGATAATCACCTGCATATACCTATGCCCCATGAAGCTAATTCTCACTCTGAATCTTTGCACAGTACGTAAAGTTTGTGAGTTTTGTATTCAACTGTTACCTTGAACATTCCCTTATATCAAGCATTTCGTTCTTATGAAATAAGCAAGTTAGCTTTATTCATTTAAAAGTCATAGTATGTTTTATTTCTAGTCTGTAAACAGGGTGATATACCTACAGGGGGAGCCTGCTTCAGCCATACGTTCACCAGAGATTCTACATCATAAGAGTAACAATATGTCCAATACAATTTATTGTCAATAAAGAAGTTTCGCTGAAAAAATTAATAATTTGTGTCAAATATTTGGAGCCATCTAGCTTCTTGAGGAATGGACATAAATGGTTTTTTATTTCACTATCACGCAAACATTGTGTAAACAATGCTGTAATGTCTTTTTATTTCAATTCGAATGAATAAAGTCACAATTTAATGTAAACGTGACGTTTCCAAATCTCTTGGAAATTAAACTTTGAATGACATTTTAACATTAAATTGTGACTAAATTCATTCGAATTAAATTAAAAATGCATTACAGCATTGTTGACACGATCTTTGAGTGACAGAGAAATGATAAACCATTTATATCCATTCGTGGAGAAGCTAGATGGCTCCGAATATCTTACGCGAGTTATTTTTTTTTTTTTTCTTCGGCGAAACGGTTCTGTATTGACAATAATTGTATTGAACATATTTGTTACACTCATCATGTAGAATCCCTGGTTAACGTATGGCTGAAGCAGTTACCTTCCACCCTGTATTACCTGCGCACTCTTTTTCCTCACTGCCTTCTTATATTAAGATAAAAGTACTTCCAATTCCCGAAACTTGGAAAGCAATATCGCTCCCTTAAATAATTATACAGATAGGTACCATCCAACCTTTCTTCCCTGTGAGTTGTCAAGTTAGTTTGTTCCATCCTTAAGGGTAAAACTAGTGATGCAGTAAGACGTAGGTATCTAACAAATGTACCTATACTTGGAAATTATTTTTAAAACGCAAATGACAAATTTCAACACTTAACAGATTGACATTGTGCTCTTTTTAAAAGTGCATTATGCAGTCACATAAAGACTTCATTTTACTGGTTTATTGGGCAACTGCGATATACGCAGGCTTGTTATTTCAATAGATGACGCAAATATACCTACAATACTTACACCACCTTAATGTCCCTATTCTGTCTGAGTTTACGTCACGATTTGTGCCTTAAAGTGCTGTTTTATTAAATTTGGTGCAATAGCTCGCAATCCTGCCAACTGTCACATCATAGCAGTTGAAACAGTTGTATAATTTACATATTATTAGACCAGTGGTTCCCAAACTGATAGATGTTACAGATAAGTGGTGGACAGGTTACTCAGATGAGAAACCACATATATTAAATTATAAAATAAATAGATAAATGAATAATTGTAAAATAATAATAATAATAATAATAATAATAATAATAATAATAATAATAATAATAATAATAATAATAATAATAATAATAATAATAATAATAATAATAATAATAATAATAATAATAATAATAATAATAATAATAATAATAATAATAATAATAATAATAATACTAATGATGATGATACCTAATAGAGTTTCAGTGTCAAGAATAAACCCTTAGCTACCTATTCATATTTTTGACATTGGCTACAAACAATGACAGATTTTTTTTTTTAAATGTTAGTTCAATACCGTTTAAGCCTTTCGAGATATTGTTCTGAGAAAAGCTTGTTGGAATCTTGTTAAAAGAGTCCTCCACCCACAAAGGAAATTTGAAAATTTTGAATTATGGATACTAAAATTGATTTTAAAAATCTCTTCTTCAAAACTAAGGACTATTTTTTATCTTCTCCTTGTAGATCTCAAGGAAAAAATGATCAAGTCTGTCATTCCGAAATTCAAACATGTTTTTGCAAATACAACTACGGAATTTTTTGAAGTTAAAAAGCATTCTTAGATTTATTTTTGACCTTTCAAGAACTTATGCTGAAAATATCAAAATCCGTTGGATGAAAATTTCATTGTACGAAAGTTTTAGTAATAAGTAGTGCTGTAAAATGTATTAGGTCTCATTTTCTCAGTATATATTATACTGTTACACATTTGCTGTAGAACCAAGAAATTGATAATTGGCAACATATTAAAGGAAGAAACTCAGAGATAACAGATTTTAAACCTCTGTCCATCAAGAAATGTAGAAGCCCTTAAAAGCTAAGCAATACTTGGGTATACTGCAATGGGAAAGTTTCCACTAGAGCAGGCATGTCAAACATCACTCCCAGGGTGTGAAGAGAGGAGTCCACCCCTCCTTAACTGCAGTAGCACGCGCTAGTAAAACCGGTTTTCGCTTTGTTTTTCTCGTTCTCCGATTTGAAGGGAGGGAAAATAGGGGAATATTTTCACACTTGGCGAGTGCTGTTGGACATGCCTGCACTAGAGGTTAGGAAGTAATAACATCTAGGCAAAATTTCTGAGTTATAAAATTCGTGAAATTAAAAAATCTCGTATTTCAACCCAGTAAAAAACAAGATGGTGTATAGGCTTCCTTTTGATTCGGCTGAAATCCGTTACGTAATAGGTATAGGAGGTTTTCACTGACGAGAACCCAAAATCAAATAGTTTTAATTCTACGATGTCTAGTACCATATAATTAGTGATAATTTTCCGTATAGCATAGTAAATAATAGAGTTCATTGAACATTGACAATCAGTTTCTTAGTATGTAACCATGCCAGACACAACATTTAATGGCGGGTGGCAAGAGGAGTTGGTCAACATAAAATCCATAATCAGAGCCTTGCCAGACCTTGCTACAGTGTGAAATCACATTGTAAAACCGGTGGCTGGGTGGCTGAGTGGCTCAGTTGGTTAGACGCTGGCCTACTGATCCCAAGGTCGCGGGTTCAAATCTGGCTCAGACCGTTAGTTTTTAAGTGTGCTTAAAAACGACAGCTCCCTGTCAGTAGATTTACTGGCATGTAAAAGAACTGTGATCCTGGCAATTGACAGCGTCGTTAGACAACAACAATATACACAAATGTACTTGTGCAACAGTAAAGAGACTTCTAACAGTCAAGTATCAGCCGCCAGGAGTCTGCCATAGTGGTAAAAGTCGGTAGGTATTCCATAAACCAGTGAAATGAAATCTCTACGTTCTTGCTCGCCAATAACTGTGTGAAATGTAAACGACAGTTACAAAAGCTTCATAAAGTCATGAAGTAAGTTATTTCTTCCTTATGTCAAACAACGAAACAATTGTTCTACCTGAAACTGTCGAAGATGCTTGAAAAACTGAGGACAGATTTTACAAAACCCAACTTTTGCAAATTCCATAGAAAGTACTGTTCATTTACGTCTAAATCATAGGTATAAACACTTTGTAATCAGAGTTCAATATCCATATTTGATGTTAATTTTAATATTAACAAATTTTGCAACACTCACTAGCTATCTGTAACAAAATGTATGATTGTGTCAGTTTTACAGGTTTGATGTAATCTTTCAGAATGTAAAACTGCACGCATTTTAAAACTACAGCATTCCATTACTCAACAATGAAAATATCTGTAATATTTGTGGGATGCATAGTTTCCATTAGCTTTTCGTACGAATTAAAATAACGGTTAATTATGTAACACAGCTTTAATTTGGTAACGTTTAACTGATTAAGACGCTTCACAAGCAAAAGCTACGTTTTCCACAAGTCTTACCTTAAGGGAAACAGAGGCTATACTTAGGGAAGTTTGTGTACTGAAGGGTACCCCATTTTTACCAGATTTGACTTGAGTGAAGACTTGTGGCTAGTAAATAGATGTGTAAAACCCACAAAATATTCAAAATAAGTCCCCTACTATGAACTGTAGTAACATAATAGTTGTTTACGTAATGTCTGAAACGAGGAATATAAATACCATTGAGTTATTTACAGGAAAGCCAGAATTCAGGTGAAAATGTCGATACGAGAAAGAAAATAGTACATATTTTCTTAGCAATTGTAGATGTATATATTGCTAATATTTTGTAACACAACAGGTAGAAACTACATTGTTGCACAATAAATAAAAATGTTATGTATAGTCAAAAGCAGTGAAGTATGAAAAGTAGGTACCTATATACTAATACAATATGTAGTCCTCTTACCATCTTAATAAACCAATGTATGAATCGATATTTAATTTTTGAGTGCACAAATAAATATAAACTCAGGTGCATCCTATTACCAAATGAAGTAAAAAGCACTTGATTTTTAAAATAATTGTTGTTGTACGTAATATAAGAAAGATAGAAATAAGTATTTATGTTTATCTACTCCTGGCATATCATTTTATACCATCTTAATAAAAATAATAGCAGTTTTTCTAGAACATTTAGGCATTTGTCAATGTTTATTGTTGCAAAGACTGTCCTCAGTTACAAAACGTATGTCTTTTACGAATATAGTTTGACTGTTTACAATTATCTGTTCAGTCCCACATGTGCATTGTAATCGTATCTAAGCAGTTCTTCTTGTTGGAACGTCACTAATTATGAGCTGTCGTAAGAAGAAAGGCAATTTGTTTAACTTTCGATGCTAAATCCAGAAAAGGAAGTGAATTCTCGTGTCCTAAATGACTATGTTCAGTTGACTAGAGTTGACAGCCGTGCACATACGTGACGTTACGGAAGATGGCGGCAGCCGTTGTTAGGAAGCTGCACGTGGACGGCGATTGGTAAGCAGCAGGTGGGCAGCAGCTCCCCGCTGGTTCCGATTGGCCGGCCGTGTGAGCGTGCGCATGTAGCAGTTCCTTCTCCACAGTAGCTTGTTGCCGCAATTGCTCCAGCCGCAGCTGATTCTGTCGCTTCCACTTGGTTCTGCAAAGCATAACATGTACGTATTTAAACAGCAGTTTAGAGTGGTCTTGTGGTTAGAGGCGTAAGGATAAGTTCTTTTCCGGGAGGGTAGGTATAGAATTTCGGTCAGTACATCAATGTCTTTGGGTACTTGGTAACGAACAAGGTATAATCATATACAATACGTGTTGGCTATGAAAAAAAAAGTCAAATTATTATGCGACGATATGCAGCTAGAAAGTATTGAAATTAATGTTCCACTTCCAAAATAGAGTGAGATGGCTCCGCAATAACGTGCGAGTTTCGCAATCGGGAAGTCCTGGATTCGATTCCTATCAGGCTGGGCGCTGTGACCATGTGTTTTATCGTTTTCCCGGGTTGGTAATCAAATTATGGGATGGGTCTTCTTCTACGAAAAATGTCCTGTCTCCATGACTTCTTTTCCTCTGTTTCAGGGCTGTGGGACCAGGCATTGGCGGTTGGTGTGTTGCGGCACGCCGGTGGAATTTATGCTCTGGAAATACTTCTCCCTGGCGCTTGGTGGTATTAACGGGCCCCCTTCCTTCCTTCCTTCCTTCCTTCCTTCCTTCCTTCCTTCCTTCCTTCCTTCTTTCCTTTCTGCTTTGTATACGCCCGGGAAATAACCCCAGCAGGTGTGCGCCCTAAAACATTGACTTGCAGAGGTCCTAGCGGACGACAAAACAGCGGTTGATAGAGTTTTTAAGTTTTTAGCGGATTGTAATATCAATTTGAGGATTTAAAATTTTAGATATTTGTTTACCCCTTTTGACATATTTGTTACATTCTTTTATATACGGCTATCACCGCTGTTTTTACGTATATGTGTATTTTTTCTTTGATACTAGTATTTATTTTTGATTCAAGTTTATATCTGGCTATTGCCATGAATTTTAGAAGGGCGCTAATGACCCAGAAGTTGAGCGCCCTTAAACCCACAAATCAATCAAAACCCTAAAACATTACTACTGTCTCCTACGCCTGGAAGCCCCAGGTTACGGGTGTTTAAGGCAAGACATCCCACATCGGGATTGGTGTCACACTGGAATCGTTTGGGACCCCTTCTTTCCACCTTTTTGGAAGTGGACGGCCGTGAATTATCTCCTCACTCTTTCTCACTGTCTCACTCTCGGCCTCCCTCTCTTTCTCATTATCTCATTCTCTACCCTTCCGCCGGTCTATGTTACTTCTCTATTCTCTCTCTATCTTGCCCAACTTTAATGTCACTTTAAAGTTTTGAAATACATTAAAAATTTAATTTTCTGGGTAGTTAATGAAAAACAAAACATTACAAATAGGCACAGTGTTGACCTCCTTCAAGTGCTTGTTATAATTTTGAAACCATATTGTTTTCCACTATAACCGGAAAAAGCAATGAAATATGCAGAAATACAATGCGTTAAACCAAGTGACTCTTTGAATGAAGGCAACAGTAACGAAAATCTGGCACAATTTATTAAATATTCATTATGAGAAATACAAAAATCTGCACTTATATTCCTAGCAGTCTGTACAGTAATAAAGCAAATAAAACCTATCAGGCTATCTCGTGCGACTGTTTGTATGTGTGTGACTAGCAACAAAAGCAAAAGAGATTTTCTCCAGAGCCTTCGTCACCACCGGCGTGTTTGAAGAAGTTCGAGAAACAACAGAAAGAGAGGGTTAAAGCTACAGACACGAGTAGGACAGTGTATCAGTGAGTGCGAGACAGCTGTGCGTGTGTCGTCGCGTCCTAAAGAGTTTTAATGAGCGTCGAGTGAGTCTATCGTCGGAGTTAGTGTATGAGAGAGAAAGTGAAGAGAGACAGTGAAAGGACTGAGTCACGGCTACGAGAAGAAATCAATTGTGAGCTGTGATATTACGAAAACTGTAGATTGTGTTAACGTCAGTAGAATAATAATAATAATAATAATAATAATAATAATAATAATAATAATAATAATAATAATAATAATAATAATAATAATAATAATAATAATAATAATAATAATAATAATAATAATAATAATAATAATAATAATAATAATAATAATAATAATAATAATAATAATAATAATAATAATAATAATAATAATAATAATAATAATAATAATAATAATAATAATAATAATAATAATAATAATAATAATAATAATAATAATAATAATAATAATAATAATAATAATAATAATAATAATAATAATAATAATAATAATAATAATAATAATAATAATAATAATAATAATAATAATAATAATAATAATAATAATAATAATAATAATAATAATAATAATAATAATAGTACGTAGTAGTAGCAGTAGCCTTTAATCCCTATAGGGCAACAATGTCGGTCTGGGTGGCTCAGTTGGTTAGACGCTGGCCTACTGATCCCAAGATCGCGGGTTCAAATCCGCCCCAGGCCGATGGTTTTAAGTGTGCTTAAAAAGGACAGCTCCATGTCATTAGATTTACTGGCATGTAAAAGAACTCCTGCGGGACAAAATTCCGGCACACAGGCGACGCTGATGTGAACCTAGCAATTGACAGCGTCGTTTAAAAAAATAAAACCTATAGAGCTACGGCCTCTCCTGAGGGGAGAGTATGTACGTAAAATGCAGAAAACTGAAACTTTGAATTCTTTCTTTGCTTCTTGTTGTAGTAGGTGTTGTATTTTCATGTGAATACTGCATGATACTTTGTGTATGAAATATTATCATTATGATGAATCCCCCCTCTAGGAAAGCTGTGGTTTACTCATGCCAATCTAGCGTTTACGTGGCATCGACTACTTTCAGCGATTTTTCTTTTCGTTAGACTTTTAGCATGCGTCACCATGCCGAAGAACATAAAGCAGCAACATTATCAACTTTTGTTTGATATCATTTTCCAACAAATCAAAAATAAGCCAGAGATTTGGATCTTTTGGCTTATACCTCATAATAAAGTCCCAAATTAGGATGCCATATAGCTTATCTTCTAAGTGGAACCTTACTATTATACCTAGGCATATGCGAAGTTTCATAGCAATTGCTCCAGTCACACAGTTATCTACATACATACAAGCAAGACGTTTTAAAATTCCCTTTTGTTCACATTAACGTCACTTGTTTATCCAGTACCGCAGTGTTTACGATTTTATTGTAGGTATATTATCGACTCACCTGCGGTTCTGGTACCAGGTTTTGACTTGAGTTTCAGAAAGGTTGAGAGCATCAGCGACGTCGCTTCTGTCTGCCACTGACAGGTACTTCTGGCACCGGAACTTGCGCTCCAGGTAGGCGAGTTGGGCATGTGTGAAGGCTGTGCGACGGCGGCGGGGTTTGCGTCCCTTGTTGGCTGCACCAGCAGCTCCTGGAGCTCCTCCGCCACCGTTATCGCCTCCTCCACTGTCCTGGGTCTTCTCCGTCTGCAGCCGCAGAGGATGGTGGAGGTGCAGATGGTGCTGATGTTTCTCCTCTTCTTCCTCTGGGGACAGCAGATGCCTGTGTTGACTATAGAGACCGACATCATCATCCACTGGTTCAATCTCCTCGTCCGAGTCTTCTGCTGCAATTAGATAAGGTGTTCGTACGTCACATTCCTCAAAGGAATAAGAATGCATGAGGGTTTATACAGAGCGTTAACACAATTCCTCTTCTCTACATACAAGTATACAGGGAGTAATCCTATTCGCTTATGATGCACAGTAACAGAAAAAAAGGTGAGGGGTTGGCTCAGACGGTAATGTCTCTGGCTCGCATTCGGAAAGTCGCGGTTTCGATCCCTGTGGCCGACCTTTTTGACCCATCGGTTTTTCGGAGGCCTCACTGGAACGCCAGGTGAATGCTGGGAAGGATTTCTACATCCTCCAAATTTTCCATCCCTCCAGTTTGTTACATTAATCATTTCATTTCACCCTTAATCCCACGTTTGTTTCAGGGTTGTAAGCATCGGCAATCGTCGCGGCAGCAGCACGGCGGGGGGAATAAATGCGCCCTGGAAATCTCGTCCACCGGATTGGACGATTTGGTTTTTTGTGTTAAAATATTATTGGAGCTGTTTTAATGACAGTCCTAACGGTTCAATTGGGATATAATATTTTAAAAGTGAAAAAATTTACAAAAAGAAATCATGATAATGGTTTTAATGCAAGAAATTAATGCATATATCCCTCTCTACACGCAACACAGTGTGGAATAATATAGTATTTTATATATTTCTACTACAGCACTAGGTAATTGTTTTAAAAATTATTTCTTTATTTATTTACTTGTTTATTTATATTTTTGCTTATTTGAAACAATAACAACTTCCCGTGTTTACAGCCTGCTATCAAGATAGAGCAAACTAGAAAAATTACAAATGAATTGTGTACATAAAAATATTAATAAAATATCTTATACCTACTTGAAGTTGAAAACTGTTGCTACTTTTGAACATTTAGAACACGAAACTTTATTGAGTATTTGCAATAGCTGTGATTATTTACTGTCTGAGATATTCCAGTCTCTAATGGCGACGGAAAGAGTAAATGGAGCATATTCTTTATTTCCCCTGTGAGGTAAAGCTTGCCCACTCCGTCGGCTGCAGCGCCTTTAAAACAGTCTTTACCTACATATTTATATTTGTCTTGCTGCATCAGTTTAAGCAGCGTGGAAGTCACTGGGTGAGGTTTTCATCTCCCCTGTTTTGCATTTCATTTCCAAATACAAGATGCAAATGGAATGCAACTTGAAGCTCGCGTTACACGAGGCTAGTTTTCGTAACCTCAATTCCGCCTCATAACATAGGAAGCTTCTCTGTGTGTTATGCAGAGCTGCCTATCAACATACTCTACGGCGAAAATAACCCAACAAGGCCAAAATGTGATTTCATGTAGTTATCGGTTTGTTCGTGTTACCTATTTGCTAGTTTTGATTTTGGGCACTACTGTTTGTTGTTCTCTAAATGAAGTATGTACGAACAGCATAAGCTCTTAAACTACAGAGAGCCATATGTAATTTAAAGAACGCACACTAAATAGGAATAGATGTTATAAGTGCACGAATACTTCAACAGTTTAATAAGAATTCATAATGAATGATAATAATACACGCCAAGTGATTTCAGGTATAAGATATTCATTAATTTATTCATTTATGCTACAAAGGAGCAAAGCTCCAATTACAGTAGCTACATGTAATTTATTTATACAATCTTAAGAATCACAAGAATACAAGAAGGAATACAAACAAACTAATAATAAACTAAGCTATTATTGAATACAAGACTTTGCAAACTGAGGTATACTAATCAAGCGAATAAGTGATACCTATAACTGAATAAACAATAACTAAACAAATTTGGATGTAATAGAAAAAGAATGCAATAAAGTACTAAGAATCTAAGACTAAAAATGAAACATCTATTAAATTACTATTTAAGACTAAAATTGCAAATTTTATACTGATTCTGCAGATACAATTGAAAATCACATGCAAATAATTCCTATATTTAATTGTTCCCTAAACAGCTTGTAAGGGAAGCTAAAATCCAGCATTTTAGTTGAAAGTTTATTTGCATTTGGAACGTAACCTCAGAACCGGAGAATTTTTATGGGATAACGTTTTCGGTGTCCTAAACTGAAACAACTGTCGGCTTCTGAAATTAACAAACTGATCTTAAAATATATTCTGTCTAGCAGTTCTTCGGTGGATACCAGACTATTTATGAGTTTGTATAAAAATAATTGTTCAGCTATTACTCTACGATCAGAAAGTGAGACTATTTTGAATTGGTTAAGCAATTGACTATGAGGTAAGTTCTGATTATAAATAAAAACATCGTGAGTTTTGTAATATAATATTCCACCCAAACAGAAAATGTCCAGACGCTATTCCTTTATATTTTTACTTTCCTCACCTCCTGTAAATAAAGAATAAGCAGGTATTTCACTCACAAATTCGATATTCACGGAGATTTCACGGGATAGTGTTTGAGGTCTCTTGAAGGAAACAATATTTTTAGAAAAATTGCATGTGTGTAAGAGGGAGGGGGGGGGGGGAGAGGGGGGCAAGGAAAGCTAAGAAATTACAGAAAATAACGAACATGTATGGGGCTCTAATGACCTAGCTGTCGACGGGCCCTTAAACCCTAACCACTCACTCACGAACATGTACCTAATACTCTAGTCAATTTTTAGTGTAACATAGATATTGTATACCTACTTTTGGTGGAATCTATAATCTATTATTTACACATTTTTAATCATCTACCTTTTAGCCACAGTAAATAATTTCGATGCCATTTCTTTTTACTTTTAAGGCTACTGACATAACAGATTCCATCTCAGTGTTTATGCATTGTAGCCCAAATTCCTACTGTTTGAATAGCATGTCGTCTGAAATTGGAAACGTTCTGAATTCCAATTTGGCTTGGAGTGAGTTACCTAGAGAAGGTTTCCTAGGTTTTCCCTAATTCTCCAAAGAGGAATAACGGAGAACTCTCGGATATATGGTTGCCAGGTTCATTAGGGTAGCGTTTCACCCATTTCCTTTACCATTCCACCTAATTATAGCATGTTATATATAATGAAAAAGTTCGTTTTAGGCCATGTGGCCTGTAACGATAAACCTAGTGAAGAGGGTCTTGGTCTATCCACCGCTGTTTTGGTCTTCCCTGTGACCAGTTGGAGCGTACTGAAAAGCCAATTTTGGGAGTGAACTTTCCTTTCCATTCTCATCAAATCATTTTTCCATTCTCATTGGTATTTTTCTATCTCCTCAATCAAACTTAGTACTCCAAGGTTTTCTCTGATGTCCAAATTGGCATGGCCATAGGAGTAGAAAATCTAGCGAATCTCGTTAGTGTAAATAAAAGGAAGGAAAATCATGCAGCCCCTAGTATCACTCCCTCGTGTACTAAAATGTGCATGTCGGTGTGGTTTAACGAGAGACCAGACATTTGCTTTGTCATTATTGGTTTATGGATGTTACCGTCTTGTTCATATTTGTTGGCGAACTCTACGGTGTAGCACTGAGAGCTCAATTAACGGAACGAAATGATAAAAGCCAAACTGTCAGCTCTGTATGGAACAGAAGCATAGAAATGCACAGTGTTTAAATGCAAACAAGCCTGAAAATATGTCACAAAATGTGCATGGAGGGAATGAGCAGTTTTGTTAACAAGTGGGCAAATGAAACATGTCGTGAATACATTAAGGGTAGACAAAGAGCTCTAATTATTCTCCAGGCTCCACTTACAGCGTTGCACAACTAATTTGCACGGAACATTGTCCCCCATATTCTCTTCATAGTTCCTGATGTGTTCTTTGCATAAAAGCGAAATGTGATGTGCATATTCTAGAAGCTCTTATTAGTTTCAGTTCCTGAACTGCTTTGAACATATGCGAAAAAGTCTGATGTGCTGCACTCACATTAATTTCTTTTCTCTTGTACCTACTAATTATTCTTACAAACTCTTATTGCTCTACCTTCATGTTAGTCGATATAAACATTTACAGAAATTGTCTTAATGCTGATTTCCTTATAGGTGCAAGGGGAATATGGGAATATAGTAGACCTTGAGCTATAGATAAAGCTTTGAAATACCCTTCACTTTGCACCACCAAGGAATAAAAAAGTGAATAATGATCTTTTGTTTGAGAAAAGTTTAAGTATTGCAGAACTCACATAAATAACAAGGAATATCTCCGAAATTGTTCGCTCCACAAAAAAAAAAATGTATTTGGAACATAATTTGTGTGTTTTAATGAGACCTAATTTTTTGTATAGTAAGATTTGGTCTCTCGCTTACGGTTTACGAGTTACACAAAAGCCATCAAGAGCAAACAGGACTACATATAGGCTATGGCCATAAAATTCAAAATATACTTTTCATTTGCCATAAAAATATATTAAACATTGGCATTTTAATCATAATCATTAGAGCCAATTTTGAGAAAATACAGTTTTTTTTAAAAAATTTTCCTGCAAAGTGAATTTGCTAAAAAATATTCGTGTTACACCTTTGAGAGATTATTAAACTTAAATACCAACTTTACCTACTTTTCGTTTTTAAGTTATGCTGTTCACAGACACACGCACGCACGCCACACACACACACATACACATACACACACACACACACACACACACACACACACACACACACACACCACAGGAACTGTTTTCTAAAAATGCTTTTTTTTCTTCAGGAGGCCTCGAAACATATTTCCGGTGAAATCTCGACATGGTAGGGAAAGTGAAAACGTGTTTAAAGTCTTGACAAAGTATATTAAAATTTAAATGCACAGTAGAAACCGAACCACTTATGTAACAAACGCGAAAAGAAACTATTAAGTCACGCTTCACCTATTTTAAAATTCTGATGTCTTACACTCACATGATTTTGTCTACTCATTCTCCTATGAAGTATTCTTACAAAAACTTATTATTCTATCTCTTCTTGTTAATACAAATAAGTCTTATTACCCACGTACACATTTCATTGAGTTAAAAGAGGAATAGTATGGGCTAAAGCGACAGTCAAATCTTTTCAAAGCGGGCGCTACGCGATTGCTTTGAAAATCCGTTTGTTTGCATGTTAAAGGAAAAATGTACCTAGTATGTATGTAGTTAAAAGAAGTAGCTACAGAGGTGTGGAAAGTTAAACTGCAAACGTTTTGGTTATTTACTACTCAAGGTTATGTAATCAACACATTGAAGCTTTAATGCGATAAATTATTGTAGATTTTGATCCAATCAGAATTAGATTGCTATCTGTATGAAAAAGAGCAATAAAACTATAGCGTCAACTTTCTATCTTGCTCTCCTGAACTAATGGAGATTTTTTTTCCTTCTTCAGTGGAATGAGTTTGCTAAAATGGATATGAGATAGTATTAATTATTCATCCCATTAGTATTATCGCCGAAAATTCAAGACCATGTTTGGAAATTAAATAATTGATCTCTTCCCCATGACTGTGAATCTTTCGTTCTGAGATTTTTGAGCCAGTGAGATGAAACAAATTTTTTTCACAGTTTTCGTTGCATTGTGAATAGAATGTTTGAATCATTTAAAAATTCAAACTAATAGCAAAAAATATATCGTAAATGCTTAATGCCACAAAAATGTAGATATTTGACGCATATTGTGAGCTTTAACGAGAACTACATGTTCATGAAGTAAGAGCTTAAAGGTTTACTTTTGTACAAAATTCACTCAATATAAACAGGACTTTACAGGCTATTTCCATAACATTTAAAATATGCATGTTATTTATCATGAAAGTGGTTTTAAAATGTGTTTTTTAAATAAATTTCGTTACAGCCACTTATAAAAACATAATAATTCCGGAAAATGTTACTTATAAAGATTATTCTGAAGTATAGCTTTTCTTCAAAATCTTGGCGTCGTAATCTTGGAAGGTGCTGAACTTAAATGCCAAGTTTGGTATTTAACTGGATATTTGTTTTTAAGTTATGGTGTCCACAGACCCTCACATACCTACACACACAGTTAAATACCAAACTTCGTATTTAAGTTCAGCATCCTCCAAGGATGCGACTACGAAGATTTTCAAGAAAATTCCTCTACCTCAGACTACCCTTTAAATGGAACATAATCCAAAATGACTCAAACAAATTTGATTAAAATACCACATATTTAAGATACGATTGACAAATGCAATGTACCTATTTCTTGAATTTTCTGGGAATATTCTCAGATATTCTAGATGACTTTTCCATAACGGGTAAACATTTATAACTGGTAAACCGTAAGAAATAGACAATATCTTATTACCCAGAAAGTGCAGATATTAAAACACACAATTTATGTCACGTACGTTTACTTTGTGGAGTGAACCATTTTAGAGATATCTACCTATTCCTGGTCACTTATTTGGATTTTTCAATATTTCTACTTTTCTGAAATTGGAACACATTGTTATACTTTTAATCTCTTGGCCATGCAAAGGTCATCAAATAGCGACCAACTTTTAAAAATATGACTCGCTTAAAGGCGATATTCCCCTTGCACATACAAGAAAATCAGCAGTATGATAATTTCTGAAAATGCTTATCTCGATTAACATTAAATAGATAAAGGAATAAGAATTTGTAAGAACCGTTTGTAGGTATAACAGCAGAGAAATTCATGTGAGTGCAACACAGATGTTTTTTCAAACAGTTGTGAATAAAATTTGTACTCCATACCTACCACGAGAAGCAGTGTTGCATTACGATCACACTGCAAGCATATATGGATTAGAAAGGGGCGCACCTTTTTTTCTGAACGTTTTATCTACGCCTTGTTTTCTTTTTACTAAAACTGCAGAAAAGTTTTACTGGCGGTTTTGCAACATCACGTGAGGCGTTAAGTTGTACAGAGGAGAGAAGGTAATGAAGGGGAGAGTATGAGTGGAGGAAAGAGTGGAAGCGGAAAGAGGAAGGAAGAGGGTGGGAAAGAGAGACGGAGAGGGAGAAAAAATGGTCGAGTATGAGAAAAACCAGAAAGAGAAACTGAAGGAATTAGAGGGAGAGAAGAATCTCCACATGTAACGCAATAATGTAAATAGAGCAGGGACTTCTGATGCTCCGCCTGACAGTCATGTGTTTTTGTTGGATTTTAAATATAAGTATTTGAGCTATATAACTAGAAGCTATTTTCGGGCTGCTATGCCGTGGTCTGCTGGCGTTAGTTTCCAGACGTTTCGTCTACAACTGCGGCAGCCATCTTCAGTGGCGTGGTCATAGTCTCCTCCTGCGTAGCTCCAGCAGACCACGCATAACAGTCCGGAAATAACTTCTAATTATATTGAATCCGGCCCTGAAAGCCTGCGCTGTTTCATTTGAGATATAGTACACAAACAGAAAATGAACATTATACCTAGTGGTAACTTGAAATTAATAAAAAAATACAGTTACCAAACTGCCACGGTTAGAACAAAGGATTGTGAGCTAGGAATACCGACTTAAAAAGTAGTTTATGTTTCACTTATTCACTAATACATCAAGCATACATACCAAAGCCGGTAATATAAATATTTTGCACTACAAAATTTATTTTCGCAACACGAAAGAGAATAATCTGATCATGAAGTTGTCAGTTATGCGCCGCCATTAAATTTTGTGCCTGCCATAGCACATCATGTACTCTCTAACTTGGACCAGCTTTGGCCTCGCGCCACAGTTTTGTGTGAAGGCATGGCCAATTCACAAAACAATTATAGGGGAATAAACAAAGAGTGACTTAGGGACGAGATCAGTTAATGTAGTCATTGTAGGTAAACCTACAACTTACTGTTTTGTAGATCTGGGAATAAATCTTGCTATATAAATTTCTTAAGATTATCAGCTTAGAGAAAGAAAATGCAGTTCTTGGTTAGCTGTCGTATTTTAGGGTTGCCTGCTAATAAATCTTTAGAACAGGATAATTTTAAATATGAACAATAAACGTAAAAATGTATAAAGTAAAAATATTTCATAGATAAAGTGTAACAATGTGCAAAGTTATTGTAAAATTTGGAAATAGGACAGCTATTTTGGAATTGTTTATTTATTTCATAGTATAGTGTATTTGTAAATAAACACGGATAATTTGTAAACCAATGCCTTCTAAAACAATTGCAGTCGTCGGTACATATCAACACAAACTTAGTAACCACTCCACGAGTACCAAAAAGTAGACCAATCACTTCCCAATTTGAAATGTGGTATTTGTCTCTTAAATAAGGAATGAAAGACTACGGGGTAATTTTTTCCCCCTTATCAACCTCCTCAATTTGCTCTACATTTTTTCAAATCGGCTTAGAGTCAATAATTAATTCACTGTCTTAGTGTGTGTCAACGACAGTTATGTCTACTCTTTTGATGGAGCTGGAAACAGAAGAACAAACTACTTCTTCATAGTGCTCGTATGTCTTTTTGCCTCTGAATGAATCAGCAATCGCCGAACGTGCTGTCTGATGTCTGTTGTTTCTAAAAAGTTTGCACTTACTGCAGCAGTCAAGTAAATGTGCGAGGGTTTCGGTCTCGTTGCACACATGGCAACGATTTACTTGGAACGCTTTACTGTATGCTGTGAATTTAATATCTTCCGTTTCCACTCGATGTAGTTTTTCATTTTGATGATATGACTAATATACTTTGTTCTTAGAGTGCTGACTGTTATATCCTTTCAGTAAGGGCACATAATTATTTTTAATATTCTTTTCTGACAACAGTTTCTAACAGTGGCATATGGTGATCTCGTCAAACATTGTAATTATAATATTATTTATTATTCTTTTATTATTATTATTATTATTATTATTATTATTATTATTATTATTATTATTATTATTATTATTATTATTATTATTATTATTATTATTATTATTATTATTATTATTATTAATTATACCTACTTCTGTTTCTGTATTCTGGATCCATGTGTCAACCTCAATGGAGGACAGATGACTTTAATAAATATCTATATATTTCGATTTTCATTTTAGCAGTTCCAAGACCACTATAAGAAGTGCTCCGATTCATACTTGTAGAGACCATTCCACTCATATGTGACTAGGTTGAATTCAAACAATCATGCACATAACAATTTCAAATTTCAACCAATGACGGCGTTCATTCGCGAAAAATGTATTACATTTAATTATCACCTCCTCTGAATTTGATTATCACCTCCTCTGCTTTTCTTATGTTATGACCATGTTAGAAAATCTAGCAGCATTGTGCTATAGATGCGCAACAGCTGACGTAATTTGACTTTTAGTTTTCCGTCGAACTCAGTAGGCACGGCACTTGAAAAAATAGCACACAATATTGACAGCACTGCCATCATATGATACTAATTATTACTATTTACACATCTATAGTCGTTACGCTAGACTATTCAGATTGTTGCCAAACAGCTATTGGCTGTCCTTTTACTCGTATACCTGCTCTCTTTTTTTAAAATTTAATTTAATGCTTTTTTTTTCTAAACTGAATAACGTCGGACTTTTCATTCTACTAACGTCTTCGATCATAATTTAATTCAATAATTATGTTTTTCTTAAATTGTATATATTAAATATATTAGAACAGGCATTCTATTGTTGAATATTTGACATCTTACATGCACGTAGCCTTCGCTATCGAGTACCCGTACAGGCCCTAAAACTATCCTTATAAAATCTTATTTTCCTGGTTTTTTTTTTTTTTTTTTTTTTTTTTCATGTTAAGAGATGAATAGTTTCATTACACATTTCATAGTAGCTACAAGGAGACAAAAGAAACGAAATGGACAGTCATATGTTTAAAAAAATGATCGCTACATGCTGGCCCTGAAACTCAGAGAAACAGCTTAATGGAGATAGCACTTTAAAACTGACAAACGTATTTAAAAATTCACACCAATAACAATAACTTGCATATTTTAAATACATATACATCTTTGTACAGTGCGTTTTGTCTATTTCCCATGGTTTATCTATCACTTATAACAATTATACAAAATTCCTTTCGAAAGAAGACGCTTAACAGACTATTCTCAGAAAATTCTAGATACCTATATATTTTGTCATGTTGATATCTTAAATAAATTGTATTTTAATCAAAATCCTTAGTACTTAGAGAAAATCAAAAATACCAAAAAACTTTCCGTGCAAAACATAGTTGGTGGTGGAGAATTTCTATGAAAATCTCCGTGCCGCATCTTTGGAAGACAGTGAAGTGTGGTTTTGAATTACATTATTTGCAGACACACAAGTAGCCACGTGCTTTTCTGAATTAGAGGGCCTCAAAGCATTCATTTGCAGAGAAATCTAGACATTGAAGTTGTTATTTGAATGCCGGATGCGTGGTAGAAAAGGTAAAATTGCATTTCCAAGTAAAGGAAAGCACATTGAGGAAAAGCTCACCCTTTTCACTGAACTGGATTATACGCATATTTTAATCGAAATCCCACTTCTTATTTGTCTACTGTAGGGAAAACTAAAAATCTTACTTCAGTGGTTATGCAGTGTTTCCTTGGTCCTAAAAGTTAGAAATGAGCTTCATTCAGCTGTATATTCTTTTCTTCTGAAGGGTGGGGTGGTACGATATTTGACGCGAACTAATTGAGGCTCAGGCTTTAGGACTCTTGACACTCGAATTAAGAGAAAGATGTTTTCACTCTCTGCATTCTCCATCTCTCGCGCACCGAGAAACACAAGTATAAAAATGCGATATCACTGGGAATAAACTTTGCGCCTTACTGAATAGTACAAATAAATATACGGATCTGTATGTGAATAGCAGAGTTAAAAGCAAAGCAAACTTTTTGCTTCAGTCAGACCTCTCCGAAGACGTAAAGCAGAACTGCCAAAAGTGACACCATGGGTCAATTCCCTCCTTTCCCCCTTCACTCGCTTTAGCTTATTGGCGTGGCCGCGCAGGCAAAAGATGACTGGCAATGAATACTCGGGCGCATCTGCACCGCTTTGAGTTTCACAACATAAGAATGTCAGTATCAGGCGTCAACATGTCACGTTAAATCCCAACCGGAATCCCCGCAGCATCCCTTCCTTGCCCTCGTATGTATTACGTCACCATCGAAGGGTAACTAGGAAGGGGAAAAAGTCACTGCTCTGTATTCCCTCAATGACACCACTGTGGAATTTCGCTTAAGTAGAAAGCCACAAAATGCAGAAACTTACATAATTAAGGGTAATTACAGCGATCCGGGAAAACCTCAAAAACCCATGGGTCAGTAAGGTCAGCCACGAGAATCGAACCCATGGCCTCCTGAATGCGAGCCTCAAATCTTACCGTGGAGCCATCTCGCTCGCTTTCACAGAAAGCTTGTACTCGCGCGTGCCATTTTCTAAAAATATTTATTTGATGGGGCGAGGGGAGGGAGGCATTGAAAACGTGCATTTCCGGCGAAATTTCCATGTCAAATTTCTCGTGAAATACAACAGATAGGTACTTCCTCTACCTACAATAAATAAGTATAATGTTTTTCCATATGTCAAGTCAGTAAAGTCCGCATACCTAAAGCTAGTATTATCCCAATAGTGTCCAATGCCCATTCTTACCATATATGGCACCACAGTAAGATGAGATGATTATTGGAAACGCGATTTGGGAAGGAAACGTTCCAAGCCAACATTAAGGTAGCTCCCCGGCATTTGTCAGTTATGAGGACTGAGGGAAACCTGTAAAAAAAAAAGCTTGTCATGGAAGACGATTCCGCCAGAACTTGTACCGTAGATCTGCAGTTCACGAGTCTCTGAGTTAGCGACCTCGACTACTCTTGTTGATCCGTATAAAGTGATAATGTTCTGGGAAAATTGTGTGATTGTATTCGAACAAGCACAGGTTTGTGATACGAAAGTCAACGTGTTATATCTATTTTACTACTATGGAAAAACTAACAATTTCGTATAATGACTTTGGTCTATTTGCTGGTGTAAAAACATAAAGGTTAGATGAAAGTAAAACTGAAAGCAGAAATTTGAACAAACAAGGGGCCTGGAGCTAGTATTTCACAGTTCAAGGTTTCAAATTCCATGTTCAGAGACTAGGTCTTTTCTATGGACATTGAATGAAACATTTCATTGCCACAACCTAAACACCAGAAAAATGGGGTACAGGAAGTTGACTACGCAACTAACGTCATCTATCACTTTGTTACTTAGAAGGAACAAAAGAGAGAATTTCTGTACCATCGCATTGCCTACCTTTACCAAAATCCAAAGAATAGCTGAATTCCAGGATTCTAAGGTACATCTACTACTAAATCCACAGAAATAAAAGGGATCGGCTATACGATTGGCAGTGTCATTAATCAACGAAAGGGTGCAGGAACAAAAACGCATTACAGCGTCATTCGTATTGCAATACCAAATAATCTACAGAAAATCTAAACCCTCTCTCTCTCTCATTAACGTCCCCCAATGCACTGTCATATCGGACGGTGAATGAATGAAATGGCTGAAATGATGTTCAAATAAGCCCGAGGTCCATAGAGCTCTAAGTTCGTCTTCTCAAGATAAGGGAAAACCTCGGAAAAAACCTTATTCGGATAACTCGCCCTAAGTGAGATTCGAACTCGCGACCTCTGGTACAGAGGCGGCCATTACATTCTCGTGACTTTCTCTACACACTCCTTAAACAAACTATTTCTGAAAAGTTTATTTTTTTTATTTTTCTATTCAAGATGCTCTCGGGCTTCGAGCCAGGTGTATTGATGAAAAGACATCGACGCTTCGGGAGTGTACATCTCTCCCATCTTCAGGATAAGGATAAGGATATCCTGAAGATGGGAGAGATGTACACTCCCGAAACGTCGATGTCTTTTCATCACTACACATGGCTCGAAGCCCGAGAGCATCTTGAATATGTTCGTCGCCAGGAAAGCTTCAAATCATATTTTATTTTTCTATGTAATTCACTTAATCATAATAAACATTTGTAGAAATAGTTGTAGGTATATTTTACCTTGTAGACGCAATGGGAATAAGGGAATACAGTAGGGAATACAGTAAAATCTGTTAAGTACTGGTTGCTCTGTGATGTCTTTGAAATTCCGTTCTCTTTGCATAAAGAGGAGAGGAATAAAATAAATAACGACTTCCCATTTGAGAAAAGTGCGGGTATTGGAAAAGACAAACCAATACCTAATAAGGAATATCTCGTAAATGATTAACTCCACAAAAATATATCAGGTGACCCATCTCATCCGACATTGGGGTAAGTAAATAACCTTTCGTGCGTTAAAAGAGTTGCAGAAAACAACGGCTCAAATCCTATGAAGCGGGCACCAGTGGCGTGAGTGAACTTTGTTCTGCCTCTAAGAGAAGACGAGCGACGAGAGGCAGTTCCCAAGGCTTGAACTATCGTATGTAGCCCGTGATAATAGACAATAACAGTCTGAATATTTTCCACTTTACTTACAGGGACTTTATTTTCCAGGAAATAAACTGACTTGTATATGCTGCTATTGTCTAACATTACGAATTACTGATTGTAAATTGCCGTAATGTTTCATTGGCATTTCTTCGTTTCTTATTAACGTTACTGTTGTATTCTATTATTATTTTAGTTGTTATTATTGCTATTGTTATTATCACATTATTACTACTTTATTATTATTATTATTATTATTATTATTATTATTATTATTATTATTATTATTATTATTATTATTATTATTATTATTATTATTATTATTATTATTATTATTATTATTATTATTATTATTATTATTATTATTATTATTATTATTATTATTATTATTATTATTATTATTATTATTATTATTCAGGGTGTCTCAAAACATATATTTCCGGTGAAATCTCGACATCGAATTTTTGGATGGAATAGAATACTTCCCCTACTATCAGTAGAGAAAGTAAAAAGGAATGGACTTAAAACAATCACCTTCTATAATTCCCTGATCAATTGTTTCTTTTTCAATTTGTTCCTTCACTTTTATTGTTGTCTTGCAGTCTGTGTTGATCTCTACTATTGATCTAATCAGTTGAAAGGGTACACCGATTTCTTGCAATATAAGTACTACATATTTTAGTTTTACCCTATCGAAAACTTTTTTCAAGTTCACAAAACACAAAAATATTGGTTTATTACATTCCCACGGCTTTTCTGTAATTTGTCTGATTATATATAAACCTATATATTGCATCCACTGGTGATCTATTTTCACTTTCTCTACTGAATCCAAACAGAAAAAAAAGCATTTTTAGAAAAAGGTCCGTGTGTGTGTCTGTGTGTGTGTATGTGTGTGTGTGTCTGTGGACAGCATAACTCAAAAACGAAAAGTCGAATAAAAACCAAAGTTGGTATTTAAGTTTAATGTCTTATGTCTTATGTCTTATGTCTGGATGCGACACGAAGATTTTGAGGAAAATAGCCCCACCCTAAACTACCCTTTAAATGGAACAATTTTCGAAAATTATGATTTTCTTGAAAATGGCTCTAACGATTTTGATTAAAATGCCGTATGTTTGAGATATTTTTATGACAAATGAAATGTATATCTTGAATTTTCTGGCCTTAGCCCCTGTAGTCGTATTTACTCTGGACGACTTTTGCATAACTGGTAAACCGTTAGAGATAGACTAAATCATACTATACAAAAATATAGATCTTGCTAAAATACACAATTTATGTCTGAATAAATTTTCTTGTAGGGTGAACCATTTCGGAGATATTCCTTGTTATGTGTGTCAGTTTCAGAAATGGAACATCGTTGTTCATTTTTATATGTTAAGTGTGCAAAGAGATCGGTATCTAAAAGCTTTAAAAGATTTGACTATCGCAAAAAGCCTACTGTATTCTAATATCCCCCTTGCACCTACAAGGAAATGACCAATAAGATAATTTGTACAAATGTTTATCTCAACTAACACGAAGAAGATATAGGAATAAGAGTTTGTAAGAATGGTTAGTACAAGTGTAAAGAAAGTCATGCGAGTGCAACACATCAGATTTTTCCTGAAGCTTTGCTATTCTTCTTTAATAAGTATTATTGTATTTAATTGATTATTTAAAGTTCTAGTAAAATTTTTCAAAGTGCTACTAAGTCGTTATTCCGCGATAATTTTTCGGCTTTACCTTTTCTCCTTTCTTAAACATGGGAATATTCACACTTGATTTCCAATCTGATGAAGTGTTATATTTTGAAATAACCGCTGGAGTGCAGTTACCTATCCATATTGTTCCTTCATATTTCAACATTTTGAATTGGGTCCTGCTGGTTTTCGATTCTTTAAATGTCTTATTGTTTCGCTTACTTCTTCGATTGGCATTTCAATCTTTTCGCTATTTCATTTTCATTATAACCAACGCTGTTATCTTCTTCATGTTTAGGTGTACAATCTTTGGAAGTAATCATGCCAGTCTCGTAATGTTATTTCATTTGTTTGTATAGTATCTTTAATTTCCATTTTGCTTCTTCTTAATGTACCCCATACTCTTTTTTGCCCTCCATAAAGATCATATTCCATAACTTTTAACATTATCTGTATTATCTATTTTGAGTTGTTCTTCAAAGTAACCTTTAATTTTGCACAGATTTCAACAAATTTGAAATGTATAGAAACATTTTCTCCAAACATTTAGCACATAATACAAATGTATCGGTGCTCTGCAGTATAAAAATGCCTTACAAGGGAAACTGAAACTTCAGAAAACCTAAAAGATTGAGTTCTGCTGACTACGTATTGAATGTCGTTTAAGAAATAAAAGCAAAACTTTTTTATTTTTAATTATTTTATTTTAATTTCTGCCAAATAGAAGTTTTAGTATTATTAATAATGGTGAAATAATAATAATAATAATAATAATAATAATAATAATAATAATAATAATAATAATAATAATAATAATAATAATAATAATAATAATAATAATAATAATAATAATAACAATTTTACTTATAGAATTTTAGTTTCAAACATGCTGTTTAAAAAATAATTTGACTCCCTAATTTAAGAATTAATATAACTTCTTGACTAACACATCTGACGTGTTGCGTTCCCTAGTTATTTTTATACAAGCTATTCTTACAAAAGCTAATTCTTCTATAGGTATACCTACTTCTTATAAACATAGACAAACCTGCACTACTCATTCACACATTTCTTTGTGGATAATACAGTAAGGTAAACAAGAGTCTAATGTTTTCAAAGCCGTCAGTATATGTTGACTTTGAAATTCTGTTCTCTTTGCAACAATGTTAATCGAGATAAATATTTGAAAATATTGTTTATTACATATTTTTGATAGGCACAGTGGGATTAATGGGATCTTTTTACAGTAAGCTTTAATCGACAGTCAATCTTTTAAGAGCGGTTGCTATGTGATGTCTTTGAAATTCCGTTCTCTTTGCGTGACTAAGAAAAGAGAGAGTGGGCAGAGAGAGAACAAATAACGACATCCCATTTAAGCAAAGTAGAAGTATTGGAAAAGTTAAATATCTGAAATGGGAGGGAAAAAAAAAAAAAAAAAAAAAAAAGATAGACATTTTTGACATAACTTGCATGCTTGAACGAGAACTACACTTTTTGTATAGTAAGATTTTGTCTCTTTCTTACGATGGGTATATTAGTTATTCAAAAGTCATTCAGTATGAACATTTCAGTGATTATTCACAGAAAATTCAAGATAAATTATTTGCCATGAAAATATATTAAACTTATGGCAGTTTAATCAAAGTCGTTAAGAGTGACTTTTGAGAAAATCAATATCTTCGAAACATTTTCCATGTGAAGAGTTTGGGGGGGGGGGGGATTTTTGAAAATCTTTGTGTCACGTCCTTGGAAAACGCTGAACTTAAATACCAAGTTAGATATTTACCGACTTTTTCTTTTTTGAGTTATGCTGTTCACAAAGACATACGCGCATGTACGCTCTCTCTCTCTCTCTCTCTCTCTCTCTCTCTCTCTCTCTCTCACACACACACACACACACAGTGAGAGAGACTAAACAAAATTTTGGGGGCATTCAGGGAGCTCGAAACATACATTTGAGGTGAAATCTCGGTATTGAATCTTAGGGTGAATTTAGGTCCCAAAATAATTCCTCTACTCACTGTAGCTATATGCAATACAAAAAGTAAAAATAATATCGTTTTGAGTTGAGAAAAGTCTTAAGTATTTCAAAATGTAAACCAATAACGCACGCACGCAGACTCACGCACACACAATGCATACACGGACCTTTTTCTAAAAATGGGATTTTGGGTTCAGCGACCTCAAAACATGTATTTCCTGTGAAATCTCGCATCAAATTTTTGGGTAGAATACAATACTTCCCCTTGTAAGATACACAGGTAATAGAGAAAATAAACACGTCCTTTTGGATTCAGGGAACCTCAAAACGAGTATTTCCACTAAAATTTCAGTGTCGAATATTTGGATGGAATGCAATAGCTCCGCTCACTATAGTTACGTCAATAGAGGAAGTAAAAACAATAGCAAATTCGTTTAGGTAGGTATATCAATAAGTTTTCAATGAAATTTGTTTAGGAATTTGCCGAACAAATACACCTACATCACTGAATGTTGTATCTTTAACCATTTATTGTTATTTTTTAAACTTTTATCCGGTATTGATTAAACTATTTATTTTCCTGCGCCTGAATGCAATAGTGACAATGTTTATTTTTCGCAAACTATGCCTATTATTCTTTTTAATATACTTTCTGCCTCGCTGTTCGTATTGTTGTTAATAAGTGAAAGTTGTGGTGACTTACCGTTCCTCTCCGTAAGGACATCGCCCAGTAAGTCTTTGATGAGGAAAGATTTGTTCTGCTGCATCACCGACACGATATGCTACCTTACAACTAGATCAGCACGCCGACAGCCTCATCTCAGCAAAGCGATCGCCCACTAAATTAGTATACATAAACACATCCTTTAGCCGGGCCCGGGCTGGAAACGGCGGTGTCTTATTGGTTAAACGTCCACCCACGAGAAACTCCCCATTGGTCCGCTGCCTCCGCTTCGAGTGCCATACATGTAATGGCACGAAGGGCGGGGTAAAGCTGAATGCGCATGGAGTTTAGGTAGGGTTGGCATGTTCCTGGAGGGGTGGTAATTGCATTCTTAGTCCCAACATTACGGTTTCCTTGTGTAAGTTCGTAGTAACAGGCCGTGAACTCCACCAGCTGCTGTCTAACGCTTTTTATTTGTTTACTTTGATCCACACTGCCTCATGCTTTGGGCATCTAATTTCCTGTATTTCTTTACATGTTTTGTTATTTAAATAATTTCTTAAAAGGGACCTTCGGTGCTGCAACCTTATTGAACAATTATTTTCCATTCTTTTTATATGGAGTAACATTTCAATCATTCATTTAAGACAAACTGGAACTGGTTCTTGTATGTTTATTTTCATAAGTAATGCCACGAGTATTTTCAATTTATCTAGGGAACATGGCTATCATGAGTTGCATTTATTAAGACTATTTTACGAAACAATGGGTGAAATAGCCAAAGAAATGCTGTATTGTAATTACTAGCCTTTTAAGAGAAGCATGTAGCATGAATACTACATCAGCGTCCATTGGCACGGCCTACTAGATCATCATATTGATGCTCAATTGTTTTTTAAGATGTTGATAATGCCAGAAATTAGAGCATATGATGTTAATGTATAATTTCATTCAATACAAAATTTGTCAAACGTATTCCAAACATATTTCCTGTTGTATTCTGTAGGTAGGTATTCTTATTATTTCATCTATTTCAGCATTAGATAAGGGAGAGTAAGTCATGTTTGACATTTGAATAGCGGCTCTATTACGACAAATTACGTCAGCTGTTGGGCATCTATTAGCACAGCGCAGTTAGATTCTTTAACCTGGTCATAACATAAGAAAAGCAAAGGAGAACATCGAGAGTGTTTCATATCATGGTAATTTTGCCATCGCGAAAAGCGAGAAAAATTATTCCAAATATGTACGAAAACCTCGAGTGGTATTTATTGAAATTATTCCGCGAAATAATTAATAACGCATTCATTTAATGCTATTTAATATCAATAGTGATTTAAAAGTAAACAACTTATAACTTACAATAACATTCATACATTTGAATTAACATTTATTTTCACAATTGACACTACAACTAACGCAGTAGGCTGAGGGAACAACAATAATTTTAGCGTATAATCCAGGGAAATGAGGAATGATGACATGACCTGATCTTTTCCCTATTTTTTGACCTCGCTTCTCCAATTAAAATATCAATATCCTCATTAGAATATTCGCTAAATCTTTTGCTTGTCATTTTTAACTGCCCGCTCGTTGTTTTTATTGCGCATGAATACCTCAGATGTTCAGAAACGCAAGAAAATTTTGGCGGAACCGCAAGGAGGTGATGACATAACCAAAGCAATAATACCACGACCAGGAGGTGATATTGTGGCAAGAGGGGGATAGTCAATACACATGTAAGTTCTCAGGTGCTGCACTAGAAATTATGTCGCCCTCTTTAATTCTACGTAGGTATCTCATCACAGAAATATATCTTCACATTGCCTTCTCTATCCACTACTGTTACACAAGCTTGTTATCTTGATTAAAATTGTTAGAGCCGTTTTAAGAAAATAGGAAATAACATTTTTACGTGTAAATCATAGAATGGATGGAGGGATTTTGTAGAAAGCTTCGTATTCTTGAAAGATGCTGAACTTAAATAGGTACCAAGTTTGGTATTTATCCGAATGTCTGTTTTTGAGCTGTGCTATTTCCCATCCATAAACACGCGCGCGCGGACCTATAACTAAAAATGCTGTTTTTGGATTCAGAACACTTAAAACACGTATTTCTGGCGAAATCCGATACTTACCAAATTTTTTGGGTGGAATATACCTAATGCCTCCTTATTCTACCCACTGTAAAGTAACTAAGAAAGTAAAAGTGTTGTTTTGTCATTTTTGCACGATCGTGTGTTTTCAACGCCTTCCCGAAGATATTTACACAGAAGGAAATTTGTTATTCTTTATATGTTTGCTTAAAGACAACTTGAATCGGAATGTTCCATCGGCGTCTGATTTTTTACTTTGAAGAAACACAGAACTAATTACTCAGAAATTATGCCCGCTTCTGTAGCGTGATGGTTAGCATGTCTGCCTCACGTTCAAGAGGTCGCGAGTTCGAATCTCGCTTAGGGTAAGTTATCCGGATAAGGTTTCTTCCGAATTTTCCCTTATTCTGAGCAGAAAAATGTCGGGTAACTTAAAGTTCTATGGACCTCGGGCTCATTTGAGCATCATTTCAGTCATTCACCGTCCGATATAACATTAGGTTGGAGGACCTTTAAAAAAAAAATCCTTCGAAATTACATAATCTATTATTTAAATTTTCAGTTTACATTTCCTATTACACAGCAAACGTAATCTCCTTAAAGCACCAATTTACGTAAAAACGTTTGTTTTAGAGTTAACCGTTTCCGAGATAGGTATTCCATTATTTGTTTGAATTTTCCAAAACTTTAGGTATTTTTCTCAAATGGGAAGTCGTTACTCGTTTTTACCTTTTCTATTACATATATAGTATGTAATAGAGAAGATACTGCCTTCCACCCAAAATTTGATACTCAGATTTCACTGGAAATACGCGTTTTGTGGCCCTTTAATCCAAAAGGATCATTTTTAGAAAATTGCCTATTTGTATGTATATTTGCCTATTTGTGTGTGTGTTTGTGGGGGGGGGGGGGGATCAGTGTATTTGTGAACAGCATGATTTAAAAGCGAAAATTTGATTAAATACCAAACTTAGTATTTATGTTCGTCTTTCACAGATGCGACACGAAGATTTTCAAGAATGTTCCATAACCTTACTCTTCACCTGAAAAAACGTTTTAAACCTTTTATATAACAAAACTGGATTCAACGACTTGGATTAAAATTCCATGCAGGTATTTCCATATTTGACAGATGAAATGTGTACCGATCTTGAATTTTCTGGGATTAGGCCCTAAAGGTCTCTTCATTCTATATGACTTTTGCATAAGTCATAAACCGTAAGGTATAGACAAATTCTTACTACGCAAAAAATATATATATATCGTTAAAATACCCAATATTTGTGTGAAATAAATATTTTTGAGAAGCTAGCCATTTCCGAAATATTCCTTGGTTTGATTTCTCAAGTAGGAAAATCGTTTCTCGCTGTTTTGTTACTGGCCATTACAAGTAGAATGAAATCTCGGAAGTTTTCCAGCTCTTAAAAGATTTGGCTTTTGTTCAAGCTAACTGCATTCTCCTATTTCGATTGTACCTGCAAGGAAGTCTTAACATTGTGACGTTGGGCCCGCGCATAGGGTTGGCCTGGGAGGGGGAGAGAGGGGGGGGGGGTGTTGCGCGGATTACTTCGCATCACGTGACGGGCCGGCGAGCGGCTAAGACATTCACCCTGGGTACACACGAGCGTTTATTTGTGTGCGTTTTACGCACGTAATATGCGCGCGGCTTACCTTCACTGGGCATCTAATGAAACAGCACACTTGCTCTGCGCGTAATCATGGTCATAAAAGCAAAGCGAGCGTAAACGCGCGTCTTAGCGGGGAGTAGATTTGAATAGCTAGAACGCGCGTAATCTGGAAACTGCGCGCGCTCTAAAATCACTAGCATAAGATAAGAAGCTAAACGCTTCACACGCAGTGCGTTTAGTTTACGTTCTGCTTCCCCAAGTGGGGCCCAAATGACCTAGCTGTTGACGGTCCCTTAAACACCACTCACTCACTCACTCGCTCGCTCGCTTCCCCAAGTGCCTCTGCAATTGCAAAGATACAGAGCAATTATTAAGTGCGGTTGAAATTCATCCTTTGCTATGGGATACCGCTTCTGATGTACCTATACAAGGACAAGCGTCCCTTTATATTTGGAAGAAGTTCATCAAATGAAGAAGCAGACATTCGAAAATAATTAAACACTTGTGTTACTATCTTCACGGAGTCGAGGATAGAAGGTTTAAAAATTGGATGTTCTTCCTTTTTTCCTCCTCTTTAATACAAGATAGCCAAGACCTACTACAGCAACAACTTGATCCGTTTTCATCTTGGAGAACTGAATGGAACATACAACGCGAATGTTCCAGCCGTGTGTATTTAGATCTCAACGCGCGCAAATATTAAGCGCGTAAAAGCGGACGCAAACTCTTCATATTTCTTGGCGCGCGTCAAGCCCCACTTAAGGGGAAAGCAATATGACAACACAGGCAGGACTCCGATTGGTTACCGGCCTGGAGACGCTCAAGGACAAACTCCTTCCCATTTGAAAAACACAGTAGTTTGAACATAACCCTGAAGGAAAAACTCTAAAATGGTTAGATCTGGTGAACGTGCTGGCCATGATGTTGGTGCTCCTCTACCAATCCAGCGATCAGGATACGTTACACTGCTTAAAAGCTGCAGGTAAATGTGGCCCGTCAAACGGGGAGGTAATAAATAAGGCACAATGAGGGCATCATTCACAATGCCAGTCCAAATGTTCACTGCAAACCGGCGTTGGTAATTTGTAACTTCTAGCTGTAGGGTTTTCCCGTGCCAAATGTGAGTGTTATGTGTGTTAAAACGCTCTATCTTGTAAAAACTGTCTCGTTCGTCCAAATATGGTTGTAGAAAATCTTGGTTGATCAATGCGTTTATGAAAACACCACTGGACAAGCTATAGTCGGGATGGAAAGCCATTTGACCCCAGTGCTTGAACTGGGTGAGATGATACGGATATTGTTGTTGGCGCAGAATTCCAGTAATCGAAGACTGACTTGCATGTATGGCATAGGCTATTGCTTGTGCTTGTATAGCGATGCGACAATAAACGTGCTATGGTGAGACAAATGTTTCTTTAGATAAAGCTCAGCATAAAGATCTCATGCCCTTTTTGCATTTCCCCAAGCAGCGCCATATACGTAATGCATGTCTGCTAGTTCTGCGTAAGTAAAGTGCAAAATGTTTATAATAGGCTGTTGAACTGAAAGTATTTTCAGCAAAGGGAAGGTTTTAGTAGATGCTGTTATCTGAGATTCATAATTGGAACCACAAAGTCACAAAATGCTTTATAATATGTGGCGAAATCCCTTATCATTTAATAAAATGCTGTTTTAGATTAATGGTTTTATAAAAAATGTGAAAACAGAATACAGGCAATATTCTAAAATGCAAAGGCAAAACATAAGCGATACTCCAACGCCAAAGGAGGAACAAGAATTTGTGTGACAGAATTTAATTTAATCCCATGCGGTGTTTCAAAAATGCTAATGTCCTCTAGCTCGATAAAAAGATGTTTACGGACATGCATTCCCGATGAGAAAATACTCAAATATAACTCCTTAAAATTATTCGATGTAATTATGACACATATGTATGAGAAGAATGTGATAGTGAAATATTTTGAAAGCTATTCATTATGTAATGAGTTTGAACATCCGTTCTCTTTGCTTCAATATATAGTATATGAAGAAGAAGAAGAAGAAGAAGCAGAAGAAGAAGAAAAAGAAGAAAAAGAAGAAGAAGCAGAAGAAGAAAAAGAAGAAGAAGCAGAAGAAGAAGCAGAAGAAGAAGCAAAAGAAGAAGCAGAAGAAGAAGCAGAAAAAGAAGAAGAAGAAGAAGAAAAAGAAGAAGAAGCAGAAGAAGAAAAAGAAGAAGAAGCAGAAGAAGAAGCAAAAGAAGAAGCAGAAGAAGAAGAAGCAGAAAAAGAAGAAGAAGAAGAAAAAGAAGAAGAAGCAGAAGAAGAAGCAGAAGAAGAAAAAGAAGAAGAAGCAGAAGAAGAAGCAGAAGAAGAAGAAGCAGAAGAAGAAGCAGAAGAAGCAGAAGAAGCAGAAGAAGAAGCAGAAGAAGAAGAAGAAAAAGAAGAAGAAGCAGAAGAAGAAGCAGAAGAAGAAGAAGCAGAAGGAGAAGAAGCAGAAGAAGAAGCAGAAGAAGCAGAAGAAGAAGCAGAAGAAGAAGCAGAAGAAGAAGAAAAAGAAGAAGAAGCAGAAGAAGAAGCAGAAGAAGAAGCAGAAGGAGAAGAAGCAGAAGAAGAAGCAGAAGAAGCAGAAGAAGAAGCAGAAGAAGAAGAAGAAGAAGAAGAAGAAGAAGAAGAAGAAGAAGAAGAAGAAGAAGAAGAAGAAGAAGAAGAAGAAGAAGGACTTTCTGAGTAAAATAATTATGACTTCCTATGTGAGTAAAGCATAAGTATATCAAAGCACGAAGTATGTACTAACAAGGAACACTTTGTAAATAGTTAACTCCATAAAAAATAAAGATATTTGACATAAATCTTGTGCTTTAACGAGACCTACATTTTTTCCCTAACGGTTTGTCTCTTTCTTACGGTTTATTCCCAAATGACCTCGTTATCGACGGGCCCCTTATCCCCCTCCCCCCACCTTCTCTTACGGTTTGCCAGTTCCGCAAAAGTAATTCAGAATAAGGACGACTTTACAGGCTATTCCTCGAATATTCAAGATTCATTTGGCATAAACATATCTTAAATACAGAATATTTTAATAATAGTTAAAACCATTTCGAGAGAATCAAATTAAAAAAAAAATGTTCCATGTAAAGGCTAGTTTGGGGTGAAGGTATTTTCTTGAAAATCTTCTTGTCGAATCCTTGGAAGAGCTGAAGTATTTAATCGACTTAAGTTTTTGAGTTATGCTGTCTTCAGACACATAGGCACCTCTCACACACACACACACACACACACACACACACACACACACACACACACACACACACACACACACACACACACACACACGAAACACACTAAAAATGTTTTAAAATTGCCTTTTTATTCTGTCTCAAAATATGTACTCTCAGTGAAATCTCCGTATGGAATTTTTGGGTTGAATACAATACATATATACTTTCACTGTAGTAATAAGAGGCTTTAAAATTCACATTCTGAATTGAATGGTGGGGGGTGGGGAGGGGGGGGGGGGGTAGTGATTTAGCACTTCAAGAAAGTATTTGAAGATTTAAACCAATAGCAACGAATATCTCATAAATAGTTAATACCACAAAATATTTTAGATAAATCCATAACGATGTATACATTGATCAAATTGCGTAAGCTTTCACGGCCGGTAAGATTAGGTAGGTATGTCAATGTCATATCATCATTAATTTATCATATATTCCCATACACCATATCATTTGCAAATATAATAAGTGTGGGTTTTGATATTGGACTGCGTGAATGAGAAAGTGATATGGAATGTGATAATGCGGCTTTAATGAGGTGTGCACATTGTTCTCTTCCACTTTGTTTTAACCACTTCATCGCAATTCCGCATCTGCACTTTGAGGACTAATGTAAGCACTATCAGATGTGTAGTATGTGTATTTTGCAGTATTATAAATAATTTAAGCACAGAGTTTTTGGCACTGTTGATTGAAAATGTAATGATACACATATGCTATTGAGTTACAAATAATTTCCCTCCTATGGTATTGATATCTTGGTACTTTGTTTCTCTCTATTAAAATGTCACTTGAAGTACAACGCAACGTTATGCATGAAAATGACACAGGCCACTGTTTTGTTTATGATTGGTTGTTATACTAAGCCCATTTTTATGAGGTTCCAAGCATTCAAGGTCAAAGGTGTCCCTTGTTAAAGGAGCTACAAATGTTTTTGAAAATACTAATATTCCGTAGGTTCAGCGGTCCTTTATATACCCTCTCTCAATATAGAGAAGGTTCAAAGTGTAACTCTTTCGGTTTCTAGAAGAACTGGGAAAACATGTTAAAAACACGTAAGCAACGCGATCGATATGAAGTAACGCCCGATAGGTATACAACACACCTAACGTACACTGTACCGTCACATGCACTCGAACGCGCATAAAGGTAAGGGTACAGACACAGAGAGGGACACCTGGCTCACTGCGACATTCTCAGATATATTGTGGCTACCACCCCCCAGGAGGTAAGGATGAAATGAGGGAACCGAAGGTGTCACACTGGGTCGTAGCTAGACAGGCCACAGAGACGCGCGGAAGTCCCTAACAAGTGCTGAGATCTCTTCATCCCTGCGCCAGGCCCCTCCAAGCAGCCCAGCACACCGCGGGTCCGGTGTCGCACTGAGCGTCCCCTCCACCCTCGGTCAAACGCCACCTAGCGCCGAGAACAGCAGTTACCATGTGCAATCATCCACGCCATCTGCCCGGCACTGCTAACACTACACACCTGAAAGTACACCTCAAAGATACAACCCAGCATTTGCCTAAATGACATGGGGAAACCATGGAAAACCCCATGTAGAGTGCGCGGCCACAGGGATCGAACCCGCGACCTCCCGAATGCGGGCCATTGACGTTACCGCCTGAGCCATCCCGCTCGGTAACGTGCATAACTTGAATCCTCTTTAATGTAGCTAATCTACTAAGTCTACTTATGTGTCATATCTACTTACGTATAGGCGTCAAAGGATATTTTGTCATTAAGGTGCAAACTCTAGCTTCGAAGGTTTTTCAGCTTATATGCATGTAGGAAATTCCATCATGTAGTGCACATTGCGGGTATACAGCAAAACCATCCTGCAACAAAGTTAGTGCACGCCTTAATGAAAGCAATTTGTGTATGATCGTTTGCCTCAATTCTTGACCATTATGGACTTTAGTTACTTTTCCCTGAGGCTCATGCAGAATATAAGATTTAAGATAACATTTTGAAATATAGAGAAAGCTGAAGTGACTTAATGATATAAAGCATGCACAACGAATAACACAATCACAAAAAGTAACCACCGCATTTTGTGTTGCCAAGCACCGTAATTTACACAAATTAGAAGCCTTTCTGTGCGCTGTATCCCCTCTGAGGATTTGTCTGAGTCAACTTCCTTTCCTCTTTACGGGAACCAGGAACGTAAAGGGAGAACTTCGTTTGCTTTTTACAGCACGATTACAAGGGCTTCTGGAAGCGAGCGTCGGCGTCATCAGCGCCGTAATAACAGTTCAGACGGCATGAGCAGACAACGGTTTACATATAACTTTGCTTTTAGCCTCGAGCGGATTGAATTAGTTTGTGATTTGAGGCTGTAGATGCATCTACATAATATCCAATTGACTTTCATCTCCATTTCAAGCGCCGAGCGTCCCTGCGGATGTGACGTCTGATGTGGGTGCGAAAGAGACCAACTTCCGTACGCAGAGATTTCAATTTAAAGTGCGGATAAACGTAAGGGCCCCGCCAGCTAAAGGAGAGAGCTATGTTGTTTAATTCCGAAATGCTTTCGCATTGCCCCTCAGCAATTTGTTCTTTTGTAGCAATTTCACTGCAGAAACTCTCTTTGTGCGCGACGTCTCCCTAAACAGGATTAAGAGAAATGTGTATTCCTCTTAAAGACAAAAGACAAAAAGACTATAAAAAGCAATATAGTGTTAACACAATAACCGAGATGATGTTTTGAGAAGCAGTGTATGTATAACCCTTACCTATACTGTCGGTCTGGGAGGCTCATTTGGTTGACGCTGGCCTACTGATCCCAAAGTCACGGGTTCAAATCCGGCCCAGGCCGATCGTTTTCAAGTGTAGTTAAAAACGGCAGCTCTTTGTCAGTAGATTTACTGGCATATAAAAGAATTCCTGCGGGACGAAATTCCGGCACACAGGCGACGTCGATGTAATCTTGGCAAGTGACAGGATCGTTAAACAACAAAATACTTCTTTAAATGTATCTATACTACTACAGTATACGAAGCTTCAGTTACACTTTTCAAACTTATAAAAGAGAAAACGAAAAGTTCTTATGGAAATTAATAGTTTTTACTTTCTCTACCACGTACGTCGTAGATGTATTCCATCCAAAAATTCTATACCGAGATTTCACTGGGAATACGTGTTTTGAGGTCCTCTAAATCCAGAAAAAGGTCGTTGTGTGTGTGTGTGTGTATATATATATATATAGTGTGTGTGTGTGTGTGTGTGTGTATGAACATCATAACTCAAAAACGAAAAGTTGGTTGAGTACCAAGTTCAACATATTCTAATGATGAGAAAATCCCCTACCCAAACTACCCGTTACATGGAAATATTTTCGAAATATTTAACTTCAAATGACTAACGATTTTTATTAAAATACTGCTACATGTTTACAATATTTTCATGACAAGTGAAATTTATATCTTGAATTTTCTGCAAAAAGAATGGAATGTCAAGCCATTGCATAGCGACCAACTTTTAAAATATTTTATTATCGTTTAAGCGATGTGACACGAAGATTTTGAAGAAAATAGCCCCACCCTAAACTACCCTTTACATGGAACATTTTTCGAAAATTTTGATTTTCTTGAAAATGGCTCTAACGATTTTGATTAAAATGTCATATGTTTGAGATATTTTTATGACAAATGAAATGTATATCTTGAATTTTCTAGCTATAGCCTATGTAGCCGTATTTACTCTGGACGACCTTTGCATAACTGGTAAATCGTTAAAGATAGACCAAATCATACTATACAAAAAATATAGATCTTGCTAAAATATAGAATTTATGTCAAAATAAATTTTCTTGTAGGGTGAACCATTTCGGAGATATTCGTTTTTATGTGTGAGTTTCGGAAAACAAAACTTTCGTGAAATGGAACATCGTTGTTCATTTTTTTTATATCTTAAGTGTACAAAGAGAACGGAATCTCAAAGCTTTGAAAGATTTGACTACCGCACAAAGCCTACTGTATTCTAATATTCCCCTTGTACCTACAAGGAAATAAGCAATAAGATAATTTGTACAAATGTTTATTTTAACTAACACGAAGAAGACACAGGAATAAAGAGGTTGTAAGAATGGTTAGTACAAGAGTAGACAAAGTCATGTGAGTGCAACGCATCAGATTTTTTACTTTTCAATTACCACCCCTTTAAACTACTGGATTGTTCCCATTTGGATTTGTAAGTTTGTGAATGCTTAGCTTTTTTCCTTGGTCCCTCACTCATGGACACTAAGCACTTCACATCAATTAAGCACAACGAAAACCACTACTGTGTGCACTGTTAAACGTGAAAGACGCACGTTACTACGGCAATATTTATGATAAACTGAGGTAGGGTGAGAAGCTACTGAAGGTCTTAGTCAGTAACTAACCGAAAGTAGACGTGCAAAAAATAAGGAAATCTCCTTCCAAAAAGTAGATCTGGCAACACTACAAGTAAATTGTAATGTTGTTTCTTCTTTCTGCTTATTAAAAATTGAAGTTTCCCTCTATTAACCGAGCGAGAAGGTTCCGCAGTAAACTTTGAGAGCTGCATTCGGGAGGTCGTGGATTTGATACCTGTGACCCACCTTCCTGATTTCCCCGGGTCTCCAGGCGAGTGCTGGGAAGGATAATTACATCCCCCGAATTTCCTACCCCATTCCGTTTCACTAATCATTTCATTCATCGTTCATCTCGTTGGTTCTTTCAGGGTCGCAAGTTTCACTGAAGGCGTTAGATGCAGTTTGGCAGGGATGATATGCGCACAGAAACTCTTTCCGTCCCTCGCTGTCCGTGGGATCCGGGTGGGGACGACGGGCGTTGGATCTCACGCTGAGGTATCCCTGAGATGGCCACGGAAGAGCTAAAGACTTCGAGGTGTCGTCACACTTGGGAAACCTTAGGGACTTTTGTCAATGTCCGTGCAGTTAGTCTGTATCTAGCCGCCCGGTGTCTCCTCTCACCTTGTCTTTCCTCCCGGGGGTGCACACTTGGGCGCATAGGTACAATAAACCTGGCTTCACTGTCGGGCCCTCTCCGTATCTCTCCTATTCCTTCCATTACTTTGGCTGAAAGAGTATTTTAAAATAGAAATTAATATTTTCTAAAAAATACCAAACAGAGGAAAAGGGAGCGTTTTCTCTTTGAAGTAAGAGTAATAGCTTACAAATAATCGTTGGGCAGTAGCTGCATAACGTTAATACTGAGCTTCTGCAGTAAAACTCAAGGCAACCGTGTTTCACAAGCCGAGATACGCAAGCAATATACATAATCACTTTCGTCTTTTTTCCGCATATCTACTGAAATTGCAACTCTGAGATTTTTATCCGTGTATTCGCGCATTTGTAGAAGGAAACTTTTCCCATTTTACGACAGTCCTTTTCCCCCAGTAGTTTTCATATAGCCTGAGGGTAAGCATGTGTTAGAATGTGAGAGAAATGGAAAAAACAAGCAAGAGTGATGCAAATGCCTAAAGTCTCCTCTTAAAAGGGCAAAGGGAAGACATCACACATCACATCTCACTAGCAAACCATTGTTCAGATTCCGGAAAGAACTTACAGACCAATATCTATTAGTTTCATTTTGTAAATGTAATTTGATTACATACACATGATTGGAAATGTTGAATGTAATTATCTTCCTGTTGGTCGCATGTTGTTTAGATTGTTGGTGAAAATGCTCCACTATCCCACTATATAGAAACTACAGATGATGTCATAATAGAAGTTTCAAACTTAAGCTTAAAATTTTCTATGGAATCAAACTTTCTATGAACTCCAAAGGAATGCCTCTATGAGATACTACCTTAATTTTTACTTTCTCTACTATATATAGTAAGTAGGGGAAGACTTTGATGTCGAGATTTCACCGGAAATCTATGGTTGAGACCCCCTGAATCCAAAAAGCAGTTTCAGAAAAAGTTCCGCGCGCGTGTGTGAAGGAGGGGGGGAGATGTGTATGTCCGTGAACAGCCTAACTCGAAAACGAAAAGTCGGTTAAAACAATTGGTATATAAATTTAATATCTTTTAAGGATGCGACAGGAAGATTTTGAAGAAAATTCCTCCTCCCTAATCTGCATAGAGAATTTTTCGAATATTTTGATTTCCTGCCTCTGGCCCGGGAGACCCGGTTTCGATACCCGGTACCCGCATGGGATTTTTCCCTACTGGGAGGTTTGGTTCGGGCTGCACTAAGCCTCGTTAGGTTCCTGAAGGGCCAATTGAGGAGCTACTTGATTGAAAAGTTGCAGCTCCTGGTCGACAAGACCGCATAACCAACCAACCACGTTCCACCTCCAGTACTGCACCCCACTCATGACGCCTGTACTAGTCAGAGATGGAGGGCACAGCGGTCGGGCGGTAGGCCTTGGCACGAATGGCTGTTGTGCCACGGGGTTACCCATATGCTTTATACTCAATCAACAATCACCATTGGTATGCAGCTCTATTCGTATTTGCTTATGGTATTTTGCCCTTCTACTATAGCGAGATGATACAATTAGATATATATTTTCTTCTGAATTCCAAATACAGTTTAACCAAATTCTCCAGGCAGCTAATGAACAATGTGAATGATAAGGGCAGCCCCATTTGCACCTCCCCCTATACTGCTTATCTCTTACATATTTTTCTTACCTTGTTTCTGGCTTGTTTCACTTAATCCATACCGAGCATACCCCGGGGATAGTATGTGTGAGGCTCGCATCCGCCCTCCATGACATTTTTCCAGGTTTCACTCAGTACTCATGGCTTTGCATTGTATGTATCAGCAGTAGCTATGAAAACCTCTATCAGTTGGCTTCAAGCAAGCTACACTCAAACGACCATCAATACATACACAACAGCGTTAAGCCCGGTGCACTTCAATCTAATTCCCTTTTGCACTACACTGAGAAATTCCAATGCTTGATAATCAGTGTCCACCCCTGTGTAGTGAGAACGAGCGTTAAACACTATTGAAAACTTCGGAGCATTCTCTTTCCAACCCAAAACAATTTTCATTTGGATCTCTATACATGTTTATTTTGCCTACTACTCTTAGATCAAGTATTATATTTCACCCAACTATTCAGAAGTAAAAGCTCTGGCTGCCGCAGGCAGATCAACCGTGAGATTAACCAACTCGTACCAGAGAAGCATTAGAGAAAGTAAAGAATTTCTGCATGTTTCTGAAATTATTCATCGAAGCATAATGCCGCTATTTGTAGCAACTTGAGTTTGCCAATGACCGCTGAAGAGTCCTGGATAACCCAGCGAAATGTATATTTGGGAAAAAATAAAATAAAAAAGCGGTCAGGGAAATAAGCAGTCAAAAGGAATGTTGTGAAATAACGGTCAGAGGATTGTTTGGTACATAAGTGTGACTACTTTGGTTTTAAGGAATCTAAATGTTGTGAAAAAGCCGATCAGGTATCGTCATGTAGGACGTGTATGACATCTCATCTTACTGTTTTGACCATAGAACTATACGTGATTGAGCAACTGTGATGGAAGTAGTTACTATAATCTTCGCAAAAGTTAAAGGCATATGAAAGCGGGCCGTACTGCAGACTCCAGCGAATCCAATGCTTACCCCTCCCACCAGCGCTGTTTCAAGTTTCAAGTTTTCTTTATTCATAATTTTGGCCTGGTGCCGGTACAAGGGCCCCGGCTTACAGGCTATAAATTTACATTTATTTACAATTTTTCTTTTTACAAGCTTATAGTTTTGGGTATCACCAAAAACCCATACGTAGGCCATCTTTAGGCCACCGAGAATAGTTTTCGTTAGTAGTTTGGTGTCTATTCCTATTATTTGCTGTTGTTTTTGTTGTTTTTCCTTATATACATATATACATCTATATACACACATACACGCACGCATTCACCCACATACTCACATTCACACGCTTACACACACACACGTTCACTGGGCACACCAGAAAAATGCGCCCCAGCTCGCGCACTGCACTATTTACAATATTTACATTTTCCCGCTGTTTTCCTGCGCGGGCAGGGTGTAGCTACTGGGTGTTTTCCGAGGCGAGGGCCTCTGCCGTAACGGTGTGTGGCCTAAGAGCGAGATTGCATGGACACGCATTAGTCGGCGAGCCGTGCCGCGTCTAGAACATTTTTATTCTAGTATGTTTGCGGTGCTTCGGCTCGCCTTTGCCAATGTTGGCGATCACGTAGTTTTCGTGGTTCCTAATGCGCGTCCATGCTGCCGTTGCTCTTTTTGCTATTGCCTCTGGGATGGACGGGATCTGAGTTTCGAGGTGAAGAGTTTGGTTAGTGGTAAGGAGTGGAGCAGAGAGGATTTTTCTAAGGGAGAGGTTTTGGAGGGTTTGAATTTGTTTGAGGGCGGTTTTAGAGGCATTTGCCCAGGCCACGCATGCGTACAGGACCACCGAGAGTATAAATGACCTATATAAAATCAGCTTGGATTTAAGTTGTAGCTGTTTGCTGCGGAAGATGGGGGCGCACAACTTTATCCGCTGTCTGCCTTTGTTGGCCGAATTTTTTATGTGGGTGGACCAGCACATCGTGCGGTCCATGGTAACGCCAAGGTATTTGACATTCTGGCGACATTGCAATACTTGACCACCGACCGTTAGGTCCATTGCCAAAGTGTGATGCCGCTTTGAAAAATGTATTAGCTGGCATTTATAGGGGTTAATTTTGATTTTCCAGTCATGGAGCCATGAGAGGAAGTTGTTTGTGTATCTTTGCATTTCTGCAAGGCCGAAACGAGGATTTTTGTGGTGGTATGTGGTACGCGCTCTTATGCACAGAACTTCTGTCTGTACACGCACTACGCTTGGCAACAGCGCTCCGCTTGAGCATTGGCCAGCGTCCACATGCCTTTAACTTTTGCGAGCACTATACTGATAAGGAAAAGCCATGTGCGTTTCACAAGATTACCCATGTCGAAAGTACTGAGAAGTATCAGTGGTGTTATAAAATGGACTGAGTGAAGGAAAGGCTCAATAAACATGGCAGAAAATTAACAAGTAAGATGGATGGTATATTGAGAATATGGGAGCATCAGTGTGTAGCACCCGACGAAGCTACTTCTAGGTGAAAAAGCGCGCTTACCGAGCGAAAAAGAGCTCGGGATCCGAATTCTTCAACTAGTGACAAAGCTATTAAGTGGTTTTAAAATAGACCAAACTTATCGGCAATGAATAATTTTGCCAGTCCAAAGCTTGAGAAAATATGACGGAAGTGGGGTTTAATCGAGGCACTTCTCGAAAATATTACTCTTAAGGCCAAGGCAACAATCAAATAACTCACCCTGGCTTCCATAGTGAGAATGTAAAACAGAGTTCTTTATATTCTACAATCGATAATCTGCATATTTTAAAACCGTTATACAAGAAGAATCTTAAATTGATAATGCCCCAATAGTGTATTTAACGATTGATGGAGTTGTGAGATTCGATTCTTGGCTCTGTAAACAGGAGCGCTAACACTATAGCAAGGTTCCAACAAGTCTAACCCTCATGGAATCATGATGCATCGATTGGAAGTTCCATTATGCACGAAGGATCACGAATTAAGTCAAATAATATTTGCATTCAAGTAGATCGTGCCTAAGAGGCTAACTCAGCCGCCCTCGTTTTCCCTTTGTTCAAATTTATACTCACACATGCTGAGACAAAGCGTGTTGGTAAACGCCTCTTTAAGCGGTTTCATAAGCGAGCATATGTAAAATAATACACACTTGTATGTTATGCTTTATACAGCCTTAGCAAGCAGTTGTTTGAACAGCTAAAAGTACTGAAAACAAGCGATCCAAATGTTACCATTAACTCTGCAGAAAAAGAAATGTATAAGAAAACTGAAATTGTACTGTAGATAGTGTTCTGAAAACAGAAATATTTAAACTCTCAATTTGTTAATAATATTTCACACGCTACATCACTTCTAAATACATTCAACGTAATTATATTAACTCAAAGACCCCCGTCGGGTGATGTGATAAGAGTTGCTGCAAGTGGGAAATCAGGGTTCGATCTAGTATACTAGTGGCTACAAGATTTTCATGAAAAGCTCCTTATGGAAAACCGGAGGTTACTTTCATCTTCGTGAGTAATATACATACATCTGAAGGGTTTTCTGAAGGGTTTTCCTAGATTCTGGAGAGGATTGAGAGGCCTGGCGCAGGAAAGGATTCTCCTCAATGTTCTAAAAATGTAAATTACTTGTAATTTCGATAATATGATTATGATCAGGCATCTTTAAATTAGGTATTACCATTATTGAGTACATCTTTCTTTTTTTCTTTCTTTCTTTCTATCTCTTTTTTCTATTTTGTGTCTATGTTTCATTATCGTTTGGTGAAAAACCTTAGAAGGATTGTTGAACTATCTTTGAATAAACAACTGAAAACGTTGCACTTTCACGACACGTGAGTTGCACAGAATGGGCAGACGATGCTCTCCTGTCAATCGATAACTTATTTTTCATGTTAGGCGAGCGGGAGGTGCGAGGTTAACGTCCATTATCGCCCTAACGCTCGCCGAAATGAGGTAACGAACGACGCCGCCTCCGCCTCCACCTCCGCCTCCTTGTATTAGGGCAGTTGTTATGTGGGGAAGAGGGTCGGGGGACATCAGAATCATTTAGAGGTCGGCTAACGAGACGATGGTCACGGGGGAAAAATTCCCGGTACTTAAGCATGTCCCACTCGTTCGACAGTTCCACATAACTTGGATTCCCGGTATACTCTTCTCGACGAAAACATCGCTCTGGAATTGAGCTACGTTTCGTAAATCTTGCTTTGTAAAAAAGTGAAGCTTTTCAGGAAATGAAAAAACAAAAATACTGATTATTTAGGAAATACTTAAAACTGTTTAGTTAGTTAATTTCAGTCTACTTTATAGCAAGAACTTATTAAATGGTTACGTATAAACTAATTCAAAGATGTAAAAGTTTCAAATTTAGCAATATTCTCAAAAATTTTCTTTCTATCTAGAATGTCATATTAACCAATTTCCTTGGTCTACCTGCCAAATTGGACCGCCTCCGTAGCGCAGTTGGTAGCGCGCTTGCCTCTGGCGCGGAGGACCCGGGTTCGATCCCCGGTACCAGCAGGGGGATTTTATCCCCTCTGGGAGGTCTGGCACGGGGTGCACTCAGCCTCGTTAGGTCCCGGGGGGACCTTGATGAAGTAGCGGCCCCAGGTCTAGAAAACCGCATAACTGGCCGGGAGGACTCGGGGCGCTGACCACGTCCCACCCTCCAGTACTGCACCTCACCAATGACGCCTGTAGTGGGCAGAGGTGGGGGACGCAGCGGCTGGGCGGTAGGCCTTGGCCCTTCGTGGGCTGTCGCGCGGGATTTACAACCTGTCAAATTGAGAAATTAATTTATAGTTCAAATAGTAATGAAACTTTAGTGCTGCTTAGGTTCTTTCAAATGTCACTTCTTCTTCTTTAATTACACTCCCCGTGTGAATCAACAATACATGAAAAAAACATGACATCTCGCTGCACAGGGGAGTTGATTTCGTTTTTAACGTAATTTCTCCTGTTACAAGAATCTCGCTATACATATGAGTTGATCTCGTTCTAAACAATTTCTGTTACAGTCCAAGAAGCAAAATTTTATAAAAGTCACAATGATCCAAACTTCATAGTAGTCCATTGTTCCAGCTGTGCTGGGGGCATGCGCTGAGAGACTTTCAGCTTTTATAAAACAAGGAAGGTCTAGCATTCCTAGGCTCTTGCTCTATTAGTTTCACGAATCAATATAGTATTAGATAATTCAAAAATACGAGCGCTGCGGTGTCTAGAAGATAGTGTAGGTCTGCCAAATGTGTTACGGGTGGACTTATTTTACTCGTAAGATTGCGAAATAAAACGCTACTTTTAACCCTTGTGTATAATCTACTGTTGTTTTTCACTATATAAAATTTACATTATTTTAATTAAATGTTACACACCAGCGTGAAAATTTTTAATATTGAATTGAATAATGTAGTTGGCGTTTGAGAATGGATTAGGTATACTATAATGAAAGCTTCTATTCTAAATGTCGAGCCATACAACCCCCTTAGGCATCCAGTATCCTGAAGATAGGAGAAGTGCATGTCCCCAAAACGTCGATGTCTAATTTACTCACCTGACTGGAATCCCGAGAACACTTAGGAGTTTCACGACTTCGTTATCAACAGAACGCTATTTTTCATTTCGACATTGTCATCCTCAAAGTATATTTTCAGTTATCCAATCAAATAAATTCAGTAACATATTTTTAACATCGTTTATTCTTAACTACTTTAACGTTCTTGAGAGTTTCTTTTCTGCATTTTCCACTCGCAATTTCAGTCTGTCCCTCAGTTATCCTTTTTCTTATTTTGGAAATGCATGTTTATATTCAATGCTATCTTAATTAAACACATACAACAACAAACACTTTAAATTAGGCTTTTGGTTTCGGGGCACACATTGTTTACCCAACTTCGGTTATTCATCCAAAACCGAAAACTGCTAGAGGTCTTCGGTTATAGTTTTCTTGCATGTAGAGATGCTAATTATTTCGGGCATATTTGGACATAATTTGGAATAATAAGCACTAATATTAAGCACAATTAGGGAGGTATATTTTGGTTGTGCTACACAAGATAGATTTCACTTCCTTTAGTTCCATGCCACAACTTAAAATCAACAGGAGAAAAAATACAGACATTTTCAAAAAAGTATAACCAAGCAGCCTGTTAAGAAAACCTTAAAAAGTTGCTACTGTTACCAGTGCATCTACGAAATGCACTGAATCATCATTTATCTGAAAACCATGAAGGAAACAATTGAAACTAAACAGTGCAGGAATTCATAAACTCAGTAGTTTGCAGACTATGCAATTTGTTAATTACACCATTAGAAATGTTTTAATCATTCATATAAACTACACCGTTGTTTCCTTTTCGTCTAATCCTGCCACGTCCACTATAGAGAACCTACGATTAAAGAAAGTACAGATCTGCTTCTTTTCTTCTGATATTAATTGGAGCTCTGAGGGATTATTAACCATAATTCGCGTTAGGGGATTTTGATTTTATAGTTGAGAGAGATTTAACCTTACGCTCTGCACAAACAAACCGAGGATTTGGAAATCCTGAATGGGAATATAATTAAATAAGGGTCGTCGAAATAAATACATTCCTGTGCGAGCTTAATCTTCCTTCTAACAATCTAATAACTGACAACACCAATGCTCTCCACTTGAGAGAGCACTTGAGCACTTGAGAAGACTTCTTAGGAAAAAAGAATGCCATTCACGATGCTCTCTATCTCAAAGGGCAAAAGGAGTAATTGTATACAAGCTAGGGCCTACTAGCAGTGAATGGAAAGAGGCATTTGAAGTGACCTAGGTATAACGTATGCCCAGTTAGAGCCGTGTAGGCAGATCCCGGACAGTAACCGTTGTCGACATTGTGGCAGTGAGATTGAAACTCTTGCTCGTATCCTTGGAATCGTGACTGTTAAGGTTCTCAGAGAAAAGAAATATCAGGTCCTCTAAGAGGTGCATGGTTTTTCGGAAAACAGGTCTCAGAGAAGAATAGATATCGTAACTATCACATGGGAATAATCGATCAACCGACAGAATTACACCAGGAAAATGCACCACCTATGAAACAAGGCCACACTATGCAAAAATATATCAACTAACCTCAATCTAAGTTGAAGCTAGAGAAACTATTTAAAGTTGATTTGTGCAATTCTGCAGATATTTTCATCCAAAAAGTTCACTTACAAAAAAGTGGCCCTAAGCTTTCTCGTATTAAAAAAACTCATTTGCACAATAAAGTCTGGTTCATCGTCTGGTGTGGCGACGCCGTAGCCGAGTGGTTAGACCATTGGCTTTCCACCAAAGCGACCCGGGTTCGATCTCAGGCAACCGCATGTGGGATTTGTGGTGGACGAAGCGGCGCTGGGGCGGGTTTCCTCCGGGTTCTCCGGTTTCCCCCGCCATTTCATTCCACTGGGCTCCATCTTCATTCCATGTATCATCAGTGTCACCGCCTGCTGCACCGTATGTAGTAAAAGCGGGCGTTAAACACTACCAAAAAAAATCTGATGTGTTGCACTATCATGACTTTCTCTACTCTTGTACTAACCATTCTTACAAACTCTTATTCCTATATCTTCTTTCTCGATAGTTGACATAAACATTTGCACAAATTATCTTATTGCTTATTTCCTTGTAGGTGCAAGGGGAATGTTAGAATACAGTAGGCTTTGTGCGACAGTCAAATGTTTGAGATTCTGTTGCCTTTGCACACTTAACATATAAAAAAATGAACAACGATGATCCATTTCACGAAAGTTCTAAGTTTTCCGAAACTCACACACATAACAAGGAATATCTCCGAAATGGTTCACCCTACAAGAAAATGTATTGAGACATAAATTGTGTATTTTAGCAAGATCTACATTTCTTGTATAGTATGATTTGGTCTATCTCTAACGGTTTACCAGTTATGCAAAAGTCGTCCAGAGTAAATACGACTACAGGGGCTATAGCCAGAAAATTCAAGATATACATTTCATTTGTCATCAAAATATCTCAAACATATGACATTTTAATCAAAATCGTTAGAGCCATTTTCAAGATAATCAAAATTTTCGAAAAATTTTCCATGTAAAGGGTAGTTTAGGGTGGGGTTATTTTCTTCAAAATCTTCGTGTCGCATCCTTAAAAGACATTAAACTTAAATACCAACTTTGATTTTTAACCGACTTTTCGTTTTTGAGTTATGCTGTCCACAGACTGACAGACTGACACACACACACGGACCTTTTTCTAAAAATGCTTTTTTTGGATTCAGGGGGCCTCAAAACATGTATTTCCGGTGAAATCTCGACATCGAATTTTTGGGTGGAATACAATACTTCCCCTACTTACCAGTAGAGAAAGTAAAAAATTCATCGTCTGGTACTCCACCAGAGCCCTATTGCGGTGAGTACGGGATTCACGCTCCCGGGGTCCGGAGCTACACTCTCGATTTGGCCCCTCGAAGACAAGCACATGGAAAATTGTCTTTTGGATGACTGGAAGCACATACGCGAAACTGGAATAGAAATATAAAAATATGACAAAAATACGAAGCTTTAAGAGAAAATATGACTACATCCAAAAAACAAAAACGGTAAAAAAAAAAAAAAAAAAAAAAAAAAAAAAAAAAAAAAGGCCAAAATATTACTTTTTATAATCCATGAGAATTGCATAATTTTAATTACCATTAATAGAATCGTATTTCGCTTGTATTTAAGATAAAAAGGCCGCAAATAAAAACTATGATGTCTAAACATCCGGGCCCTGTTTACTACTAATTTTCTTCTAGGTGCGAAGGGAATATGGAAATACAGTACGCTTTAAGTGATTGTCAAATTCTTTAAAACTGGTCGCTAAATGAGGGCTCTGAAATTCCGTTCTCTTTGTATGGCCAAGAGATAAAAAAGTGAATAACGACCTTACATTTGAGGAGAGTATAAGTGTTGCAAAATCAAGCAAATAATAAGGAATACCTTCGCATTGGTACACACCACAGAAAATGCATTTGGACATAACGTATGTTTTAAAGCGATCTGCATTTTTGTACAGTAACACTCGGTCTATCCCTTAAGGTCTTCCTACCAGTTATTGAAAAGTCATCAAGATAAACAGGACTACATGAACTATAGCCAAACATAAACACATATATAGACACACAGACACACGCGCGCACACACACACACACACACACACACACACACACACACACACACACACACATACATGCGGTGTGGTGTGTGGTGTGAGTGGTGTGGTGTTTTTTATAATACTTTTTATTTACAGCATGTTCCATTACAAATACAGTATTGTACAAAATAATTTACAATCTATCTAGGTCTATTGAGTTAATATATGACATTAATTCCTGGGGGTAGTCATGTATTAGTTTCGTTTTATTGAATGTCCATTTTCCTTGTTTATAATCGTATTGTTTCTTAAAATTCGTCTTTCTTTTGCTAGTTTTGCATATTAAAATAATTGGTCATGTATTTATTGTTCTGCATTTCCGCATAGACACATAGGACTGTGTGGTGGTGGTGGTGGTGATGGCGGCGGCGGCGGTGGTGGTGGCGGCGGCGTTGGTGGTGGCGGCGGTGGCGGTGGTGGTGGCGGTGGTAGTGGCGATGGTGGTGGTGGCGGCGGCGGTGGCGGTGGCGGCGGTGGTGGTGGCGGTGGTGGTGGTGGCGGTGGTGGTGGCAGCGGCGGTGGTGGTGGTGGCGGCGGTGGCGGTGGCGGCGGTGGTGGTGGTGGCGATGGTTGTGGTGGCGGCGGCGGTGGCGGTGGTGGTGGCGACGGTGGCGGTGATGGTGGTGGCGGTGGTGGTGGTGGCGGCGGCGGTGGTGGTGGCGGTGGTGATGGTGGCGGTGGCGGTGGCGGCGGCGGTGGCTGTGGTGATGGTGTATGTGGGTGTGTTGTGTTGTGTGAGGTATGTTGAGTGGTGTGTGTTGTGTCGTGTATGCAGTGTGTTGTGTCGTGTGTGGGGTACGGCGTGTTGTGTGGTGTATGCGGTACGATGTGTGGGTTGTGTTGTATGTGTGTCGGCTGGGGTGTGGTGTGTTGTGTGGTGTGTTTTGTATGGTGTGTTGTGTGGGATGTGGGGTGTGTTGTCTGGGATGTGGGGTGTGTTGTGTGGGATGTGGGGTGTGTTGTCTGGGATGTGGGGTGTGTTGTGTGGGATGTGGGGTGTGTTGTCTGGGATGTGGGGTGTGTTGTATGGTGTATGCGGTGCGATGTGTGGGTTGTGTTGTATGTGTGTGGGCTGGGGTGTGGTGAGTTTTGTATGGTGTATTGTGTGGGATGTGGCGTGTGTTGTGTGGTGTGTGTGGTACGATGTGTGAGTTGTGTTGTATGGTGTGGGATGTGCTGTGTCATGGGGTGAGTGGGGTGTGTTGTGTGGGATGTGGGGTGTGTTGTCTGGGATGTGGGATGTGTTGTGTGGGATGTGCGGTGTGTTGTGTGGTGTATGCGGTGCGATGTGTGAGTTGTGTTGTAGGGTGTGGGATGTGCTGTGTCATGGGGTGTGTGGGATGTGCTGTGTCATGGGGTGTGTGGGATGTGTTGTGTCATGGGGTGTGTGGGATGTGCTGTGTCATGGGGTGTGTGGGATGTGCTGTGTCATGGAGTGTGTGGGATGTGCTGTGTCATGGGGTGTGTAGGATGTGCTGTGTCATGGGGTGTGTGCTGTGTCATGGGGTGTGTGGGATGTGCTGTGTCATGGGGTGTGTGGGATGTGCTGTGTCATGGGGTGTGTGGGGTGTGCTGTGTCATGGGGTGTGTGCGGTGTGTTGTCTGGGATGTGGGGTGTGCGGTGTGTTGTGTGGTGTATGCGGTGCGATGTGTGGGTTGTGTTGTATGTGTGTGGGGTGTGCTGTGTCATGGGGTGTGTGGGGTGTGTTGTCTGGGATGTGGGGTGTGTTGTATGGGATGTGGGGCGCTTGTCTGGGATGTGGGGTGTGTTGTATGGGATGTGGGGTGTGTTGTATGGGATGTGGGGTGTGTGTCTGGGATGTGGGGTGTGTTGTCTGGGATGTGGGGTGTGTTGTATAGGATGTGGGGTGTTTGTCTGGGATGTGGGGTGTGTTGTCTGGGATGTGGGGTGTGTTGTATGGGATGTGGGGTGTTTGTCTGGGATGTGGGGTGTGTTGTATGGGATGTGGGGTGTGTTGTCTGGGATGTGGGGTGTTTGTCTGGGATGTGGGGTGTGTTGTCTGGGATGTGGGGTGTGCGGTGTGTTGTGTGGTGTATGCGGTGCGATGTGTGGGTTGTGTTGTATGTGTGTGGGGTGTGCTGTGTCATGGGGTGTGTGGGGTGTGTTGTCTGGGATGTGGGGTGTGTTGTATGGGATGTGGGGTGTTTGTCTGGGATGTGGGGTGTGTTGTATGGGATGTGGGGTGTGTTGTATGGGATGTGGGGTGTTTGTCTAGGATGTGGGGTGTGTTGTCTGGGATGTGGGGTGTGTTGTATGGGATGTGGGGTGTTTGTCTGGGATGTGGGATGTGTTGTGTGTTGTATGGGATGTGGGGTGTTTGTCTGGGATGTGGGGTGTGTTGTATGGGATGTGGGGTGTTTGTCTGGGATGCGGGGTGTGTTGTATGGGATGTGGGGTGTGTTGTCTGGGATGTGGGATGTGCGGTGCGATGTGTGGGTTGTGTTGTATGTGTGTGGGATGTGCTGTGTCATGGGGTGTGTGGGGTGTGTTGTGTCATGGGATGAGTGGGGTGTGTTGTCTGGGATGTGTTCTGTGGTGTATGCGGTGCGATGTGTGGGTTGTGTTGTATGTGTGTGGGATGTGCTGTGTCATGGGGTGTGTGGGGTGTGTTGCGTCATGGGATGAGTGGAGTGTGTTGTGTGGGATGTGGGATGTGCGGTGCGATGTGTGGGTTGTGCTGTATGTGTGTGGGATGTGCTGTGTCATGGGGTGTGTGGGGTGTGTTGCGTCATGGGATGAGTGGAGTGTGTTGTCTGGGATGTGGGATGTGCGGTGCGATGTGTGGGTTGTGTTGTATGTGTGTGGGATGTGCTGTGTCATGGGGTGTGTGGGGTGTGTTGTGTCATGGGATGAGTGGGGTGTTTGTCTGGGATGTGGGGTGTGTTGTATGGGATGTGGGGTGTTTGTCTGGGATGCGGGGTGTGTTGTATGGGATGTGGGGTGTGTTGTCTGGGATGTGGGATGTGCGGTGCGATGTGTGGGTTGTGTTGTATGTGTGTGGGATGTGCTGTGTCATGGGGTGTGTGGGGTGTGTTGCGTCATGGGATGAGTGGAGTGTGTTGTGTGGGATGTGGGATGTGCGGTGCGATGTGTGGGTTGTGTTGTATGTGTGTGGGATGTGCTGTGTCATGGGGTGTGTGGGGTGTGTTGCGTCATGGGATGAGTGGAGTGTGTTGTGTGGGATGTGGGATGTGCGGTGCGATGTGTGGGTTGTGTTGTATGTGTGTGGGATGTGCTGTGTCATGGGGTGTGTGGGGTGTGTTGTGTCATGGGATGAGTGGAGTGTGTTGTGTGGGATGTGGGGTGTGTTGTCTGGGATGTGTTCTGTGGTGTATGCGGTGCGATGTGTGGGTTGTGTTGTATGTGTGTGGGGTGTGCGGTGTGTGAGGTGTGGTGGGTCGGTTGTATGTGGTGGGTGCGTGTGGTGTGGTGGGTGTGTGCGCGTGTGTGTTTGTGCGTGCGTGTGGGGGGGGGGGGGAAGTTTGTGTGTGTTGGTACGTGCGCGCGCGTGTGCGTGTGTTTTGCTTGTTATTCGTTTGAAATTTCAGACTTAACTTTTCTCAAATGGGAAGCATTGTTTTTCTACTGATTAATCAAAGAGAGGTGGCGCTGTGGTCGAGCGGTTAGACCGTTCCCCTACCACCTAGTAGGCGGGCCGGGTTCGATCCTAGGGATCCGCATGCGGTATTCGTGGTGGACGAAGTGGCAACGGATTTTCCCGTTTTCCCCGCCACTCGTTCAACCAATTGCTCTATTATCACCTTTCCAATCATAAATTTCGCCTTCGTTTGATATTATCTTCTTCCTCAGTATCATATCTGGTCCTTGGCTGATGTTCCGCCTCCAGGTCTTTACTCTGCGCGGTCCATAAGCTCCTGTGCTCCCCGACAGGCGTTTGACCCTTTATGCCCTATATAAGGGGATGGTAATCAGCTAAAGAGAAGGAAAAAAAAAAAGAATAAAAGAGAACGGAATTTCAATGTCACCACTTACCACCAACTCTCGAAAGATTTGACTATCGCTAAAGCCTAGTATTTCCTAATTTTCCTTGTACTTAAAAGGAAATGCGTAATAAAAGCAATTTCTGCTAATCCTAGTTGTATGTTCTGTGCGGCTAACGTTTATCCCAATTAGCGTGAAGCAGACTCAAGTATAAGCTTTCGTAAGAAAAGTTTCTTTAAAATGGGTAGAGGAAGTCATGTGAATATAATACATCAAATTTGTCACTTTCCGGACTATCTACATAAGAAGGTAACGTGTATTATTTAAGAAATTAAATATACGTTTAAGTTTATCATATTTTAATTATTGCCGATTTGTTTTATGGCCTTGTTGAAGCTAAGAATAACTGTGAAACAATTTCTTATTTTAAAAAATCAGGATTTCTACGTCCTGAACTATCCGGGAAAAAATTACTCAGAGAAGTGCAGAAAAGGCTTCAGAGTTGCTATTGGACAGTAAGATAATACATTCATTTCTGTGAACTCTTATTGCATGTGGGGTGTGGGCATAACCTAATAAGAAACAGTATTTAAAACGCAAGCAGACAAAAGGTGTACTCCAAAATTATTATGCGTAATTTGTAAGAGATACAGTACCTATTAACACTGTAGCATGTTTTAAAATAGCAGAATTATAGACGGGCAAACTAAAACAACATAGTAGAGGTTAGGGTTTGCAGCAGAGAGAATCTTGTTTCGGATGAACACAGACCTTCCTCTAGTTTGTGAAGCAAATGCGTGGTTAGAAAAATAAAACATATGTATAATAAACTATTGGTGAATATAGAATATTAGATAATTACCTCCTTACTTAGGCTTTCGATTTAAAAAGTCAATTCGTTTGTTCTGTTTCAAAGATCTGCTTACGAGACACAGGCCAAAAGATGCTATAACAAGAGCCAAGAGCCAAGAGCCAAATCAGGTCGCTCGGGTTTACCCGAGCGGGATATATGCCCACGGTACCTATCCATTTAGTATGGATTTACCCGTGAGGTATGAAAGATGTAGTCAATTTGTACAAGCTATTTTTGTCAGTGTCAGCCAATGGTGATGATTGGTTACTCTCTCTTGCTATAGACTAGGGATATGAGTGCCAGTTAGAATGTCTACCCATCCTGGGGCACCCATGCCCCTCTGCTCACTTAGCAAAGGTCAGCTTGTCTAACCAGCAAGTCAAGCAGTGTCAAATTAGCGAGAAACCGAATGCATTGGAATGTTTGGTGAAATGAGGAAGCAGCGAAGCTAATTAGCCCAAGACATCCTTGGGTAAACGATAGCTTTTGCGCCTCCTGGGAAGATGATCATATTGTCCCAGGGTATTTACCAGCTGGTTAGGGTGTGGCGTAAGTTTCGCATACATAGAGCGGGCTCTATCTCGCACAACATCCACAATATATGGAATGCCAGAATGAGTATGGAGAATATGGGAAGAAAATCTACGGTCAGTATCGTAGATCATCCTAAGGGCCCTGTTCTGCACGACTTGCAGTCTGCGGATGGTGGTTTGAGCCACGAATCCCCATGCCTCGCATCCATACAGGATCAGGGGAGGGATGATCGCACGATAAATGCGTAATTTAAGTCGTGTAGGCATAGTAGACCTAAAGATGGGATAGAGCTTTCCCAGAGCTCCGTGACCTTGGGCAGCTTTAGCTGTGACATGTTTGGTGAAGGTAAGTCCTCGGTCTAGTTGTACACCAAGGTACTTGGCTGTGTTGACCCAAGGGATTCTCCTCTGACCAAGTGTCAGGTCCCTTTCTGGTCTCCAGGAATGAATTTTGCCTAACACAAAAGCAGAGCTTTTCTGTGGACTGATTCCCATTCTCCACTTTTCACTCCAACTCTCAATGGCATCTAGGTGTCTTTGCAATGGGGGAAGGCAGTAACGTAGATTTTTGTTACGGGCCAGTATGAGGACGTCATCGGCATATTGGCACGTAACAGTGCTGGGTTCAACGGGGAAGTCAGACATGTATGCGGCAAAGAGCAGTGGCGATAGAACACTACCTTCCGGTACTCCGGCCGCTATTGGTCTGATAGTTGATAACCTGCCCTCCACTCGCACCCTGAAAGTGCGGTCACGAAGGAAACTGGCTATGAGGGTCAGGTAGGGGGAGGGGAGATTTGCATCTCTAAGTTTGTACAGTAGGCCCTGGTGCCATGTTGTTGCAAAGGCCTTATCCACATCCAGAAGTACTGCGACAGTTTTGAAGTTTTCCTGGAAACCCAGGGCAGCCCTCTCAACAAGACGCAGGAGCTGTAAGGTAGTGGAATGGCCTTGACGGAATCCGAACTGATGATCCGGAATGAGCCTCCTTTCCTCAAATAGAGGAGTTAGACGGGACAGTAGAAGTTTTTCAAAAATTTTCGAAATTATTGGGAGTAGACTAATAGAACGGTAACTTGATGGAAACTTGGGATCCTTGCCTGGTTTCAATATGCAAATCATCCTCGCTTCCTTCCAAGCAGTAGGGAAGTGTCGGAGATACAGGCAAGCATTGTAAATTCTCGTCAAGTGGATAATGGCTTTGCGAGGCAGGTGTTGTAACATATGTGTCGTAACACCATCATATCCAGGGGATTTGTTGGGTTTGAGACACCTAATTTGCGAGGAAACTTGCCTTGGTGTAACAATTGGTATGCGAGTCGCCTCGTGAGGTGGTGGAGGATCCTCATAGAGGTAATCCACCGTTGCCTCAACTAGTTCTGAATGCTATAACACTACGTTATTAAAGATATTTATATGTGGTATAGTAATAAGAGCACATTTGCTAAGCGGCGACTCCATGGAATTGACAGTTACCAAACGGACGGTCTATTTGAATTCTTTCCAAAGAGGTAGTAAGTTAAACAGCGGGCGCAACCGAACCATTATAATGGCGGCCAGGCCACTATTCAAGTTATAGGATGTTTGCACTTGCACGACGCTGTAGGGCAATGCACTGCTCATTAATTATTTTAACCCTTTAACTGCAACGAAAATGTCGGCGGTTTCTTACACGTGGAACATAATTATCAGCAATGGTATTTACTCGTATGCTGTGGTTTTCTTTGGGTTTTATACATTAGATAAGCGCCGCTTAGGGCGTAGGGTTCCTTAAGTTTGTCTCCTCCGTTTTGCCGTGTCACCCTGCCTCCCTTTTAGCGCTCTTTCTTCCTCACTGCATAAAGGTTAAGTGCAGTGTATACGATTAGGGTAGAACATTTTCAGAAGGGAAGAAGATAAGATAAGTGTGGACGAAACACAGTTGCTTGGGATTGTTTTAGACAATAAGGTCACTTATAACTCACAAACTGACAAGATAGTAGCTAATGTTAGTAAAAATCTATATGTCCTGAGATGTCTAAGAAACTCTATTCCTATTTCTACTGCTAAAACTATTTACTTTGGGCTTATCCACTCCTTTTTGTCATATGGAATTGAATTATGGGGAAATACATCTAAACAAAATTTTCAAAGAATATTTGTATTACAAAAAAAGGCTATTAGGTGTTTAGGTGGTCTAAGGTATAACGAATCATGTGAAAGCACTTTTATTCTGCTGAAAATCCTTACATTACCAAGCTTGTTCATCTATAGAACATTTTATATTTAGTTCAATTTAAATTCCCAATGAAAAACATGTCAGATGTTCACACATATAATACCAGGAATAATCAATTACTAAATCTCCCCAGAACCAGATTACATTTATCAGAGAGGGTCCCTAGTTATATGGGAGCAAAGTTTTATAATGCTTTGCCTGAAAATCTAAAATCATATGAAAATTATAATACCTTTAAAAATAGGATAAAAATTATTTAATAACCAAAGCTTTTTACAGTATTGAAGAATACCTAAACTTATAGATATTTTCTATGATGTTTTGATTATACTAATTGTACTTTTAACTTCTTATCGAATTATATTGTATATACTATATAATTACTAAATTCCTTTCTATTTATGTTTCTCATGATATGGGCCCTTATAGGGTACCTTTTTGTATCATCTTATGTATTGACTCATGATATGGTTCAATTGTGTATTCCACTGTATTGAACTGAATGAATAAATAAAATAGACATTAAAAAAATAGATTATACAAAAAGTAAGGTCTGTGCAGAGAACAACCTAACTATCCTCAACACCACCATGAAATAACCGTAAGCTTTTATTTACAATTAAGACAATACACTGTCCATCGACTTTACAGATCTTTCTTGTTGCTACAAGATGTGGAGAAGAAGGCAACTGAGTTTATGACCTACTACATTTGCAATATACCTGCTGAGAGCATTTGTTGTCTCGTCAACAACTACACAAATGAAGTAATCATCTTTGTCTTTCTTAACTGAAGGAGATGCTGTTTTCTGATACTCTATATCCAAATTTGTCTTTCTGAGTGTGGACTCAGATGGAATGTTTTTACAGTACTTTTCCAAAAATGGATGGGAAACCTGACTTTGCAGCTTGTATCATGGAATATTAGCTGCTATCAATGCTCTGCAAACATCTGAACAGAAATCACAGTAGCTGTTGCCAAATTTAATGAAGTTTGAGTCAGGAACAGATGTGTTGGGAAATTTTTTACTTTTGCTTTTGCTGCATGTCTTATGCGATCAACATGCTGCTTAAACCTCACACAGCAGTACACGGTGCAATTTAGCTGCCAGTTTTCATTTTAGTACCACCTAAACCTTTTTCAAAGTGAAAAACCGCACTGAAATTTGGAAAATATGAGACATAAACCATTAAAATGTATAGTTTACCTACATATTATACAAATGTATACAACAACAATAATAATAGTAATGATAATAGTGATAATAATGATGATGATAATGAATAATAATAATAATAATAATAATAATAATAATAATAATAATAATAATAATAATAATAATAATAATAATAATAATGATAATATATAAATAATATATAATACAAATGTATCAGATTTTAAATGTTTTTGAAATTTATTTTAAAATAAAACAAATTAAAAATTGCTTGGATGCATAGGCAGCCATGGCCCGCCTCTTGATGCGAACTCTTAGCTTCAAGAGAAGGCAGTGTCATCTTGCCGTTTCAACAATCATCTAGTTGTGAGCTTCTTCTAGACTCTTGTCTGATCTTTGCACTGTTGTTGCTATTTATCTATCAGCAGTTACCTGGTGGCCCTGCCCCTTTGTTTCTGACTGGTTGCCTGTCCACCAATTGCGTTGTTAAAAAAGGACCTAAGGAAACAAATACAAAAGAAAAGGCAACAGAATCCACCTACGACCATCAAGAAATAGTGACATCAGCACCAATGAAGTAACTAGCACTGGATCTAGGTTGTTTATTACCACTTAAATGTTGTGTTACTTGGAAATGTTGGTCTGCCTTTATAGTTTCCCCACAGAGCTGACAATGTAGTGCTTTAGCATCAAAATTGAAAACACTCTTAAATCCTACAGCACACTTTTACAAACCGTTACTACTTTTCAATTTAGGCATGTTGAATCCAGTGTAAACTTGAACTCTCGATATATTCCTTCCCAACATCGCAATACAACTGGAAGGTGAAACAATAATGATGTTAAGTCATTCACATGGGATATGAAAATTTCCCGTTCTTACCTATCAGGTCATGTAGATCACATATGGGTAGTAGTTATGTTGACTGTCTTCCTGCTTAAGCAGGCAGGATGCTATTTTCTTTCATCCGGAGGGATACTAGTGCTGACATACCAATTCTTGCACCTCTTAACATCTGGCCTATGCAATTTGAAGATTCAATATAGGATGATGGTGAAGTTTTAAAAATTATTCTTAAAAATAATGCTTTCAAGTGATTTTTATATTATTTTATGAATATCCAAAAATACTTGCATGAAAAATCTGAAAATGTATTTTTATTTTAAAAGAATTTAAAATATATGCACCAGATAAACATCCAGAACATTAAACTCAGTTTTAAGTTTATATAAGGAAACAACCGAATTATGCATTTACATAAGAACCTGAGCTCTATTTATGACGATACAACAATATTTGTCTTCCTTCTTTGGTAGTGGTAAGGTGTAAATACAGATATTTTCATGAAACATTATCATAAAATTATGCACATAATTTTCAAATACAAATTAGTAAGCGTAAGTCTAGAAATCTGTTTTATGGAGGACAAACTCTGGTATTAGCACCAGTTACTATTACATATAATTGTAACATACAACATTATGACTTGGTTTTATCAACAGATGTTAAATTCTCTACGGTCATGTTTACTAACATTAAGTTAAAATTGTGTTTCATCAAGCTTTTCCAAGAATAGTTAACTAACATAATGTTAAAGTCAGAGAGAATCATAAATAACTATGATCAAAAGGATGGTGACTGAATCTGGCTACTTCTGAATGCACTTTGACACGCCTTTTTCTTTCTTTCTTTCTTTTTTTTTTTGTAATGTTTTACGACCACTTTTACTACTACAGCACCGCAGGCAGAGACACTGATGATACATGGAATGAAGATGAAGCACCGGTGGAATGAAATGGCAGGGGAAACCGGAGAACCCAGAGGAAACCCACCCCAGTGCCGCTTTGTCCACCACCAATCCCACATACAGTTGTCTGGGATCGAACCCGGACCACTTTGATGAGGACATGCTTTTGTCCACCCTTTGCTTTACAATGCTGTGTCAGGTGACAATCAGTAGTTTGATACAAATAAATGGAACACCAGAAAAAATCTATGTACAAAGACACAAATCTTTTATCTTACAAAAAAGGTGTTAGTGTGTGCTAGTAACAAAAAGTCATTAAGAGAAACATAAAGAACATTAAAAAAAAAAACACCAGAAAAACAAAGTATATGACCTGAATAATAAATTGATAACACTTCGAGTTTATCTGTGTTACTTTCACATCACTCACTTCTAATTCATTTAGATTAGAACATGTTTTGAAAGCCACTGCTTTCAGTATCAGTTTCCAGGAGTTGTGCAACTGTAATAAATAGATTCAAAAGAGATCTATTTCTAGTGAAATCATTGTAACCAAGTCCTTTACATAATCTAAGATGGTCTGAAACTCAAAACTCAAGGAGAAAGAAGCTGCCTGTTTCAAAATATGCAATGAATTTAAATCTAATGCATGTATTTCTCTCTGGTCTACAAAATAGCATTTTATACAAATTTAAATTACTTTCTCTGCTCTTGTACTAATCAGTCTTACAAACTCTTATTTATATATCTTCTTCGTGTTAGTTGAGATAAACATTTGCAGAAATTATCTTATTCCTTGTTTTCTTGCACATCCAACGGGAATATGGGAATTAAGTAGGCTTTGAACTATAATCAAATGTTTTAAAACTTTCAAATTCCATTCTCTTTGCACGGTTAACACATGAAAAAATGAATAGCAATGCTCCATTTAACAGAAGTATAAATTCTCCATAACTTACAGAAATAACAGGAATATGGTTCATCGAAATGGTTCACTCTACAAAAACATTTAAACATAAATTGTGTGTTTTAGCAAGATCTACATTTTTTTGTACAGTAAGGTTTGCTCTACCTCTTATGGTTCACCAGTTATGCAAAAGTCATCCAGAATAAATAGGACTTCATGGGCTATAGCCAGAAAATTCAAGGTATACGTTTCATTTGTCATAAAAATATCTCAAACATATGGCATTGTAATCAAAATCGTTAGAGCCATTTTCAAGAAAATCATTATTTTCGAAAAATGTTCCATGTAAAGGGTAGTTCAGGGTGGAGGAATTTTCTTCAAAATCTTCGTGTCACATCCTTGAAAGACATTAAATTTAAATACCAACTTTGGTTTTTAACCGACTTTTCGTTTTTGAGTTATATTGTATACACACGTACGCGTGCACACATACACACAGACACACACAGCATGACCTTTTTCTAGAAATATTTTTTTTGGATTCAAGGGGCCTCAAAACAAATAGTGGCTTGTAAGTCCTAGGGGGTGTAAGTCCTAGATAAGGGTAGGGTAATCAGGGAAAGAGAAATCTCAACATCAAATTTTTGGGTGGAATACAATGCTTGCTCTACTTTACTATACGTAGTAGAGAAGTAAAAGTGAGTGAGTGAGTGTGTCGGGTTTAAGGGCCCATCGACAACTTGGTCATTAGGGCCCGAAGTCCAAAAGTAAAATTACGGACGGTAAAGTGTTAAAATATCATCCATAAAAAAAAAAGTAAAACTCTAAGGTTAAAATAGATAAAAGCAGCTAAACAACTATTAAAACGTGCCATTTAAAATGCTAAAAACTGAAACTTAAAATTGCTACAAAGTAAAAAATGCTAAAACGTTAAAAAACCCAAAAATAAGGCAATCTAAAAGGCTAAAATCTCTGAAACAAAATAATCTTACACTTCCTTGATAAAATCAATTGTGGAACAAAACCGCAGCACTGTATTTACAGATACTGGGTCGTTGCGTAAAACTGACCACAGTGTAAGGCCCAGGCCAACAGACTGGCGCTCACGAGCATATCGCGGACAATCAATAGAGAAGTAAAAAGGCAAGGTGTGAAAAGTGCCTAGAACATCTTGTGTGGGGAATACACATAAATAAAAGTTGATACAAGTGTTTTATCCCATACTGAAGATCAGGCAGATTCACATAAGAACCTTCATGATTGTAAAATTGAAATTGAGTGTTTTTGTGGATGCTCTTTAACTGCTGCTGTTCTCAACATCCCATTCTACTTGGGCATGAAAGATCGCTTAATTTTGCTCAGAGACCTCTCTATCGGGCTTGAGGTTCTTTAAATTGCTGTAAATATATGACATGGTACCACCAACTTTACTTCCCTTCTGAAAGAAGCCATGCTAAGGATGCTTACACCCAAAAAAAAGCCATTGTCCTCTGCTAGGTTTGAACCTGCAAACTTGGGAACCAGAGGCTAGCATGTTACCCCTAGATCACAAAGGATAAGCCTCATAATTGTGAGCATTCTATTATGGTATGTATTGCACCTTACACACTCTCTTATTAAAGGAAACTAACCGCAATTCAAAATTAGTTCTTTGTACAGGTTTGAAATGCTTAATCCTTTTTACAGGAGAGGTTGCTCAGCCTGTGGAAAACAAAGTTGTGGAGAAGAAGTGCTGGCAGTAACACAAGAGACATATACTTTAAAAAAAGCTTATTTTGTTGTTTTACAATGATGTCAATTGCCAGGACTTACTACTTGTTAACTCGGTGACGCTTAATATGACGATAAGATTTTCAGAGCGACCTATTGGTCAGTTTCAATGTGGTATCGCTGTTTACCAGGGTCCCATTAAAAGATCCACTGCAGCTCCTAGAGCTGCACTTCACCCAGCAGATCATTGCATTATTTAAGCATACACTTACATCAGCGTATTTTCTTTACCGCAGACACTATCATGAACTAAATGATGGAGTGGCCATGGGCTCTCCTCTGTCACCAGCCATAGCTAATTTTTGTATGGAAGGCTTTGAACATCAAGCCTTAGATTCAGCTACTCTTAAGCCTTCAGTTTTCTTCAGATATGTAGATGATACATTTGTCATCTGGCCTCACGAGAAAGATACACTTCAGGAATTCTTGGATAATTTGAACAGTCAGCACCCTAACATTGAGTTCACAATGGAAATAGAGCAGAATGGGATGTTACCATTCCTGAATATATAAATTTGCCGGAAGCCTGATGGTCCCTGGATCAATGTGTACCGGAAGCCCATGCATACCAACCAGTACTTAAATGAGAACAGCTGGCACCACTCAGCTCAAAGGAACAGTCATATCCACATTGACACACAGAGCAATAGCCATATCAGACGTAGAAAACCTGGCACAAGAAATTCAATATCTCAGAACCACACTAAAGAAGAATGGAGGCAGTAAGAGCAGTATTAAGAAGACTTTAAAAAAGTATCTGCCGACCCTCACAACACACAGCACCGCACCTCCCAACCCGTTGAATCACAAGAAACTATGCAAGGCCTGCATTCCATATATGGGTAATTTGTCCGGAAAAATAAGCAGAATTTTGGGCAAATATGACATCAAAATCGTCTGTAAACTGTCCAATAAAATTAGGGACATGTTATGGCGGACCAAAAATCCCCTCGGCTTTAAGACTCCCGGGGTATACTGCATTTCTTGTGAATGTGGCAGGGCCTACATCGAACAGACAGGCAGAACCGTGGAACAATACTGCAAAGAGCATAAAAGTTCTATACGTCTGATGTATCTTGAAAAATCCAGGCTTGCAGAACACTGCATTGAAGGACATAGACCAAAACTAAGCGGAACAACCATCTTCAAGTCTACTAACTATTGGGAATGATCAATTGAGGAAGCGATAGCCATCAAGGATGAGCCTAACAATATCAACAGGGACAATGGTTTGCAGTTACATAGCTGGAGTACAGTGCTCAACAAACACTCAGAGAACTCTACCAGACAGCAAAAGGCCAGCACTGGTTTTGTTGAAGGCATACCTCCCACAACGGGCCTATCATAAGGGTTCAGCTCAGCAGAGACACGCCACATACGTCAGACCCGGGCAAATCTCGCAGCAGCCTTTAGCCCACCCCTTTCACCGGACTGACTATGAATATAAACCAGATAAGTCTCTGCATCATTCCCTGAAGATGACAGCGAGGTTAGCTCTTGAAAGCTTGGAACTCTTCCAGAATTCACCTATTGACAGTCCAAGAAGAGTTATTTTCAAAGTTAATTAAATTGGTAAAAGAAAGTCAAACCTAACAACTCTTAAACCAAAACTCATCAAATTACAACAGTGCAGTTTTCAATTAAGATAAAGATTACCTGCTGTTGAAGTGTTCTGCTATTGCATTCCTTTACACCATTATACTGCTTACAAAAGTTAAAGGCATGTGAATGCTGGCCAATGCTCAAGCGGAGCGCTGTTGCCAAGCGTAGTGCATGTACCGGCAGAGGTTCTGTACATAAGAGTGCGTGAGATGCATATACCACATTTGGCAGCGCTGGTAGGAGGGGCAAGCTTAGGATTCGCTGGAGTCTGCAGTACGCCCGCCTCCACATGCCTTTAACTTTTGCAAAGATTATAACAGTAGGTTGATTTTCAACATGGATAGGATGTTGGATTCTGTTATTCCTGTACTATCTTTCTCTGACGAATTTGAGTAAAATAAGTCATCTGGATAAAGCACATCTTGTCTCCATAGCAATATTCCACAACAGAGCTATTGCCACAATGACTGCCAACATAATTTGAAGTTTGATGCATAATCCTGAAACAATAGTGTCTTTTCTACTTCAATTGCACATACTGGTATGTGAAATATTATATCTATTCTGAGCTCTTGTTACAGAACACAGATAGGTGTCAAAGCATATTTTGACAAATGACACTGTCAGTTACTTTTTCTGTCACTTTATTTCCCTTAAAATTGAAACTAAAAAACACAGTCCTCTATTTATCGTTAACACAATTTACAATTCATAACCTTGCAACTCACAGCTGTTCGGTTCCCTCGTAACATTGACACACACTATTACAGTTCTGCTTCTCACACTACTTCTCCTCTTCCTATAGCATTTCTTCCTATAGCATTTCATCTACATCTTCTGTATTCACTTTTAACAATTCTACTGTCTTTCCACTTCTCCATAGCACAAATAAATTCAAGTTTTGTCTCTACTGATTGCAGTCTTCTCTTGGGTCTCTCTTGGAGGTCATGTTACTTGAAGGTCTGAGAGGTGGAATCATGACTGAAAAATTCAATGTCATAGCCGGGATATGAACCATGGATCTTCTGCTTCATGCACAGAAGTCTGTGGTTCAAATTCCAGCTATGGCATTGAATTTTTCAGGCCTGATTCCACCTCAAATTGCTTGTATGTTTTAAAACATCAGCAGTAGGTTGGTTGGCATAAAAAAATAACAATTACCTTCTTGAAGGTTGCTGTTTCTCTCTATCGGTGAGTACCGTTATTCTGCAGTCGAAGTCATCTGCTTTGTATGGTCTTCTGGCATCATCGTGTAGTTGTCTGTTTCCATCTTGAGATTGATGTAAACTCTGAGGGCTCTTTATTTAATTTCCTTTTACTCCTGCCTTTTTACTCGCTCTACTACGTATATTCCACCCAAAAATTCGATGTCAAGGTTTCACCAGAAATATATGTTTTGAGGCCCCCCCCCCAAAAAAAGCATTGTGTGTGAGTGTGTGCGTGTGTCACTGTGGACAACATAACTCAAAAACGAAAATTCGGTTAAAAACCAAAGTTGGTATTTAAGTTTAATGTATTTCAAGGATGTGACACAAAGATTTTGAAGAAAATAGCCCCATCCTAAACTACCCTTTAAATGGAACATTTTTCGAAAATTTTGATTTTCTTGAAAATGGCTCTAATGATTTTGATTAAAACGCCATATGTCTCAAATATTTTTATGACAAATGAAATGTATATATTGAATTTTCTGGCTATAGCCCCTGTAGTCATATTTACTCTGGATGACTTTTGCATAACTGGTAAACCTTACTATGCAAAAAAACGTAGATTTTGCTAAAATACACAATTTATGTCTAAACAGAGTTCTTTGTAGAGTGAACCATTTTGGAGATGTGCTTTGTTATTTGTGTGAGTTTTGGAGAACTTATACTTCTGTCAAATGGAACATCGTTATTCAATTATTTATGTGTTAACCATGCAAAGAGAAAGGAATTTGAAAGCTTTAAAAGATTTGACTATTGCCCAAAGTTTACTGTATTGCCATATTCCCCTTGCACCTACAAGAAAATAAGCAATAAGATAACTTCTGCAAATTTTATCTCAAATAACATGAAGATATAGGAATAAGAGTTTGTAAGAATGGTTAGTACAAGAGCAGAGAAAGTCATGTGAGTACAGCACATCAGATTTTCTTTTTATTGCTTTTCTTCCTATTCATGCCTTTCTTTTTTATTCATGCCCTACGTATGGCAGTCAAATGTAGCAGTTATTAATAAATGTTTAGTTTTCCAAGTAGCAGCTGTGTAATGTCTTGTAAGTCCAATGTGAGGCCTCTAATTTTCAGCAGAGAGATCTCTTCTATCTACAGCGCGTGGTAACAAACAGGGCAAGTTTTGAATAAATTAATCTACGTTAAATTTCTTTTATTTAAGTTTCGAATATGCTCAAAAAGTAACAATAAAAACATGCCCACTTATTACTAATTTTTGAAGATATTACAAAGTTATTATATATACCTTGTAACTACATGTTACAAACACATTGCACAATAATGTAGTCGACTGGACGAGATACGGCTAGCCTTATTCACGGGTAAGTGAATCAGCTAGCTGTCAAGTGCCAGGTTAACTCTTGCCGACTTAACTATCTTCACTGTGATGGGAAAACAAGAATTTTGACCATTATTTTTCCATGGTTATGTTGATAAATGAAAGAAATCACTTTTATTAACAGCTGTAATTAGAACTGACCACGTAAGGTTTGAATTTTTGCCATTCTGATATTTTAATAATTCCACATATATGTATCTTTTAACATACAAATAAACAAATAAGAATATATATTGATCACAACTTGATACAGTAAAAATGAATAATAATATATTCAGCGCTTATCGCTTGCTAGCAAATAGCAAGGTGTAGGCTGAGATAGGCCAAGTCAGCTCCCAGCACTTGCTATCAAATGGAAGGTGTAGGCTGAGATAGGCTAAGTCAGCTCTTAGCACTTGCTATCAAATGGCAAGGTGTAAGCTGAGATAGGCTGTCAGCTCCTAGCACTTGCTATCAAATGGAAGGTGTAGGCTGAGATAGGATGTCAGCTCAAATAACAATTTAACCAATAACAAATATGTCCAATGTTCTTTATCAATAGCCCTGTTAACTGTCATATGTCATACAACACTTTAAAGGTTCAGAAGGGCAAAAACTTTTCAATACAATAGCTCAGCACCTTCTTCACGATTTGTAATAGCCATTTTCAAATTTCTAACATGTGTTAGACACTCTAACATGTTTTAGACATTCTAACACAGATGAATCAGGATGTTAACTTAATGAAGTATTAAAGCTTATTTTGTTTGATGAAACAGTATTTTTGTTATCTTCAGTAGTAAATCGCTTTAACATCCACTGATAAAATTGGCCCTTTACCCTTGTGGAGAAGGTGTCAGCTGCTGCAATAAGTTATAAGAAACTGATAAAAGGAGAACATAATAATTTTAAGAAGATATATATTTACACAAAATGTATACATATTTTAGGTTTTAGCTTCACACTTGTGAAATGCATTGGTGCTTATGTCTCTGTTCATGATATGTAAAAATAAGCTAAAATACAGATAGCTTTTTACAATCTTTTCTAGCTCGTTTCTCTTGGTCTATGCTTTTTTCAGATGCTCTAAGTTTATTAAGCTCTCCTTGCTTGTCTTGTAATTTGCCAGCTATGATTTTGTAGGTAGCCGAACCACTTGAATGGCGAGAGAGAGAATCTTGAAGCTTCACCACATCTCTTTCTGCTCTACGAATTTCTTCTCCCACGTGAAATCCAACCATATTCAGGTTATGACTCGATTCTGATTTCAATTCAATAACTTTTGTACCATTTGGCTTACCTACAGTATTTTTCCCTGGAGCTGCTTGGTTCACCAATTCATGGACTTCACCTGCAAATTCAGATTTGAATTTCATCTCTTAACTAAGAGAGGTACACATAACTTTCTGCATTATAGGACTTTGAGGATTTTGGGTACCATAGGAGATTCTTGAAAAGAGAATGGTCTTCTGGTCCTCAATTATTTTTACATAGTGAAAGTCTGAAGAGAAAATACAAGTATCTTTATATGTAATTGACTGTTATTCCTCAATTTTCTGTTCAGTCATCAGGAGTAAATACCGAATGGAAAACAAAGGTTAGGATCAGACATGATATATAAATTGGTCAAAATGTTGAGCTACAGACACAGACTTATAAAACATCGTAATCATATATAATCATCTTAAATTGAGTTTTAAATAAAGGGTTAAGCAAAGCAATGTCATGGACATTTTCCCTATTCTCTCTGAAAAGATTGTATTTCTTTCTTCTCTTTAATTTATACAGATCCCTTTAACCACTATGGTCAAATTTGGTGCTTTTGACCTGAAAAACAACCGAGTGTTAAGTCATCGAACTGTACCCCTTTAATGTCAGCTTTACCATATTTCACATTTCATATTATATTTCCAGACCCTAAGGACAGTAGGGAATGATTATAGTTAAAGAAATATTTCCCAGAACTGAACTCAGAAACTCTAGGTTGAGAAGCAAGAACATTGACCATTTGAACATGGGGAATCATGCATGAGGAGCATTGGAACAAAATGTACCAAATTTGATAGTGCTGAATTTGTGCAATCCATTGTTTCAAATAGCACTCTTTCCTACTGTAAAATGGCTTTGAAAAACACTTTGGTTAAAAAAGCACTTAGTACACTGAGACAAATGGAATAAAACTCGTGGAACAATGCTAGATATTGCTTCCTTGGTACTTGTTAGCAATATTATATCATGTTAAATGAAAGAATGAATGAAGGACATGAGCATCTGATAGGGAGCTGCTATAGATTTGCTGAAGCACTAAAGCAAATAACTCTTTCAGGCAGTAGTAAACTTATCAGAAAGAGAATGAAAATGGAGGAAAAGAAAAGAAGCAAAGAAATAAAATTAAGGCAAATATTTTGTGTTATGTCATTTAAGTGTATTTATTGTATTACTCTTGTGGCTGCAAAGGATACTTAAATGAATGTGTTGTTTTATCTTTCATGCTACTTTTAAAAACATATTAAGAGAAATATTAAATTCTCTTTCTTCAGATATTGTGGTAAGTTCCAAACCTAATGAATTTTTGCCATCCCTCTAATCATTCATATTTCCACTGAAATGGGGAGTTAAATTTGAGTGTGCTGCACAGGTCAAGGTATTAATACTCCAAAGCACTGTCCACAAAGCAAAGAAGTTGTTGACACATTCTTACAGAAGAGGTTTGGGAGTGAATAGGAATGTGAGGCTGAGCTGCAGTTTTATGTGAAGGTAGTCAATGAAGAGTTTGCAATCTGAGCAAAATCCAGAATGAAGAAGAATTTGATATAGTCCGATACAACAGGCCCAATCACAAATTGTCACCCGCTCATTGGCCAGGGCAGCGCAACCCCCTCCCACCTAACAATAGTATATATATATGGGGAGCGATTTACTTGGTGGCTAGTTTCCTGCAGGAACGTAGCTATAGGGTGAAAGTGGAGGGATCATTTTCAAGAGAAAGGCCCATTGGCGCAGGAGTCCCTGAGGGTAGTGTACTGTCACCGGCACTCTTTGCTGCTTACATGGCCGATCTCCCCACACACACAAACACACACACACACACATGTCAGTATGCGGACGATCTCATGATCTTCGCTACAAAAACCTGCACTACAGCTACCAGCAAGTACAAGCCCATCTCTGTGCCATCTATAGATGGTGCGAGAACTGGTGCATGTCTATTAACCCAGAGAAGAGCTCTGTGATTCTCCTAGCTAATACGTTAGCGAACCGGCTCCTGCAGGACCTCATGCTTTGGCGCTGTCAGATCCCTGGGTCACTACAGCGAAGTATCTCGGGGTCATGCTGGACCGGAAACTGACACTGCATCACGGGCAAAGTGCTACAAGGGCACGCAGCCCTCCGCAGTTATATCCCATCCTCAGTTCTAAAACCATGCCTCTACACCTAAGGCTCCAGCTATATCGTGCAATTATCCAACCTCTAATCCTGTACGGATGTGAGATCTGGGGAGTAGAGGAGAAGTCTACCTTCATCAGGCTCCAGACGTTGCAGAATCGGACACTAAGCATGACCTACGATACTGGCTGGAGATTTCCTGACCACATCCTTCATGAATACTTCCGTATCCCGTACATTGCTGACATGATAAGAATGTTGTTGTTAGCTAATGCTGGATTTCTGACAATGAAGTCATTAATCCTCTTGCTCTCCAATATTTTTCACTGATGGATGGGGCACTAGAAGTGGCCGGGCGTATTTGAAGGTGGTCTTGATCCATTTCCTCTTGCAGATCACATAGAGGACAGAACGTGATAAGAATGTGCGCTCAAACAATATACAACAAACTCCAGAACCACCCCAACCCGCTGGTAAACATTCTAGGAAGATACGACCAGAGACAGACGCACCGACTACCATCTCTCAGACTGCCGAGACATCTTAGGTCCACTGGGATAACCTGAAAGATGCAAAAAGCAACAAAAATCTGTATCCGAAATGGAGAAACACCAAACAGCTCACTGCTCAGTGTGCGACTGTCGGCCTGAACCTTGGAGGGGTTCACCTGATCGGTTGAAAGTGGCCAGTCAGAGGGCGGGCACTTTCCACTCGCAGATCAATCCCTCCCAAGCGACCATTCTGCCCTTATAAATACCCGAAACAACACAATTTCCCAGCTATTACTATTCCCTAGCAGAACAAAGTCTTCACCCTTCATCATGCAGGTAAAGCCGTGTTACGGCTGGGTACTGCGGTAATGACACCCGAGCGGGATACGATTGGCCTTTCAACCTCACCAAACTGCCTACTGTGAACCAAAGAAGAAATTATAAATATGGAACATCTAGACTCATGCCAAGCTTTGAAGATGTATTTTGACATTGTCACCAAATACTGGGAAGCTAGAAGGAGACTGACTTCATTGTTAATTCCTGAGCAGCAGTGACACACACGTACATGCCCATGTGCCTGCACGCACTTACCCATGCATGCATGCACACATCTTCCCCAACATCCACTCCCCCACCCCCCCACACACACATACACACACTTTCTTACTCAATGCCTATAAATGGCTAGTGTAAAAGAACAATTATTAAAATACAAATTAACTCAAATGCTTGGAAATGTAAAGAATATTGCAAAGCATCTTTAAAGAATGATCCTAATAGTTGATATAGCCTTGAAGGTTTAACTAGAATGAAAATACATCTTCAGGGACAACTAACGCCAACCATGTCAAAGAATTAAAAGTTGCACTCCTTGACTGGCTGGCAGTCCAAGAAAACACATTTGTTCAAAGTGCAGGAAAGTTCTGGATCTTATTTATCAAGTTACTTGAGCTAGATGAGAAGATTTAATGTGTACTTGGGTATCTCGCTATGGTACCTCAAGCAGTGAGAGCATTAGCTTGAGAATGCCAAAGACACATGGTTGCATTTAACCCATGAAAGCTGAATTCAAGTTTAAGCAGTCAAGTCACTTAGCAAAAATAGACCCTAGAACTGGTCTCCTAAAAGTGATACGTTTTAACCTGTGAGTTTTGAATTTAATGCTTTAATTAATACAAATCGAAGTTGCATGTCAAAACGTAAGGTCAAGAGTTAGATCATATTAAGAATAGCCACAAACACACATATTTCATCCAAACTTTTATTTATTTACTATGCATGCAATATAGACATTTACTTGTATGAACTTCAAAGAGTATTGATGATCTTATTAACTAAACAAAACTTTCTCAAATATTTAAATGCCTGAGGATGCTTTTTATATCATAAATCTCTAAGCAAACCACCTTTACTAGTTATCAATTAGTTCCCTTAGAACTAAATAATACCAATATGTTAATCACCTTCTCTAGCACTGAACAAGCAACTGCACTCACCTTTCCTGCCTCCAAGTTTAGTGTTGATAAAATCAAACACATCTGTTCGCTGCTTCTCTCTTTCATATTGCCTCTTACTAAGCTCCTCTTGTTTCTTCTGTAGCCTTTTCAATTTCTTTTCAGCCTTAAACATGTCTTTGTCATCTCCAGCTTTCTCCCTCAGCTCCATGCAGTGGTCTAAAATAACATATACAATCAATTCAAAGATCTTGCAAAAATCTACATGGAAAATAAACAAATAAAAAAGGATATCATTATAATCTTCTCCCCTGTTACTACAGTAGAACACACTAATCAGAAGCCCAAAAACCAGAAAATCCAGATAACCCAAACACAAAATCCATAGATGGTAATTGTCCGCCTCGGTAGCGTGATGGTTAGCATGTCTGCCTCACGTTCAAGAGGTCGCAAGTTCGAATCTCGCTTAGGGTAAGTTATCTGGGTAAGGTTTTTTTCCGAGGTTTTCCCTACCCTGAGAAGATGAATGTCGGGTAACTTAAAGCTCCATGGACCTCAGGCTCATTTGAGCATAATTTCACCCATTTCATTTCATTCATTCGCCCGATATGACACAATGTTGGAGGACGTTAATTTAAAAAAAAAAATTGATGGTAATTATTATTTATTTATGCTAACAAACATACTGTTAGTAATTATTATTTATTCATGGTAACAAACATAAATTAAGCACCTGCCTGGTAAGTGGAAGGTCTGTGGTTCAAATCCCAGCTGTGGCATTTTCAGTTCCAAGCGAGGTTCTACTGTATTTCATAATTATCCCCTACATGCCACTAATGCAAATTGATATTTTTCTATCCATTTTAGGTTAATCGCGATAAAAATACTGCCTAGAAATGACTATTTTATATAAGAGAGTATGACTTGTTTACATGCAAAATACAGAAGTAACATTCCGCTATTAAATCATTACTTGGTTTTTGTTTGTCATAGTCAATGAATAAAGAAGAAGGAGAGAAGGTGGAGGAGGAGAAGGTGGAGGAGGAGAAGGAGGAGGACCCAGAAGAACTGTGGCAGTCATGGTGCTGCTGCTGCTGCTGTTGGTGTACAACTGTGTTTAGAAAGATGGTGTTTTAGCAATAGAAGTTCTGAAGTACTCCAATGGTGCTACAATAAAATTATTTGCATTATAAGCAAATATTTAATTCCTAAACAAAGCACATGACAGAAAAATTTCTTTAGCCTTGTGAACTAAACTTAGAATAAAATAAAGAATAAAAATTTTGTTTTTCTGTAAATAAATATATCATACAACATAATTTGATACTTCCTAACTTGATTTAAATATACACAATTAATTCTGAGGTGCATGCATAAAGAGAGATAACTTCAAAGTTATAGAAAATGAAATATCAAGCCAGGACTGATGACTGACTTATTCTTTTTCAGTGCATACAAAGGTATCTCATACTGTCAGTGGTCTTGGGGTAATATCACAGTATATTATGGGTTAATAATTAATCATTTATTTTATATAATTTAGTATAAAGAGATATGTTAATTGGCAATGAAGATCTCTTACTTTAAACTGTTCAAAGTAATACCAATTTTCTCACTATTGCCTGCAATTGAGCAATTACAGCAAGAACATTTACTACTAAGCTGAGCAATTCCAAAAATAGGAGATCCCCATACACAATTAACCATACACAATTGCCAGACGGAGAGTGGATGAAGTCCAAGATCTCAGAGCATTAGCCAATAACAACATGTTTGCAAGTGCAAACTAAACAGTTACAGAAAAGTACAATCACTCATAAAAGAAACTAGGGTCATGTTTCAAAAGAAGGCGTCACATATGCGTTGTGGAGGAACCAAGGCTTCTTTGGGGTCAAGGGTCTTATCTACCAAAGCAGCAGGCGAGTGACCAGTTTTTAAATCTATGTTCTACATTAACACCATTTTTCTGTAGGATAGTAGTCTGCACTATTAGTAACTTGATTTAAGAAACAATGCTTTTACTATCAATAAATGCTTACTTGTGTGTTATAATTTGAAGGAAGATCAAGGAAGAAAGAACTGTGCACCTGTAGTACAGGATATTTACTCAACTGAAATACTTATGTCAGACCATACGTTTGCTAACTTAAGGATATTCATTGCTGCTAGAATGCTTCTTTGTTTTGAGACAGAATATTGACTAATAGAAGATTGTTCATATAAATATTTTTGTAAGAGTGTGTAAATTTTTTTTTTAATTCTTTTAATTTGGGTGTATCAGGGACTTATTTCTTTTGATAATACTCAAAATAGACAATGTCTTCTCAACTGTTTGAGTTCGACCAATGAGAACTGTTGCGCGGATGAATACACAAGAATGGCGGTGTTGCGTCATAGAGACGCTCAGAAACTACTTTCATTAGCGTCTGTGACTTCAAAGTGTAAGGACGTATAATTGTTGATGGCGTGTGAATATGTGAATTACATCCAAACTTCTAGCCAGCATGGACGCTATCCAATTTTAAAAGTTATTAACCAAGTGAAATAGTGATGTAAAGTGTATATAAAACGAATAAATGTGTTTCTAATAAAAGTACGTTGATTTATGCATTCCATTCCACGACCACCTCCCCTGAAGATAAAAGTGGCGTCTGCTCTAACAAACTTTCCACCTTTTAGCAAAAACAGTGCTCCATTTGCTGCTATATCCACACTAATATGTGTTAACCATCTTTTAATACATCCCCGCCACAAATGGCGCCCAACGTGGGGCGCGAATTTGGAGTGGAATGCAAAATTAAGAGTGCGATAAATATCAAAAGGACGCTATCTCATCGTGCAGGAGAAAAACGCCATTAGACCATCGTCTGATATCAACAAAACATCGATACACGGAGAATCAACGTGGGAAAAACACCGGAGATCATCTGGTGAAACCAACTACCCAGGAGACGTAAATAACCGGACGAAGAACCAGCAGAAAAGAAAGTAGGATCAAAACTTTTTATTTTTTTTTACGTACATTTGATTTCCATGTTATTGAGAAACGGCAAAGTAACAGGACTTTCAACATTAAGTGAATTAGATAAAGGAATTGAAATGTCGCGAAAAGAGATAGAAATAGGAGTGGGGGAAGGGGCAGATAGGCCTAGTTATCAGGAAGGATTAGAAGGTGCGGAACAGGCGGAAATAAGCAAAGACCAAAGGTTAATGATGATGATGTTTGAAAGACTAGAACAAAGTTTAGGCCAGAAAATGAAACAAAATAACATAGAATTAAAACAGGATATAGAACAAAGTTTAGGTGAGAAAATAGAGGGAGTGAGAGAGGACTTGGAAAATAATAAAAAAGAATTAGGTCAGAAAATGGAACAAAATAACATAGAATTGAGACAGGACATAGAACAAAGTTTAGGCCAGAAACTGGAACAGAATAAGGTAGAATTAGGTCAGAAAATGGAGGAAGTGAGAAAAGACTTAGAACAGAAAATGGAATTAGGTAGACAGAACTTAGAACAGCAAATGGAATTAGGTAGACAAAACCTAGAACAGAAAATAGAATTAGGAAGACAGGAGTGTAAGGAAAATATGAAAGTAATGGAAACTAATTTAAAATTAGTTCACAAAAACTTAAATGAAACAAAGGAAGCCTTAGAAGCTAGGATAGAAATGGTAGGAGATAGGATGGGAAAGATAGAATCAGAGATGAAAGAGAATAAAATAGTGTTGGAAGAAGAAATTGCTAGATGTAGGGATGAAATAACAGAATGTAATACAAATGTAGACTGTAAGATAACAAATGTAAAAGCAGAAATAACTGAGGGATTAAGGAAAGAGATTGAGGTAGTAAAGAAAGACATTATTAATGAAACTGTAGAACAAATTGTAATTCCTAAAATTAAGACAATGAATGATGTGATGCTTTCACAACAGGATGCTATAAATGATATGAAACAAAGCCACTTAGAAATAAAGAATGATTTAAAATCAATTTGTGAAGAAATGAAAAAAGGGAAAGAAAATTTGGCTAATGTAAATGATGTTGTGAAGGCATTACAAAGACAAGATGATTTAGATGTAAGTAATGTACAAGATGAGAGTTATTTGAGTAATGTACAAAATGTTGACTCACCATACAGAGAAAGAGGTTCACAACCAAACAATGACACAACACATAACACATGTTACACCAACAGCATATTACATGAAATCACACCACCTACATTTGACGAGGAAAAGGGAGACGATCCAAAACTCTTTGTTAAAGAGATGGAAGAATACTTTAAAGTGAAAAGGATACCAAACGAGCTTAGGATGATGATAGTAAAGAAAAGCTTAAAAAACAAGGCATTAGAATGGCTCAGGTTAACACTAGCTGGTCATGAGTCTTATAGCTCATTTAGAAATTTATTCCTATCAAGATATTGGGGCCCAGCTAAACAAAACCAAACTAGGGTAGAGCTAGCGACAGGTAGATACGATCCAGCCAAAGGATTGTCATTAGTCGACTATTTCATGAAAGTAGCCAACAAAGGAAAGCTATTAGACCCTAACTTGTCGGAGGCAGAACTAATTGCCAGCATAACGAGACATTTCCCAGACACAGTGAGAACAGGATTAATTGTTGCAAGGCCGGTAGATTTTGCAGATATGATAGAACTGCTAACAGCCTTCGAAACACAAAATGGTCGGCCTAATGAACACAGACATAGGAACGGTCACCCAAACTCACCCATCCTAAATCGAGACACGACTACAAACAACCAGAGTGAGGGAGAACATAGAAATACTAGGAGTACCCATGAAAGGGGGAGAGGGGCACACCATTTCCCACAACCACATAATCATGGCGAGAGGATGGAGAACACAAGACAGCGGTACCATGACACGATACCGAGGGGTGAATCAAGACATCAAACATATACGTATGATCGTGGAAGACCAGGAGACCATACCCATCAAGTGAATCACATACGATTCAGTAGGGAACACTCGAACAACCACAGACCGTCATACGACAGAGGTTCACGCCAAAGGGGCAGAGACCAATGGTACACTGACAACACAAGACAGCAGGAAGTAGATGAAGACGTGCCAAATAGGGTAGAAGCTGCACAGAATACAGAAACGACAACCACCACCAACACTCAGGGAAATTACAACAACTAAGTTCGTCCCAACTGGCTGGATGACAAACAACAATATCTCAGCAACTTACAATTGACATCGACACCATGATGACTACACGAAGAGAGAGATGGACCACTGGTCATAACAAAACAGCTGGGTGACCACACATGTGAGCTACAGAATACAAATGGCAAGTTGGTAGGAAGATACCATAAAAATAAATTGAAGCCATACAAGGAAAGAACCAAATAACCTTTGTCAACAAATGTGTAAGGCAGGAGTAGTGGAGATGAAAGAAAGATAACAATTTTTAATGGGTTACTTATAGGAAATTATGTTCAGAATAGGATTACAACAAGGAAGAAAATCAACATAGTCATTGGCTATATCGACCACAAAGAGCATTGTCAACAAAGACAGATGAGAACACTGATTGTCATTAAATAAATGAATCATAGCGACGGAAGATAATATGTTTTTGACATAAGGATGTCAGGGACAAAAATAAAAATGAATTAATTATGATGAAAAAGATATAACATTTCGACACAAAGATGTCGAGGGTAAATGGAGAAGAAAAATAATACAATTACAGAATGATTGTAAGTATAGAAGTTTTCTCTTATAAAAATAAGAGACAAAGAAATGACAATTAGTGAAGTGAGGAAAACCATAATCAGAAAAACAATGCCCATGAATTGAGATGAATATAGCCAATGCTAAGCTCGAAGAAATGTTGAACCAAACAACAATGAATAATAACCCAATTAAGAAAATTAGTGTCATAAGTAACATCAGAGTTTAAGAACCGACTCAATAACCTGCCTATACATGAGCTTATAAGACAAAGAAGGCAAAGAACTGAATAAAATATTGCCATAAATAAGATCATAATCATTAGCTCAAAATTTGTATCCTGTTTTTCTCTCCTCATAGCAAAGAATACAAGTCAAAAACCACATGAAACACTTAAATTATATTTGTGTCAATGTCAAATGTACAATAACTGAGTATGTGTTGTATAAGAACTGAGTATGTGTTGTATAATAACTGAATATGTATTGTATGATAACTGGGTATATTGTACAATAACAGAATATGTTGAGTAATAACTAAATGCTTTATGCCAAAACTGAATGTGTGTTGTGTAATAACTGAATATGTATTGCATAATAACAGAACATATGTAATATGATAGCAGGATATATTGTGCAATAACTGAATATGTATTGTGTAATAATTGGACATGTTGTGTAGTAATCAAATGTGTTGTACAACAACTGAATATGTATTGTATAATGACAGAAGGTGTGTTGTATAATAACAACATATATGGTATGATAGCAGGATATATTGTACAAGGACTGAATATGTATTACATAATAATTGAACATATTGTGTAATAACAAAATGTGTTGTACAATAACTGGATATGTATTGTATAATAACCAAATGCATTGTGTAGTAACCAAATATGTGAAACTTATAAAGACATGTTGTATTATGTCAAAACAAAGGACAGAGACAAACAGTGAAGAAAACTATAAAGAAAAAAAAAAAAATATATTGTACAAAGTGATTGAATCATAGAAGTAGGGAGAAGTGTTGTATTGTGTTTCAAGATTGTGAATAAGGTGACAACTTGAAAAACAAAACAAGGGGCATATGAGACAGAATATTGACTAATAGAAGATTGTTCATATAAATATTTTTGTAAGAGTGTGTAAATTTTTTTTTAATTCTTTTAATTTGGGTGTATCAGGGACTTATTTCTTTTGATAATACTCAAAATAGACAATGTCTTCTCAACTGTTTGAGTTCGACCAATGAGAACTGTTGTGCGGATGAATACACAAGAATGGCGGTGTTGCGTCATAGAGACGCTCAGAAACTACTTTCATTAGCGTCTGTGACTTCAAAGTGTAAGGACGTATAATTGTTGATGGCGTGTGAATATGTGAATTACATCCAAACTTCTAGCCAGCATGGACGCTATCCAATTTTAAAAGTTATTAACCAAGTGAAATAGTGATGTAAAGTGTATATAAAACGAATAAATGTGTTTCTAATAAAAGTACGTTGATTTATGCATTCCATTCCACGACCACCTCCCCTGAAGATAAAAGTGGCGTCTGCTCTAACAAACTTTCCACCTTTTAGCAAAAACAGTGCTCCATTTGCTGCTATATCCACACTAATATGTGTTAACCATCTTTTAATACATCCCCGCCACAGTTTTTAGCAAGTATTACAAATAAATTGTGTTTAAATCACTATAAAATTTAATTACATTATGGTCCTATTGGCTTTTTGCTCTTGACAAACAAATATTATGAACAAAACTTATACCGATGGCAGTAGTAATGGAAGTAGTTTAACATCATACTATAGAATTAAATAGCACCCTAACATGTTAATGACAACAATTTCAACTTTCTAAGCTTGCATCAGTGGAAATACCATGTTGTGCCCAATATAAGCCACCCTCGCATATAAGCCACACCCTTAATATTCGAGAGGGGAAAAGAAAAAAAGTTTATACTTGAATATAAGCCGTACCAGGGTTTAATGAAGAAACATTTTATTGTACATATCTAAACATTTTCTCCAACATATGGTACAGCACACTCACAGCTAACACACTGCCAATATTGTTTTATTCACTGTCATCAGTATTCACTTCATCACTCTCACTCTCTCTTGCTACCGGTATTTTCTTCCCATAATACAGGATCCTCACTGCCATCCAGTGCATTCGATAAGCAGCATTTCTTGAGCCCACCAATGATTGAGTCCAATGAATGGTGGCCCGTGAAGCAAGGATCCACTTGCAGAGAAGGGTGACTGATGGCTTCTTAATCTTTTACCAGATGGTGTAACGGTATGATTTTTTTCCAGGAGCCAATCTAAATACTGTTTTCGGAGATTGTCTTTGAGTGGTTGTTTTGAGGTCGTGCCTCCGGGTATTACGACTAGGTCTGTATTTTGTACAGCAAGTTTGTTCTTTACTTCAGGAGTTAGATGTCGCTTAAAATCATCCAAGACATGGCTCTTTTAGCAAGCAGTGCTCCCGGTCTGCGATTCCAAATAGTAGAGAGCCAGTCAACCATCAATTCCATTGTCATCCAGCCCTTTTCCTGGCAACGAATCACTACACCCTCGGGAAAGCTTTCGTTGGGCATAGCTTTTCTCTTGAGAATCACATAAGGAGGCAATTTTCCTTCATGAGCCATAACAGCTAACATCAGTTATTCTGTTCTTTTTATTCCCAGTTTCTCTCAATGGGATGCTCTTTACCCCTTTCATGTCTACTGTTGTATTGCTCGGCATATAAGAAAATACTGGCATCTCGTCAGCATTGCCGATTTATTGCGCTGTCGCATTTGTATGCCATACCACTGGAAGTTAATCAGTTTCTCCTCAAAATCTGCTGGCGATCTCTGTGCTAGTGTAGTACTTCGTTGGAGGGTAAGGCCACTTTGCCACATAAACAGACAGCACCAACCAATACTTGCCCGAAATTCGCTTCGAGGTATGTTTAATTCTTTTGCAATGCCATTGCCTTCAGCTGGATCATTTCTTGTGAGATAGGCATTCCATATTTTCTCTCATCTTGCATGTAGGAAAGAACTTTAAGTTTCGGATATTTGCCACATTTCGGTCCTCTGAACACTTTTCTCGTTGAAACTGACTTTTTCCATTTTTCTTCTGAAGCAACCCAACGTCGGACATTGGCTTTGTCCAATACAAACTTTCTTCCAGCCTCTCTGTTGATTGTGGTTTTGGCATAATGCATAACTGCAAGTTTGAAGCTTGCATCGTAGGTATGCTGAATTCCTCAACTTAATGATGCTTTTCTCTCTAAATGATCCATATTGATATGAAATACGGCTAAATTCTTACTGGACCTGAGCTGTACATGCTTACGGATTGAAACACCAGCAAAAAAAAGTTTGCATTGTTGCGTCATGACATACCGCCAGTTTCAGTTAAAGACGCTATCTTCATTGTTGCAAACAAACATAATGTTTAAACAGTACCTATATGATATATAGAAACATAGGCAGCGAATATAAGATGCACCCTAACCTTTCAAGGGTGGAATTTGAATAAAAAGTGTGGCTTATATGCGGGATAATACGGTAATATGAAGCATAGATAACATGTGAAAGCAATGTTTTGCTACATTTGGTTATAATCAGCTATTCAATTGCAAATGAATATTAATTGGTTTATACCTGTAAGATCAACTGAAAGAACTTCAGTTAACTAAACAATTCTATCGCATACCTTTTGAATGTTGTAAAAAACAAGCTCTTTTGTTTTAGATATGATCCAGAAAGAAAGGAAAAAAAAAAATCCATCAGTGTCCGAACCTCCAACTTCAGTTTTACAAGCTGGCACTCTACCAAAGCACTACTGTGGTATCAAGCTACGGTTTTCATATTACTGCATTTCACGCTAAGAAGACCTGCTCCATTCGAGAACTAAATCCATCTATTAGGAATGCTGGGGATCTATAAATGTAATATTTGGGATGCTCCCAAATCCCCCCCCTTTTTTTTTACTTCTTGTGAAGTAGGTGTTTAGAAGGCACATAATCAAATTATGCTCCATATTGCTTCTTCACAGTCAAATTAAGGAAACAACATGCTTTAGTCTTTCATTCAAACAGAACCCATTTATGCTTGCTTTAATTCTTCCTTACTCTTTGGAGAATACGAAAGAAATATAATTAAGGCTTGTAAAAGGTTCACCTCCAGCCGAGAACTGAACTCGGAACCTAAACATCGTAAGCAAACATTCTGTTACTCCAAGGAAGTAACCACGCTAGCTTTGGTAAATGCCTTACAGTTTATTTTAAACTGGTAGGGTGAACTCAGAGGATCTTGATATTGTGTGTCATTTGTTACTGCTGTGTATTGGCCTATGCACTAGCAATCACCCAATGAGGTACAGGGCATGTAAAGCGATATAAATGGACAGTATTGGAAGCCCACATTCTACCAAAACTGCTTAGACCAAGCCATACACAAGTGAGGTAACAAGGGGCTGCATTGTGGCCCAAATATGCCAAGCACTTGGGCATGCAGAAGAGACTGCTTGGTTATAGGTGAAAAGGTTTCAGGAAGAGAGTCAAGAGGGGCTTAAGACAAAGCAAAGCAAGGAAGAGCAAAGAAGATCATGGCAGAGAATGACAGACCTATTCTAGAGGTCTTCAAAGAGAATCCCTTCCTTCCAGCCACAAGAATAACCAGAAATCTAAGTCTCCCAGTGGGTGCTGAGACTCCATGCTGCTGGCATCTGACATCACAAGCCTGCAAGAAAGGGTGCCTTAAGCAACAACACACGAAAGCTCGCATGGCATTCTGTCTCCAATATCTGTCAGCAAGTTAAGACTTCTGGGAGAAGACAATATGGTCTAACGAAAGTGTTTTCATCAGAACAGGATGGGAGATTTTCTTTGTGGCGACCCAACAATACTCAATTCAACCTTAAATATGTTGCCATTGCACGGAGTGGCAGGACCAGCCTAGCTGTGTGGGGCTGGATTAGTGCCGGTGGAGTTGGGCAGGTTGTTGAAATTTCCTCCACAAGGACTCCCAAGAATATCTTGCAGTTCTGGAGGACTACATGATCCAACAGTGTGATCTATCTACCTGGAAGAGGAAATGCCAATAATACATTTCATGCACGGCAACAGTGTGCATACATCCTGGATCACAGAGGCTTGACTTCAGCAACACCTATACATTTCAGTTCTGGAATGGCCTGCAAAATCTCTGGACCTTAATCCAATTTTGAGAACTTCTGGGCATTAACGGTTCAGGCATTAAGAGAACATGTCTGGGAAGCCTGGGACAGTATGAGGAAACGGCCTCAAATCAGCAGCTCTTTAGTTTCCTCAATGTCACAGAGACTAAATGAGGTCATTGAAAATAAAGGCTGGTGGTCTTCCTACTAAAGGAATAAAAACGAAGTCACCCACATTGTTTTGTACACTGTTGTTAGTTGAAGCATCTGGCATTGCCCCTGTTTTAACAATTCATCCCTACAACTTTTAGACTTAGGTTGCATTTGTCCAATAGCCTTGTGTTTCTTTGGGACATTTAAAAAATGTTACCTAATACACTTAAAGAGTTAATTGACACTATTAGGATACCATGAGGAACAAAAAAATAAGCAAAGTGAATAAATAAAAATACCAGAAGACACTATGCAAAAGTAATGTTGCACAATAACAAATACCACAGAAAAGTGAGTACAGAAAATTGTGTGAAAGTAATATGTTGAATTTCTATTTCAATCATACAGAAAGTTTCATGAATTGTTTGTAGAAGAGTGAGTAGAGAAAGATATGTGAGTGTGTTACGTAAAAGACGAGTGAGTGGAGAAAACCTCATGAGTGTAATACATTGCATTTGTATTTCAATCATACAGAAAATTGTATAAATTGTAAGCTGAAGAGTGAATAGAGAAGGGCATGCGAATACATTCCATAAAAGAACAGCAAGTAGAGAAGACCATGTGAAAGTAATATGGTGCATTTCTATTTCTATCACACAGAATATTGTGAGACAGAATATATGGTTAGACTCCAAAAAGAGGGCATTTATGTAAATATCTGTTGTAAATATAATTTATTTTTCATGTTGGTAAAGATTTGTTGAGTATTGAAAATGTATTGCCATTGTCTTAATTGTTAAAAAAGAAGTAATTGTTTAAAAATGTCAGTACCTGGGCGACCGAGCTTCGCTTGGCGTTTTTCGCTTCTGTTTTTGTGAAATCTTGTTTTTTGTGGGAGAAGATACTTATTTAGATAAACCTGAAAGGCAAACCGTTAACTAAATAAAACTACTTGTCGCAATTGTTAAGAGTAATGTCCGAGATACAAGAGATATAGAAATACATAAAAATATTTCATAAAGACCACCATTTCAGATGTAAAACGTCCACTGCTGAAAGCAGGCCTCCCCATAGATATCCACCCAGTTTGAGGTTTTCGTTGAGCATTTGTTCCATTATGGAGCTCAGTTCTTTGCTCCAGGACGTTAACATGTTGGCCAAGGTCCTTCATACTTCCGTCGAGTTCTTCCATGGCTTCCTTAACCCCGGCCAGTCGCTCGTTAGTATTCTCCGATAGACCTGTCTTCATATTGCAATTCCCATCTTCATCTTTTCCGTTTCAGAGTTTACATTTTCAATTTGGCTTCCATTTTTGTTCCCATATTTTCTATTCCGTAGTTTACATTTTTCCAATTCGGTTTTCATATTTGTTTCCTCTGCCGCATTCCAGAATTCATTTCATTTCCCATTATGTCCATCTTGGCTAACATTTGTTTCATCAACTGTTCCATATTGTGCTTTTCATCGCTCTCCTGGCACCAATTGTGATTACTTTACTTTTTTAACTATTTCTTTAATTTTTATTAAAACGCTGGAGCGACACTAAGCAAAATCAATGTTGAAGAATAAAAAATACTGCAGGAAGAAAAGCTGGTTGATAAAGCCATGTGAATGTACTACGCATTTATGTTTCAAACATATAGGAAATTGTATGAATTGTTCGTCAAAGCGGGAGTAGTGAAAGAAATGTGATTGTGTTTTACTACAGAAAAATGAGTAGAAAAACCATGTGAATGCTATATGTTGCACTTATATTTCAAGTGTATGGAAAAATGTATGAATTGTTTGCAGAAGAGGGAGTAGTATGTTAGGTAAAAGAAAAGGGAGTAGAGAAAACCATGTGAATGTAATACATTGCATGGTAAAATGGATTGCATAAAAACCTTCGCCATGAAAAAAATTAGATATGTCACTTTTCATGGCGATCAGTCAACCTGTTTTGTAATTTAATCACTCTTCAACATAAGATATGTATAGGCGTTGGTATGTATGGAGTTGATAAACTATAGGGAATAACATGTGAATTGTTATGTAAAATAAAAGTGAGTAGAGAAAGTAGTATGAATGTAACACGTCTTTGTTTCAAACATATAGCAAACTGTATGAATTATATGTTGAAGGGCGAATAGCGAAAGAAGACTGATTGTGTCTCGTAAAGGAAGAATTAAGAGGAAATCATGTGAATGTAATACGCTGCATTTATGTTTCAATCCTAGAATATTATATGAATTGTATGGTCAAGGGCAAACAGAGGAGGATATATGAATGCACTACGTAAAAGAAAAGCGAGTAGAAAACCATTTGAAAGTAATATATTGTGTAGTAAAATTGTTACCATAAAAACTCTCCATGAAAAAAATACATATACGTGCCGAATTTCGCGGTGATCGGTTAAGTGGTTTTCGAGATTAACAGTTAGATATATACAAACATTCAAGTTGTATAGATGATATGAATTGTTTGTAGAAGAGTGAGTGGAGAAAGACATGTGAAGGTGTTACCTAAAAGTGAGTAGAGTAAACACTGTGAATGTAACATGGAGCATTTCTATATCAAACATGCAAAAAATTGTATGACTTATTTCTAGAAGAGTAAGTAGAGAAACAGTTATGAATGTGTTACCCAAAAGCAAGTAGAAAAAACAGTATGAATGTAATATGTAGCATTTTTATTTCAAATATGCACGAAATTGTATGACTTACTTATAGAAGAGTGAGTAGAGAAAGAGATGTGAATGTGTTACCTAATAGTGAGAGGAGAAAACAGTGTGAATATAATATGTAGCATTTCTATTTCAAACATACAGAACATGGTATGACTAATTTTAAAAGTGGGGATAAAAGTGTTTTTTGGTGCAAAGTCACGTTTTTATGGAAAATTATTTACAGAAGAGTGAGTAGAGAAAGAGATGTGAATGTGTTACCTAAAAGTGAGTAGAGAAAACACTGTTAATGTAATATGCAGCATCTCTACTTCAAACATACAGAAAATTGCATGACTTATTTGTAGAAGAGTGAGTAGAGAAAGAGGTGTGAATGTATCACCTAATAGTGAGAGGAGAAAACAGTGTGAATGTAATAGCACTTCTGTTTCAAACATACAGAACACGGTTTGACTTATTTTAAAAGTGGGGATAAAAGTGTTTTTCGGTGCAAAATCACGCTTTTTATGGAAAATTGTTTATAGAAGACTGAGTAGACAAAGAGATGTGAATATGTTACCTAAAAGTGAGTAGAGAAACCGCTGTAAATGTAATATGCGACATCTCTATTTCAAACACAGAAAATTGCATGACTTATTTGTAGAAGAGTGAGTAGAGAAACACATGTGAATGTGTTACCTAAAAGTACTTAAGCAGAGAAACCACTGTGAATGTAATATGCAGCATCTCTATTTCAAACATACAGAAAATTGCATGACTTATTTGTAGAAGAGTGAGTAGAGAAAGAGGTGCGAATGTATCACCTAATAGTGAGAGGAGAAAACAGTGTGAATGTAATAGCACTTCTGTTTCAACCATACAGAACATGGTTTGACTTATTTTAAAAGTGGGGATAAAAGTGTTTTTCGGTGCCAAATCATGCTTTTTATGGAAAATTGTTTACAGAAGGGTGAGTAGTGAAAGGGATGTGAATGTGTTACCTAAAAGTGAGAGGAGAAAACAGTGTGAATGTAATAGCACTTCTGTTTCAAACATACAGAACATGGTATGACTTATTTTAAAAGTGGGGATAAAATGTTTTTGGTACAAAATCATGTTTTTTTATGGAAAATTGTTTATAGAAGACTGAGTAGAGAAAGAGATGTGAATGTGTTACCTAAAAGTGAGTAGAGAAACCGCTGTAAATGTAATATGCAACATCTCTATTTCAAACATACAGAAAATTGCATGACTTATTTGTAGAAGAGTGAGTAGAGAAACACATGTGAATGTGTTACCTAAAAGTACTTAAGCAGAGAAACCACTGTGAATGTAATATGCAGCATCTCTATTTCAAACATACAGAAAATTGCATGACTTATTTGTAGAAGAGTGAGTAGAGAAAGAGGTGCGAATGTATCACCTAATAGTGAGAGGAGAAAACAGTGTGAATGTAATAGCACTTCTGTTTCAACCATACAGAACATGGTTTGACTTATTTTAAAAGTGGGGATAAAAGTGTTTTTCGGTGCCAAATCATGCTTTTTATGGAAAATTGTTTACAGAAGGGTGAGTAGTGAAAGGGATGTGAATGTGTTACCTAAAAGTGAGAGGAGAAAACAGTGTGAATGTAATAGCACTTCTGTTTCAAACATACAGAACATGGTATGACTTATTTTAAAAGTGGGGATAAAATGTTTTTGGTACAAAATCATGTTTTTTTATGGAAAATTGTTTATAGAAGACTGAGTAGAGAAAGAGATGTGAATGTGTTACCTAAAAGTGAGTAGAGAAACCGCTGTAAATGTAATATGCAACATCTCTATTTCAAACATACAGAAAATTGCATGACTTATTTGTAGAAGAGTGAGTAGAGAAAGAGATGTGAATGTGTTACCTAAAAGTACTTAAGCAGAGAAACCACTGTGAATGTAATATGCAGCATCTCTATTTCAAACATACAGAAAATTGCATGACTTATTTGTAGAAGAGTGAGTAGAGAACGAGGTGTGAATGTATCACCTAATAGTGAGAGGAGAAAACAGTGTGAATGTAATAGCACTTCTGTTTCAAACATACACAACATGGTTTGACTTATTTTGAAAGTGGGGATAAAAGTGTTTTTCGGTGCAAAATCATGCTTTTTATGGAAAATTATTTACAGAAGAGTGAGTAGATGAAGAGATGTGAAAGTGTTACCTAAAAGTGAGTAGAGAAAACACTGTGAATGTAATATGCATGTATACAAAAATTTAACTCTTTCCATTTATTATTTATTTATGCCAACAAACTTACTGTTGGTGTTTTTAAACACACAAGCAGTGTGTGGGCATTGTTTGAAAGGTAGAACTGCTGGGATTTGAACCACAGACCCTCCGCTTACCAGGTGGGTGCTCTAACCATTAAGCTACTGTGACAAACTGCCAGAATGACATTGAATTCTCAAACCAGTTCTTATTTTTCCCGGTAAACCACTTCACTTGGAGTACTTATCTCAAGTTTTTGAAAAATCTTATGTATAACAATCAAAAGCTTAATCCTCCTATTATTACCCATTTTGATGATCTATTCTATGAATTAATAATAAAAAAGCCTACTCCTTCATTTACTTCCTGTTAACCAATTACTATAAATTGTTTTAATAATGATTCTATTGCATGCATTCTGCACACCATAATTGAGGTAATGTCCAACTGCTTAAAAAACAAATGAATAAATGCTAGCCTCAGTATTACATATGTACTCTTTACTGTTTACATTTTCATTAAAAGCTTAAGAATGGTTATATAACATTTTGAAGTGTACCTTTTAAAACACTACAAAATTCAAACTAGAACTGTACTTTGGAAATAGCTACAGTCAAAAAACGTGACATAACATAACAATAATGAATTAAACCATGTTAAATTATTAAAGCATTTAAATGGACTTATAAATTTAATAATTTCAGAGAAAATATCTGTTTTAAAGAATAGAGATTGTGTAGTGAATTTTGAAATGTTGCCAATTGATTCTGTTAGAAATTTCCTTTACTTACACTAGATGGTAATACTAATAACAATCCATAACATTGAGGTAGTAACCTTAGCAATGCAGATTAACAAATAAACAAGGAAAAGGAATTGTTATTTTATGCCAACCAACTTAATCATCGCTTTAAACACACAAGCCATGTGTGGCCAATGTTTAAGAGGTAGAATCAGGACTGAAAAATTCAATACCATAGCCAGGGTTTGAAGCATGGATTTTCCGCTTCATGTGCAGCTGCTCTAACCACTGAGCTACCATGGTAACTTGCCAGTATACATTAAATTCCCCAATCAATTCATATTTTCCTGATAGACCACAAGAGAATCTCACATTTGAGATAACTACCCCAAGGGTGACTTATAATCGTAAGTACTTTATGTCCAGGGCTTAATTAAAGGTTATTATCTAAGGTTTATTTAATTGTATCCAGGACATAAAGTATTTACGATTGTAAGTCACCCTTGGGCTACTTATCTCAGATGTGAGATTCCCTTGTGGTCTAGCGAGAAAATATGAATCAATTGGGGAATTTAATATCATGCTGGCAAGTTGCCATGCTAGCTCCAGTGGTTAGAGCAGCTACGCACGTGAAGTGAAAGATCCATGGTTCAAATCCCACCTAGGGCACTGAATTTTTCAGTCCTGATTCTACCTCTCCAGGAAAAGGAAGCAGATCATGCAATCAAATTATTGTAAAAACATGTTTTTCTGAATTTCCATGAGTGGAACTGAAATGATCCGTCAGAATTTAACAGCGAATTTCTCTTGTTGTGCACAACAAGAAAGTCCAATGCCAAAATGTTGAAAAGTTTATAGTTTTCTAGAAAAAAATATTTTTATCAAAACAATTTATCATCACCTGGCTGAATTATTATTGATTGAAGGTTCTTGATTTATGGCTACATTCATAGAAAATTGAATAAATGACAACTTTTTTCTTTGGCGTATTTCAATAGATTCAACGGTTTTTGTGTAAATTAAATTTGAAAAACCCACAATTTGTTACCTTTTTTTTAAAATTTCGCTATACACTAAATGCATGTATACATTTTGTTTCCATTTTTTCAGGGGATATTAAAAGGTGCATTTCCCATACAATCTTGATATACAATTTTTGAATAAAATGCAATACAATAGCTACCAAAGGTCACAGATATGTGACTGAGAAATTAAAGTATAGGAATAGTTGGCTCAATTCTTTAGAGAACCTAATTTAGAGACCTTTGTCCTCCTCTGAACCAAAAAGTGCCTTTTTGTGGGTTGCATGTAAGGAGACTTGTAAGTTTTGCACTTCAAAGGCAAAATACACTTAAATGTATAACATACCTAAAGACTTGCCAGCTGGGAAAATGACAGCATCCACTGGCTCTAATCTACCTTCTCCATGTTTTCCCAAGCCTGTGCCAGTAATGTAGCCCATTTGTGCCATTAAACGAGAGCCAATGCCCTAAAACAAAGCATAACTTTCAGTTTTCAAAGGAAATATTTAATAATTTGTTAATAAACAGTTTAGAATCACTTACTAAAGCTTCTTGGTTTACCAGCCGTGTAATGTTTATAAAATTGTTCTTCAAACTTTTGATCATATTTAACTCCATTATCAGCTGTACTCAGTACTATACAACTATAGTATGACTACTACAACCAGAAAAATCAGCAATAGCATAGCATAGTGTTGACAATGAACACAGAATTTTATTTGATGAGGTCACAGTTTTACATCACAGTAACCAAATTACAACACACTCATGAATAGGGCTAGGAAGTTCATGCATTTGCATGTTTTTTCATAGGGGTTAAAAATGTATGCTTTTACATTATGTGCACGAATTATGGAATTTTAAGTTATTTGGACGTGATTTTATGGTGCATATAACTGCATATTTTCTTGATTTTGATAAATGCATATTATTTCAATACTATAGCCTCTATATAGCATATTTTAATGATTTTTATGTTTTTTTTCCACCTGGATAATATTTTTCATATTGGTAGTGTTGCATATGATGATGTAACTCGCGAGGTGGTGAGAAGCAATGCTGAGTCATGTTGTTATGTAGTGAATCCCCTGTTTCCATCCTTTCAATATATATATATATATGTGCGTAGAGAATAATCAGTGCGTTATCTGAGAGGTTTATATTAACAAAGATGAAGTGCAGGTCAACGTTTTGAGCAGCACGATTATAGCAACGCTTGCCTCTGCGTGGTCTTCAAACGTAACAGTGTTGTGAACTGGTTCCCTCCAAATTAAATTAGGCGTATAAAATGTTAAAAAGCTCTTCAAATGCCGAAAATAAAACCAACTCAGAGTGCTAGATTAATTAATTTACAGAAAGAGTTTTTGGGTGATTTAATATCTACAGATAATAGGGCATGGTTTTGTGGAGCGTGTGACAAAAATATAGGGAGTTAGAAAAGATTTCAAATAGTTCGGCACATAAACACAGCAAAACATAAGGAGGATTTAATCAGAAAACTCGCAAACAAATAACCTGTTCTAAAACAATTAGTGGAGTGTTTAGGAAGTAGGGTTACTGAATTTTACTATGACTTGTGCCAAGTATTTTTAGCTGCTGATATTCCCTTGTTCAAAATTAATAATCCGATGTTTAAAAACTTTCTTGCCAAGTGTACTCAACAACATGTGCCTGAAGAAAGTACACTGCGTAAGACTTATGTAGGCCATTGTTACAATAACGTATTGTCAAATATACAAAATTTAGCGGATCAGTTTGTGTGGTTGTCTGTTGATGAAACCTCTGATTCTGAACGCTGTTCTATTGCTAATATAATCATGGGTGCCTTAAATAATGAACAAAAGACTACAGCTTATCTTCTTAATGTGTGCAAGTTGTTGGCCACTGAAAATGTAACTGTGACACAGTTTGTGATGGACTCTTTGAAATTGCAATGCCGATGTGGAATCGAATACAACTAGTTGCTTTTATTTGTTACCTTGTATGGTAAAATCAGGAAAAACTCGAAAGGTATTTTTCCTAACTTAATTCATATAACTTGTTAGGCCACGCTCTTCATCGAATTTCTGAGACAATACGCGATTCTTTCCCACTGGTAGATTTGTGTCCAGTACAAAGAGAATTTTTGTTAAATCTCCTAAAACAGTTAAGTTGCAGCACCTAATATCCGACTTCCTCCTGCACCGGTGTTAACTCGATGGGGAACATGGGTCGATGCACTTTTATATTATGCTGAGCACATAGAGATAATCGAAGAGGTTGTTCATTCATTGGATTCAAACGATGCTTCATCAATACAAACTGTGCAAAATATTCTGTCAGGCACTGGGTTAAAGAAGGATCTTAGTTTCATATCTGCCCATTTTTCTTTCTTACCAACAGCCATAACGGCATTGGAAGCTGTAGGATCTCCTTTGCATGAATCACTTACTGTGCTTGAAAAAACAATATGTGATCTAAGTTTGGTTCCTGGTAGCATAGGACAAAAAGTGAAAGAGAAAGTGAACTATGTAATTTCAAAAAATTCTGGTTATAAACAGATGTGCAATATTCGAGACATCCTCGAAAGAAAACCATCTGTCACACCAAGAGAGTTGACTCTCTCTGTGAAACAGTTAACATCATTTAAATATGGCCCTATAACATCTTGTGACGTGTAAAGAAGTTTTTCACGTTACAAAAGTGTTTTGCCAGACAGTAGACGAGGTTTTATTGTTGAAAATTTGTGTAGTGTTGGTTGTGAACTGCAATTTAGCAGTTAATAGTAGCAGCGGGACCACTTCTGCTTCAACCTCTAAGGAATAAGGTAACTTTATTATTTACACTAACTCGTCTACTGCAAAGGGACATGAACTGTTCTAATGAAATAGTGCATATTTCTTGGCATATTTTGAAGTTTTTAAGAGCATATTTGCATGCATATTTCAGTTTTTTTTAGGGCCTGAACTTCCGAGCCCTACTCATAAAAGAAGCAATTGAAATTAAATTAGAGCCAAATAATTTTAATACACACAATGGCCTACGATTGAGCACAGCTTGGACTTAAAAGAAGGCCATGATTTTGAGGTGGTCATTTGTTTCTTAGGCAGTTCCTGATGAAGGCCATGAGTTTGAGATGGCCATTTATTTATGAATTATTATTTCCTGACGATGGCCATGGAGTTACATATGGCTGAAAGCTCAAAGAACAATTTTATAGATATTACACGGCCGGTAACCCAAGAAGGTTTAATTAGTAATCATAGCCATGAAAACATCATATTTTATTTTAGTTTAGAATTGTTTAAAATCACTGTCAGTAAATATTAGCACGTATAATTTTAAACCAATATCTTAAATTATTCATTAAATGATTGTTTCTTGCCTTTGTATGCTTCTCCCATTCACCCAATGCTCTAGATCCTGGTGTATTCAGAAGTGACTGCTCTACCAAATACGAATCTACTTCTTCAGGAGCTGCCATTTCTACATCCACTTCACTATCCTCATCCTTACTGCTACCACTACTACTACTGCTGCTGCTGCTGTTAGATTCATGTGCCTCACTCCCATCACCTGCAAAGAGTTGGGAAAGATAAGCATTTATTTATTTATTTACTCATTCATTTAGAGAGAGGTATGCATATACATATCCCTTGCCCTAAGTTCCATTCCCAGTTCATGAGGATTACATAATTTGTTAATGTGGCACATCTGTGTGGGTATGCCAGCCTCTAATCAACTGACAAATTGGATGAAGGCAGATCATTGGATAGTCTGGTCTAATAAGACTGTTGAACCAAAAAAGAAGAACTTTATCAACCAAATGAATTTATATATAATCAACTAGATAGTACAAAAAAGAGAATCTTTTTAACGCATGGCTTAGCAAAACATTGTGGTTAACAATGAGTGAAAGAAATCAACGTCTCTTTTAATACTGTAGACAAGTTTTATTTAAACTATACCTCACTTACTTTAGAAAATTAGGACATGTTTAGAGAACAATTGTTCCCATCTTCAGCTAACAACTGACTGATAGATGTAGATGTCCACTACACTGGTGGTGGTGGCAGTGGCGGCAGTGGTGGTGGTGGCAGTGGTGGTGGTGGCAGTGGTGGTGGCAGTGGCATGGCGGTAGATGTCTTCTCGTTTAGGGGAATGTCCTGCTTTTCTATCAGGAGTTTTCAAGAGTTTTCTTAAAAAATTATTAAAAGAAACTACAACTCTCACAGCAGCAAAAACAAAAATGATATTCAAAAAATTCACATATCATCCATGGGCCTTTGATAAATTTAAAAAGGTGTTCAAGGAATACAACATTGAGCTAGCAGCAGTAAACCATTACTCCATAAAAAACCTACTACTTTCAAACATCAAAGATGATATTCCACCTAACAAAAAATCTGGCATATACCAAATTGAATGCAATGATTGTAATGAAATATACATAGGAAAAACCAAAAGAAATTTAGAAATTAGATCCAAGGAACACGTTAGAAACATTAAGAGTAAACAATTAGAAAAATCAGCGGTTGCATTTCACTTTTGAACAAAAAATCATGGCATAAAGCTAGAACCGAAACTTCTCAAACACATAACCGGAAAACAAGAACTGTCCACATGGGAACAAATCTTTATTTTAAAAAATAGAAACCGAGTATTTAATTTCGACATTCCTCAGAGAGACATTTTCAGTAAGTTCATTGAACCGCCACCAGAAGAAACACCAGAAGAAGCATCACCATCTGCACCATGAAACACCATGGAAACCCAGTTATTGTCCGCTTGATAATGGAGGAAAGTTAACCTTCGAAACGCGTCCCGGAAAAATATGTTGTAAGTGTTGTTCAGTGTTATTAATTAACTCACCTTTTAAATTAAATTATGAGAGAGTTTAAGAGGTAGAACTGGCACTTAAAAATTCAACGCCACAACTGGGATTTGAACCACAGACCTTCAAATCCCAGTTGTGGCGTTGAATTTTTAAGTACCAGTTCTACCTCTTAAACTTTGCCCACACACGGCATGTGTGTTTAAAAACACCAACAGTAAGTTTGTTGGCATAAATAAATAATAATTATGAGAGAGTTGTTTACTCTATGGCCTTCTTCTTTGCATATGTGGCAGAGAAAGTAATGAATGACCTATGAATGTTAAAAATAAACGTGCTCTGCAACAGAAACTTCAATTTATGTACACAGGTTTAAAACGTGTCCAGCTCTAAGTCCTTTTTAGCATACACAATATGAATAAGTTTCCAAAGTGGTAAATCTTCCATAATAAACATGATTCTCCAAGTAGGTTTCACATTTAGAAAATGTAAAAAATGGCTAATGTTAGTTAAAAGCCTGAACACGTAATCACTTGGTAATTATTATTTATTTATGCCAACAAACTTACTGTTGGTGTTTTTAAACACACAAGCCGTGTGTGGGCAAAGCTTAAGAGGTAGAACTGGAACCTAAAAATTCAATGCCACAACTGGGATTTGAACCACAGACCTTCCGCTTGCCGGGCGGACGCTCTAACCACTGAGCTATTGTGACAAACTGCCAGAATGGCATTAAATTCTCAAGTCACTTCGTATTTTTCCTGGTAAACCACAAAGGCAGTCTCACATCAGAAACAATTACCCCAATGGTGACTTACTATTGTAAGTACTTTATATCCCAGGATTAAATAACCTTCACATGGTAATTATTATTTATTTATGCCAACAAACTTACTGTTGGTGTTTTTAAACACACAAGCCGTGTGTGGGCAAAGTTTAAGAGGTAGAACTGGAACTTAAAAGTTCAATGCCACAACTGGGATTTGAACCACAGACCTTCCGCTTGCCGGGCGGACGCTCTAACCACTGAGCTATTGTGACAAACTGCCAGAATGGCATTAAATTCTCAAGCCAGTTCGTATTTTTCCTGGTAAACCACAAAGGCAGTCTCACATCAGAAACAATTACCCCAATGGTGACTTACTATTGTAAGTACTTTATATCCCAGGATTAAATAACCTTCACATGGTAATTATTATTTATTTATGCCAACAAACTTACTGTTGGTGTTTTTAAACACACAAGCCGTGTGTGGGCAAAGTTTAAGAGGTAGAACTGGAACTTAAAAATCCCAGTTGTGGCATTGAATTTTTAAGTTCCAGTTCTACCTCTTAAACTTTGCCCACACACGGCTTGTGTGTTTAAAAACACCAACAGTAAGTTTGTTGGCATAAATAAATAATAATTACCATGTGAAGGTTATTTAATCCTGGGATATAAAGTACTTACAATAGTAAGTCACCATTGGGGTAATTGTTTCTGATGTGAGACTGCCTTTGTGGTTTACCAGGAAAAATACGAACTGGCTTGAGAATATAATGCCATTCTGGCAGTTTGTCACAATAGCTCAGTGGTTAGAGCGTCTGCCCGGCAAGCGGAAGGTCTGTGGTTCAAATCCCAGTTGTGGCATTGAATTTTTAAGTTCCAGTTCTACCTCTTAAACATAATCACTTATCACTTTGGTGCTGTTTTTGCGATTATTAACGTCGCTATGTCTTTAAGCTAATGAGATCTTTTTGATCTCAGGGCTTGGTAACGGATGGAATGAACATACACTCGGGTTTAACTTTAGTCAAACATTTTATTTGCACCTTCTTGTTCACAATTTTTAAATCGTATCACAGTAGAAAGTCTTATTTTAGCGGATCAACTTCCCTAGCATCGCCGAAATTTAATTAAAGGTCTCTAAACACTTAGTAAATTCACTTTTACTATTTCATGACGCGTACACATAAAAATGCATCCATCCATGCCGAATACGGAGACGCTAGTGAACAGTTTTTTGGCGTCGTTTGACGCGACACCACCTTTTTCATATTCATCCGCGCTATTCATCAAATAGTTCTTTCTCGTTAGGGAAGCGATCCCTAATCCTCCTCCCCACTTTTATTATGGAACACAAACAATTCTAATAATTATACACATATATTAAAATCAAATATGGAAAGATTTATGACGTCTTTGTGCAAACTTAGTTGTTCGTAACAATGAACCTTATCAACATGTTTTCGTCATTTAATTATCTCATACCAACATCAAAAAACGAATTACACTTTCAACAAACATTTACATGAACGATTTTCTTTTGGGGTCTTCTAATATTCTGTCTCAACTTCAGTTTGCTTGGTTTTTATTCATACACTATAGACACTCTTTCTGGGTATTCTGGGATTTTTACTGCCTTATGTACGAGTAGTTTCATCACAGTTCTAAAGAAATATAATACAGGGATATTCTCTTCCTCTGTAAGAAGATTCAATACCTGAAAGAAAAATTAACTTAACACTAAAACCCTCCTACAAGGCTTCCATTAACTATGCAATAATATCTACACATTATTTACACTTAATGCAGAGGAAACTAAATAAAAATGAGGACAATTAACAATATAAAACCATACACTACAGAAAAGATCAAGAATGACTCCAAATTTTTACAGGCTTCAAAGAGGTACGAAGAAATGCCAGAAGGGGTGAATCTGTAAACTTAGCATGCTCACCAGAAACTGTGAATTAATAAACTTACTTAGAGGTAAGATGTCATGTAAATCCATTTCTGACTTCTTCCCACTTGATTCCAGTTTCACTTCACATTTGCCCTTTTGTTCGCATGTTTGTACAACTCCTCTATGCCATAGTTTGTCAGTCCCTTTTACAAGCACCCTAAGTCCAGGTCGGATAACAGAAAAGTCTGGTTCTCTGCGAGGAAGAATAGAAAGCATTTCTTTACTTAGTAGCTTCATTTCATGTGGTACATATCAAAAGATGCTGTAAGCCTTAGATTACTTACTTGTATTCCTTCAAAGATGACAGGAACACCAACTCACCATGAGAGAAATGGCACTTTTCATCTGAGAAGCGGCATTCTCCTTCCAAAAAGTATGGACATGGCAGCATCTCCCGATGTGTGGGATTTGTGAACATTACTCGTACCTGTAATTTTTAAATGTTCAAAGGAAGTTCCAGTCATGTGAGAAATTTGTTCAAAAATTGGACACAACAAAACAGGAGCTGAAATACAGACATTACAACTTTTTTTTCACATTAGAAAATTATAAACGGTGTGTGTGTGCATGCGTGCGTGCATTTGTGTGTGTGTGTGTGTGTGTGTGTGTGTGCGCGCGCATGCGCACGTGTCTCAGTCTGTGGACATCATAACTCAAAAACAAAAAGTAGGTTAAAAACCAAAGTTGGTATGTAAGTTTAATGTCTTTCAAGGATGCAACACAAAGATTTTGAAGAAAATAGCCCCACCCTAAACTACCCTTCACATGGAAAATTTGTCGAAAGTTTTATCACATCTCCCAGTAGGAGAAAATCCCGATGCGGGTAACAGGAATCGAACCCAGGTCCACGCTTGGTAAGCAGTAGTGCTACCACTGCACTAAAGAGACAACCCTTATATTAGTTATTCCATGTAAAAAGTAAGAACGTGAACTTCTGAAAAAAATAAATAAATAAAAAATGTGAATCAGCTATGAGAATTATTTGTATTTGTCAAAGAAGAAATAAACTGTTAATTACGAGAATGTAAAAGAATTTTGTGATGTATTTAAAATAAATACAGTGAGCATATTATCAAATACAAAGTAACATAAGTAAATCGTCACTTTAAGTAAGTACACTTCACACATTGTGAAAGTAAATTGAGTCAAATAACAAAACAATTAGAAAAGGTTCACTTCTTGCACTTATTAATATTGTGGTGTTCCCTTATCTCTGTGGAGTCACAGAGACAATGATTAAGGTTAGTTAAGTTGGCAATAATTAAGCCAATGGTGGGGGAAGCCAGGTAGTAAAGGTCAAGCATAGCCTGGTCTCTCTCTCTCTCTTATGTGCGAACCTTCGGAGGAACAGGGTGTAATGCCGCATCTCTCTCTGCACACATGTTGAGCAACACACACAGGTATTTGGTATGTAAATGATTCTATTAATTGTAACTTCACTTGTTTTAGTAATCTAAATTAAATGTTCTGTTGTTGTTTGGTAGAATATGGTTGAGATTGATTTAATAATGGAATGTAACCCTTCCTAGTCCCCCCAGTACCAAAATAGCTTTACCTCTGAGTTTAATGCCCCTAGTTGAGCCTAAATTAGCAGGCTTACGACATATTGTTGGAGTTGCCGGGTAAATTACAACATATTGGTGGTCGGCACTGGGTATAATGAAATTAAGGATGTAAAACAAATTTTTTTTTCTCGCCTTAAAAAGTGTAAAACATGTAACGTAATTTTTGGCCACTACGTGTTTGTGTATTATAACTTTGGTATCTTGCTAGCTTCATTTCTTCAGTCTAAATGTTAATCCTCTTTATAAAGTGAGTTACATGTAAAATCCTGGTTAAAGTGGTGTAATTTTTGTGAAGTTTTTAGTGTTTAGTACTTTGGTCATTATACCCTTAAATTTTTTTTCTATTACTGAGTTATGTTATTCTTAAATTACCACTATTATGAGAGGTAGAACTGGACCTTAAAAATTCAATGCCACAACTGGGATTTGAACCACAGACCCACTTACCAGGCGGCTGCTCTAACCATTGAGCTATTGTGACAAACTGCCAGAATGGCATTAAATTCTCAAACCACACACGGCTTGTGTGTTTAAAAACACCAACAGTAAGTTTGTTGGCATAAATAAATAATAATTACCACTATTATGTTTTGTGTATTCTAGTTGTGTTAATTTGCTTTTAATCTTCACATTTACATCTAAAAGTTTGTACTGAAAAAGTGTATTTCGCTCGGAAATACATGATACCATGTGGTCCTACATAACGACGGAATATTTGCATTTTTTTTTTAATGTTTATGTCTAGAAATTTTCAGAAAGTACTTTTGACTATACTAATTTCTTTTGTCATAATATAATACTAATTATTTTACCTTTTCAACATGGAAAAGCAGAGAAAAGATTCATTGTTGCTATGACTACAAGCTAGTAAGAATTTAAGTAAATCTTAAACTCTGTGGGCAAAACATACAAACATTTAGCTATGCATTATGCACACATATTATTAGGCAACAACACTCAACAAGCACTAGTTTCCACCAGACATTATGTCACATTTGACATTACATAAATGGTATCTGAGTGCCGCAAATTGAAACTCCTAAGCCTGAGATAAATAACAAGCTATGTACAGCATCCAAAGCTTCTATAACTTCAAGAGCACCCACCAGCACCCTTCACCCCAATAACAAACAACCAATCACCCAATATCCTCATACAGCCTATACGCTCCTCTTGTATGGGCAGCTCAATTACAGTACATGAAAGTGAATAATATGGTAACACCGTGGCCAAGCAGTTAGACCATTCACCTACCACCTAAGTGGCCCGGGATCGATTCCAGGGAATTTGTAGTGGACAAAGCAGTGTCTGAGCAGTGTGTGGGCAATGTTTGAGAGGCAGAATCAGAACTGAAAAATTTGATGCCACAGCGGGGATTTGAGCACCCTCTGATTCTACCTCTCAAACTCAATTTATATTATTTACCTGAATCTGATCCATTCTAGTAACATCATCTGCTGGCTCCACACCAAACACCAACGCATTATGGTAACTAGTCTCTCCCCAATGATGAGTATGTGGTGCCTGACATTTCATGCCTTGGAGTGCCTTTATATCTTCCTGCAAACAAATGAGTTTGTCACATCAGCTGTACTCTTTCAACTAAATTAGAACTGCAAATGTTTGTAGTGTCTGCAAAATGTACTCTTATGTAAATTCTGGGATGTTAAGCAAGGAGGAGTGTATAAGTTGACTCCTTTTTCATTTTTCTAAATTGTAGTTACTTCACTATGCTGGATTGCAAATGTATTGAATTTAGATGACTGATGTTAATTATAATGCAATGGATGAGCTTAAGTTGGTTAAATTATATAAGGAAATAATGAAGCTATTAACAGTGAAGCAACAAGAATCTAAAGTAAAAACAAATTAGAAACTAAAAGCTTCACTTATCTTAGTAATATTACAAGTTGTTTGGTGCTAACAAGTTTCTAGTTGACTCCAAATCATTCTCAAAGCTACTGTTTTTACTTTAGATGGTTGTTGTTAGCTAATGCTGGATTTCTGACAATGAAGTCATTAATCCTCTTGCTCTCCAATATTTTTCACTGATGATATTGAAGAGAGCAATAGCAGTAATAGTAACCGCTTTTTAGAGAGCACCATATTTTTATGTTTTGGCGGTCACATCGCTCTCTCACAACCCCCAGAATGTCTGGAGGACCACACCTGTCGTTGGTTTACGGGTCTCACCGACCTGACCGAGAAAATTATCAAAATAAATTCACAGACCATATCCTCTGATTACCAATCACAGGACATATTATTTACATGCCATGACAGGTCAGCATGTTAGGGGATAAGATTTTATAGAGAAATTAGAGAAATGGAGAGGTTGGAAAAATAAAGACTCCCTAGCCCTCGGGAACACTAATAGCATCGGGGTCAAAAGAGAACAAGAGATGACCAAGGTAAGGCCAGATAGAAAAGTTACAGTGAGGAGCAAAACACCAGTAAGTGGAAGTAATGTTCTGCTCAGCTTGGGTACCTTGTGGTTAAATTATGTTTAAACCAGATAATTGTTTCTTAAAATCTAAGTCCTATTTTACCTTGTATATTAGCATTAAAACTGATTTCATTCAAGCATATACCCCTCCAAAACTTTCATATTCTCTTCTCGTGATTAACTAAAGACATCCATTTCACAAACTGTGCTTCGCTTAGCATGTGGCGGGGACTAAAGAGATCATACACACCTACCTGTCAAAAGCAGTGCAATTGTATTTCTGATGAAAATAAATTTGGGATTCTTCCTGACACAAAATATAATTATATAGTTTATTAATTAACTAACTAAAGCACTTAAACATTTAAAGAAATTAGTTAAATGAAATATGAAAAGCTTTTTCATAAAAACAATTCTAAATTTAAATCTCAAAACTGTGTGTTCTTAACATACTACGTCCTTTCTCAAAAACTGTAAAAGCTGAAACTTTCTAACTTATACACAATAAAATATTAAATGCACTGAAATATAACTACATTTTTACTATGGTAAATTATATATATTTCTTATTTATATTGTATTTATTTCTTATTTATATTATATTATAATTATATATTGATAAATTATATCTTGAACATTTTACTTAAAATTTTAAGCAACATTTTAATTTTCAATTTCACCAGAGAGGAAACCCAAACACATAATACGAGCATTATTAATTAAATTCTTTCATTTTAGTGAATTCAATTCAGTAGTGAATGGTGAACTAAATTCCTACTATATATAAAGAAAAGAAAAACACTTACACAGATCCTTTTGGGTTCAGTAGACACCTCAAAAAACATACATTTCTAGTGAAATCTTGATATCAGGCAGAATGAAATGTTCCTCAACTTATTTCAGATAGATGGCAGAGAAAGCAAAATGGTTATACAAAATTTCAACAAAATGAAGAGGATCCATAGGTTATAGAAAAATCAAGATATACATTATTATTTATTTATGCCAACAAACTTACTGTTGGTGTTTTTAAACACACAAGCCGTGTGTGGGCAAAGTTCCAGTTCTACCTCTCAAGATATACATTTTATTTATAGACCAATATCCCAAAATGAAAATTGTATGACCCATTTTTGAGAAAATAAAAATAGAATTTAATTGGTAGTATGGAGTGGGAACTTCATGCTGCTGCAGTGGTTTTTTTCAGATAGGATGAGCTCTTGTATCTGGAGGGTTTCGTCATTTTCTAAAAGGGCAATATTTTTCTTTAAGTTTATATATTCTATTTTTAATAACATGTGATTTATTCACTATAATCTTTTAAGAATATTAAAACACGCCAACTTTAATTGTAATTTCAACATTTTGTATGTCTGGAACCCTTATCTGAATCTTGTCTGAACTGATAAAAAGCTGAAACTACAATACATTTTGAAACTTTCTTATACACAGTTATGAAAGTAACAAGATGTGCTCAGTTATACTTCTTTATAGTACTGGATGAGGATGGCATAAGGATGGTCATGTAAGTTTATATTTTTGTTATTCTGAGTTTTGAAATTCTGTTCCAGACATATAAAATACATAAATATGCCAATAAACAACATTTCACATCTCCAATATAAAGGAATATAAAAAAAATTAAATAATTATCTAACAAAAGTACAGACAAGTCATCACAGTAATTCATGTCCAATATTCTGTATCACTTTCTTAAAGATGCTGAACTAAATCAAAGTTTGGTTTTCATCACACTATTTGTTTTTGCACATGTCTAGCTCTCTCTTACGCGCACTCTCTGTCTCTCGCACTCTTATCTCTCTCTCTAGCTCTCTCTCAAGCACATGCTCTCTCTCCCTCCCTCTCCCACCATCTCTCTCGCTCTTTCTTTCTCTCTCTCATTCTCTCTCTTGCCTCTGTAGTGTGCTCGTAGTGTGTCTGCCTCACATCCGAGAGGTCGCGAGTTCAAATTTTGCTTAGGGTGAGTTATCTGGATAACGTTTTCCCTTATCGTGAGAAGAATAGGTCTATGGGCCTTGGGCTCGTTTGAGTATCATTTCACCCATTTCATTCATTCACTGTCCGACATGATACTATGTTGGAGGACGTTAATAAAAAAAAACTCTTCCCCCCCTTACCTTTCTCTTTTTATACAAGTAATTTTCTGGAAACATGTTTGGGTTCTGGGGACCTCAAAACATTTATTTATGGCTTGTGATATCTACTATAATAATGTTAGTGAACCACGCTAATATAATGTGACAGGTATATATAGGTATCTTTCTCTGTAGAGTGCTGCAACTGCTAAATATTATTTCCTGTTTCACCATAAATAAGATGCATACCTCCAAGCTGTAAATGTTCTCCTTGTTGCTCACAGACAAACCTCGACTTACTATTAGGACGCACAAGCAGTTAAGCAAGAGTAAGCTGCCCAATACAAGAAAGTACATGATGTTTGATGTATTATCAAATGATTTTTTAGAGATTTGAACACCATTAAATCTTTAAAACACCGATACGAGCTACTGAAAAGCAATATTTTTATGTTCATGAAGCACTTTTAGAGGTATTCTAATCAATTTTTCATTTTACTTGGCATTAATACAGCTTACCAGCATTTGAAGCCAAAATTCCATTAAACTGCATTATGGTTAGTCAAGGAGTGGTAACTATATCAAATTGCTTATAAAATTATTTTGGTATACTTCATTAACTTCCTGCATATATGCAGCAGAGAAGGCAATTATCTACACTGAACGGTGATTTCTGGGCTAGTCTACAAATACATATTGCTTTCTACTTCCCTTCCTCAATTCTTTTTTCAATTAAAACAAATTCTTAAAAGAAATGTGGAAACACAAGGGCCGTTTTTTTTTTTTTCGCTTAGTATAGAAGCTATGTGAGTGGCAGAAAGTGGACGTGCACTGTAGGCTACTGCGCAACTCTCGCACTACACACTCCGCCATTGCAGACCTCAAGGCATCAGTCTTTGTTTCACTACGCCACATAAACATGGATGCCGTCATTGTTGCTCCCACCAAGTGTGAATTATAAAGTGTAATTCAGTCTCTGCAAGCAGAAGGGAATAGTGCAGCAGAAATTCATTGGAGAATGAGCCGAGTGTACGGTGATAACTTCATGAGTGATGGTGTTAAAAGTTTTAACGATGGCCAAAATGACATGCATGATGAAGGGGGCCAAGGTCGCAAGTCTGTCGTTACAGCCGACCATGTTGAACGAGTTGACAGAATGGTTAGAGAAAATCGTAGGTTTACCATAACTGCTTTGTCTATGGAAATTCCGGAAGTTTCAAGATCTGTCTTACACTCTTATGATTACTGAACATTTAGGCTGCAGAAAACTTTGTGCTCGTTGGGTTCCAAAAATGTTGACGGATGCCCACAAAGTCACCAAATGGCGTCAGCTTTGAATTTCCTTGACCGTTATGATGGAGAGAACTTTTTGAAATCAATTGTTACTGGAGATGAAACTTGGACCCAATACGACACACTGGAAGCAAAACGACAATCACAATGGATGCATCCAAATTCACCAAACAAACCAAAAAGATTCAAACATTCAACAACAGAAAGGTTATGGTTACTGTGTTTTGGGACCAAAAAGGTGTGTTGCTTGTAAAGTTCATGCAGCCTGGAACCACTATCAATGCAGCTGTTTATTGTGAAACTTTACGACATTTGCGGAGAGCCATTCAAAACAAACAAAGAGGAATGCTGACTTCAGGAATTGTGTTGATCCATGACAACGCTCGTCATGGCACAACCCAACGGCTCCTTGAACAATGTCAATGGGACATTTTCGATCATCCGCCGTACAGTGCTGACCTGGCACCCAGCGACTTTCACCTTTTCCCTGAACTGAAGACGTGGCTAAGAGGGCAGCACTTTCAAACCAACGAAGTTCTTCAAAACAACGTTAATGCTCATTTGAAATCACTGGTGGCAACATTTTTTGAAGAGGGTATTGCAAAGCTTGTCCACAGGTACAACAAATGTCTCAATCTTTTCGGTGATTATATTGAAAAGTAACCATAAATGTGCAAAACTTTCGGTAATAAAATAATTGTTTTTTATGAACTTGTCTTTTATTTATCCTCCAGACATTCTAGAGGTTGTGAGAGAGCGATGTAACCGCCAAAACATAAAGATATGGTGCTCTCTAAATACTGCTATGTCTCTTCAATATTTATGAAATATTGGAGAGCAAGAGGATTAATGACTTCATTGTCAGAAATCCAGCATTAGCCAACAACAATAAGCAGCATATTTATGAATTTTAATCATACCTGAATATCAGGAATAGTTTCACTGGTTCTTCCTTTTGAAGTACTCTGTTCATTTGATTCAAAAGCGCCACTTTCTCCAAGTTCTGCCTTAAATTAAGAGCAAGAAAGAAATATTCAAGCCTTCATACATGAAAGTAAATAAACATGCAAACTTTCAGGAATACAATGTTTCTAAATCATGCACAACGTAATATTAATCAATGTACAAGTTACAAATGCATTTATACATAAAATAAGGCATTCAAATATAAAGCATTAACAAAACAAAGAACCAAATAAACCATTTCTCAAACAGATTACTGTATTGTATTCCAAAATCTGTCTATAAACATTTATAAATCTACACATTCACAGTATAATTTTGCTTTCAAAAGCTTCTCACAACTGTCATAATGGATTAAGCCTAAGAATCATTACACAATTAAATGCTTTAACATGAGAAAAACTGAAGTTACTGTATAAGAAAGGAAAAAGGGGGCAATAACATTGGCTAATAATATCATTGGATATTAATGATTCTTTAAAGCCTCTGGGAGATAAAACAGCTATATTTTGTAAATAAATAAATTGAATTATTGAGTCAATGTTTAACACTATATCACTTCAACATGTTTTGAAGCTTTTGGACAAGTGAGGTTAAACACATTAATATTAAAGTTACGTTTTATTTACACTATACCTCACTTTGGAAAATTGGTGTATGTTTCAGGAACAATTGTTCCAATCTTCAGCTAACAACCGACTGACTGATGTAGATGTTTTGTTGTCTGGCAAACTATCAATGGTGGAGCTTTCTGGTAGCAGTGACATGAACCTGCTAAACTGGTCCATTGGTGGGAAATTGATACTCATGATCCTGTTCTTGTTTTTTATAATGTGGATGTGTTTCCAAACTGAGAGCTCAGTTGGGTATCTTTATGTCCTGAGAAGATTGGCTTCCTGAATAATTTCATGGTGGTTGTTCCAAAAATGAGCTCCTATGACCGATTTTTCAGTCTGTTTGTGTTTTATTCACCTGATGTGTTCTTTTAATCTAGTTTTCAAATTTCTTTCAGTCTTACCTATGTATATTTAGTTACAGTCTACACAATTAATCTGATGAATGCCTGAACTCCCAAGTTCTTGAAGACCCTCTCCCTCTCTAGTAATGAACACCTTTATTGTAAAGATATGGAGTAATCTGCTTCGTCTGGTCTTCTGGCATTGTTGCAATCTGCCTGAGATTGATGTAAATTTTGTAAATTTATTCTATTTAATGTGGCTGATTTTACTTTTATATTACTTATATTCCTGTCTTTTCTTTTTATTCGCAACCCATATACAGGAGTCAAATGTGGCATTTTTTCACAAAGCAACATGAGTGGGAGCCTATGTAGTGATTTTTTAATATTGCATCCCAGATTTAGTCCTGGTGGTTGCATGGCATATCACAGTAGATTCTTAACTGAATACCTAAATTTGAGTTTTGAGATCTTGTTTATATTATCAGGGCAGGTTATGGACAGGGAAAGCTAATTCATGTTCAATTTTATTTTATTCAACTACTTTAAATGAGTTTCAAAATTATATCGAATACTTTACAAACCCACTGTCTCTTGAATAATTTAGAAATATATACTGTATGCCCAGAATGTAGATAAGCAGTGTCAAAAGGTTAAGTACTGGACACTACTGATAGTAAATTAGTATTAGCATATCTTCAGAAAATTTTCTTATGTACTAACTACTATCTTCACGGTGACAGGAAAATAAAGCATTCTTAGCTATTTTCCATATATATCTATATGGAAACTATAATAAAAATCTTCCCAGGACTAAAGTACTTACAAATCAAGCGAGATGGCTCCGCAGTAACTTGTCAGGCTCACATTCAGGAGATTGTGAGGAAGTTGACCTTCCTCAGTTATGATGATTTTTATTTGGTTGGGGGGAGGGGTGGTTTCCCGGGTCACCAGCAAATACTGGGAAGGATAATTATATCCCTTGAATTTCCCATCCCTCCATTTAATGTTGTTGTTTTCTAGCGCCTTGCATCTGGCAATGAAGCCATTAGCATTCGTGCCTTCCAATACTTTTGAACTGTAGTTTCTTCTGATCTTAATGCTTCACAGGTCTTCAAGTGTTCTTCATTCATTTCTGCTGGATCGTTACACAGGACACATATTGGTGAGGCTGAGATACCTATTCTGTAGAGATGACTTGCTAAGCAGTCGTGATTTGTCAGTAGCCGGAAGGCTGCAACCGCTGTTTTCCTTGGTCTCTGGGGGATTATATCTGGGTTGGAAAGTAGTGTAATCCATTTTTTATCTTTGGCATTTGTTTCTATTTCTTGTAGGTATGAATGAGAAAAATTTTTAATGATCAAACGTTTTATTGAGGAATATGAGAAATTGAATTTAGACTTTTGTTTTATTGTTGTGCCTTTCTTTTCAAGTGAGTCTGCAGCTTCGTTCCCTATGACTCCACAGTGTGCTGGAATCCATTGGAGATGAACAGTCTTATTAACTTTATGGAGTTGTGTTAACATTTTGTAGCATTCTCTAATTTTTGTTGACTTCTTTGTAGTATTTGAACATATTCCCTGAATTGCAGCTTTAGAATCTGAAAGAATTACTGCCTTGTTAAATTTATTTAAGGGAAGATTTAATAATTGTCGGAGAGCAATGTATATAGCCTCTATTTCTCCATCATAATTTGTTGTGTCTCTGCCAACAGAATGATAAAAGGAAAAATGTGAACACGTAACTCCAGCTCCAGTAAGGTTTTCCTTCGCGGATCCATCAGTATATATGTGCAGCCATTCTTCTGTGGGATACCTAGTATTGATTGTTTCCAGAGCTAGAAGTTTTTGTATTTCTTTTGGTGTGTCTGATTTACTTATTTCCTCTATTAATTCCAAATTGAAGGTAGGTTGCAATAATTCCAATGGATTTTCTCTTATAAGTAGATTTTCTCTGGTGTTAGGAATGTTCAATTTGGATTTAATCTGTGTTACCTTTTCTAGGAAACTACTATGAGTTTTAAGGATTGTCACTTCATTTCAATCCTGTCTTTCAGGTCAAAAGTGTTGACCCTGATGTCAAGATGAACCTCCAGACACATCAGGGACCCTCACATGAGCTTGCACTGCTCGTCCAGGTTCCAACACATGCCCATAGAGTACTCTCAGTTCATCCCTTCCTCCCAGGGTTTGACATACAATAGCAAGAATAAGCTCAGTAGGGAATCCCCTCTGTAAATACTCCACCTCTCTAAATACTCATGATTGTAAGTCGCCATTGAGGTACATGGTCTTGAATTTGAGATTTCCTTGTGGTCCACAGGAAAATGCAAATCAGTTGGAGAATTTCACATCATTCCAGCATTTTACCATGGTTAAGAGCAGCCGAACATAAACCAGAATATTGCAGTTTAAATCCCGGCTATCGCATAGAATTTTTCAGCTCTGATTCTACCTTTCCAAATTTTTAACTACTATTTTTCTATGGTTATGTTGTAAGAATCAAGGAAATCTCATTAATAGCAGTTGTTAGAGTTGACCTTGTAAGTTTTAAATTATTGTTGTTCTGATTTGTTTACCTATGATTCTGGACATATGCATATTTTAACATACAAATACATTCATAAACAAATAAGAAAACATAGCAGGTATTCACATCATCTACACAACACAAATGAATAATAAACAAACAAATAACAAATTTGCCCAAGACACACTTCCAACAGGTCTCATATTAACTGTTACTGTCATTATGAAATAAGTTACAGAAAAGACTTGCCTCCCTATCAATGTTAAGGACACTCTACCTTGAATAAGGCATATTCTTCATCAAGTGTGTCCTTTTGGGTTGTTTTCTGGTTATCAGATGAATGTTGAACTGATGATTTTGGTAAGCTGTCAAGGTTCTCCTTTGTTAACTTTATCAGTTCCTCAATGTCAGACTTCAAAGCTATTAGGTTATCCTTATCCAAACCAGGCGGCGAGGCTGTAACTGCAAGTTGAATTTGTGATAGCTGAAACATAAAGAAAAGACTCATTCTTAGAGCCTTTGTTCTACTTTTGTGCTTTACTTTTGTCCAAGTTATCAAGCCATTTAAAGCATGCAGATTTACATGTGTACTGTGTTAGATAGTACAGATTATGCTACATGTAGTTACCATGGTCACTGTGACATACTTTTAGTATTTATTAAGGAAATTAAGACATGTAATTGCTCAGGTAATCTTTTTTTATCACAGCCAAATTTATGTTTATAAATGGAATAAAATAACTGTTGATGGAAATTACAAGTAAGAGTGCATATCTGTACTCTTCACTAAATAAGAAACACTCTAAAGAAAACAAAAATGAGGGACAGCCCCAAGCACATGGTCACAGTGAATCTATATACATATACATCTATATACATCAATCTATTCGCCTGCACATTACTTATCCAAAATATACGCAGTCAGAAAATTCGTCCTGGCAAGAATAAAGGGGATCCCACAGTCACTGATATTGGGTGGTACTCTATAGAGAAGGTGAGGTGTTCTACAAGATTAATCATTCTGACGAATGGCAGATTATTCTTCTTCATAGAAGACAGAAAAGAAGCCACAACGAAGTGCAGCCCATGTATAATGAGTCTGTGAAGATTGAGAAGTCCGAATATGACAGTTTGCAAAGACTATCATTATTTTTACGACAATCTGAAGAATTAAAATCAAAGTTCATGATTGTCTATGGGATAAAAAATATTTGGTGTTATTAGAGTTGTTTTAATTTGAGAATTGTTTCCGAGTTACTAATCTTGATTTGAGAATAGGTGTCTAAGTAGAGCAAGTTAGGATCAAATTGTGCACACACTACCACTATGGTTATTGCAAAATGTTCTGGGATGTTAACATTCAAACTTAATAACCTTTGGTATGAACTTGTATACATTTTTGTAATATCATTGATATCAAACCAAGATGGAGCAGGTGCTGGAGTCACATGTCACCTCTTTTCCTATTACAAATCTTTAAGTTATGGAACTACTAACTTTGATGGAGAAATTGAAGCAATTCGAATGGCTCTACAAAATCTTTTGTACAGAATTTCACATTTTCAGCAAGCAGTTATTCTCTCAGATTCCAGGGCAGCAATTATAGCAATTACTTCCAAGTTGTCACCAAAAAACCAAACAATTATAGAATGTTGGAAAATCCTTACCCATCTAACAGCGCTTCAAAAACACCTAGTCTTCCAATGGATACCAGCTCACTGTGGACTGAGTGGTAATGAGAAAGCTGATTTTCTTGCAAAAAAGGGTACCAGCGGTGTACAAAAATCTATAGCTAATCTACCATTTTATGCAGCTAAAAGGTTAGTCAACTCTGAATTCAAAAAAATTATTGCAAAATATTACTATGAAAAATCAAAGAATAAAAGATGGGAATTACCAAACATTCAAACAGTAATTCCTGAGTATCCTCGAAAGACAGCAGTTGCAACCTTCAGGTTGATTACAGGACATGATTGTCTGGCAAAACATTTAAACAGAATTGGGATATATTCTTCACCACTCTGTCCTCTATGTGATCTGCAAGAGGAAATGGATCGAGACCACCTTCAAATATGCCCGGCCACTTCTAATGCCCCATCCATCAGTGAAAAATATTGGAGAGCAAGAGGATTAATGACTTCATTGTCAGAAATCCAGCATTAGCTAACAACAAACAACAAATGCATAGTTCAACTAAAAGCACGTGCGTGTAAACATTTAGATTAAGTTGGGGTTGCGTTGCAGCACAAAGTGGAGCAAAGTAATCCCATTATTCATTAAAGTATTTTAGGAGTTCATATAATTATGAAAATATAGGTAATACTGAAATATGTAATTTTGTTGGTGCAAGTAAAGTATGCCATGACATTACTCAGAAAACCTGGATGATAGCGATATGCAGAATATACTGAGAAGCTGAATGTTTTACAGCTGTTCAGAATGGAATGTTAATAAGAGCTGCAGAAAAAGAGTTTAGTATACCAGAAGAACTATTACTTATTAACAAGATAAATGGTTTTAGAGTTTTCAGCCGAAAGGAGAAGCAGTATAATAAATGACAATTCCAAAAAGAAGAGAAGGAAAGCTGACGTTCCAGCTGGAAAGAGTATTGCTCATGGAATCAATTTGGAAGATCTGGTGAAAATGAACCCTTTGAATGTAAATGGCAAGAAAACAAATAAATAGGAAAGGAAACCACATTTCACTGTAGTTTCAGAGTCTGAGTCAGAAATGAGAATACTGCACCATCACTTCATGACATAATAAGTTTCACAGATGATGAGAGTTTGTCAGGAACTGAATCTGGGGAAGGCTTGAGAAAGGGAGAGAGTTGGCTGTCTCAAGATAAATGCAGGAGAATTTGTAGTTTTCAGATATGAAGGAGAACTCTTTCCTAGTAAAATAGAAAGTTTCAATTCTAATACAGTTGATATTTCATCAATGCAATGGTCTGGAAAAGTTTGGAGGTGGCCAAAAGTTGACATTATGGAGTACAGCAGGAAGGATGTGTTAGCATGCATCAGTCCACCAAAGCCTTTCAATAGTAATGGTTATTTCTGTGCCTGAGCTGCAGCATATTTGGTTGCAATAAAATGTTTGTTGTGCTTCATACTTTGTTCTGGTGGCTATTGAGTAGCAAAAAGTGACAGATTTTAAATTAAAAATTATTGACTAGGAACTCTTTATATTTGTTCAAGTAAGTATAGTACCACTTAAAAATATAATATACATATTAAACAATGCTTCAGCATTTTCTGTGGTGCAGAATAATATTTGTATATTGTAACCTAGCTCCAAATCAATTTCCTCCCTCATTTTCCATGTGACTCCTAAGGTGGTGCAAAGTATCCTCCCCCTGTGAGGATACTTTGCACTACTTTCATTTTTATTAAATCCAGAAGATTATTCTATTTACAGTTCCTGAAATTATAGTATGTATATTAATGTACCTTCGTGCAAAGCAAAACAAAAGTTGTAATATGGATAAAACACGTTTTACAGATTCTAAGTTAATGTATAGGGAAAAAGTGGGCCAAAGTAACCCCACCTTGCAGCACTCAGAATGATAACAATCAATTAATGATATATTTATCACATTCTTGCATTGCTGTGAATTTCTTTTCTCCACTCCTGTCTCACCACATTTATACTCCATTTATTACCTTCTACTCTCAGCATGCTGCTCCTATCTGGGGTGGTGCTTGTATATCACACCTACATCGGTTACAGGTTATTCAAAACAAGGTCATACAGCTCGCTACTAATGCTCCCTGGTTCGTGCGCAACCAACAGTTACATCAAGAACTAGGCCTTCTCCCCATATCACAGTTCATACGCCAAACAGCACGCCGTTTTTTCATACGCCTACAAGAGGTTCCTGGAGCTGTAAAATACCATCTCGGCGTCAGAGCACGTCGGCCAACACGCCTTCGTAAACGCTTGCCTCAAGATATCCTGCTCAGTTCGACCTCAAGCTCAGAAGACTCCAACCTTTAGTTTTTTCACAAAATGTTTAAAATGTTCTCCTGCACATTTGCCTTGTATCTGTGATCTATTATGTTACTTCCTCCTTTGTGAGACAAACTATAATTATGTTCGAGGAGCTTCATTGATGTAGGCAACCTCAACAACTTTATAATGTTCTTTATTTTATGTTATTCTCACAGATCTGTAAAAGCATTATTGCTGATCGATCTTAATAAAAATTTTAAACAAAAAACAAAAAAAAGAGGGGCCTGTTACATCACACTATAGGCAGTTTTGGTGGGAGGTCCTACTTCCTTGAATTGATTGGAGGGGAGGTGTAAAGTAAGGTTAAGTTTGAGAGGTAGAATCAAGACTGAAAAATTCAATGCCATAGCTGGTATTTGAATCACAGATCTTCTGCTTCATGCGCAGCTACATAAACTAAAGTTCACTGCAAACTTTAGTTTATGTGCAGCCGCTAAGTTAGACCAAAATAACAGAGGTTGACCCTGAAGATGCTGGACGCAGTTTTCAGCGAAACCTCAGAGGAAGGTAATCCAACGCGACCACGGCCCACAAGCCCGGAAAATCTACTTAACATAGTTGATAATGCCAGCCGTGAAAGCCTCAGCACTTATATTAAGCAATAGGATAACTTCTGCAAATGTTTATCTCAACTAACACTAAGAAGATATAGGAATAAGAGCTTGTAAGAATGGTTAGTACAAGAGTAGAGAAAGTCACATGAGTGCATCACATGAGATTTTTTAAATTAGATTTGTTGTTGCAAATCTGACTGTGATATTTACAGTTCCAGGTTATTTGTGTCACCCCCTTTGCACTATCAATACCTTCTTGCAGCACATGCCCATTATAAACAAAAGGATAGTTGTCCTAGTTCTAATCATTATACACCAGCAGTGTTGCCAATTTAGCCTTTTTATGGCTAGATCTGGCCTTTTTGAGAAGCTATCTAGCTATAAATTTTCCAAAAAGCTACAAGTAGCTTTCCTGGCCTTTTTTCTAAGCTTCGTTAGCTTTTTCTAGCCTTTTTCATTTTTTACTCATCTACCGGTACCTTTAAAATAATACATAATTTAATCTCACTACTGCAGCTATTGCACGTAATGAAACAATCCTTTTGGTGAATTCCCGAATCTTTTGAATCTGGGAGTGTGGATTCCATCAAGTTGTTAGATTCTTTGGCACGTTTTAGAAAAAGGTCTGTGTGTGTATTTCGAGCCTGTGGACAACATAACTCAAAAACGAAAAGTTGGTTAGAAATCAAAGTTGGTATTTAAGTTTAATGTCTTTCAAGGATGCGACACGAAGATTTTGAAGAAAATTGTTCCACCCTAAACTACACTTTACATGGAAAATTTCGATTTTCTTGAAAATGGCTCTAATGATTTTGACGTCGGTCTGGGTGGCTCAGTTGGTTAGACGCTGGCCTACCGATCCCAAGGTCGTGGGTTCAGATGCGGCCCAGACCGATGGTTTTTAAGTGTGCTTAAAAACGACAGCTCCATGTCAGTAGATTTACTGGCATGTAAAAGAAAAGAACTCCTGAGGGACAAAATTCCGGCACACCGACGACGCTGATGTGATCGTAGCAATTGACAGCGTCGTTAAACATCAAAATAAAAAGAAGACTTTGATTAAAATGCCATAGGTTTGAAATATCTTTATGACAAATGAAATGTTGTTGTTGTTGTTGTTTTCTAGTGCCTTGCATCTGGAAATGAAGCCATTAGCATTCGTGCTTTCCAATACTTTTGAACTGTAGTTTCTTCTGATCTTAATGCTTCACAGGTCTTCAAGTGGTCACAAATGAAATGTATATTTTGAATTTTCTGGCTATAACCTCTGTACTCCTATTTACTCTGGACGACTTTTGCATAACTGGTAAACCTTTAGAGATAGACCAAATCTTACTATGAAAAACTGTAGATCTTCCTAAAATACACAATTTATGTCTGAATAATTTTTTATAGAGTGTACTATTTCGGAGATATGCCTTGTTATTTGTATTTCTGTCAAATGGAACATCGTTATTCAATTTGTTATATTAACCCTGCAAAGAGAACGGAAGCTTTAAAAGATTTGACAATCGCTCAAAGCCTACTGTATTCTAATATTCTCCTTCCACCTACAAGGAAATAATCAATAAGATAATTTGTACAAATGTTTATCTCAACTAACACGAAGAAGATATAGGAATAACAGTTTGTAGGAATGGTTAGCACAAGAGTAGAGAAAGTAATGTGACCTCAATACATCGGATTTTTCATGCGAAGTTCCAGACGAAATATTGAAGTTGTTGGTACAAATCCTGCATACATGCAAGAGCCTAAGGGAAATCCCAGCTGCAGCAGTAGAAATGAGGCAGAGGGGGATGACGAAGACCACGTTTATTTTTGCTAGGTGATCCATGCGTATTTTTTTAATAATGTAGTTTTCTAATGTTTATATAGGGTATTAAAATATAATCTAGCCTTTTCTAGCCTTTTTGGCACGCCGGTTTAGCTTGTTTTATTGAATTATAGTTGGCAACACTATACACCAGTCAAAACACCAATCACAACAATGGACAAATGCTGGAGAAAGTGCACAAAAAATAAGAAGACGATTTTGTCAGCTGGTAAGGTGATGACCACTGTTCTTTTTTTTTTTGGATTCTCAAGAATAATCCAGGTTGATCACTTGAAAAAAATTAGAATCATAACAGGATCCTACTATGCTTTACTGGATCGTTTGAAGCTTGCACTGACTGAAAAAAGACCAAGGTTGACAAGCAAAAGTGCTCTTTCACCAGGACAATGCACCATCTCACAAACCAGCAATCAGTGTTCACCAGGCTTAGCTCTAAATGTCTTCTTCGTTCCCTCTCACTTGAAGCCTTAGCTTGATGGAAATAAATTCTTATCAAATGAGGAAGTGATCGTAGCCAACAATAAGTATTTTGCAAAGTTTGACATAACCTATTTTTGCAGTAGAATGACAAAGTTGAAGGAATGGACCAGGTGTAGCAATAAAAGGAGCCTATGTCAAGAAATAAGGCTAGACATTAATGAATCACCTTTTTACCTTGCTGTTTTACCAGAGTTATAAAACCACCCTCATAATAGTTACAATCAGATCATAATGAAGGGAGTTTTATTCATCAACAAGCATGAAAAACTATACATAATGGCACAGAGTTTTGCAATTGAGTAAACTAAATGAATTGCTGATGATAACCGAGAAAAAAATAGATTATTGGAACAAAAAGTTAAGAGTAAAGGATAGATAGCAACATTGATATAGAGGCATCTTTCTAGGCCATTACTATGAAATGTTTGACATTATGCTTTTGCCACTTGAGTAAATTGCCTTTTTAGACATTATTCCTGGTGTACAGATTGATCACACAGCAGAAAATTACAATTATACTACCATGCACTTCCTATAGTTACAGACGTCATTTAATAAGAAAAGTGTAGCAACTAATTTAGTTATTTTCTTTTTCCTGAAATTGCAAAAGATAGAGAATGTTTAGCGTCAATGTCATTCTTTGAAAAACATTACAATACACATTTACATAGGTGCACATGTAACACATTTGCCATTTATTAAGGTTATTACATTCTCTACTATTTTTAGTAAGTAAGGGAAGTATTGCACTCCACCCAAAAATTTGATACTGAGACTTTGCCAGAAATATAGGTTTGAGACTCCCTAAATCCAAAACAGTATTTATAGTAAATGGTCTGTGTGTGTGTGAACAGCGTAACTGAAAAGTGAGTTAAATATCAAACTTAGTATTTAAGTTCCACGTCTTCCAACCAAGCAAGAGACTCAGATGGTAGCATCTGTGGTCTGCATTTCGGGATATTGTGGGTTCTATTAAAGCAAAGGTCCATACCATTCAAGTTCACTGTGCCATTGGTGTAATGCTGTCAAATGTCAGCATAAACATTAACTCAAAAAACGAACCGTTCATGCAAATACTTTACATCAGCAATGCATGGTGAGGTGGGGGTACTCAAGTGGTGTGAGAGATGATGGTCCACCTTCCAGGGGTGGTAAAGGATTCACGGGGTGTGCATGGAAGTAGTGGTGGGGGAAGCAACAAACACCGAGGGTTTCTTTCTTTTTTACGTTTATGCTGCTAACTGCTGTAGTTCTCAGCATCCCATTCTATATTGGGCATGGAAGACCGCTTAATTTTGCTCCGAGGCTTCTTTATCTGGCTTCAGGTTCCTTTTTGGGGGGTAAATCTACAACACAGACAATCTCACTGCTTACCTCACTGTCAAAGATTTTTGAAAAAGCAATGTTTAATCGTATTATGAAACATCTTGATCAAAATAGCATTCTAAATCATATCAGTTTGGCTTTAGGAAGGGGTTGTCTACCAACAATGCCACATATAGACTTACCAATGAAATATTAAATGCAATGAATAACAAGAACTTCATCATAGGTATTTTCTGTGATCTGGCTAAAGCCTTTGATAGTATTAATCATGAGCTGATGCTGGAGAAATTACACTTTTATGGCCTGGATAACATCTCGATTACTTGGTTTAGGTCCTATTTAACAAATAGAACACAAAAAACTATTGTCAACAATAAAGAATCAGATCCAGGTATAATTAAACTCGGAGTTCCGCAGGGCTCAATATTGGGTCCATTGCTCTTTCTTGTTTTCATAAATGATTTACCTTTTAATCTCAATGAACATTCCAAAATAATACTTTTTGCAGATGACACTAGTGTACTCATATCTCAGAAGTCATCAGAAGAACTCTTAAACATAACTGCAACTGCATTTAGGGAGTTGAACATTTGGTTCGAAGCCAACAAATTACTTCTAAATTATGACAAAACATCATACATTCAATTTAGAACTAAGAATAAAATTATTCCAGAGTTGAATATTACTTATCACAGCTTGACCATAAACAAAGTAGATTGTACAAAGTTTCTAGGGCTAGAAATAGATGAGCAAATGAGCTGGAAGAAGCATATACTCAATTTATGTCCTAAACTCAGCTCAGCTTGTTTTGCCTTGAGGTCCATGTATAACTTGCTACATCAAAATGCTCTGAGAGCATTACACTTTGCTTACTTCCATTCCATCATGAGCTACGGTATTATGTTCTGGGGTAATTCGGCACAAAGTGGGAGGATCTTCGTCCTACAGAAGAGAGCACTACGAATTTTATGTGGTGCTGGAGCCCGAAATTCATGCAGACCCTTATTTAAGAAGATGGGTATTCTAACACTCACAAGTCAATACATTTTTTCACTTATGTGTTATGTGGTTGATAACTACAATACCTTTAAATTCAATTCTCTTGTACATAGCCACAGCACTAGACACAGAAATGACTTGCACAGGCCATGTAACTCCATGTACATTTATCAGAAAGGTCCCTGCTACTCTGCCATACAAATATATAATGGTCTTCCTTTAGCTTTAAAATTACTGTGTAACCCAAGAGACTGTTTAAGATTTAAAAAGGAATTGAGAAAGTTTTTGCTAGCACATTCTATTTACAGCATAAAGGAATACTATACTGTAAGTTCTTTCAACCACTAGTTTAACCCTATTATAATGATTGTGTTTAGGTGTTGGAAAAAAAATTTTGTATGAAATTGCATGGTTGTATGACGTGTTCTATATCCTTGAGCCTGGCTCATTCTAGGATCCAAAAAACAAGATGTAATACAATACAATACAATACAATACAATACAATACAATACACAGGATCATTGGCTTTACTTCCCTTCAGTAGGAGTTTTACGCCCAAAAAATGGATCTCCCTCCGCCGGGCTTAAACCCGAGATTTCGGGAACCAAATGCTAGCATGTTAATCATAGTCCACCGAGGGCGATATAAGGAGGGGTGGTAGCTAGACACACGAGACCAAGATTGTTCATTACCAGTGGTAACACACAAAAATGCGATAAATACACAAATGCGCCGACGGCTATTTTCCCTACAGCCGCGCAAAAACAAACACAATGAAATAAGTATCGTTATAAAATCGTCAATGTACCTTCATCCAGTATATGAATGCTTAGCTAATTTACATAACAGCTCGCTTGAAACAAGCACTTGTCTCACATAACCTATTCATTAATATACACTCCATCTGTAATACTGCTGATTTACCTGGGCTTCATATTGGGATATTGAATTAATTAAATCTTCTTCGGCCATTTAACCCTTCCTATGCTTATTTCTACACTTTATTCAATTCAGATGCTAAGTGTAACACCATATAACCCAGTATCAGCATAACATCGTCAAACGTACACAAAACACCACAGACCACACAACATAGAATACCTGACCACACAACCGCACAGACACAAACGTACAGTGTGGCCAACATGTTCTCAAAGAGCAGTTTGGCAACATTGAAACTAGCAAGACCCGCAGATCCCCATTTATGCATGCAATTTCAGGCGACAAGTGGGATGCGATCTGAAAGAGCACAGAGTTAAATGGAAGCATTTATGTATGTCGTGCGAAGCGACATTTCATGTCGAACGACCTGAAAAATAGTCGCATTGTCTTATTTTCTGTGATTGTCTTTCAGGCAGTATGACACATGCAACAGTCGCAAGGTCTCAATGACAGATTATCACAGATCCAGTAGTTTTATTTTCCAACGTTTTGCCGAAAACTTCCTCCGGCATCTTCAGGGAAGTCAAAGTTGTGAAAAACAGGCTCCGGCGCCCAAAGCAAGACTGGATCGTTCGACGACGACGAGCTGCTGGCAGGCTGTGGTTCAGCCTGATGGGTTTTTGCTGCGTACCTACCCCCAATAGAGTTTAACCGCAGATAGGACAATATATTGGGATGGGTATTTAAGGGTGGCGTTGTTTGGTTTTAGGTTAGTGTTATACTGAAGGAAGCTGTTTTGCCCCTTGACAAATGACTCACAGAAGGCAGCAATGTCTGCATTCTGACGGAAGAAAAAGGTTTTAAGATTTTTAATTTAGAATTTTGTTAAGGGTTGAATTTTGAGCCGAACAACTATTTGTTGGGACTATAATTGGAGTTTAGCTTTTGCTGCTGTTGGATTAACTCCTTAGTTATGGGGTATGCCCACAAGCCATGCGGGGAACCCTGTACGACCTAAAGCGGCGTATTCTGGGGTCATAGTCCTCAAGAGACCTAACCAGGGCGCTTTCATGAGTTGGTAACTTATCGTAGAATTTTGCTGCCCGGCGCCTAATTTCATCCTCCATGTATGGAAGAGATGAGGCTTCGTGAAGTAGTATCACGGGGAAAGGTATGGGAACAGAGAAGATGGACCGGAGTCCCCTATTCTGCGCCCTTTGGAGCCACCGGAGCCAACAGCCCCACACTTCACAGGCGTAAAGCATGAGGGGGGTTATAAGAGCCTGGAGGAGATGTAATTTCAGGCGGACTGGCATCTCGGACCTCAGCATAGGGTAAAGTGAAGCAATAGCCCCCTGAGTCCTTGCCAAGAGGTCTCTGATGTGCCCGCGGAAAGTTAAACCCCTATCCAGTATAACTCCTAGGTAGGTGATGGAGTCTCTCCACTCGATTCTTTCACCTCGAAGTCGGAATGTGGGGCAGTCGGCGGGGATGTGGCTCCTCATGAAGAGGATGGCGTGGCTCTTGTCCGGATTAACGGACATTCGCCATCGCCGGCACCACTCCTGGACGAGGGGGAGGTGTCTTTTTTTTCTTTTTTTTTTCTCTCGAGTGGAGGGAAAATCCATTTATGGAGTCCCACTGTACTGGGAGGCACAGTGGGGACTGTGAGCTTCACCCGTAGGTACTACACACTAAAAAACATCCACCAGAGAAAATTCAAGGAAGGATATCCGGCAGTACCGCGAATCGCACCTGCGGATTCACAGGAGAATATGTGTTGACTGGCCGTGTGGCCGTCGCCGGGTGAAATTGAGTGGCAGGACGTAAACATGACCAGGGCCCTGCCTACGCCCTGACGAAGTCATGGTGTGGGATTGGTTAAGGATTAAGGTTCATTTCCGGATGGAAACGCCGTCACGATGTGTTACATCCTGAAACATGAGGACATAGTCAGAATTAATTTTGAATGACTTAAATGTAGTGAGCAGTATTCTTTGTGTTTTTTATCTGGCCTCGAAAGGGGAGGGCGTCTTATTGAGTTGTACTAATGGGCGCATGTGTATGCGTCCGTCAATGTACACTAGTATATATAGAAATAGATTAGTGATTAGTTTCGCAAATAGTTGCGTCAGTCAGTAGGTGTCACTCGTTCTGTCCGGTAGCGTTCTATTTATTGCCATGCGAGGGAGGAGGGCGTGGCTTATTGGGGGCGGGGCATGGTTGCCTATTGGCTGTCATTGGTCGGGGTATTGGCCCCGATTCTGGTATAAGAGGGGAAACTCCCCTTTGATGTGGTTTTGAACTAATGCTTTTCAGGGCCGGGATCCAAGATTTATTTATCTGTTGCCTCTCTTCCTTACGGTTGAAGGCGTTGTCATGTTTAAATAATTCAATAGCTTCACGTGTCAATCTAGCCTGGTAGTGAGCCATCCTTGAGAATACAACAGTGTCCTTGTAGCTGACGTCGTGGCCAAAGAGTAGGGAATGTTCTGCCACTGCTGACTTTTCTGTCTGTCCTAACCTGCTGTGTCGTTCATGTTCTTTGAGTCGCGTGTTGATGCTCCGCATGGTGGTACCTATGTATACTTGACCACAACTGTAAGGAATTTTATACACACCAGCGGATGGCGTTTGTCTTTAGCGGAGTTAAGTAAATCCTTTATTTTCCTCCTTTGTCTATAAACTGTCTTTATGTGGTGTGACTGTAGAAGTTTTCTGATACGGTCTGAAACTTTGTGGATATAGGGCAGATATACGGTGGCAATTGTTTGTTCCCCCTGCATTTTTGAGCTGACGAGATCTCGGACAACGAGATATTTTAATCTCTTTGTGCGAGTAGCCATTACTACTGAGGGCCCTGTTCAGATGTCGGATTTCTTTATCCAGTTGACCTGGCTCACAGATCTTCGTAGCTCGTTCAGTGAGAGTCCTAATTATTCCTAATTTTTGTCGTGGATGGTGGTTTGAGGTTTTGTGTATCTGTCAGTATGTGTCGGTTTCCGGTAAACAGTATGCCCCAGAAATCCAGCTTTTCTTGTTACCAGGACATCCAGAAAAAGCAGGCTATTGTCTTTTTCTTTCTCCATAGTGAACTGTATGTTGCGGTTCTGGCTATTTATATGGTTTAGAAATTCTTCCAGTTTCTGATCTCCATGGCTTAGCCACACTTTTGGCTTACATGTAGCTGTCCTTAGTGCCTGATCTTCCCACTTTTCCATGAAGAAGTTGGCAACCACAGGGCTTAAAGAGCTACCCATGGCGACGCCGCCTATTTGCGCATAAAAGGTGTTGTTTCATTGGAAATAGCTCGTTGTTAGGCAGTGGTGAAATAGAGTGGTGATGTCAGGTGGGAAAAGTTCGGCAATGTGCTGCAGTGCCTCTGCAGTAGGCACCTTGGTAAATTACGAGATAACGTCAAAACTGACTAAGCGGTCTTCTGCCTCTAGTTGTATGGAGTCCAGTTTTTCTACAAAATATTTGGAGTCTCTAATGTAGGGTGGTGTGTTGCCAACGAATGCCGGCTTCCCCAAGCGCCGCTTTCCCACAAACTTCTGTACATTCACGTACCTCAGAAGAAGGACGGGGTGGACGAATACCATCACCCACATAGGAGTAAAGCTCGATAAGGTTTGACTTTTGGGGGATAACATCCGAAACTGACGCACAGGACCAGCGGGGCAACACCTTCATTGTACCCTATGCTGAGGTCCGAAGTATCTGTTCTCTTGAAGTTACGCCCTTTTCGGGCCCTCGTAATCTCCGTCCTTTTGTACGCCAGTGAAGTCTCGGGCATGGCCGCAGATTCAAACCTTCTACAACTGCAGTGGCTGCACAATAGAGGTCCTCATATCATCTATTCTGTATACGGCTATTTCCTCTCGAGACTACTGCACGAGGCCTCATCTCTTCCGCATGTGAAGGATGAAATTAAGCGCCGGGCTGCAAAGATTACGACTCATTGCCACTCCATCGGAGCGCCCTGGTTGGGTCTCTCGGGGACTACAACCCCAGAGAACATAAATTTGTGCGTCACCGGCTTCCCTGCATGGCATGCGCATATCCGGTAACAGTGGAGCTAATCCACCAGCAGAAAAATCTGAGCTGCCATACAATCCTCCCAAGAGATGCCTGGATTTCAAAATTCTGAATTAAAAACATATCTCGATAAAACCATCACACCTGCGGTACCCAAGGACTTGAGATGTTCAGTAAAGTCGGAATGTTTATGCAGTTACCAATTCATAATTAAAATGTCACAAAAACTAGCACTGTTCCACATTGTATTCTTTATACTAAGTAATAAGGAAGGCCAACAAAACAGTTTGTCTATATAATAATTACCGTACAGCCATTCATATTCATTGTACCATGGACCTTTAAAATCGTTTTATAACAGTTCACACGCACTTTTGCACACTTTTGTGCTGATAAATTAAGAATGGGAATTAGTCATCTTGTTAATAGCGCAGCCCTTTTGTCACAATCAGTCCACTGCGAAAGTGGTGTGTGTAATATCCTACACACAATAGGATTTTGCGGATTCATTTCTCCACTAACTAACTAAACAAAGCAGAAGTAGTAGCGAACTCAACTTCAGTAAAATGAATAAGCACAATGGGCTACTAGAGTACACAACCATTTTACCGGAACAGTATTTGTGCACTGTTTAAGTTAATTACAGTTTGTTGGAAATTGCCAAAAGGGATTCTCCTAAGAGACGGGGTGAGTTAGCTTGGCTCTCACGAGGGCAATAAACCGATAAACAAGCCTCTACAAGGGGCTGAGGTTCGGTATATCCCTGTACTGAGCAGCTGCACTTTACCCTCACAGCAAGTCTATTTAGCAATAGACCTGCCAAGGTAGGCAGCTGGTACCTTTCACCCTTCCTTTTAGCTACTCTCCCAGATATATTACCGATTGGTTTTTTTTGGATATTTAAGCGTACAAAAAATTAAACACCTATATCATATTTCATACTACTAAACCTGGTGAAGTGGAGCTTCACTAGCTTCACCTGAATAGCCGCCACTATGCTATTGCATTGAGACTCGACTCGCACGGGTCATGATTCCTTTCAGAAAGCAGTGTTTTCAATTTTGCCCCGATTTATATTTGTATTTCTTTAAATGGCCCTTTGTTTTTTATTATTTAGTTTATTTAAATGTTTGTACGATTTGTCGTGCTTATGGCAGACACAAAGCTTCTAGCTGACATTAACAGAATAGCGCGTCAAAGGGCGGGGTGAGGCAATACGCAGTATTAAAAGAAATGAAAACATACATTTGGTGTGCATGTTAATTTAATAAGCAATCTGAAAGTATGTCATAAATAGGGTTACCAGATTATTTTATGGAAATGTAGGGTACAATGGTAAAACACGTAGAACATTGTCGGTCAACGAAGAAATATTGTAAATTTATAATTTTATTCAAATGCTATTTAGATACCCATAGACATATACAGTTATATTTTCCTAAAATCCTGAAAGATGCAGTGTTAAATGTGATCATGAGGTCAGTTATACTTCTCTGAAGAAATAATTTTGCGCAAAACATCTAGCTTGTTTGAAATATAACCCAGAAATTCCACACAACTGAAATTTTTAAAATTTACTTCAGTAAAATAATACCTGTAACTGAATCAATAATCTGTTCCTTTCATCTCTCCAGTGTGCTCTTGTTAGTGAACATACCTACTCTTTGAACATTAGCATTGTGTTGCTTTGCTTCCACAGAATACCAACGTTTTTTCTTCGGAGTGCAAATGCTGCGTTGCCAACCTGTCGTACAATGTTGTTGCGCATGAATATGCTCCTTGACCGTAGCCACGTTGCCATACAGTTGCGGCTAATAACCAATTATTTATGTTTATTTACCCGGTTTCCAGTTAATTTTTTAATGATCATTGCTGTCTTCTGAAAATGTAGGATATTAGACACTTTTAGTAAAATCCCCCCAGGCGCCGGACAAATGATTAAAATGTAAGGTATGTGCGGCAATCTCCGGACGCCTGGTAACCCTAACCTTAAAACAGTAGCAAATATATGCTTAGGAAAGCTGAAACTTGCTTATGGCAAATTACTTGCCTTTGTCGGCAATGGCTTTCACTTCTTTGCCCTCTTTTAAGTGCTGTCATTCACGCTTTCATTGTTTCTTGAGAGATTATAGGAAGAGAAGAGTATACAGGATGGAAGGAATTGCTTCAGTCATACGTTAACCTGAATTCTATCTAATGAGTGTAATTATTATGTCCAATACAATTATTAATAAAGAACCGTTATGCCAGTAAAAAATAATTTGTGTCAAATATTTGGAGTCATCTAGCTTCTTGATGAGCGGATATAATTGATTCATTATTTGATTAATCGTCGTACAAGCATTGTGTAAACAATTTTCTAATGCATTTCTACCTTAATTCGAATGAATTTAGGGACAATTTAATGTTAAAATGTCATGAAAAGTGTAATGTCTAAGAAAGATTTGACGTCATTGACAACATTAAATTGTGACTAAATTCATTCGAATTGAAATGACATTACAGCGTTGTTCACACGTTTGCGCAAGTAAGTGAAATAATAAACCATTTATATCTATTCGTCAGGAAGCTAGATGACACCAAACATTCCAAATATTTGACACATTTTTTTTTTTTCGGCGAAACGGTTCTTTATTGACAATAATTGTATTGGACATATTTGTTGTGTTCATCAAGTAGGATACCAGGTTAACGTATGGCCGAAACAGTACCTTCCACCCAGTAGCATTCCGGATTCCAAGGCCAGCTTCCTATAGCGATTAGCTTCTTTTATCTACAACGAAATGGTTAATGAAAATATTAGCTGAAAACTTGGTCTCAGTTAACATGATGGTGATAGAAACATGTGCTTTTGTGTAATTCAGCAAATTAGCTACTGAAACATCAATTGCAGTAATGATTTATGTGTGACCATAATAAAAATCGATTCCAAAAATAATCAACTCGTGTAAAGTTAACAGAATTTCTGATATCTTTTGGTCGTTTTCTTTATGGATGTGCAGTGGATATGCGAACTGCATTAATGTTAGATGTGGAAACCTTTCTTGGGTTGCTTTCGAATGAACAGCATTGCCGTTTCTTACACACTTTGTGGAACAGTCCAATATCACTGCTTAGAGGGGAGACATTTTAGTTTTTGCCTATTCCACTTATACATTGTAAATAGAGCAACCAACATTAGAAAATTAAATAGATAAGAATGTTATAGATGCGTCATTTGGCACAGTATCATTAGATTTTCATTATTTCACTTGAAACCTAGTCAATTTAAAAATAAACTATGGCGTTATGTAAAATATACCCATGGAAATGAAGATGCTTTCCGCTCTTAGTAATTGTCATATCAATTTATAAAGTTGGTATGTATCTTTGTCCCGATGCCGCCATCTCTTGGATAAAAAGTTGCGGGTTTTGTTATATTTGGATTGTTATGGCGACGTATAGCGTATAGTGCTTTTTGGATATCGGCTACATGTAAGTAGCGTGTGAGTGCAGTGTGAATTAAACAGTGTGCAGTCTTATTTGCTTGTACTGGAGCTATTTTATAGATTGTCCAGAAGGTTCAAATTAGGTTCTGAAGACTACAAATGCCGGACGTACCCAAACTCCTATGGTTATGAATTTACTTACCCGAAAATAATAAGTACTTCACAAAAGATCGTATATCTTATGCAGATTATAAAACCGGTACGTCTGGCATGTGCGGGAGAAGAGTACTTTAATAAGTACTACTGAAGGACAGTTCTTTCTTAAGTGTGTATAATGAAAGTTACAAGCGCGGGATACCATACACTCCGTTTCAAAAATATTTAAACGCTTACTCTAATTCCCTCAGAATCGTGAAGGGCAAATACATTGCTGGACGTTAGTGGTAATTACATATAAACTGAAGGTGGCCAATGCCGTAGTGGATTTACGATCGACAAGTGCTTTAAATGCAACTTCTTTTAAACGCGCGAATTATGATTTAATATTCAATGCCGTTCGACTATATTGAAAACTTCACACAAAGTATAGGTACAGTATCCCTGGTGAATTTGTACCTTACTACCCCAAATGTTTGTAAGACACAGTTTACGACCTACAAATTAACATGGAAAGCAATGACATAACAAGGAGTTCCTCTATTAATATGTAATTTTATTTTCTAGCTCCCTATAATAGCGTATCAATTATTACATTAACTGGTGATTATTTTGGTAATTGTTTACAAAATCGGCCGCTCTAGAAAATGAATGAAACATAGTGCAATGGATGCAGTATTTATTGCTGATTACCATTTTGAAAGTTTTATTTGGCGCTCAAGCTTCGTTTTTGATTTATGAGTGAATTTCGTACGTGCGATGCGGCGGTTTTATGTCACGTATGCGGCGGATATTTAGCATATAAATGTTTATAAACGAGTATAATATATGCTATAATCATTGATTAATGTATTTGCGTTGAAATTGTTATTGCTGATTACGATTTTGAAAGTTTTATTTGGCGGTCAAGCTTCGTTTTCTCTGTGTTAGGTTAGGTTTAGTGTGTTATCGAAATTTTGCCCGTGTTAAGTTAGGTTAGGTTTAGTGTATGTATATGAGTTGGGTAACAGGGCCGTGTTATCGAAATTTTGCCCGTGTTAGGTTAGTGTATGTATATGAGTGGGGTGACAGGTTCCTGTGTTATCGAAATATTTACAACTTGGGCAGTGTTTATGCAACAGTTTCAACATAAATGCATTAACCATTATTTTTTATTTTTTAAAATATGTTTCTAAATAAATAACTCTGTAGATCATTAACCTACTAGGGAATATGCTAGGCAGCATATGGGCAGAATCCTTGAAAATTTTTAATGAATGCACTTTGGATTTTGGTAGAATATTTTTAAAAATCAGCCAACAATTTTTGTCCAAATTGCTAACTGGGTATTAAAAAAGTGGGCCATAACTTTCTTGCTATCCAATATTTTTCACTTAAGAGTAGATATTTTAGAAGTCATTAAGGTTCAAATTAAGTTTGGAAGGAAAACTTTCGGTCACTTATACCGTTTTTCCACAGAGGTTACCAAGGTTAGGTTAGCTTAGCCCACCCCTATGTAGGCAGTTTTAAGAAAACTGGTGTTATATATTGCAGTCTACTGTTTGTTTACAAATATGTTCATAAAATAAGTTAGATCCGAGGTTAGGTTAGTTTAGGTTAGCTCTATATAAGCAGTTTTAAAACAATTGTGGTTTTGTATAATGCAGTACACTAAGAATTATGCCATGCAAGTAAAGCAAGTTTTTACTAATATATTAATAAAATGAGTTGGTTGCATGTGGTTAAGTGCAAAAAGGACATCAGTAACACTCAGTTTTCCTGACTGGTATCTGTTACTTATTGATAACCCTAAAGTTTTAGGAGGACCACATTTGCCATTGCTTAAAGCGTGGTTCACAATCGCCCACAATGGTAAGGGTAACCAGAACAATCTTGAAATGTATTCAAATGGGAGTGTTCACAACCAACGAGAAGCCTTTCAAAGCCCAGGGAATGGCAAAGAAGAGTTACCCAAGTTTTAAGTTATTCATTGCTGTTACCAGGCATGGCATGTTATAGGTTGTGAGGTGGGACATGAGCAAATCCCTTAGATGTGCAGTGGCACTCTTCACCTGAAAGGCTGATGGGAAGTTGCGCAAACATGTATGCACAGAAGTCAAAGTTTATGTCCATGAAGGAGTGAAGTATGCTAGCATAGCTTTAGTGCATGTTGCTAATGACATATATGTATAACAATTAGCTTTATGACGAACAAAGCGATTTTGCTATAACTATGGCCATGTTCAAACACTAACTTTCATGTGAACTGCAATTGTTCACCTGCACGCTGTTGTAGTATTTCGTGGCAAACTGATGCGTCTTATTCCCCCTGTTGTTGTTGTAGTGTTTAACGCCCGCTTTTACTACTACGGCACCGCAGGCGGTGACACTGATGATACATGAAGATGGAGCACCGGTGGAATGAGATGGCGGGGGAAATCGGAGTACCCGGAGAAAACCCGCCCTGACGCCGCTTCGTCCACCACGAATACCACATGCGGGTCCCTGGGATCGAACCCGGGCCGCCTAGGTGGTAGGCGAGCGCGCTAACCGCTCGGCCACGGCGCCGCCTCTTATTCCCCCTCTCTCAGCCATTGCAGAGAGGGAGGGAAGGAAAGCAGTGGTTATCCTGTAGAATAGCGGCGCCACGTGGTCGACAGGCAGCTGTGTTATGACTGAAGAGTGGTGTTATCAGCTATCTGTCCTTCGACGCGTTGGTGACGTATATGTTGCCTACGCCAAACATATGAAATCTGCGGAAGCAAGTGAATGTTCTTATTCTTAAGAGTTATTATTGTTTTGTGATTAAGTGATGTGACATAAGTTCTTGTGCGGTGTATTTTTGGTTTTAATCTGTATTCTACATACCTTTGAAAATGAAAAATTGGACTGAGGAAGAGATATTGTTGTCTTTTAGCAAGTTATTCAATCTCGGGTGGACAAGAGATGTTTGTACGTTGCAGCGCTATGTTCTTCCATTGTATGTCTGTGACAGACTACAACTGTCAGTGAACCACGTGACGCTGCTCATCTACAGTTTTACCGAAAGCAGCTTCCCCTATGTGCAAGAATTGTTAATGTCTTACCTCACTACCTATGAATTCATATTGTGCACGTAAGACTTCTCACTGTAGAAATTAATCAAGTCAGCTGTGCTGTGAATCATTTGCTAGAACTCTCTGTAGTCTTAAGCTGGAAAAAATATCATTGGCCAGTTATATCTCCTGCATTTTCTGGTATCGTATCGTTCCTGGCCTGTTGTGAATCAAAGTATTGAATGCTGCCTTGCAGAATCATTATCATTACCGTTGTTGGGTGGTTGTGAACCAGTCTTAATGGTCCCTTTAAACCTAGCTGGAAGAACATTCAAGTAGATTCATCAACTATATATCTCCATGAACATTTAGAAGACAAACATACCACAAGAGGTCAACATCCTTAAATGACATAACAGTTATGCTACCATAATTAGTTGCCAAAGTGTCATTTGTTAAAACAGGGTTTATCATGGGCAAGAATAGTATGGAATTAGAATAGGAAAGGTTATAGGAGATGCATCTTTATGCGTTATATCCCAGCTGCACCCAAAAACAGCTTTCAAACTTGCAAAAGAATACTTATGAAGGTTCCTTATTGCAAATTGCGTATAAACCGTATTGTACCACGGGGACTTGGTTGGGAATTGGTAGTTAAGTGTCAGGTGTTTTAAATAACAAAGGAGAACAAATTGGGAATCCAGAAAAAAGTAAGCACATTATCGTCTTATTGTAGCAGTTTACTGCATTTAGGTTTTGCACTTAAAGTATGTTTAAAAGGATGTAAAAATTCTGAATCTTGCAAATATAATTGTATTGCATTCCACACAAAAATGTTATACCAAGATTTCACCAGAAATATAAGTTTCGGGGCTCCCGAGTATTAAAAAAAGTACATTTTTAGAAGGACATTGTGATCTCCAAGCAAACTATTAGTTAAGATCTTTTATAAATTTTAGTATTCATAGGCACATGTTGAAAAATCAAGTATGCAAAATTCACATAACTTTTTGTATCCTCTATGATTGATTAGTGGGTATGAAAGCTGCTGCCATAAGTCTATTTTGCTTTCTATAAGATTTGAAGCTTTCATGGCAAGCATTGTTGATTATGGCTTCATGAGTATGTCAAATTTATAAATGTCAAGCTTTCAGCCATATCAAACTCCAAGGCCATCATCAGGTACTGAATAATAAATAAACAGCCATCCCAAACTCATGGCCTTCATCAAGAACTGAATAAGAAATGAACCACCATCTCAAAATCATGGCCTTCTTTGGGAATATTGATTTATGTTTATAATGCAGCCTTCCGGAACTGAATTTCAAAAATAAATGGCCATCCCAAAATCCATGGCCTTTTTCAGGAACTGAGTGGATAGTCTGTGTGGTGTGTACCGTGCAGTTTGTCATCCTCCTCTGACAGGTGTGTTTAATCGCTGGTATCCAAGCTGGACTAAGTCCCCAATCTCTATTGTAGTTCCCTGGGTGTAATTTAATTTGAATGGGCTCTTTGACAGCTCTGTAATAGTTGTTTTTGAGATGTTATTAAAAGTTAATTTTGTGCACCTTCTCTACATAGTGTTGGGCCACTGCCAATTTTTCCAGTTGAAGGAGTTTGATGTATTGATGTTCCTTGCTCTTCAATAGTGCATCTTGTTTGTCCAATGTACACCTCTCCACATTCACATGGAATCCTGTACACATTTGGGACTTTGAGGAGTGCTGGATCTTTTATGGGCTGGCCTTAGGCACTGTCTGATCTTTTTAGGAGCAGTATAGGAGATTTTGAATTTGGAGAGATTGCTGGAAATCTTGTTAGAAGTAGAACCATAAAATGGAATGACTGCCTTGCTTAACCAGTTGTTTTTATTCTTGAAATATGAAGACTTGGCAGATTGGCACTGTTATCTAACACTCTTCTGTGGACCTCTTTGATGATGGTACTGTAGCCACTCTATGACAATGTATCTCGTAGATGCTGAATTTCTTGCGGAATGTTGTGTTCATCTGCTACGTCAAAGGCTTGATGAGACAGTGTAGAGGTAACTTTTCCTCTGAGTAGGACGGTGAAAGCTGGAGGCATCCAAATAGCGGTAAGTGTGTGTGGGCTTCCTGTACAATTTATGGTCCAAGTTTCCGCTTTCTTATATACCAGTACATCCAAGGAGGGAAAGGAGCCATTGTCCTTGACTTCCATAGTAAATTTGATGTTTACATACAAACTATTGAGACGTTCAGAAAGGCAGTGTATGTTTCTTCTCTGTGTGGCCAAAGAACAGAGGCATCGCCAACATATTTGAAAAAGGATTTGGGTTTGTCTGTGTCGGTATCCAAGGCAGTGTTCAAAATTTTCCATAAAGAGGTTTGCAATGGCAGGTGAAAGACCTACTCATCTTACGAAACATCTTACCTCATGGGCTCCTGTCATCACATTTGGTTTATCCATGTGATTTCGACTCTGTGGTGGGATACTGGGTATATTTTGGTGTGTTCTGATGTAGAATCCATGTTCACCAGAGTACCTCTGGAAGACTTCTGCAGCATGTAGCCGAACATCTCCCACAGGATATAACACAGTTATTGAGATGTATACTCATTTCCACATATTTCACCTACAATGGTCAATTCTTTGGGCTCATCTCTTTGATATAGCTGAAAGCTTGATATTTATTAATTTTGGCATGGCTGATCACGCATGAAGCCATAGCAATGCATGTCATGAAAGCTTCTAGTCTTACGTAAAGCAAACTAGATAGAAAAATAAGCTTTTATAACAATAGCTTCTATTACCACTAATAAACCATTGAGGATACAGGAACTCATGTGAATGTCTCACAGTTGATATTTTTAACATGTGCCTATGAATACTATAATTTACAAAAGCTCTTAAGCGTCAAAATTTAAATTCAGAGAAAAAGTGTAAAGCATGCTTTATTACATGGTAATGTGTTTAAACAAGTACACATGTTAATGTTTTACAACAAATGAGATAGTAATGGGCTGTGCAAGTATATTTGCAAACAAATGAATTATTTCAGTACTAAAAATATGTAAGAAAATTGAAAAATCCGATGTGTTGAACCCATATGACTTTCTCTATTGTTCTTTTATCTGCTTCCTGTAAGATGTTTATTTGTAGAAATTGTCTTATTGCATATTTTCTTGTGCATATAATGGGAATAGGGAAAAGGGGAATACAGTAGGCCAAAGCGATAGTAAAATGTTTTAAGATTGTGTGAATATCCGATGGCTTTAAAATTCCATTCTCATTCCATAGCCAAGAGAAAAAGAATTGACTTCCTATTTATGAAAAGTATGTACTTGAAAAGTCAAACCATTAACAAGCATTATCTCGGAAATGGTTAACTGTGCAAAAAATTAACAAATTGTGTGCTTTAACAAGATCTGCATTTCTTATGAAACCAGGAGATTTTGTATATCTCTTATGGTTTATCAGTTATGCAAGTCATAATAAAGAGGACTTCAGAGACTATTCACAAAAAATTCAAGATATATATACACATTTGATTTCTCATGAAAATATCTTAAATGTATATATTTAAAATGTAAGAGCTGTTTTTAAGAAGAAATAAAAAACCAAATTTTTCAGTGTTTCCATGTAAAGGTAGCTTGGCCTACCTTGGTGAGCATACATACTTATGATCCAGAGTCTCAAAACGTGTTTTTTTGGTGAAATCTTTGACATCAAATTTTTCGGTGGAAAGCAATACTTAATCTCTTTACTGTATTTACAAGTGGAGAAAGTGAAAAGCATCTATGTATCATGTTTACCATGCTCTAGAAACTAATTAAGGATCAATGTTACAATTGATTTTATCACAAGTAATATAAGATGTCCGACCTAATCAATAAATTCTTGAGCGGAGCAAGAGAATTTATCTTGAAAGGTCAGACCATCAAATGATATTTTTGTGGACTATTTCATAAATAAAATGTGAGTTTAAATACTATATTGCAAAGATTTGATCAGTAAATGTAAAATTCTGTAAAAAAAAACCTAAGATATATTTATTTGGTTAGTGTAGTTGGTAGTGTATTTAGACTTATTCAACACTGCCAACTGAGGAACCCAAGAACTACATATATTTCAATCTTCTCTTGGTGTTCAATGAAAAACCAGTTTACAATCTCAAATAAATCTCACTTTACATTTAACATCAACAAATAACCCTTCTGAAAAAATAGATTAATTATCAAAAGAACAATTGTTAGAAGTACAATTGTAGATTGAAATGGAGTGCTTTTTTGATTGTTAATTAATTGTGATGTGTAATAAATTGTTTTTCAGTGATTTATGGGATACAGTTGGCGACACTGTCTAAACAAAAGAATGACCATATGATAATTTATACAAAACAAAGGAGTGACCAGGTGATGATAATTTAACACCTCTATGTGTGAAATAGTCGAAGTTATACTTTAATAGTTTGGGAGAAGGCACAGTTTTAGTATACACATTACAGAAGTCTACTGTGAGATTTTGTGGTGAAACTCTTTATGTATTCTTCTGGCAAATAAAGGATCATTTTTCTTAAATCACTTTTATTTCCACTCGTGATGTGGTGGTAGTCCATAGTTCTAGATTTTCTTGTCTTCGTTCTTTTGTAGTGTTGCAAGTGTTCCAGATCGAACAACTCCCTCGCAAACACATAAGACTTTTACCTAATGATTTTAATTAAAAACTGTGGAAAATATTTAACTTCCCAAAAATCATAAAGGCATCTGCAGCAGATAAGAATACCCACTAATCAAAAACTAGTGATTGGTTTTAGCAAAGAGACATTTAGCTACTAAGTGTGCAGGAGCTAAACTCGACATTTTACTTTTATATTTTGACCTATAGTTATCCACCCAGCCAATAAAGTGTCCTCTTATTAGAGTAAATATTTGAGAGGTAGAATTGGAACTGAAAAACCCAATGCCACAGCTGGGAAGATCGGAGGTTAAAATCTCAGATGTGGCATTGGGTTTTTCAGTTCCGATTCTAGCTCTCAAAATTGCCCACAGTTGCTTGTGTGTCGAAAAACACCAATATATTTGTTAACATAAATAGATAATGATGGTAAATATATTACTTCATGTGGTTCTGCAGATTTTCTGCAGGCATATGGGGTGATTCAAAAAAAAACTTTTTCAAAGTTTGGGGATGGGTTGCTTACACAAATAACAAAAGGTTCATTCCTTTGTTTTCGATTTATTAAAGTTAGAATGTTATTAAGGAAAGAATTTTAAAATTACACACTAACCAATTTTTGACATCAGCTTGTCAGGAAGTGTTCAACCATAAACTCATCATATGCTCGAAATATCCTCCTTTTGCATCTAGTCGGTCTGGGTAGCTCAGTTGGTTAGACGCTGGCCTACTGATCTCAAGGTTGCGGGTTCAAATCCGGCCCAGACCGATGACTAGCGTTTCAGTTTGTCACAATAGCTCAGTGGTAGAACAGCCGCCCGGTAAGCGGAAGGTCTGTGGTTCAAATCCCAGTTGTGACATTGAATTTTTAAGTTCCAGTTCTACCTCTTAAATAGTGGAGCATATTAATAAATTGAAAAATATGTCAATATTTAGAAACACATTTTGCTCCAGCCTGTAATAATATTAATCACAGGACTGGTTTCAGAGAGGGTCTCTCCATTATTCAGCTGAGGACCCTCTCCGAAACTAATCGTGTGATTAATATTGCTACAAGTAAGTTAGAGCAAAATGTGTTTCTAAATATCAACATATTTTTGAATTTATTAATTGATTGGCAGTTAACTTTTTTGAAGCTTTGTAACAGTGAATGCAAATTCTAATGAATGAGTGATGAGAGATGAATTTTGGAACATTCTCACTTCACTTACACTGTAAATTAACAGGACATGTTTCGAAAGCTCTCACTTCTATCATCTGCTGTAATTCGACAGGCAGCATTGGAGTCTTCACCCCTCTGGTCTGTGTTAGACGGCATGGTGGTGCAGTAGAAGAAACAGAATTAATAGTGGCATGTTAAAAAGCTGACCTTGAGATTCCATACTCTTCATTATCATGAGAAACAGAATACATGAGTGATAATTCAGTTTCTGCACGAGAAGAGGGGGACAAAATTGCCATAAGCAGTTTCCCAAATTCTTGTGTGAATTCATAACAACACATTTAGTCTAAAAAAACATAATCTTTTATTTCTTAAATGTGAAATATGTATATCAAAAGTGCATTGTAATTTTTCTTTTGATAATCAGTAGCCTAATTCATTGTAGTTGCCCCCTCCCCCCAGATAGCAAATGTGACATTCTTTAAAAGATTGATCATTGAAAAGTTCAAACAATGATGTAATAGAAAGTATCTCAGAAATGGCTGATGCCACACTTATTTGAAATAAGCTGTGGGTTTTATTTTTCTCTCTATCTTAAGAGATTTACATTTTTAAGTAGCATGCTGTGTCCATCTCTCAAGGTTTACCATTATACAGCATTTAGTAAAATTCCTTCTGAATGACAAGCTTCCACAGTTATTTCCAAAGAACTCAAATTATTTTGTTTGTCATGTAAATATTTTAAATACAAGGTTCTTAATGTAAAACCTAATGGGCACACAGCATTTCATCTGTGCACAATTGGGTATGCTACAGCCGGCTTTGCTCCTACATACACTCTGTGCGTAAAGCGTGTATAACACCCTTACCTTATAGAAGATGTTCCATTTGACAGAAGTATAAGTTCTCCAAAACACACAAATAACCTGGAACATCTCCGAAATGGTCCACACTACAAAACAATTTATTCAGACATAAATTGTGTGTTTTAGCAAGATCTACATTTTTTGTATAGTAAGATTTCTCAATCTCTCACGGTTTACCAGTTATGCTAAAGTAGTCCAGAGTAAATACGACTACTGGGGCTATAGCCAGAAAATTCAAGATATACATTTCATTTGTCATAAAAATATCTCAAACATATGGCATTTTAATCAAAATCGTTTGCACCATTTTCAAGAAAATCAAAGTTTTCAAAAAATTTTCCATGTAAAGGGTAGTTTAGGGTGGAGCAATTTTCTTCAAAATCTTTGTGTCACATCCTTGAAAGACATTAAATTTAACTACCAACTTTGGTTTTTAACCGACTTTTCATTTTTGAGTTATGCTGTCCACAGACTGACATGCGCACACACACACACACACACACACACACACACACACACACACACACACCTTTTTCTAAAAATACATATTTTTTTTGGATTCAGGGATTTCTGATGAAATCTTGACAGCAAATTTTTGGGTGGAATATAATACTTCCTCTACTTAACAGTAGAGAAAGTAAAAATAGATAAAATGTAAAAATGTAGTATGAGTACAGTAGCTATACATTACATTACAATGTGTACAATGTGTACTGCACTATATGGAAAGGTAATAAATTGCAGGTATACAGCTTGTAGTTTGAAATGATAAGTAGTAGTAAATAATAATAAACTGATAAATGTGATGTTACCTATGAAATATGTACTATCACATAGGTTGCTTTCATCCTTTCCTTCATAATCAGTTTCTGTAACTAAAGATAACGTTTTCAGTTTATCTTCAGAACTGGAGTCACCCATTCATTCAAATTGTCATCTAGGGTAAGGCATCATCATTGCAAAGTAGAATGTTACATTTCTTTGAAATCCTTGGGATTTTGTAGATAACACTTCTGTTTGTGAGAAGCAGTAATACTACTTGCAATGACAAAACGGAAAAAGGAATGTAAGCAATAAGTAACGAAAGTAAGCGTACAGAATCTGGTTGACTTGTGCAAGTGTAACTGCCAATTAGTCATTCTTGCAACTAAAGAAATAAACAGGTAAGGTTGTTGCAGCAAACAATTGAGGAAGGTGTAATGTTAGGTGTCCTAGTCAGGCAAAATCGTAGGTGTCTTCGTTCGCAAACTATAATGTTTAAATAAACCTAGGCACCTCTCAGGTCTCTAGTGACCAAGCAAATATAAGCAGAGCGTAAGTACATTTTAATCGTATTTTTAAAATTGGATAATATTGTTGAAGCGGTGTTTGGGTTCATATATTAGTTTACTACCCAGCAAACGGTGTCCTGTTATCTTCACTAATATGGTGGTGATGAAACTGAACTCTGAACCATATTGGGCCTTGGAGATACTTAACATGAGATGCTCATAGGTTAAGACTCAAGATTGGTGACCTAAAACTGCCATTCCATGGACAGGAATCAAACCACATCCTCAGTATGAGAGCTGCGAATGCATCTATTGAACTGCTCTAGTGCCCTACAGTTGAGTAATGCTGCCCACTGTAAATATTACTTTATCGTATGCATGACATTTGTTATGCCTCTCATTCCATATTATGTAGGGTGTTATGGAGTGCACAGATTTCACGTAATGATAGATTCAAATATGACGAATAAAAAGGACCAATAACAACAACAAAGGGTAAAGGAGATATTTAACACATTTATCTACAGGGTCTGGCAACAGAGTAGGATGAACAGATGAATGATTTTAACGCTAGTGACTCATTTTAGCAACAAATGGAGAATATACAAATAACTCATCTTTTGAAGCTCTACCACTCTATGCTTATTGAAGAAGTAAATGATTAAGTTGATGTAGTGTTTAACGCCCGCTTTTACTACTACGGCACCGCAGGCGGTGACACTGATGATACATGGAATGAAGATGGAGCACCGGTGGAATGAGATGGCGGGGGAAACTGGAGTACCCGGAGAAAACCCGCCCATGCCGCTTCGTCCACCACGAATACCACATGCGGGTCCCTGGGATCAAACCCGGGCCGCCTAGGTGGTAGGCGAGCGTAAATGATTAAGGGATGACATGTGGGCAATCAAAAAATTCCACCAATTTTATTTTTTATTTATGCAACCATACACTATGTAGGAAAATGGTAGAACTTATGCTTCAGCTTAATGTCAAGAAGTTGCTGTTCAAGTCTGTGCATTCATATTCCCAACACTGTGTATAATATAAGCAGGGTGTAGTTTGACTGGGCACAGACGAACATAGGTTACTTTTGATCAGAACAAAAGCACTGTTAGTAATTAATTGTTCTTTCACAGCAGCTGTATGTAGGACAGTGATTGGAAAAGTAGAATCAGACTGAAAAATTCAATGCTATAGCCTGAATTTTAATTTTTCAGTCTGATTCAACCTTTCCAAAAAGCAGTATTTGCAAGAAAAGAATTTGTAGTACTGGGGTTTTGTGAAAGCAAAATCATTTTTGATCCAAGTATTATTATGTGTGGGGATGATAATATAATGCGTTTGGGATACTTGGAACAATCCTATGAGGAGGCAGAGAAGAAACATGTTTGGTATCTTGTATTGAAGGGAAGAGTGAAATTTTTCCAGGAACTGGAACAAACGAACAAAAAGAAAAGCCAAGGTCTTGCTCATCTGGAACAGGAGAAATTAACATTTCATGAGATTACTTGTAATACTTTTTATTTAATACTAAATTATAAATACTTCTTATTTAATACTAAATTATAAATAAGAGGAAAGACCTACTTCTCTGGCCATTTCGTGAATGAAATTTTCTTAAGCATTCTGGTGTTATGCAGTGAAGATATAATGTATGGTTATCTTATTGAATTAATTGTTTTCTGCAGATACAAATGACATCACATCTTGCACTTCATTACATTCCAGGTGGTAACCAGAAGCAAATTAAGGGCTAAAATAAGTGATATACTTATTTTGTAATACAACTATTAAATCATTTTCTTATAAATAATCTTAGGACTTAATGAAATTACTATTACACAATGGAGTGAACTTATTGCTCTGAATTATTTAATCTCACTGTTCAACTGTAGGCAAGTACTCTCACACATGCCCTGAAACAGACTATGCCTGATTGGCTAGAAAACACATGATTGTGACGTTGAATGTTAGTTCTGCACAACCGCCTTCATTAGTGATGGCGACTATAGTGATATTCAAGGAAGCATTCAGTTTTACATAAGGAACATCTATACTGAATTTGAATGCCACACTCCAATGTGGTGTTGCATTTTTTCTATTCCAAACATTCTATGGATGTTTTCATGTGTATCTTCTCAGTGAAGTAAAATAATGATGGGGGATGAACTTGCATGGGGGGGGGGGGGGGTCTCCTAGGCCACCTTCTTCACTTTTGTGATGTAAAGTTACTGATAAGCTGATGTACCAGATTTTTTCTGAATTGTAACAGCCTGTTTTTCTGTGTAGTGTTTTTATAGGTCTGTTGGTTCCTGTCATATAAAATGAATTTATTTACAGTAGCTATATGTGTAACAAAAATGGAAAACATACCATACTTCGTCGCATTACATAATGATCACACCTTGATTTATAGACAAGCAATTAGGACTAAAGTGTTTCCTACATAGTCGTTACATTAATATTCCAGATGTTCGCTATTAAGAAATATTGAAAAATAATGTGCCGCTACTGCAATCTGTTAGGTTCACAGGAGAAGGTACAGGGCATGCAGCATATTGTTTTATATATAGGGTAGTTAAATTATATTCGAACCCACTCTCATGGCCTTTCTCTACTGGATGAGACAGCTGGCAGTTGCCAAGGAATTTATGCTACCAGAGGCAGACTAAAATTCCTACCTTATAATAGATGCTGAAAATGTTGACCTTGCTCTCAAACAGGCAGCATATCTCGTGTAAATATTCTCACTCATTCTCTGAAGCTCAACAGCAGGAATTCTTGTGGTTGCTAGCACAACGTTTTCTCTAAGTTCCTGTAGGAGTGATACACTTTGTCTTTTAAAGAACCCCATAAATAAAAATCTTTAGGTCAGGAGAACAAGGAGGCCACAAATCAACACTAATTATTCTGTCATCAAACACCTCTCTTACTACATTTAATGATACAACAGCTAAATGTACTGTTGCAGAATCTTGCTGGAACCAACCATACAGTTTCTCTTCTTCTGTCAAGCGATTGAAAAATGGCCTCAGGATTAACCTCTGATATTACTCTGCATTTATTGTTTCATCAAAGAATATGGGCCCTATTATTCCTCTAGCACTTATCACACAACACACTCCAATTTTCTGATCATAATGAAGCATTTCATCCAGAGCACAGGTTTGTTTTTCTGAAGCCCGGTAGTGACTTGTGAGTATTCACACGCCCGGTTAGATGAAACCAAGATTCATCAGAAAAAACAAAAGCTCTGGGACAATGAAACCCCTTTCTACAGACTGGAAAAACCAGTTACAATAATTCACACGTTTAGCGGGATAATTTGGCTTTAATGCTTGCACTCGTGTGTATGATAGGGCTCCAGTTTCAACAGGTGTGTAGCACTTCTTGCAGAAGATCAAGATACACCTGTTTGCTGCACTAGTGTTTTCAGCGATTTTTGAGGTGAACGCTCCAAGCCGCACCAATGTCATCCAGTTTACTTTCAGTTAACATTGACCTCTTGTTCGAATATTTCTTGTCCAACTTCAAATTTATTTATGACTGCATGTATGGTTGTCCTTGCAGGTTCAGAAACTTTTAAACAAACTCCCTGCGCACATGGCGAGCAGATGCATGCTTGAAGTAATTTACAAATAAACACACATTCTTCCACAAACAAGTGACACACCATGTTTACTGCACAACAGAGGCATCTGACTCACACTGAATTACCACTTGACGCAGCAATCCAATGAGAGTTGGTGCCAGTGCACTTTTCAGCGGGAGTTGCCAGTCCGAAGTCCCGGCAGCCAGCGTGGGAGTAGCAAAGGAGATAGAGGCCACGAATGATTTTGAATATAATTTAACTACCCTATATTTCTCATAGTCGATGCCATCAGCTTGCCAACTGCGGAGATGATGGCTAGACCATCAGTGAATCTGATTGGTTCAAGTACCTAAACTGTAGGAATTGGCAAATGTGACTAAGCCATAAGTGAATGGAGCAGCAAGGGATATGCACCGTTTGGTTAGCAAATGTCTAGTCAATAACCATCTTATTCTTCAGTTGTGTAGGGCTGTTTGTTTCTAGTTATTCTAGCATTTATTTTCTGAAGTTGAATATGAGCAGGTTTTAAACTAAGAATGACTGCATTTGAAAAACAATGGTAATCTAGTTGCAGAAAGGAAGTTTTCAGTGAATAATATCGACTCCAGTTAAAAAGTATGTGATTCAACAGTATTGTAATCAATTCAATAAGCCCAAAGTTAAAGTTTTTCTGTATTTCTTTATTTACTGGAGCAGGTGTTTTCATTGCAGTATCAACATCACTTTTAAGATTTAAAGCTTTCACGGTGCGCGTTATTAATTAAGGCTTCACGGGTGATCAGCCGTGTGAGGTTTAAAAACATTAAGCTTTCGGCCATTGTAGACTCCATGGCCTTCATCAGAATGAAAAATGACCGTTAGCTTTCCGCTCCACATATATATACAATGTTAGGTGGGAGGGGGTTGCGTTGCCCTGGCCAATGAGCAGGTGACAATTTGTGATTGGGCCTGCTGTTTCGGGCTATGTTTGTCACCGGCCACAGTGTTTTCTTGAGGGTCAGTACTTGGTCTGGAATCACTGTAGTTGCTGTTGTGGATGTGATTCTGGACTACAGTGATCACTTTTGTTTCCCCTCTCCTTTCTTTTCAACTACAAACAGTGTAACTTGGTCGTGCATTAATATGCTTAGACTTGCTCTTACTCCCATTACTATATACTAGTTGCTGAATGCTAATAATTTATTCTTCACATAATGGTCACATTGTATAATTTTACTTTATGAACAAAGTATAAAAAGTGTGATGATTATGTGATGAAATATGGTATTTCCATTTCTTTGGAGAACGTTCTGTGCTATAACACTCCTTTCTATGGCCAGCGAAGTCAGCTGCCCCCATCCCTTTCAAATAATATGACTACATTGGGGCAGGGGATTCTTTTTTTTTCCATCTCCTTTACCATTTTTTCTTTATTACAGAATCTGACCTTGATTCTGAATTATTAGAAAACAACAGTGCATCCAAATTATCATTCCATACAGTCAGTCATGTTGTGTTGCAATTTTAGAGATTCCCCACGGTTTAGCTTCAGCAATTTAGATTTGCAACTCTTTTGACAAGTTTGTTTTTCCCGAGTATGAGTTGTGCTGCTATGCATTTATGTTGTTAGCTAATGCTGGATTTCTGACAATGAAGTCATTAATCCTCTTGCTCTCCAATATTTTGCACTGATGGATGGGGCACTTGAAGTGGCCGGGCATATTTGAAGGTGGTCTCAATCCATTTCCTCTTGCAGATCACATAGAGCACAGAGTGGTGAAGAATAAATCCCAATTCTGTTTAAATGTTTTGCCAGACAATCATGTGCTGTAATCAACCTGAAGGTTGCAACTGCTGTTTTTCGAGGATACTCAGGAATTGCTGTTTGAATGTTTGGCAGTTCACATCTTTTATTTTTTTATTTTTCATAGTAATATTTTGCAACAATTTTTTTGTATTCAGAGTTGACTAATCTTTTAGCGCTATGCAATTATAGCATTTCTTTTGTAGAAGCATTTTCATCAGCTTAGTGGAGGTGAAGAAATGTGAAAATAGACTGATACCACTGTCCTGCATAATACTTCCATGTCCTTTTTTTCCAGAGTATATTTTACAATTTGTCAGATGCCTACTTTTGCTGTCTTTTATTGTCTTTATTCTCCATTTTATGGGTTTACCTGGCATATAGCATATACTGTTTCAAATGAAACTGACTTTGGGATCCTATCATGACCTCTCCACAAAGAGACTTGGCCTTGTTTGTAATGGGTTTGAAAATTTCTTTTACAACGTTCAATGCAGGTTGAACCTTGTACAGATAGGGCCCAAATGACCTCTTCGATAGGCCCTTAACTCCACTCACTCATCCCTTGTACAAACCAATATTTTCTTTTCCCTGTTTAGCCTCAATTCATCATTGAAGTATAAATATTGTGACAGCTTGACAGCTTTTCTAAACATTGTAATCATGGATTTTTCTATGATGGGACAGATGCAAAAGGCTCCTGTGAAGAATTCCTGGTTTGAGGAAGATCCACTATTGCCATATAAATCGGAACCCCCTCATAGTAGTGGTTTCTGCCATCTGGAATCTGGTTTTTTCAGCTGGACAGCCTTGCATATACAGGGTGTTAATGAACACACTGAAATAACCGAGAGATTGTAAAGGGTCTCTCAACAAGAGTGTCCTATCTTTAACATGTGATAGCGGCCCTTGTTATTGAGTTACAGCTGTCATTTTTCTAGTGTGGTTACAGTTGTTATTGACAAATAGTCATGGAACGGTAGAGCAAATAACAAATAATACACTTTTACAAATGCAATACTAGGCTGCAACAACTCAAAACATCTGATGTGTTGCACTCACATGACTTTCTCTACTCTTGTACTATCCATTCTTACATACCGTTATTCCTATATCTTCTTCATTTTAAGATAAACATTTGTACAAATTATCTTATTGCTTATTTCCTTGTAGATACAAGGGAAATACGGGAATACATAGGCTTTGTGCGATAATCAAATCTTTTAAAGCTTTGAGATTCCATTCTCTTTGCACACTTAACATATAAAAAGATGAACAATGATGTTCCATTTCAATAAAGTTATAAGTTTTCCAAAACACACACACATAACAAGGAATATCTCCGATATGATTCACCCTACAAGAAAATTTAATTGGACATAAATTGTGTATTTTAGCAAGATCTACATTTTTTTATAGTATGATTTGGTCTATCTCTCACGGTTTACCAGTTATGCAAAAGTCGTCCAGAGTAAATGTGACTACAGGGGCTATAGCCAGAAAATTCAAAATATACATTTCATTTGTGATACAAAAATCTCAAACATATGACATTTTAATCAAAATCATTTGAGCCATTTTCAAGAAAATCAAAATTTTCAAAACATTTTGCATGTGAAGGGTAGTTTAGGGTGGGGTTATTTTCTTCAAAATCTTCCGGTCGCATCCTTGAAAGACATTAAACTTAAATACCAACTTTGGTTTCTAAGCGACTTTTCATTTTTGAGTTATGCTATTCACAGACACACACAGACCTTTTTCTAAAAATGCTTTTTTTCGATTCAGGGGGTCTCAGAACATATATTTCCGGTGAAATCTCGACATCAAATTTTTGGGTGGAATACAATACTTCCTTCTACTTACCCGTAGAGAAAGTAAAAAAGCACCAACATATAAATATATTTGTTGTACTTAACCTCTTCAGTGATATGGACGTGAAATCACGTCCATTTAAAATGACGGATGAGCGATATGGGCATGTATACACGTCTTGTGCATTTGTGCATTTAAACCTTATTTATCCCTTATCTAACTCAACTTATTTTAATTTTCCCGTTATGAAACATTTAAGTGAAGTCTATATATTTTACTGGCTTACCTTTATATGTTCCTTGTGCAGTGATATGCCTCAAAACAGGGATAAACACACAAGGGTACATCTTCACATTCGTGAATTCCCTTCTTGCGGCACACGAAACACTTTCGAGATGGGCAGGACTTCTTTGCTGTTGGTGGTATCCTTTTAGGATAATGTTTTCCTTGAAGTCTGAGGGGTGCAGGGGTTCTGGATTTTCTACCCCCAACGTGGTATTGTTCAATTAGACTGTGAGCTATAGATAGTCGGAAGTCAAGGTAGGTCACTGTCCTGTGTGGGTTTAGGGCTTTCCAAATTACCAAACAGTTGTATATGGTTATATCCAGTTGGTGCAAAAATACCTTTTTATACCACTTCTCCCTTCAGCTACAAGCAGGAAAGTATATGTATGTATTTCAACAAAGAAAGAAACGGAGTCTACTAAGTTACGAAACATGCGTAAGCAAAAGTTGCAAACATGATCTATTCTGATGACCCAAGAGACCATGCATACACTAGTGCTTTATGTCATATTATGCCTTGTTTTGCTGACACATAAGTCACACATACAATGGGTCAACTACTGTTTCTTTCAGAGAACTTATATTAGATGCGATCGACAGAGCAAAGTTAACTTTTCACCACAGTGAAACAAAGTAGTGCCATTTCAATGTTCTGTAAATGCAACTCAACTTTGCTGATGATATACACGTATACTGCATATAACGAGTTTTATACCAGTTTTTGTTTCATTAAAATAACTTAATATTTACACAAAATACAGCTGTGTATATACGAAGCACTTTAAATGCCCTGCGCTGGATATTGGGTAGCAGTTCTCGGCTTGCGGACGTTTTAAATGGCCATTGCTCAAGAGGTTAATATATACGAAGTGATATAGACATGAAACTTTTCAAATGTTTTAGAAGTATATGAGTCGACCTATAGACACTTATAGTTTAGTTTACACTTATTTTTGTCCAGACGCATTTTGAAAACCTATGTCTTCATTCTCAACAGTTTCTCGACTGGTGGTAAAAGAGGAAACATTTGTTTTGGTAGTGAGTATGCTGCTATTTGGGTTGTTGGATATAAACTTCATTATGTTGTTTTGTTTGTGGTATATAAAAATTCATGGCTATGTGAACATTCTTCATAATATGTATTTTCTCCCAAATTATCAGTTTTGCTGTTTTGATGTTTTTGCATGCTTTGATCATTTAATATCCTATTCTGTGATGTGCTGAGTTGAGCAGAAGTGACGGGCTACAGATGATTTGTTGATCTGTTTGAAACAGGACTGAAGGAGCACATTAGAAATATAACATTCAAACAGATCGACAAATCAGCCATAGCCAATCAACTCAGCACACCATAGAATAGGATATTAAATCACTAAAACATGCAAAAACAGCAACAGAACTGATAATTTGGAAGAAAATAGATATTATGAAGGATGTTCACATAGTCATGAATTTTGATATACCACAAGCAATTGACATAATGAAGTTTATATCCAGCAATCCAGATAGCAGCACATTCACTGCAAAGGTTTCATCTTCGATTGCCAGTCGAGAAACCATTGAGAATGAAGAGCTGGCCTTCGAAATGTGTGCGACAAAATAAGTGTAAGTGAAGCTATAAGTGTTTATAGGTCAACTCATATACTTCTAAAATATTTGTTGCAATTGAAAAGTATGTCTATGCAGCACAGAGATAAACAAATATAAAATAAACGTGTAAACATGCATAACCTCTTAATCATTCTTTAGGAAGTAACATCACCTTTTGATGAAGAATCTGAAATTACAGATTGTGGCAATTCCTCATATGAAAAGTCCAGCAGCTAGCCCTCAGATTCATAAGCCAAAATCTCATTTATGGCATTTATAATGTTCTCTTCTGTTCATAGAGTTTGGCCACAATAAACAAATATATATGCAGTGCGTTCATATATTGGTTGGACTGCCTGTGGCAGCACTGGACCGGACGATGACCGCTGCACCCTCTGCCATTTACACATACGTGACTGGCAAGTCGTAGGTATGGAACACCCAACTAATGCACTAACTGACGTTATGCTTACCTGTATCACAGTTGACGTTGAAACTGATGACTTTCAACTTGAACGCACTCCCTATATCTCCGAAAACAGTTTTGTTTTATCTAAATCCCCACAGTATTCATGATGTTCTTCATCACATTGCAAAAGCGCACAGTGAGTGCGTGTAAAATTATCAGTCCCTTATTTTATGAAACAGTTGATTCACATATTTATGTAAGTTCTATTTTAAATGTTCTTTTTCCACAACTAACAAGAAATGAAAGATTTTGTGGCTGGTTTCAGCAAGATTCAGCACACTGCTGTAGATTTTATACAATAATTGCAAAATGTGTGTGGTGACAGAATAGTTGGTCAAGGACTGTGGCTACCTCGTTCCCGTGACGTATCTCCATGCATTTTTTATTTATGGAGAATGTTAAAGAATAAAATGTGCATCAAATCCGCACACGTTACAAGACTGAGATATACAGGAAATCAGTCAATGTGAACTTTTGCAAGTAAACCAAAATTGTTTTTGGAGATATAGGAAATGTTTTCACGATGTTGTGATGCAGGTAAGCCTAATGTAAGTAGTACAGTAATTAGTCTTCTGTACCCATGATCTCCTGGTTGTTTCTGTAACTCTGGTGGAAGGTGCATTGGTCCTCACCCGGTCTGATGCAGCTGTGGGGCACTCCAGTTGATGTACGAAGGCACTAGATATATATATGTTGCAAGCACTATCTATATAGTTACAATGTACTACTAATGCTGTATTTTCTGGAGCAAAGCACTAGCTGCATAACACTTGTGTACATGTTCAGATGCACCTCATCTCTCCTGCTCAACTGCTGAAGTAATTCATCATCGTCATTAAGTGACATAAAACTGAGTTTAGTCACTGTTGACCAAACCCAGTCTAAAAATAAACATGAAGTAATAGAAGATATAAGATTACTGTAGCGGCTGCAGCTGTGGGGTGAGAACTGACCAGTCCGTAGTTCTAGGTGAATCTTGATTTTTTCTCTTAAAATTTCCCCATAACAGTTAAAATTAAGTGTGATCATTAGTTACCTTATTTCATTAAAGGTCATAAATTCAGCAATCTAGACAATAATACAAAATAGTGACAAATAAAAGATTTAAGGAGTGGTTCATGAGTGAGCCAGCTGCGATTCTAGTATTAAAAGTTGGAATGTTTGGATCATTAGATGTCGTTAGTATGACTTTACTACATATGTGTTGCAGAAGGTTAAGGCTGGTTCATAACTACCGATAAGGCTAACGATAACCAGAGTGATAAACTTGATGAACCATGTATTCAAATGGGAGTGTTCAGAACTGTTGGGGAGCTATCCTGGGCCCCGGGAATGGGAAAGAAGACTTGGCCAAGTTTAAAGTTATTTATTGCTGTTACCAGGATAGACATGATAGATTCATATTGTGCATATTACACTTCTTTCTGTAGAAATTAATTAAGGTGGCTGTGTCATGAAACAGCTGCTAGCACTCTCTAGTCACAAGCAAGAAAAAATATTATTGGTCAGTTAGAAAGAAATGAATTCCCAACATGCAGTATCCCTTCCATTTTCTGGTATCTTGTCATTATTGTTCCTGGTCTGCTGTGAACCAAAATACTGAGTGCTGTCTTGCTTACTGTTTCCGAAATCACTATGGTTACAGTTGTCGGGTGGTTGTGAACCAGCCTTTAGCACATCTTTCTTATGGAGTTAGGTTTCAGCAGTTTCTGAACATTTTGTATAAAATAAATCATTGATTTGCCAAAACATTAAACTTGCCTGTGTCATTTCTGTAAACTGAGATGAGTGACAAGTTCACCTTTGCAAATAAATAGCTAATAGGCCACAGTTGGTATGTAGCAAACACAATCCTTTGGCAGCCAGAAGTAGTTGGGCAAAATAACTTTTGCCAAATTGTGTTTAAAGTCGCTTCTGGTGACTGTTACCACATTGTAAAACATTTCTTAATTTGAAATTCTTTCTACATGAAAATATACCATATAATAAAATAAATAAAACTTATCAAAAGTATTACAACTAGTATCTGAGTTCGAGTTTCCTTTTAGTGTGAACAACTAAAAAGCTGTGAAAATGTTTAGGAACTACAGATATAAAATATGTAGCAAAATCACATAAGCAATATTGAAAGCTTTGCAAATGGCTTGCAGAAGAAAGGTACATGCTCACAAATCCCAAGATATAAAAAGAAAAAACAAGAATAATAAATCAGCTGAAAGATAATGAGACATCAACTGGAGGTGGTGAAGTCACCAAAGAAAATTAAAATGTATGTCTGTTAAATATCTAAAACATGGATGCATTTTTTCTCTAGCGGAATTTGAATTAAATTTGGACTCACCATGTGCTTGCACAACAAGCACTGGGAAAGTGCTAACACTACTCATAGATGGAAAATAATAGAGCCATTAATAATCAAACAGAAATAGTGATTGAATTCCAGCACCTGCACACTGCAGTGTCAGCAAAACACTGGTGGTGTAGATCTCTCTCTGCATGCCAGATGTAGGATTGGTGTATAATTGATTTATAACACCCTTTTGGAAAGTTAGCTTTTCCTAGTCCTACTGAAAAAGGAATAACAGATCAGTATAATTTACCAATAAATGAATAAATAGAGCTCTCAAAAGTTGAATTGATCAAAATACAAGTTTGAATAAATATTAACCTAAATTTTAATTTAACCCAAATTTAAAAAATGAATTCCACATTGGTACAATAAATTTCATAATACACCAATTAACAAATGCAATTATCAGCTCTGGAGAACATAGGATTGCTAACTACAGATATATATCTAACAGGAAAGCAACCCCTGATGGAATTAAGACTGAAAGTTAGGTTAAAAATAAAGGCAAAGCCTTCTATAAATATATTGAAATCCAAGCATAGAAAATAAAGTAAGCTGTGCAAAGGGAAAGTGCAAACTGAGGGAAAAAAATCTGCTGTGTTGCACTCACATGACTTTCTCTATTCTGGTACTATCATTCTTACAAACTTATTTCTATATCTTCTTTGTGATAGTTGAGATAAACATTTGTAGAAATTATCTGATTATCTACTTGTAGGTGTAAGGAGAATATTGGAATACAGTAGGCTTTGAGCAATAGTCAAATCTTTTAAAGCTTTCAAATTCTGTTCTCTTTGCACAGTTAACATGTAAAAAATGAGTAACAATGTTCCATTTGACAGATGTTCTCCAAAACTCATACAAATAACCAGGCATATCTCCAAAATGGTTCACTCAACAAAAAAAAAAAAAAAAAATTATTTAGACATAAATTATATGTTTTAGCAAGATCTACATTTTTTGTATAGTAAAATTTGGTCTATCTCTTACATTTACCAGTCATGCAAAAGTCATCCAGAGTAAATAGGACTTCATGGGTTATAGCTAGAAAATTCAAAATATACATTTCATTTGCCATAAAAATATCTCAAACATATGGAATTTTAATCAAAATTGTTAGCCATTTTCAAGAAAATCAAAATTTTCAAAAAATTTTCCATGTAAAGGGTAGTTTAGGGTGGGGCTGTTTTCTTCAAAATCTTTGTGTCACATCCTTGAAAGACATTAAACTCAAATGCCAAATTTGGTTTTTAACCAACTTTTCGTTTTTGGGTTATGCTGTCCACAGACACACACACACAGACCTTTTTCTAAAAATGCTTTTTTTTATTCAGGTGACCCCAAAACATGTGTTTCCAATGAAATCTCGACATTGAATTTTTGGGTGGAATACAACACTTCCTCTACTTTACTATACATAGAGAAAGTACACTCACCATAAATGTAATTTTGGGGAAATTGAAAAAATATGTGTTAATGAAGTAAATATTTCCCATGTCTGTGCTCTTAAAAACACACCAATACTCACAGGGAAAAAAAAACATTCCAGTTATTGCTGAGTGCCTAGAAATATCTGGAGAGAAGTCAAGATATTCAGTTACTAAGATTTCTTGAAACTTAAACCATTTCTGACTTAGACATAGGTGAGTTCATCAACCAAAATGTTGGAAGCTTTAACATTAAGCTGACTCTAGGCAAGCTTATGGTGAGAAATGGTAGTAATCCAAGCAACATGAGAAACTTAGAACCAGACTTAAGGAACACATGAGATCTGTATGAGTCAGAATCTAAAATATTTTGGTTTTGCTATTTTCACAGGATTTACATTAGCGTTCTGGAACATTAGATGGTAGCACTGGCATATCTAATTAATCTATGTGCAGATTTTTATGAACTGGGTGGAGGCTTGGAGATATCACAATTATTTTCATGATATCTTGTCTGTGGGGTGTGGCGATTTCATGATTAATGGAACAGCATGTGTGCATGAAATTTTGTGTGAATCCCAGGAAAATTGTTAAGATCTTGACAATGGTTAAACAAAATGTGAATCATAGTTGAGGAAGTGGTTTGCTAGGTTCAGAAATTGCTGTACATTCATTGAAGATAACCGGATGGAAAGGCCTATCAACTGCACAATACCCAAATTGTTGCCAAAATTCAATAGCTTGTTCATGAGGATTGATGAAAAACTGTTCATGAGCTTGCCGATGAAATCGGAATTGGTTATGAGATGCCAACAATTTTTTACTGATGAATTGGGGTATGCATTGTGTTGCTGCAAAATTTGTGCCAAGGACCTATGTGTTGATTTAAAGGCACAGTGTGTTGAAGTGGACAGGAAGTTTTGCCAGATCATATCCAATAACACTGTCCGGCAATGGTTTCCTGGTTTTGATAGCTGCTTATATGGAAAAGAACACACTGATTTCAAAATAACCATTTTTCCATAACGCTTACTGATTTTAATTCTAAGGTAATGTCATGTTGGGCGATTAATGGATGAAATTGGTGAAATGATGCTCAAATCAGCCTGAGATTCATAGAGCTTAAAGTTACCTGACATTCGTCGTTTCGGGATAAGAGGAAAAAACCTTGGGATAAAGCCTTATCTGTATAACTAACCCTGGCTGAGTTTCGAACTCGGACCTCTTGGATATGAGGCAGACATGCTACCACCACACTACAGAGGTGGCCTAATTATACTATACATACATATTTTCAGCAACAGTTATTATTATTATTATTATTATTATTATTATTATTATTATTATTATTATTATTATTATTATTATTATTATTATTATTATTATTATTATTATTATTATTATTTATTATTATTATTATTTATTATTATTATTATTATTATTATTATTATTATTATTATTATTATTATTATTATTATTATTATTATTATTATTATTATTATTATTATTATTATTGTTAGTATTATTATTATCATCATTGTCATTGTCATTATTATTGTTATTTATGATGTTCAAATCCCTCATTGAATTTTTCAGTTTCAATTCCAAACATTGCCCACACATGGCTTTAATGTTTAAAAACACCAGCAGTAAGTTTGTTGGCATTTTTTAACATCTAAAGTTTATTTAATCCTGGGACATAAAGTACTTATGATTGTAAGTTACCCTTGGGGTATTTATCTCTGATATGAGATTCCCTTTGTGGTCTACCGGGAAAAATATGAATGGGTTGGGGAATTCATGTCATACTGGCAAGTTGCTAAGATAGCTCAGTGGTTAAAACAACTGCACATGAAGTGGAAGGTATGTAGTTCAAAGCTCGGCTGTGGCATTCCGATTCCACCTCTCATTTGTGTTAATGTTTGTCTCACACACTATGACATACAGCTTGCTAAAATTTTGTACAATTTTCTATGCTATCAAATGGGTGTTTCAAGACATTAAAAATAACCAAAATGATTCCCATTTTCTAGTCCTAACTGATTACCAATCTGATGTGTATTGAACCAAACACCAAAAGCCCAGTAATAGAAGAAATTCAAAACCAGTGCATACAAATGCTGAGGGAATTGTAATACATTGTCTTAATTGGAATCCCTTCACAACAGGATATTTCTAGAAACAAACACATTAAACACATAGTTGCAAAAGAAGCATTTCTACGCTAATAAAGGAAGTAGATGGCTTTTTACATGTAAATTGTACATCTCAAGAGAACATTGTGCCACAGTTGGTACTCTATCTGGCTAAAGATTTCCGAAAAGCTTCAAGAAATTAAATCATTATGAAGACCATATCCAGTAACTAATCAAGAATTAGTTCTCATCAGTCTTTGTATCGGATCCATTCTAGCTACACACAGTTATTTACTATAAAATAGGCAAAACTTAAGCTGCTGTCTGCAGCAAACACATCATAGAAAATGCAAGAAATAAAACAGCAGTGAATACAGGCAAATGTTTCCCATAATATAACAGAAGTACTTGGAAATCGTGTGTATTGTAAAACAATTTTAAATTTTGTAATATTGCTGAAGTCTGTTAACAAATTTTAAGCAAACAGTAACACCTAAAACAATTTCACTGTAAAGTGGTTGTGATATGTTAAAGCAACAATAAACAAATACAATAGTATGTTTTAACGAGATCTACATTTTATTGTATCGTAAGATTTAGTCTATCTCTCACAGTTTATGAGTTATTCAAAAGTCGTCCAGAGTAAACAGGACTACATAGGCAATAACCAGAAAATTCAAAATATACATTTCATTTGTCATACAAATATCTTAAACATGTAATTTTAATCAAAATCGTTAGAGCCATTTTGAAGAAAATCAAAATTTTTTAAACATTTTCCATGCAAAGGATAGTTTAGGAATAAGGATAATCAGGATAAAAAAAGGACTTAGCTAAATTTATCAATGTAATGTAGTTTTCACCCACTTGAGTCATCAGATTAACATAAAAATTTGCATACATGTCAAGAACTGTTGACAATATATTGATATCATGATGTTGTCCTAATGTCCTCACCAGCATTATCAGGATAAAAAGGTGACTTGGCCAAATTTAACAATGTAACCTAATTTTCATCAGCTTGAGGCATCTGATTGACCTGAAAATGTGCACACATGTCAAGGACCGATGACAATACAATAATATCACGACTTTGTCCTAATGCCCTGACAAGGGTCATCGGGATAAAAAAGTGACTTGGCTAAATTTAATAATGCATTTAATAATAATTTTCACCAACTTCAGAGGTATGATTGACTTGAAAATTTGCACACGTGTCAAGTACTGATGACAATGTAATATCATGACTTTGTCTTAATATTCTGACCAGCAATATCAGGATAAAAAAGTGATTTGGCTAAATTTTAGCAATCTAACGTAAGTTTTGCTAGCTTGAGACGTCTGATTGACTTGAAAATTTGCACACATGTCAAGGACTGATGACAATACAATATCATGACTCTGTCCTGTGACTTGGCTGAATTTAACAATCTAATGTAATTTGCACCTACTTAAGATGTCTGATTGACTTGAAAATTTGCACACATATCACGGACTGATCACAATGTAAACATATCACGACTTTGTCTTAATGTCCTGACCAGGATCATTAAGATAAAAATCTGATGTGTTGCACTCACATGACATGACTTTCTCTACTCTTGTACTAACCATTCTTACAAACTCTTGTTCTTCTATCTTCTTCGTGTTAGTTGAGATAAACATTTGCAGAAATTATCTTTTTGTTTATTTCCTTGTAGGTGCAAGGGGAATGTTAGAATACAGTAGGCTTTGTGCGATAGTACAATCTTTTAAAGCTTTGAGATTCCGTTCTCTTTGCACACTTAACATATAAAAAAAGTAAAAATGAAGACCGATGTTCCATTTTACGAAAGTTTTAAGTTTCCCAAAACTCGCACACATAACAAGGAATATCTCCAAAATGGTTCACCCTACAAGAAAATTCATTTAGTCATAAATTGTGTATTTTAGTGAGATTGACATTTTTTATATATTAAGAATTTGTCTATCTCTAACAGTTTACCAGTTGTGCAAAAGTCGTCCAGAGTAAATACAACTACAGGGGCTATAGCCAGAAAATTCAAGATATACATTGCATTTGTCATAAAAATATATCAAAAAATATATGACATATGACATATTTGACGATTTTAATTAAAATCGTTACAGCCATTTTCAAGAAAATAAAAGTTTTCGAAAAATTTTCCATTTAAAGGGTAGTTTAGTGTGGGGCTATTTTCTTCAAAATCTTTGTGTCACATCCTTGAAAGACATTAAACTTAAATACCAACTTTGGTTTTTAACCGACCTTTTGTTTTTGAGTTATGCTGTCCAAAGACACACAGACAGACACACAGACACACACACACACACACACACACACACACACACACACACACACAGATGTTATTCTAAAAATGCTTTTTTTGGATTTAGGGGGTCTCAAAATATATATTTCCAGTGAAATCTTGACATTGAATTTTTGGGTGGAATACAATACTTTTTCTACTTACCAGTAGAGAAAGTAACAAAGTGACTTGGCTAAAATTAACAATGTAACGTAATAGTCACCAACTTGAGGCATCTGATTAACTTGAAAATTTGCACACATGTCAAGGATTGATGACAATACCATAATATCTTGAATTTGTCCTAATGTGCTGACTAGGATCTTCAGGATAAAAAATGACTAAGCTAAATTTATCAATGCAAAGAATGCTCCGACTTAATTTTCACCAACTTAGAGTCATCTGATTGACTTGAAAATTTGCACACGTGTCGGGGATCAATGGCAATACAAAAATAATAATAATAATAATAATAATAATAATAATAATAATAATAATAATAATAATAATAATAATAATAATAATAATGATATCATGACTCTGTCCTAATGTCCTGATCAGGATCATCAGGATACGAAAATTGCTTAGATACATTTATCAATGTAACACAATCTTTCAACGTAATTTTCATCAACTTAAGAGTTGGCTGATTGACTTGAAAATTTGTACATGTGTTAAGGACCGATGAGAATACAATATCATGACTTTGTCCCAATGTTCTGACCAGGATAACGAATGACTAAGCTAAATTTATAGAAAATGCTAAGGCAGATTTCTACATGCACCCTGAAAATTGCTTTAATTAAATAAATGCATATTTATATATTGGATGACATAGATGTCCAAAGAGAGGACCTGAAAGTAACATGAAACCCAGGGGAAATATCGCGGACCGGAGTTCATACAGGGCTAAGATACCCACAACATCTGGTGGTTTAGAAATTGACACATGTTACAATGGAAAAAGGAATTAAACCGCTTGAAAATATTGAAAGACGGTGATGCCCGGAGAGAGGACCTAAGAGGGACACAAGATTCCTGGGAATGGATTGCGTCTCGAGGATTACCTGGGACAGGAAGTTCACAGTGGCTGATAGTGTAGTTAAAACAGTAATTGCAATCTAATGCTGTTCCAAAACAAGTGATTTGAAAATTTTCAAAAAATATTTGAAATAAATTTTGAACTCAGAAATTTTTAAAAGATTTCAAATTAAAAATGTTGAAAAAGATTGAATAGAAAAACTTGAGACTAAAAAGTTAAAAATAAATTATAGTTTTAAAAAACTAACAAAAACATGCTTTTATGACAAACCGAACTAAAAAGTAGAAAATAATTTTTAAGTATGAAGAATTTATTGTATAAAGTCAAGTAGTTTATTATATTTCAAAATTTTGTAGTAAATTTAAAATAAAAACTAATTTATATTAACAAAATAATACATTTTATTGTAAAAAAGCGTGGGGTGCTTTTCACGTTACTTTTATAACTTTACGTTTATAAATAGCTAGCAATGTAACTGTTTATAAATTGGATATTCGACACCCCACGCTTTTTTACAATAAAATTTGTTATTTTGTTAATATAAGTTAGTTTAAAATAAAAACTTATTACAAAATTTTGAAATATAATGAACTATTTGACTTTATACAAGAAATTCTTCATACTTAAAAATTATTTTCTACTTTTTAGCTCGGTTTGTTATAAAAGCGTGTTTTTGTTAGTTTTTTAAAACTATAATTTATTTTATATATAATTTTTGTTTCATGTCTATAAGTTAGATTTGGAAATGATTGTATGTAAATCAACTTTATAATGAACATTGTAATTGGGCTTATGCCTGTTATGTTCATAATAATTAATTAAATAAATAAATCTTTGTTCATTAGTTTTTGCAAAAGTAATACATCTTTTCCAAATAAAATAAGTAAAAACAATCAATGTTACTAAACTGATCAGTAAGACTATTTAATTTCTTTTTTCAGGCTATTTAACTTGTGTATATTAGCCAATCAATGTTATTCTTATTTTTATATGCATGTTTTAATTTAATTTATTTTATTTTTCAGGTTATGTGACCATTCCTGAAGCAACATGGATAATATGAATGCAGAACATTCTGAAACTTTACCTAGTGTTTCCAAAACAATTGATAATACTCAAGACAGTTCATCAGCAACTGCAGAAACAGATTTTGTTAAACCAGTTAGCAATGTAGATACAGGGGTAGAATCTGACAGTGATAGGGGTAAAACAAACAATATTTATGGCAACAGTGACAATGTGACTGATACTGAATCACATAGTAGTGAAGTGAAGATAACTGAGGAAACAAGTAGTAAGGGACAGTTAGAAGCTGAAGAAGAAGAAGGTTGTGAAGATGACCCTCACAGTGATAATTCTACTTCTGGAATCCAGGAAAGAAGTTGTGAAGATGAGACAGAACAAAATGTATGTGCTACAAATGGTGCTGAAGAAAGCTCAAACATGGAAGTGGAAGAATTCGATAATGCAGCATCAAAATGTGGTGAAAATACTAAGGTAGAAACATTTGGAGTTGGTGAAGCCAAGAAAATATCTGAAGACTCCCAAATTGAAGACAAAGAAGGAAATAACAGTCAAGATGGTGAAGTTTCACAAAATCCCAGTGATATAAATGCCAACCCTGGTGTAGATGAAACTAGTATGACTGTGAGTGAGTTAGGAGATCAGTCAATGGAAGGTGTTCAGTCAGAAGGAGCAGAGCAGGATCACTCCATGGATGATGAGGGACGATCAATGGATCAGGAACTGCAGGTTGAAAATACAGGAGGAGACACTATGGATATCAGTATGGCAAAAGTTGATGTACAACAGGGTGGTGGTGAAGAATCCATGGAAGTAGCGAGTGTAGATGATGAGGACCCTATTGGTCTAATGCATGAAAACCAAAACAATCAGGAAGAGCAGATGGAAATTGGAGAGTCTATTGAAGATGGTACAAAACATGATGAAGAGACTGAAGATGAAATAAAGGAAAATGAAATGCCAAAAGAAGTTTCGGCTACTGACGATGACGAGCCAAGGCATGTGGAGGAAGAATCAAGACAAAGTGCTAAAGAGGATGAGGAAGCAAGAGACAGTAATAAAAGTAATGGAAAAGAAAATGCAAAACAAAGTGATGAAGCAGAACATTCTAGATTAGAGGACTCAGTTGAATGTAGTGTAAGGGATAATGAAGATGAAGAAACACGGAATAGTGCAAAAATTGACCAGAGTACTCAAGATGTAGAGCTAAATAGTGTGGAAAGTAGGGATAGTGTTAATGCAGCAGAAGATACAAGAAGCAGTTTTAAGGAAAATACAGAAACAAAAAATACAGGTGAAGTTCAGGATACATCAGATAATGTATGCGTGGTTGATGATGATGTCCAGGTTACTACTGCCACAAAAAAGGATGATACAGCAAAGAAAGCTGAGGAAGAAGATGTAAATAAAGAGAAAGCTATATCTACGAGTGATAAGGACAAAGCACAGACAGAAAGTTTGACTGGCAGTTCTGATGATGCTACCAAGCAGACTTCTGGAAAGACATCAAGTGAAACTGCAAATGATAAGGATGAGGATGTGTGTATTATACCTGATGACATGCCACGCAGTGGTAATAAAGAGGCCAAAAATGACACACTTGTTCCTCAAAAAGAGGTAGAAGTTCACACTCCAACCAAAGTAGAAAAGCCAGATGTAACGCACACACCAAAAGTAGGTAGGCCCAGAAATTATAAAAGCTCCGAAAAGAAGGATCCTGCATATATTGGAGCAGAAACAAAAGTAGAATACAACAAACATAGTCGTCCACAAAGGCAGGCAGCAAAGAGGGCAGAGACACAGATAAAGGTGAGACCCCTGGTTTAAAATAATATAAGCACTTCTTTTTGGGTATGTTTGTAAATAATGAATGCATGGTTTATTTTTTCTTCATTTTTATATTTTACAAATTAAGTTCTCTGTAGATTGACATGGATGACTGCAGCTGCTAAGACACGATCTTGTGAATGGGAGGTTCACACTTCAAATCCTGCTAGGTTTGTTTTCCCTAACAGATTTTTTCTAGGTTTTCCTCAGTGCTTATAACTGGCAAAAGGTTGGGAGGTATCCTAAACTTAGGCCTACAATACTTTCTTTCCAAAATTCCTTTCCCAAATATCACCATTGCATGTATCAGGTTCTGCTGCCCGGGTGCCGGATGCAGTAAGAACAAGCATTAATCACTACCTCCTGAAAAAAATACTCTCTTAATAGGGTTCTTGATATTGTTTGGTCTTACACACATAACACCCTTATCATTTATGTATAATGCTGTGTCTAGTCTTATTCTGAGTATTTCATTCTTCCAGCTCTTATTCCAGTTCTCTTATTTCAGTTATTATTTTGAATTCTTTGGTGTTAATAACTTTCATCCATCATTTCTTTCTTACTTTCCCTACATATGGGATCAACAATCCTTGACGGCTCGGGTTTTTGCGACTTGCTGCTGGCAGGCAAGGCTGTTTGCTGTGTCCGTGGTACAGGTGACTGGAAGCCTGCAAAAAGTATTACATGGTTTGTTACACAATATATATCCTTAAAAAGAAAATTATTCATGTATATCAAGCAAGGAGATTTGGAACTGCCTCCCTTTGTTATTCAAGCATTTCTGGCACCTGCTAAGGAAATTGCCCATTTTACTCTAGCTCTCCCTGAGAAATGGAGCAATTTCTTGACAAATGTTATTTTTAAGTTCATTTAAAGTGTGTGGATTTGTTTTGTAAACTTTTTCTTTTAATGTCCCCCTCCCCAAGATAAAAATTGCTGGAGTTAAATCAGGGGGTTGTGGAGATCAGTGAGATTCCTGTGATCATCCACAAACTCTGTTGGTGTGCTTCTGGTAGTTTCTCCTGTGATATTTTGATTTAGATTTTCTGTTACATGTGTTTTGAATTTATTTAATTGCTCAATCCAGAGCTAACCCTCAACCCTGAACAGGATGAAATGTTATATTTTGAAGGGCGATCAGAAATAAGAATTACAGTAGGAAATTACATATAATTTAAAGTTTTCAAAAAGGAACAATCTTCTATTTGCACGCAACAGTGTGATGGGAAAAATACCTCTTAATATTGTAGACAAGAATTAGATGTCAAAATTCATCTTTGGGATGACTGGAAGCACATATTTAAAACTGGAATAGAAATATAAAAATATGATAAAAATACGAAAATTTAAGAGAAAATATGACCATAATATGAAAAGTAATAAGAAAATGACAAAAAAACATTATAAGGGCAAAATATGACATATGGCCCATGAAAATTGCATAATTTTAAGCACCATTGATAAAATCATGCTTTGCTTATATTTTTCATTGAAAAAAAAAAAACTATGAGATGTCATAAATATCTGGGCTCTGGTTACATCAAACATTGAATGCCAACAATCATTCTTACAGTAAGACTTGGCTTGTGCTCACGCTGCTTACAAACAACTTAGATTGAGGACCTGTAGTGGGTGGCGGCCCTCTTATAGTCTCAGTCTGCAATTTTTATTTTTAGGACAACCTGAAAAGCATAGTGTGTATGAGTAGCCCGTGTATAATACAAGATCTAAAACTGCAAGAATCACATCTGTTCAGGAATTTCATATGTAGATGTTTGAAATGTATTACTGTTGAGGGAGATTATTTTCAATACTTATATAACAGAGGTTAATGGTCATCATTATTATCAGTTTTCACATCATTTTTATGCTTTCAGTAAAACTCCATTACTTTATGTACTGAGATGCTTTCTCTCTATTCTCTACTCCGACCACCTCAGTTCCTGTAGCCATGCTTCTTACTTCCTCAACTTGAATAAACTCTTTTTCCTATTGCTGAATATACTTTTGACACTTGAGCAAAAGCACTGCCAAACGTGTTGGCCACATAAATGGATGAACAGCTCCTGTAGCTCTTTTCAGTCCTGCAATTGTTATATGGGTCGATTTATCGGCTATGCGCTTTGACTTATCCCATACAATCGAGGAAGGTGCATGTCAAATGAAGCTACAAATATGCTGCATGATGTCTTTTTGCTGTCCTTAATGACGTCTGGATCTGGTGCACATTTTTTTGTATTGGATTAGGTTATCCAGTGTAGGGTGACATTGAAAAGCAGGCAGTTAAGAGCAGGCCTTTGAGCACGAACGGCATTCTGACATTTATCCATCCACCAAGGGACAGGAAATCGACGGGGTGAGAAGTTGACAGGGGAATAGGTTGCTCAGCAGCAGAAAGAATTCTCTCTGTGAGATGTGGCACCAAATCGTTCACTGAGTCATGCTCATATGTAAACACAGCCAACTGGGTGTAAAGGTTCCAGTTGGCCTGGTCCAAGTGCCATCTAGGCATACACGCGTAACATGCATCTTGCATTAAGAGACTAATAAGACATGGAAAGTGGTCACTAGAGTGAAATCAGAGATGACATTTCACTGCCAATTGTGGTGAACAAACTGCAACATCTGAGTGTGAGAGACTATGGAAAGAATCTGAAAGAAATGTAGGCTCTCCAGTGTTGAGAAGAGCAAGGTTGAAATTATCCATGAAATCCGAGATGAGCTTCCTCTTGCTCAAGTGCAACTTGAACCCCAAAGTGGGTGATGCGCATTGAAGTCTCCCGCCAACAGAAACTGTGTTGGTAACTGGGAAACTAGATCTGCTAATTCAATGAGCGAGAAGTCATGGGACGGAGGCAAATATATGTTACAAATGGTGGATTGGATGGATTGCAGTAGAATCCTTATGGCGACTGATTGAATATCAGACCATAAGAGTAAAGATTCCATATATACATCATCACTGACAAGCACCATAGTGCCGCCATTTGCTGGAACCACCTCTTATGGTCTAACATCACACTGCACTGGGGTGTATCACCTTAGTTGGAGGGTGTCTTGTGGATGCAGCTTAGCTCTTGCAAACATGTGACCAAAGGCTCACTCTTATTGAGCTAAAGATCAAGCTCTGGTCATTGAGTTCTAATTCCACATATGTTCTAATGTAAGATAGTCATGCTAAAATTTGTATGGGATAGGTTCTCTAAGGTAACTCCAGTACGTTGAAGTAGGTGGTGGTTGATTCAATTTAGCCCTTTTCTTATGTACCTTTCCTTGCACCTTTTCCTGACGCGTTATCCTACTTTTTTGCTGGGGTTCTCCTAGAGAGTGGGCAGGATCCTGTAGCTCCATATCCTCTACTGAGGATGTTTGTTTCCCCATAGTGAATTTTGGTTTGAGAACTTGGAACTGATTTGAAGCAAAGACTGATGAAGATGACAGTCGCTGGTCTGTAGCCACCCCAGAAGATTCCTCAGAAGAGGATCACCTAGGAGTCGACGGGCCCCTAAACTCCATCCATCCATCACCTAGGAGATGTTTGGGCTTTTCTTTCCCTTTGATGTCTTGGGAGAAACCTTACCTTCTTTGAAGAAATCGGAATTTTGGTATTGGGTCTTAAATTTTACTGGTGAAGCATCATATCTATTTGTTGAGGTCAACTTTTTATTGTCAGCCTTCCTGACCTGTTCTGTTCAATTATGGTGCTTGTAGATGTTGAAACGAACTTAGTCAATGTCAGATGCTTTGGATGTGACTTAGCTATGAGAATTTTGTCTTAACCTGTGGCTCCTTTTGGATTGCTAGTTAGAGTTAAGATTTCCCGATGTGGTACCGGTTTAGCTGCAACTGAGCTATAGGTACCGGACTTTGGGATAGAGGGCTGGCACAAATGTACGAGTTTCCGGGCTTCTGAGGAGGATGCTTCCCTTACACAGATCTCCTGGATGGCCCTTTCCTCCATATAGTGGAAGCATTCTCAAAAATTTGCTGGATGTTCTCTCCTGCAGCTAATGCAACTGGGAGATGATGTACAGTCATCATCGTGCGCGATGCCTCCGCAGTCGACCCAGGTAGTATTACCACTACAGAAGTCACTTGTGTGACTGAAGCACTGATATTTGTAGCATCTTGGAGGTTTTGGGATGTGCGGAGAAACTTTTTGGCGTCATACCGTGCCTTAATCCTTTGCGGGAGATTTACCTGATCAAAGGTAAGGAACAGGGCAAAAGTGGTAAGATATTCGCCTCGCTCATTCCTCTGATCTTCCAGGTTCACCTGAATCTCCTTATTGGACATACCATCCAATGCCCGGGTGTTCACCAAAGTTCTATGTAGTTCTACATGCACTGGATAGGTGGCTAACAAATTCACCTTAAGGATAGTAGTTGCCTGGGATGCTGAATTAGCTTCAATCAGGAGTGTGCTGTTGCGAGATCTAGTGAATGCTGACCCTTTTGCATAACAAATGGATTTGCAGACATAAATTTTCTTCCTTCCTCAGTTTTGGTAATTACTAAGTAGCGAGGACCATTCGACTCTGCTACTTTCTTTCCAATAGCCTTCTGTGATTAATAATTTTGTTTGGGATGTCCCATGGTGTTTTATTCCTCCATCATTGCAAATGTCTCTGATGGCAGGTTCACATCCTGGGTGCCACCATGGCTCACGTGAGAGTCCTGGCCTGGACTTGCTCACCCTAGGGTCACACTCCCCAGTGTATAGACAGAGGGACCCACTTGCCTTTAAGAATGCATCAGCTCATGCAATGGCCCTTCCCCAGGCCTGCCTTTATCAGCGGATATGAACACAGATCCTACATGATAACCAGGGGATGGGAATTATGCAGTTACCCAGTCATCCCTTGCATCACCCCATCCACCAACAACCCGCACAAAAGGTATGCATTAGACTTGTCAGGGAGGTATAAGGTGGGAGGTCAAACACAAAAGTGGACCAAAGTTAGTTGGGCGTTCAGCATACGCCCTCTCACCCCTTAGAGGAACTCCTTTGAGAGAGTGGCTCAGGACCCGGGTGCACCAAACCCTACCTGCCAAGGCCCCTGGGATGGGGGGGGGGGGGTGTTGCTATAAGATCTGTTTAAGGTAATTTAGTATATCATTATTATAAGTAATTGGAGAATATGTATTTTCCATCTTGATTTCTAATTATACCATGAACAGGTAGAACAGTATTGGAATTGCTCCAACTTTCTTTTCTATAAAATGCAGTTTGGATTTTCAACATGTACAGGAAAATGCACCAGCTGGAAGCAGTGGATAGTGTCTCTCACTTGTTATGTTGAGAAATTACTGGCTCATATAACACACAGGTCAAAGCTACGATTTCTTTACCAGGGTTTTCAGCCTTGTGGTAAAATGTGCTTTTAGATTCCATTGATAAAGATGTATACCTTGTTTACAAAAACCAAAATAACATAAAAATCCATGTTGGTGAAACTGACCTGTATATGGTAAGCTGCTTATAATAGAATTAATGTAATAATAATGCACTCTGTCTTTCTTTTTTTGAATTGTTGATTCTAGTGATACCAATATATGATATACTGCTTTGCAGTTGGTACCAATCTCCCTTTGGTAGGTTTCATTAAACTCCTTTACATTCTCAGTCATTTGCAAATGGAAATCCAAAGAAAAAAATTACAGGGAATCAGCTTTGGACTGAAGTTTGGATGGGAATCGACTACAATAGATTCTTGCTAATTCGAGGTAATGGGTGAGGGACCATGTATTTGGGATAACTTAGACTATTCAAAGCAGGAAAAGTCATAAAAGGCAAACTGAAACCAATAATATCTAAAGATAAAGTCATTATAAAATTTTAAAGTGTGCATGTTTTTAATCAAGACGTTGTGGGTGACCAGCCATGTCAGCAGCCAGGTTGGGTCTGGAAGAGAGGCCGACATTGGGAGTTGGACGTATTTTGGATTGGGTTGTGGAAGGAGGAGGGGAATGGTGAGAGGAAGGAGGGGAGATGAGAGCAGGTGGGGTATGGGGCAGAGAGGGGACTGAGGTGGTGGATGAAGAGTGGGATCTAGGGAGTGGGGTGCTGAGCACAGCGGGAGAAGGATTGAAAGTCTGGCTGACCTCAGGCTGTGCCGTTTACTGCCTGGGCTGCAGTGTGGGAGGTTTGGCTGGCAGTGTGAAAGGTACTAAGCAGGGATGAGGTTGGGTGGGGGCGAGACAGGGGTGGACAGGCTGTCATTGTCCAGCAGTTGCCTTGTTACTCTTCCATGGGTTGTGCTTATCTCTGCAGGAGAGCGCTTCAGAGCTGACTTCTTGTATTTGGTCATCTGGATTAGTTGAGGATAGAGACTGGGATATGCGACAATTTAAATAATAAAAGTGGTCTTAACCTAGCCGCTGGAAGAGTTTAGAAAAAGAAGTTTAAAGGGGAGGGGGGGACGTAGCGGGGAACTTAAAACTGAAAGGAAGTAGAGGAAACACAGTAAAGTTGAAGAGAAAGAGCAGTTAGTGGGCGCTAAGAAGCCCGAAGTACAGGGGTCCTGCTCTAAATTACCTAGATACCAGTCAGGTGACTGTTGGCAGCAGACTTGTAGTTCTACCCAGCTAATCTGTCAGTGCACCTGCATGGGTAGGTACTGCAGTCGGCAAGCGGGAAGTGACAGTGATCACTGAGCAGTTCGAGGCGTGGATAGCAGCCTGCACTCTTTGCTGAAATATCAATCCCTGGGATTCCCTTCTTCATGCATTTCCCTTAGGCTTGTCGGGCTCTTCTTAGCAGCTGCAGTAGTTCTCTCTCCAAGTTCTCCTGGGATGTCTGTCTGGGGTCACTGGAGTTGTTGCATAGTATGGACCTGGTAGAAAACACTGCAACCAATGGCAAACATACCACTATCCAGCTGGCCCAATCACAGATTGTCACCCGCTCATTGGTCAGGGCAGGGCAAGCCCCACCCACCAAGCTATAACCTAGGTGGCCCAGGTTCAATCCCAGGGACCCGCATGTGGTATTCGTGATGGACGAAGCGGCATCAGGGCGGGTTTTCTCCGGGTGCTGCGGTTTCCCCTGCCATCTCATTCCACTGGTGCTCCATCTTCATTCCATGTATCATCAGTGTCACCGCCTGCGGTGCTAAAAGCGGGCGTTAAGCACTACAACAACAACCAAGCTATAGAGCAGAGTACTGTCATTCATTCAGATCCTGATGAAGGCCATGGAGTATAGAACAGCCTAAAACTTGACCTTCATAAACCTGACATGGCTGATTGCCTACGAAGCCTTGATTAATAATGTTTGCCCATGAAAGCTTCAAATCTTACACGTGTGTGTTTTATCTAGAAAGAAATATGTACATTTTTGGGTTATCTTTTGAAGAAGTCTTTAAGCGTCTTCTGCTTCAGGATGCTGCATTGCTTTTGTGTGGCAATGTCACTCCATCACTTCAGTAATATGGTGCTGCATATTGTTGCTTCTGGCAGTTGTTCCACTTAGTGCAGTGCTGCCTCCAGTGCAGCAAGACCCTCACTATGACATCTTTGGTGCGCTCCTCTTCAGTTTCTTCAGTTGGTTTATTCAACATTTCACAGTCAGGTTGGTTATTGTAGAGACTGGCAGTGAATAGAAAATTGGATTAAAAATAATTGCATTTTCAATTGGCTTGAGTTTAATGAAGCCTCAAGTTTGTGAAACTGCTGCTTTATTTTTTCTTGCTGAAGTTGACACACCACGAAGACTTCAGTATTCTTTCTCTTTATTCACTTCAAGAGGCAATTTGCAGACCAGGTACTATTTTTGCCAGTCAGAGGGTAGAAAATAATGTGAGCATATTCACTAAATTGTTGAAATGGGAATAGTGAGCTTAGATGGCAATGTTGTTAGTTGCTATTTAGTTTACCTCTTGTGATTGGTATTCAAGTAGTTCATTGTTTATGTTGTGAATTTAGGTTAGCAAGCAACTGTATGTGATATTAATTATTCTTTGCAGATTGTGTATCCTATAATTACATATTTTAAAAGATATTAAGTGAAAGAGCATAACAACAACAAAGCACAGCTAAAATATCAGTGTAGCTAAACCCCAGTAATCACCAAGCTAGCAGTTTTCACTCCCTGCCTTAGGTTGGCACTCTCATTCCCACATGCATATTATATACAGCAGAAAATGATATAATATGCATGTGGGAATGAGAGTGCCAACCTAAGGCAGGGAGTGAAAACTGCTAGTTTGGTGATTACTGGGGTTTAGCTACACTGATATTTTAGCTATGCTTTGTTGTTGCTCGCCTGCAACTGCTCTGCTCCTCCTATAAAAAATACCTTGGTCATACTTTGCGGCTTAGATCCTGAAATCCCTCAGCTACACTTTGCAGCTTAGGGTCCTCCAGCCCAGCTATGCTTTGCATTTGTGTCAGTATTTGTTAATCTCATGTTGGCATGTGTGAGATCAGCACACCATAAATGGAGTATACAGCATACAGAGGAATTTAGGCTAAGTAGGAAACAATTTCCCAAAATCGCAGTGGGTAGCACAGGAAGTTACAGGATAGAAACAATGACATGGCATATTTTACATTTTATGGATTACCTAACAAATTACATAAAGTGCTCGCTCCTCTTACTCCTACTTCCTGACCAAAGCATAGCCTATCTTATCATATTTTTTCCAAAGAGATCATTTATACATTAATATTAATTTTAAAAAAATGTATGTACCCTATCTTTAATTTTTTTTTAACAGGAATTAGCAGAAGAAGATTCTAATTCAAATGAGGATTTTGGCTCCAGGAGTGGAGATGAATTTTTGGAGATAGAAGCTACTACACAGATGTGCTTCCAGTGTTGTAGGGTAAGCAATAATTAGAAAAGCTAAAAGGCACCAGTAGAATGATTCAATGTCATAAAAAGATGTTTAAAAATGATAAAAAAAGAGAGGTGGTACCATAAACAAAGAAATGGATCACTTAATAAGCTTACTCAGCTCTGCTTAAACTATAATTTCTTCACTTTCAATGAAAAAACCTGTCAATAGATCTTTCACTTAACAATACAGGAGTCTCAGAAAAATGTACTAACACTTTGAATGACTATACAGTCATTATTTATGAACATAGAGACAAGTTTAAAAGCTTGAGTTACAGAAGAAAAATGTAATTAAGGAATTGTGTCTGCAGATGATCAAATTGATGACTGCCTTTGTCCACACAAAGCTGATAATGCAAACTACTTGATTTGCAAACTTCATGAAACAGTTGATTTGGAATTTCGCAGTGTTGTATTTCAATTTCCAGTTTCAATGCATCAGTTCTAGGTTTTGTGCAATAACCTCTCTCCTTGAAGTATCCCCATAAAAAGTCCATTGTTGTGAGGTCTGAGGAACGTGTAGAGTATTTAATGCTACCCCTTCGTCCAATCCATGTGCCTGGATAAGCTGAATCGAGCTAAGATCTTACATTGCAATGGTAATGGGGAGGTGCTCCATCTTATTGAAAGTAAATCTTGACTCCAGCAGCAAGGTTAGGCACCTGTCACCATTGACAGTTCCATTAAAAAAATGGTCCTATGATGCCCAATATTGATATTCCACATCACAGTGCTACCCCTGATAAGTTTATGGGTGGTCCTTCTTCAGTTGCATTTGTTTTTCTGTAATTCAAGCCTTTAAGCTTGTCTCTATGCTTATTAATACTGATTTTATAGTCATTCAAAGTGTTAGTACATTTTTAAGACACCCTGTAATTGGCTGTCTGTCACTTTTTCTGTCAAAGTTTAATAAGACTGTTTTGAAATATGGATAACAAGAGCTTTAGTTACATGGACCAAAGAAAATTTAATGACTGTTAATACAACAAAATCAAACTACCAAATCTTTTCACTAAGAAAAAAACCACTAAAAATAAAACTAAATTTTGAGGGTCAACAATTACCAGAAACAAAGGAAGCAAAGTATTTAGGAGTTACATTTGATACCAAACTTACATGGACCAAACAAATAGAAAATGTAATACAAAGAGCAGAGAGGTGCCTTTCACTATTAAAACGTCTAACAGGAATGAAGTGGGGATGTTCCAGAGTAACTCTTAACACAACATACAATGTATATATAAAGCCATTATTTACTTACTGCAGCGAAGTTCTTGTAACAGCAAACAAAAAAAATTCAAATCTTTCAAAACCAAAGTCTGAGATTAATTACAGGTGCTATCAAAACCACACCAATAGCAGCTATGGAAATACTAACCAACCAATGCCCCATTGAATATGAAATAGAAAAAGTTGCTCTTATTCAACACGAAAAGTTGATCAGACTCCCATTCAATACATGGCACAAGAGAAATTTTACACATACGCTAAAGACTCAGGAGAGCTTTCTTTCCAAAATTCAAGACATCAGAAAGAATGTACACCTTCCTAATTCAAAGGAAAACTTCATATCGAAAGTCAATCCGACACATACATTAGACATCACATATTATTTACACCTGACAGAAGAAGTTAAGAAAAGTGATACTCCAACTAGTGTTCTAAAATTATTGGCATTAGAGACAATCCATACTGGATTTCCAGAACACGAATGGCTCCATATTTATACTGATGGATCATTGATATCAAACCAAGATGGAGCAGGTGTTGGAGTCACATGTCACTCTTTTCCTATTACAAATCTGTAAGTTATGGAACTACTAACTTTGATGGAGAAATTGAAGCAATTCGAATAGCCCTACAAAATCTTTTGTACAGAATTTCACATTTTCAGCAAGCAGCTATTCTCTCAGATTCCAGGGCAGCAATTATAGCAATTACTTCCAAGTTGTCACCAAAAAACCAAACAATTATAGAATGTTGGAAAATGCTTAGCCATCTAACAGCACTTCAAAAACACCTAGTCTTCCAATGGATACCAGCTCACTGTGGACTGAGTGGTAATGAGAAAGCTGATTTTCTTGCAAAAAAGGGTACCAGCGGTGTACAAAAATCTATAGCTAATCTACCATTTTATGCAGCTAAAAGATTAGTCAACTCTGAATTCAAAAAAATTACTGCAAAATATTACTATGAAAAATCAAAGAATAAAAGATGGGAATTACCAAACATTCAAACAGTAATTCCTGAGTATCCTCGAAAGACAGCAGTTGCAACCTTCAGGTTGATTACAGGACATGATTGTCTGGCAAAACATTTAAACAGAATTGGGATATATTCTTCACCACTCTGTCCTCTATGTGATCTGCAAGAGGAAATGGATCGAGACCACCTTCAAATATGCCCGGCCACTTCTAGTGCCCCATCCATCAGTGAAAAATATTGGAGAGCAAGAGGATTAATGACTTCATTGTCAGAAATCCAGCATTAGCTAACAACAACATCTGATTTGATAAATAAACTTTCTTTATCATTTTGCTGATAATCAAATTATAAATAAATTCAAATTGTCTATCAAGGTAAAAACATTCGTTTTACCAATCATACTCATCCTCTTTGCAGTTTAATCACAATTTTAGGGCAATTTCATGAGAGATATGGAATGACAGATAAAATATGAAATCAGAAAGTTCATCAATTGTCATGACTGCATGCATGTAAAACTGGGTATATCTTATTTTGCATGCATGTATTGATATACATAATTCCTTAAAAACAGTTTCATGAAATTTGGTAGTCTCTAGCTATAATATAAATCTCAAAATATTTGCTGATATTGAACTTCATTTCTTTCTATCTCCATTTATTTCAGTTACGCACATGCAAATTTCAAGTTTATGTGACTGGCAAGTTAAGGTACCTTTGTCAAGAAGAGTGTTACAATGTTTTCCGCAAACAGTCAAATCAGAAGACACAATCAAGACTCAGGGAGCCAGGAGATAGATCTATGGTTCGTAAATGTTCCCAGTGTTCAACCACAATTACAGGAGATGAAAAGAATCTTTCTTGGGAAACCATGGACTTTTGCAATGAGGAATGCTTAGGTGAGATGAAAATATGTATCTTATATTCTCTTGTTAGCCTTGTTACATACTCATTTTGTGCACAAAGCACTGGGAATTTAAAGTTTGAAGCTTAACTACTTATTTTCCTAAACTGTGTGCCAGATATTGTTTTGATGAATAACATACAAGTCAATGAGCTGAAATTATTACATATAGCAACAAATTGTAACGGTATATTTGAGTTCGTTTGTTTTAGTATCTATGTACGGTTACTGTAGATAAAATGTAGAAGAAAGTTTTCTCTGACCTAGTAGTATCAGAGTTAAAAGAAATAATTTACACCAAGAAGATTAAAAATGCATTAATATAAAGTATATAAAGTAGAAATATAACAAGATTATTGTATGGCCAGTGGATCTCCGGCTCTGACATTTCTCAAGGCCTCGTGACGTGGTGTTGCCAGTTCTTTAGCGGGAATTTCAAACAGAGTATTTGAAACATTTCATACATCTGCAGATCGCATCGCTACTTCGTAAATTTACGTGGACATTATACATATAAATTATCACAGAATAGTAGAATATGAGACAATTGTTATACTGTTTACCTACCGGAAAAAGAAGCTGCACAAACACCAAAGCAATTGAAACCATGTGGTCCTTGTGAAACAGAGTTGGCAACACGGTGCTACATTTGGAAGCTATACCTAGCAGTGAGACCACTGACTGGTGCTAGCAGAAAGTTTTAACATCCAGTGCGTTACTCCCAGTGTTGCCAAAAGTAACAGCTACTGCCCATAACAGATGTAAAGGTGATATTCGAACAGAATAGTGATGTAACGAAGATACTGCATGAAAATAAAACCAACACCAATGTTCTAAACTTAAAATATAAACTTTCATTGTTAAGATAATTTTGAGAATCCATTTTCCGAAACTCATTACTATACATTGGCAACGTTAACCTTCCCCTTCCAACACATCACAGCTGTGAAATGTCAGGGCAGATATCCACTGGCCGTACAATAATAATATTAATATAAAGTAGAAATTTAATATTATTATGAAAGCTGGCATCACATGGACGCCATTGTGTTGCTTGTGTTTGTGTGATTTTGTCTTGAATTGTTTTAGAGCAGTAAATGTGGTTATAGTTACTGTTGTTATTTTTGTGTTCACAGCACACTAGTGCATTAAATATATATTACAATATTTAGCATTTGGAAGCAATTTCATCCAAATGTGTTACTGCAGAACAAGATTTGCTGAAGGTGGGTGGGCTCATGTGTTGTGCAGTAACAATGTTCAAGCATTATTATCACTTGAAAACATGTTTTGGCAGCGCCATGGCTGAGTGCTTAGATTGCCTACCACCTAGGCGGCCCGGGTTCTATCCCAGGGACCTGGATGTGGTATTTATGGTGGACGAAATGGCATCTGGGCGGGTTTTCTCCAGATTATCTGGTTTCCCCTGCCGCTCATTCCACCGAACGCTCCATCATCACCTTTCGAATCATCCATTTTGCCTGCATTTCATATCATCCTCTTCCTATCATACCTGGTGCTTGGCTGACCACCTGCTTCCAGGTCTTCACTCTGTCTGGTCCATAGCTTTGTCTGGCATCTGACCTTAGGCAGGCTTGTAAGTCCTAGGGGGTGTATGTCCTACAAAGGGGGGGGGGGGGGAGGAGTTAACCAGATGAAGAAGAAGCAGCAGCATGTATTTTAACCCTGTGATATTTGAGGTTGAAATGATGCTTTTATTGTGTACGTTGGAATACTGCTTTGTGGTGTAATATCATCTGCAGTTTAGTGTAATGTCGGCCACACTGAATTCTTGGGAACTGCCAATAAGCTGTTTACCCTATAGAAGAAGCTTAGGCACCCACTTCCTAATTCTAGGTTAGAGGAGGGAAACAGTGGCTGCGAAACTGACAGTTATTTTAATGACAGCATGAAGTCAAGGAACTAACATTGGTGACAATCCTATGACCAGCGCCAACCCAACCCACAAAAACCTGGAAAACTAATCGCCAAATCATTTTATGCTCTGGAAAGTGATTTGGTGACAGACAGAGCAATCGCATGGGCAAGCAAGTGATTGACCAGGAACTTATTCTGCTTTGCTCTAATAAGGAACTAATTAACCCACCACAAATTGTCCTAAAGGTATGGGACTTAGGTTACCACAGTATTACTAGACAGCAGGGCTAGCATGCCTATAATTTGCAAAGAACTTTTTCAAGGATTGCTGACACTCTGCTGAGTTGTGTATTTATACATCACTAATGTATATTGTAGCAGGACCATAGGACAGAAGATTGAGTTAAGTACCAACCATTAATTAAGGCATGCCTAGATTTGGCATTCGGCTTCATTGCATGGTAATACAATGCCTAGCGAGAGAATTAATCATTGGGTATGATTTACTGGATAGCTGACTGGCAATAATAAATTTTGAATCACATGATTTGAGGGTTCAGGAAGGAGAAATATAAGAATAAAATTATTGGAAGAAGATACAGTAGAAACAGCGAAAAACTACGGGAAGACGGCAAAAGTGCGGCGGTGTTCATGAAGCCGATTGCCGGGAGCGGGTATATATTACAACCAGTGGTTGGCATGCATTCTTATGCTTCATCAAAACATGTTCAAAAATGTGTATTTACATTTCTCACTTTCGATGCTGAAAATGTCCTCTATCTGCTGCTACACACAGTTGACATCCTATGAAATAATGGACAACATTTTGAAGTTCCACTGCAGTGATGGCTTCGATTTCCTCTTTTATATACTGCTTAAGTTCATCAATAGAGTGTGGATTTTTCATGTACATTTCCGATATTTTGTTTTAGTACATTAATATTGCTTTAAGATAATGATATTGCCTCGTTTAATTACTTTGCGACTTTTATCTGGGGGGACACCTTCTTGCTGGCTTAATCAGGATTTTACGGTTTGATTATGAAAAGTAAAACCAAGAAGAAGTTAAGAAGACAGAACACCAAACACTATGCTTTTTAAGGGCGCTGATGATCATGAAGTTGAGTGCCCTTAAACCTGCAAAATAAAAATAACCGAACACTATGTGTGTAAATCTACTCCTAATGTTTCTGCACTTTACAATAATACTTATCACTGTCATGCATTTTTTTGAAGTAAACCTCATGTGTTTTCAGACCATAAAAATGACCATAGATGAAAGTTGGAAGTTTAATCCTCCTACTGCCAGCTGGTGGGGGGGATGGTGGAAGTGGTTGGTACGCTCTATAAAAGAATTGCTTAGACATATGTTAGAAAAATGTGTTAATCTATGAAGAACTATTGATTTCACTTTGGGACGTGGAACTGTTAATCAATAGATGCCCACGACATACTGACTAAGGATTTAACTCCATTGACACCATGTTTCTTTATGATGCTGCAGAGATTTCTGTACAGGACATTGATCATTTAGAGAAGGTTAAGTTCCAGTCATGCTTATGCTACAGACATCTAATGCAAGAGTTGAAACAGTGCTTCAGAAAAGAGTATCTCAACCAGTGTCCAAAGTGAAAAAGAGATCAAACTTGAAAGAAGGTGATGTAGTACTATGAAGCTCTGAGCAGCAGAAGAGGGTAGAAATGGTCACTGGCAAGGACGGTGTTTCTTGGGTAGCCAAGTTAAAATTAGAGGGCAGAACACTGTTAAGACCGATTGAAAGACTGTACCCTCTAGAGATAAGCACACATGAAGGTGTCTTTGCTTCTAGGAACTGTTTCACTAAGGAGATACTCCAGGGTTACAAAACCCACAGTGGTTGCAGAGTGGTTCCGAGTCAAAACTATTCTCCTTAAATGAGTAGCCTATATTAACATTTATAAGAAAAGGATATTGGATAGTTGTGTTTGTGTGAACAAGTGGATGTGACCTTTGTTATATTGTATAGTCTTATTTTTACTGAAATTATTCCCACTATTTCAGGGTGGGAGGAATGTTAGAAATCTAGTTAGCAATGACACAGGTGTAGTTATGAGTTCAGTTGTCGTTTGTTAAAAAAGTTCGAAATGTTAAAGTTTGCTTTATCCATCGCAACAATTATTGAGTTATTGAACTATATAACAAGATTTGAAAATATATGAAAGAAGTCTGATTTGATATTTTAAGTAGATTTATAACCCTCACTATATGGGTTGATGACAGGAAAGCCACCTGAATCGCTAGTACTAATCATCAATTACATTCAAAAACAATTTGGGAAAACTAAGTGAAGAGGAAAAGTGTGCTGAAGCATTCAACAGAATAAAACAAAGGGCTGAGAACAGAATAGAGAGACTTCATATCAGATGCACAAAGATCTACTGTAGGATGAATTTTATGCATAGCGAACCATTCAAAATTACAAATCAATCTGAATTTTGAGAAGCCAGAAAGACATTTTAAAAGGTCCCACTCAGATGGCACTGTATAACTAACTAAATATTAAAAAAAATATATATATATATATATATATATATATATATATATAATGCATTTGTGGATTTTGAAATTGAGTTTTATTGTGGTTTATGTTAATATATTAATGTGCTGTGAGGCAATTATCAGAATGTATGTAAAAAAAGGAAAAATATATAAATAAATTGTTATGTATATTAATTCTCAAATTTGAATTACATACTTTGCAAAGAGAGACATTTGCAACAATATATTTGAGTTCATTTGTTTTGGTATCTATGTACAAGTTGCTATAAGGTGGAAGAAAATATTCTCTAAACTAGAAGTGGCACAGTGTTGCAAAGAAATAATTTATATCAAGAGGATTAAAAGTGTGTTAATGTGCCTAAGGTAGAAATTGGATATTATTATGAAACTAGTGTTGCACTTAATCATAATAATTAAAACAAAGTTAATATTAATTTAGGAGTTCTTATCTGGCCAGATGACTCCTTTTTGCTAACTGTGCAACATATTAAAAAACTGCTGCAAACTTTCGAGACTTTTCTTTGGGGAAAACAGTGAAATTATTTTAACATTTATATGTAAAATTTGAAATTTTTTATTACTCTAACCTCACTTTCTACACCAGAAGTTACTGCAACATGTTTCAAAAGTGTTGTCTCCATCATCAGCCTTGATTCACTGCCATGCTTTCTCTTGTGATTAGTAGATAGCATTTTGGCTGGATGTACTGTACATTGAGATCCTTTTCATGTAGAGTCTGTTTACTCAAAGCGTGTGCAGGTTGGCTGCTTCCTTTGAGGAACCATCATAATGTTTTACAACACGGGCCCTTCCTCTTGAGTCCTTTCAGGCAGATTTGTAACATCTTAACATGAACCTTTGTAGCTATGAAACAGAAAAGAACTGGAATTCAGAATTTTGGCAACTGAGACTCCACGAGGAGTCAACATGTTACTGTCACTTCCTTAAAATCAGGGTTGCTATTGGTCTTCAAGGACAGGGATAGAGGTTTGCCTTTTCTGAAGACAGGAGATGGATTTGTGACAGTCATTAGTAGTGGGTAGTGCAAATTTCCTTTGTGACCCAACTGCAAATGCATTGGCTAAACAGACTCTAGGATGCAGGACATCAAAGTTGTCAAAGTAGATGTGGTTATAGTTACTGTTATTTTTGTGTTCACAGCACAGTAGTGCATTAAATATGTATTACAATATTTAGCATTTGGAAGTGATTTTAAACAAACGTGTTACTGCAGAACAACATTTGCTGAAGGTGGTTGTTTTCATGTGTTGTGCGGTAACAATGTTCAAGCATTATTATCACTTGAAAGCATGTTTTGGCGGCGCCATGGCTGAGTGCTTAGACTGTTTGCCTACCACCTAGGTGGACTGGGTTCAATCCCAGGGACCTGAATGTGGTATTCATTGGTATACGAAACGGCATCAGTTTGATTATGAAAAGTAAAACTGAGAAGAAGTTCAGTTCTTTCAAGACAGAACACCAAACACAATGCTTTTTAAGGGTGCTGATGACCATGAAGTTGAGTGCCCTTAAACCTGCAAAATAATAATAACCGAACACTATGTGTGTAAATCTACTCCTACTGTTTCCGTACCTAACAGTAATAGTTCATCACTGTCGTGCATTTTTTTGAAGTAAACCTCATGAAAGTGAGAAGTGTTCTCAGATCAGAAAAATGACCATAGATGAAAGAAGATTGAAGATAAGGGAGAAGGGACATTGTAATTTGTGTACAACCCAACCATCTAGCTAAGAACTGCAAATCTTCCGTTCATTGTTTACTTTGCGGAAGGAAGAACATCACAGTCATGTGTCCAGAGCTAATGAAAATGGAAAAAAGTGAGAAAAAGGATGAAATACCACACACATAGATTACATCCATCCTAGCTAATAATACATGTAGGAGGGTGGTCTGAAAAGTTTCCGACCTAATAAAGATAAGACATTTTTTCATAATTTATTTTTTTTTTATTATTCAACATAGTCTCCTTGTAAGTATACACTTCTCCCAGCAATGCTGCCATCTCTGTAACCCGTCCAAATAGTACTCAGCATTTTTCTCTGCAAAATAATTGTTCACGAAGTGATTGCCTCCTCATTTGACGAAAATCTCTGTCCTCCGAGCCCAATTTTCAGATGAGGGAACAAAAGGAAGTCGCTTGGGGCTAGATCTAGTGAGTAAGATGGTCAAGCAGTTCAAACCATAATTCATGGATATTTTCCATTGCAACCACTGAGGTGTCTTGGTGAAACAGGAATATCTTATAGCTTCAGTTTTACATTGAATGAAATAATTGTTGAAGTTGGTGTTTTTTCTAGAAAGATTGACATGTCTTATGAAAATATGTAATATTCCAGCGTATGAAACTGAACCAAAAAGAAGATATGTATGGTAATGCTATTACTTCTGTTACAGGAAAATACCAAACACAATTAGGATCACACTGTGCAAATTGTAAAGGGCCTGTTCAACCAGTAAGTCTTGGAAAGTATTGTGTGCGCTTTGGCTATGACATAAAGCAGTTTTGCTGTAGTACTTGTTTAGAGGAATTCAAAAAGGGCCTTAAGGTTTGCAGTTATTGTCAGAAGGATATATCAAGTGGAGCAGAAGGTTTTCTTGCACCAGTTGGAGACAAAGGCCAATTCAAGGTAAGATATTTGCTTAGTTATCCTAGTAAAGACATATATTTTGAATTTTTGTTCACTCTTCCATTTCTTACATCTTTTTATTGTTTTTTTATATTTTTTAAAGTGACTACTAATTTGTACGAAAATTATGCGAGTGCAACATTGAAAATTTTTAGAATGCCATGTTTCTAAAAACAAATTAACTTTCTTTATATTTGACAACTACTTTCTAATGTCTTGTGAATTGAATGCCATGTAGTTTATTCGCTCTAATAGTTAATGATCATTTAAGGATTTAGTTTTCACCCAAAACTGAATTTGACAGAGAGATTTCCAGGCTATGATTTTTTTATGATTTTAAATCGTCGTTGATGCCTAAACAATGTGATGATTGGTTTAGAAATGAATTTGTCCCATTAAAGGCAGCAATTTATAGTTGGTATGGTGAATTCAAAAGAGACTGATTTTTTCTTAATGATAAATTTCATGGACATCCATGAACTACTGTTACTGATGAAAATATTGCTGCGTTTGAGCAATATGCATGCGTGCTTCGCGGGGTTGGGGGTGTGTCATGAAAGTTATGTCAGTACATTGATAGAAGATTGAGTGTCGAGTGATTGTAATGCTGTAGTTTTGTGTGTGAGAAACAGAGAAAGTGAAGAAAGACACTGAAAGGACAGAGCAAGATTATGAAAAGAGCAGTCATGATAACCCAAAGGACCATAGACTTTGTTCACAATGAAAACTGTGTATTTGTGGTAAAATTTTAGAACACAATAAAGTGATAGATAAGTAACAGGACCTGATATTTTCATTTTGTTACAGTATACCTCTATGTAAATGAGAGGTAAAGTAGATATATGAGTAACTTAATCTGGAAGTTGTTAAAATAATCACTTTTAAAATTTTCAGGACTTTTGTACACAAGCATGCATGGAGAAGTATGATCAAATGAGCAACAATCAACCACCACCGACAGTTATACATCAGTGTGCTGTGTGTAATAATGAAAAGCCTGTTAAAGTTGAAGTGGTTTTGGAGAATAAGACCAATAAGCTTTGCAGTGAGCCTTGTTTTGCAGCTTTCAAATTTGTCAATAAAGTTAATGCAGGTATGTAATTCAGCCATAAATTTAAAACGTGATTTTTGTAAATATTCTTAGTGTGGCCTAACTAGCAACTTTGATTTGACACTAAACTGTTTTCACATTCATAAACTGTGTTTTGCACTGATTGCAATATTTTATAACAAAATTTAGGTGTAATTATTATTTATTTATGGCAACAAATCTACTGTTGGTGCTTTTAAACACACATGGCATGTGTGGGCAATGTTTGAGAGGTAGAATTGGAACTGAAAAATTCAATGCCATATTGGGATTTGAACTACAGACCCTCTGCTTACCAGGCAGAAATAAAAGGGCAGTTTGTCTTTGTGAAGAGACTGACTTAGGATTTGGCTGTGATTATTGCATAATGAATATGTGCATAAATATAATGGAGAAGAAATCAAAATTGTTTTTAAATGAATTAAGTCAATTCGTATTTTTCTTATGGTCATGCACGGAGAACAGAATTTCAAAGCCATCAGACAGCCACCTGGTTTTTAAAGATACGACTCAGCCCAGAGTATTTTTCTTGCACCTACAGTGAAATGTGTAATAAAAGTATTACTGCAGCTGCTGGAGCTCATGCATCTTTTCAATACTGTATATTTGTAAACATGAATATGATCTGTCACATTCTGAAAGGCTCCTGTTGTGCAGTCAATTTTTCATTATGCAAATCTACCATGTGTAAGATATCCATGAATGTTTGTTTGGAGAACTTAAATTCTATGTTGTCATATTCCTGTAAAGATTGGACCTATATCTGTAATTCCTTGTTGGTAGAAATGAAGATTAAGATTGCTTATTTTGCCAAAGTACTTCACACCGCATTTACCCACAGTAACATTTACTTTGCATGCATTTATTTTACAACTTCTAGTAGTACACATAATTGACAATAATTTACGCTCAGGATGTGGTAGTTACACGTACATATGTGTGTTAGATGTACATATATACTTGAACCAAAATAGTAATGCTGTCTGCGGTCAGCATTGAACATTGCTTATTGTGAATATGTAGAATTATATTGGTGCATTCCTTTGTTGTAGAACTTATAGTAGTACAAATGTACTTGATAATAATTCATCAGGATAATGTAGTTATACTTATATGTACATATATGCTTGAAAAGGTACAGTCGCTTAAAAGGAATAGTGGGTGACACTAATGTTTTTAATGAGGCAACACTGTGTTCTTAAACCATTACTTATTAACTCAGGATAACTTTGCACCTATCCAGGATTCACTAAAATATGCTGGCAGCTCTGACAGTGGAGTAACGTAAACAAGTAAGTCGAATAAACAAGGAGATAGCTGATGGATAAAGCTTTTCATTTTCTCGCATTGAGTACGGTAGCTTATCGAAATTGGAAACATGCATCAGTGCTAAAAATGTTGATAAAAGTGTTTTGTGACAAAAGAGGGTTTTCAGGACACATGCAGTCCTAACAGGAATGCACTCAGATCCAATGTAAGCTCTTTGCCAAAGATTCTATAATGTAGAGCATAATAGTAATACATTTTCCAGGATTAAACTATAATTCTGTACACACATCAGTCGACAGTAATGCATACAGAAATAGTTTTTATTTGCTTGTACCTGAGGATGTCATAACATGAAAAAACTAAGAGGAAACCATATGATGAAAGCAATAATGGGGGCAATTCACTAACTGTTTGTAGATCCAAGATTCGACCTATAGTGATACTTGATGGATTAGCATTGTAGATCAGTCTTGGAAGTAATTTCAGAGGCAAATGAACACTTTAGCGCTAATGAAACCTATAAGTGCATTCTTACAATCCAACATTAGTGTGAGGCGGGCAGGATGAAGTGTGGGTATGTTACTCTCAAGTATAACTGAAACATGGGATGAATTAACCAAATGGTGCCTCCCACTATGACTTCCATAGATGGATTTTCACTATCATAATTAACTCGTGTAATTTAGCCATACATTTTTACACATTGTGCTCTCATGAAATGTTTACTATAATGTATTATTTTACTTTCAGATCAGTGTGACATGTGCAAGAAATACTTTGACAAATCAAAAACAGAGGTCTTTTCTGTTTATTATGATGATGCTCCTCATAGTTTCTGCTGCAAGACGTGTATGAATGTGTACATTTTAGCAAATAGAAAAATTGTTCCCTGTAATTGGTGCAAGGTAAGTACATAAGTGAATCTGGAATCATTAAAATATTACAAACCCTGTGTATAATATTAACAGTTTACTTTTGCTGTTTGTCTAGGTAAAAAAGTATAACTTCGACATGATAAAAAGAGTCACAGGAAGTAGTCAGATACTGATGATGTGTTCGCTTAACTGTTTGACACTGTATCAAGTTTCAGTTAATGCTGTCTCAGCAAAAAGGTGAGCAGAACTCATTTGTATTCAGCTTTCTCTTTTGGGGTATGGAAGTTTTATAAGGATATTTTTTAAGACCCTATTGGTGTTATAGTACAACCTTAATTAACCATATTTCTCTGAATACAAGATGACCCCTCTGTTTACTGAACCTGGTTTTAGGAATCTAATGTGTAGGATCTTGCTGAAGTTTTATATTATCACAAAATAGAAAAATAATCAATTTAATAACACTTAATGGAATTTTTCAAAATGTTCTTCTGTTATGTTAGCATACTTTGCTATTGTTGTGGTTGAATAGGTGTCCTTACTCTACCCTTGGTACTGCTTCTCCATTGTTGGAAGAAATTGTGACAGTGCTGGTATTGTTTAGAGGGTTGTTGTAGTACAGCTCTCCTTTTCTTTTTATAGAAAAATGCACTCATTTGTTTTCCCTTCTCAGTTTGTTTTAGTCTTCAAATTGCCAGATATTTTGTATGTTTGGGACTTTATTGTACATTTATGTTTCTTATTTTCTGACAACACTGCATAAACTGTGCTTTATCCTACATTGAATCCTTTAAGAATAAATTCAATCGGTCCAAGGTGCTTTTTCAAAGAGAATGTGTAAGGTTCAGCTTCTAAGGATGTTGTTTCCCTTTTAAACTTTGTACTGGTAAATAACCGACTTTGTGAAGGGGCAGACTGTCTAAAAGTTGCTGCCAAACTTTCAAGATACCTACTGCTTGTTTAAATCCTTTTTTGTGTCATAGAAAATTATTGCTTGAAAATGACATCCTGAAAATTATGTTTTGTGTTGCAGACTCACTGTCTCCTCTGACATAACTAGAATGTTATATAAAATAAGAAGGCACATGAATTCCTCAATTTTATTATCAGCTGTGGTCCGATGTTGGTAAACATTATGCAAAAGAAAGAGGGGAAATATGTGCAGGCACAGTACGTAGAAGTAGTAAAGATGGTGAAAGATACAAGGTGCACAATTAAAACCAGACTCTCTTTACTGCACATAAAAGAATCTCAAGCCTGATAGAGAGGCCTCTGAGCATAATAGGCCTCTGAGAACCACAGCAGCTAAAGAGCATCCACATATATAAACTCAATTGCAATGTAGTTTTTCTTTAAAATCATATGATAGGATCTCTGATTGTGTAATTTGCAATTATAATTCGTCTAAGCAAGCAATTTTCATTTGCAGTTTAATATTTCAAGGAAATGTATACCTATGTTTAAGGAGATTAATTGGAAAATTAGACCAAAATTACAAAAATTACAATTTAGGCTTTTTAATTTATATTATATCCAATTCTTTAGGAAGGTGTTCATATTAGTATTTTGTTATTGTAGTGAAATTGAGAGTTACTTGATGATTTTAATAAGCCAATGTGGTGGGCTTGTTTGTTCATTTGAGGCTTTTTCAGATATTTATCATGTTTTCCCAAATTTTTAAAAATGTTGTATTTAAATTTGCTACATGAATGTCAATCAATTATTAAATTATGTATTTTAAGTAAGAACTTTGACTATTTAAAAAATACACTTGCAATATTTCAGGCAGTTTTTAAAGAGTAAATATTTAGTGCAGTTTTCTTAGTTGTAATATTTTAGGCACCTTCTTTACCTGTTTACCCTCCCCTTATGTAAGACTTACAACGCCGGGACTTACAAGCCTATGCCTAGGGTCAGGCGCCTGTTGGGGAGCAGAGGAACCTATGGACTGGACAGAGTGAAGACTTAGAAGTCGGTGGTCAGCCCAGCACCAGGTATAAAAAGAGGAAGAGGATGATATGAAATGGAGGCAAAATGGATGAATGGAAAGGTGATGAAGCAATTGGTGGAATGAGTGGTGGGGGAAACCGGAGAAAACCCACCCAGATGCTGTTTTGTCCACCGTGAATACCACATCGGGTCTCTGGGACTGAACCCGGGTTGCCTAGGTGCTAGGTGAACGATCTAGCCACTCGGCTTCTGTGCTGTCTTCACACTTAATAATTTACTCCTCAGGTCAGGTATCGTTAGTGCATGTGGGGAACCGAAATTTTTTGGACATTTAGTTGCATAGTGTGTTATTAGCCTACTTTGTTAAAACCTTTATATTAAAAGATGTGATTATGGAAGTAAGAGTTGGTGGATATAGAGGTGAAATTAGAGGTAGAGGTAGACCAAGGACTCCTGGCCAAAGAGAAAGAATAGCTTCTGGTCGGGGTGTTACATTGCATAGCCAGACTAGGAAATTCGCCTGTTCTCTTAGTGAATTCTTTGAACAGGAAGAAGAGAACGTGCTTGTTCACAATGAGCCTGTTATTCCTTTTAGCCAAGTGAGGAAAAGAACTGTGTGTGCTCTGAAAATGAGTGAGCTGTTTCAAGAATCTCTTAAAGAGAATCAGCTACAGTCGAGTCCATTGCAAATTGTAAGTCTTGGGAAAGAGAGACCAAGAGCATCTCCAGTTACACAATTGGACAGTTTTCACTCAGATGCCATAAGAAGGTACATCTATAGCTATTATACACAAAAGGAGCATCCTACCACACATAGGTTTCTCTCTTCTGTGAGACTGCCTTTGTGGTTTACCAGGAGAAATACGAACTGGCTTGAGAATTTAATGCCATTCTGGCAGTTTGTCACAATAGCTCAGTGGTTAGAGCGTCCGCCCGGCAAGCGGAAGGTCTGTGGTTCAAATCCCAGTTGTGGCATTGAATTTTTAAGTTCCAGTTCTACCTCCTACCCTTATGTGTTTATCCCTGTTTTGAGGTAAATCACTGCAGAAAGAACATATTAAGGTAAGCTAATAAAATATATAGACTTTACTAAAATGTTTCATAAAGGGAAAATTAAAATAAGTTGAGTTGGATAAGGGATAAATGCTTAAACGCACAGGACGTGTATACACGTCCATATCGCTCATCCGTCATTTTAAATGGACGTGATTTCACATCCATATCCCTCAAAAGGTTAAAACTGCTTCCCGAGTATAGAAGTATCGAAACTTAATAGCTCTTTATTGGCGTTCTCAAGATTTAATGCCTCAAAGATATCTCAAATATCGAACTAATCACCTGCCAGTGCGACACTGAACAGCGATTAACTGCCTTCTTGCATCAATAGCCCACTCTAGTAGTGTTTGTGTAACTGTTCTGGTGGCCCAATCCTTAACGACGAAAACTGTTGTTCCAGAGGTTATTGGTTCGGTTACTGTCATGTGGTTAATTTTTTTTTCTCCATCATAAATTACAATAGGCAGTTCCTTTAAACCTGACATAAAGAGATGCATTTCCTTTTCATTTTATGTAACTTCGTTCACCCTTTAAACCTCCTTCCATTTAGACGTACACATGTGAGAGTATTAAGCAGGATTTAACCTTTGTTAGAAGGAATTGTAATTAATTGCACTCACAAGGTGAAATTAAAACCTTAGACAAAATATTGAAACAAAAACAACCAAACAAAAATGAAAAAAAAAAGACAAAGTGAAGGAGATGTGAACTTGTTTACCTGAAAGCTACTGTCATAACCATTGCGCCAGAGAAGTGCTCTGACCGTCTCTTCATTTTCGTGTGTTGTGCACTCATTAGCAGTGGTGTATTGGCACTTTAGAAACTTATAGCCGTAACTTCCACATTTGAACCAACAGGCCATAAATTTTCTATCCCAAATTACTTGTTTCAGAGATCTCCACTTGCTCTGAAAATATTTCGGTGTAGTTCATTAACACCCTGTATATATTTGCAAAAAAATTGAACTATATTAAAAGCCTGTATCGCAGACAATCACTTGGTGGACCTTCTAAGGCTATGCAGTTCACCAAATATTGACTTCTTAAACATAAGCAGTACCAAAGAAGTCACTAATGAACAGATGTGTAGTGTATAAGATTTGAAAGTGCTCTCATAAATCAAATGTACAGGTAACCAAGCTGCCATTGCAACACAATGCACGGCTGGGGGTTAAAGAGGGTCAAAGTCCACATATAGTGGAGAGAGGTAAATGCAGCCTCCCCTCTTTTGCAAACGTTGGGCATTGCTGGTTTATAATAGTCATGCTGGATTTGCGCAAAGAGATAAGTGAAAAATAACAGCTTGTTACCAAACTGGATAACGTCACTCTAGCATAGGCTACTCACACTTGCCCAGTTTTGTGTAGCTCCGCCTCATGTGCCTTCTTATTTTCTACACACCTTAGTAGAGATAATTTTCTATATAAAGTCTGGATTAATGTACAAAATCAGAACTTCCTGTTGTGAAAGTTTCAGGAGTACCTTATAAAATGTCAGCATATCCCTTATATTAAAAATGGGGCACATAATTTAAATTTGTTAGAAATTTTAAACAGTATTGCACATAGACTTCTGTCTAAGTTGAGTTGATTTAAGGATGCAATGATTCATCAGTGAGTGCAAGTTTTCAATTTGTCATTGTCTTTTGCACATAGACTTTTGTCTAAGTTGAGTTGATTTAATGATGCAATGATTCATCAGTGAATGCAAGTAATTTTCAGTTTGCCATTGTCTTGGATCTACAGTACCAGTAGTACATCAACCAGAATTCTTTGGTTGAATGTAGTTGTGATTGTTCCCTTTCATCTTCTTACAGAAATGCTTTCTATAGCCTGTCTCACACTTAGCTGACAGTATGGAGTTAAATGGGATATATCTGTCTCTATGTAGTGCATACAAGTGCCGTTAGCTTCATCCTATTCTACTCTCGTGCTGTTGTCAGGTTCCTAATAGCACAGTGTAAATATTCTTTCTTTCCCTGATTACCCTCCCCTTATGTAGGACTTACACCCCTAGAACTTAGAAGCCAGGGCCTAGGGTCAGACACCTGTCGGGGAGCAGAGGGACCTCTGGACCAGACAGAGTGAAGACCTGGAAGCAGATGGTCAGCAAGCACCAGGCATGATAGCGAGGAAAAGGATGATATGAAATGCAGATGAAATGGATGATTGGAAGGGTGATAATGGAACAGTTGGTGGAATGAATGTCGGGGGAAACCAGAGAACCCGGAGAAAACCCACCCAGATACTGCTTTGTCCACCACAAATACCACATGCGGGTTCCACCTAGGTGGTAGGTGTAAATATTCAGTTTTTATAAATTTCAGGTTTAAACACATTATCGTATGTTGAATTTTTTTCTCTATCAGGTTATATCCTTTTTAGAATCATTATACATTTCTGTAGCGACAAAAGTTTTACAGAAAATGTTCCTTTCAGTAAAAGGCAGATATTTGTAATGTTGTTTGCTAATGCTCTGGATCTTGGACTTCATCCATTCTCCATCTGGCATCCCAGTAATAAGATGTTAATTGCATGTGAAGATCTCATATTTTTGGAATTGCTTGGCATATTACCAATATTTGCTATTTCTATACTCATTACGCATCAACCAATAAACTAACTGCTAGAATACGTTCATATTTTTTTTCTTAGAGTAAATTGTGATGCTGCTACTTACCTACTTTGAATTCTCTGTTTACTCAATCATGTATTACAAGTGTTTTTGGAAAATTTTACTTCTGTGCACTGCAATAGTTATGCAGTGGTAAACTTTTTTACTATTGTGGTTACATCGGGGACCAAGCAAGAGCAAATGTTGAGTGTTAGAGGCAGTTTTTAAAATAAACTAGCAGCCTGTAACCTCTTGCTTTCATCGTGTAAGGCAAACAAAAGGTATTCACCTATTCAGTTAAAAGGCGTCAAGCATGACACAGAAGGCAGCAGTAAAAATTAATGTCATTTGTAAAGAAGCATATGTGTTTATATTTTGTAGAACCTATGAAGTGTTATTACGTTATTTATTTCACATTTTCTGTAAATATTTGTAGTTGTGGAAGGGAAACCTAAGAAGCGATGATATACTGGTAAATTAAGAAGTAAGGAATGCCAAATAATTATGAATCTGTTAGATTATTTTTCAAGTGAAATAAGTATTAATAAGGCAGTAAAAGAAACAGCTAAAGCTATCAGGTATTCAGAAGCAGTGCTGTCTAGGATTAAAAAGGATCTAATAAAAGGACTTCTAAGAATGCCATGAAAAATAAAGCAAAAACCATGGGGGGAAAAAAAAACTGCTAGGTTAGCGTAATATGATGGAATAATGCAAATTGGAGTGCGGCAAATTTTTCATTCCTTATTGTTTGAAAATATTCCACTTAGGTTGAATGTAATTCTGTCATGGTATCATCGCGGTGAAGAAGGCATACATATAGTAAGTACATGTTGCAATGTTGCTTCCCCATTTAATGTGTACTGTCTTCTAAGTTTGAGACGCACTTTAAATCATCAGAAGAATGGGTGTTATTTTCTTTAAACACATTCAAGAGCTCAGAGACTAATAAATAATAATAATTATGCACATATTTTGGAAAAGGCATTTTTATGAATTTGCATGGAAATGTAGAAGTTGGATAGAGTAGTGAAGGAACAGAAGAGAATAGAGTAATATCTCACTCTCCACGAGCTGTGAAACTATGAATGGGAAAGGAAAATTTTGTAATTTCCATTTTGACTCTGCAAGGAAAACTTTTATGCAATTGGGAATTTTTATAATCCTTCCAATAATGGAGGCTAAAATCTGCTAGCTTAGTTGCTAAATCCATTTTCCAACATGAAATGAAACTTGCTGAATATGGCTGATATGCTGGGATCTTGATGGTATCCTTCATTTTCCTTATCTATGTCATTGCCCTCAATCCAAATCTGCAAAGTTTGAAGCTTATTTCTTTCCATGCACTATTCAGAAGGTATGTATTGTGAATGTAAGGGACCTATAGTTTTGTTCGTAAACTTTTTTTTTTTGGGGGGGGGGGTGGGATAGGGGTCATTTTGCATTTGGAGAAATACTATATACTTCTGTGATCTAAAAGAATAAAATTGAGTACATAATTTGTGACTTTTAAAGCATACTTTAATATGGTATGTTTGCAACCTACAAACAGTAATGAAACAACTGTGAAAGTGAATGTCATATGCATGGATAGTATGACCAAGAGAGGATCACAAACAAGAGAGTTTATAAATATTAAAAATAGAAGCACTATTAACAGTGAAGTGTTCATGTTGGAGTTTGATGTTTTGCTACTTGAGTAATTTGTTTACAATCACCTTCACTTTAAAGTTTTGTAAAATTTGAAACATTTACAAAATCATTCAATCTCATCTTCAACCATCGGTTTCCTGAGGCTGCCTTCCTCTTGCACCCTCTCTCCACTGCTACAGTGCTATTGCCATCTGGTGTTAGGGGGACAAAGTTTAAACACTTTGTTCAATCCCGGGATTTCAAAATTCATTACTTTATTACTATTTTTGATGTTCTATAATTTGTTTTCTCCAAATGTTCAATTCTATTGAAGTAAGTGATTCTAACACTTTTATATTGTGGCCAATGTGGTTTTCTATCCAAAAATAATGTGATGTAGCAGACTTATCTGGTTCACTTCTGTGTTTCTCTGGGGTTCTGTGTTTCTTTCTTTCTCTTTAGTCTGATTTCCAAATGTCTTTTTGTTTTTCCTATGTAGTTTTTCTTGCAATTCTAACAGCTGATCTACACTCTAAAATCCAGAACTTATTAAATCAGCTGTGAGAATTGTGAGAAAAGCTACATAGGAAAAACAAAAGGAAATTTGGAAATCAGACTAAAGGAACAGCAGAAAAACATAAAACTGAAACAAACGGTTAAGTCTGCTGTGTCACATTTTTCGATAGAAAACCACATTGGCCATAATATAAAATTGTTAAAATCACTTACTTCATCAATAGAATTGAACATTTGGGAAAAAATATACACCATAAAAACAATAATAAAGCAATATATTTCAAAACCTCTTGGCATTGAACAAATGTTAAAATGTTCCCCTAACACCAAATGGCAGCAGGACATAGCAGCAGAGAGAAGGTGCAGGAGGAAGGTATCTTCAGTCAGCCAACGGCTGAGGATGAGATTGAATGATTTTAAAGTGAAGATGAGTGAAAAAGTGACGCAGAAAACCAAACTCAAACAAAAAGAGGTTATAATGTGGGATGATATGTAGTGTGTGCAGAATGAATGTAGAGATAAAAAATAAAGTAAGAATATGGTGATTAATGAAGAGGGTAGAAGATTGTAGTACTTAAGATTCCAGAATGTGTCAGATCTGGCTTCAAGGGATAAATTTAATGATTCACCTAGTAAAGGTGAACAAATACAGGTTTAGTTAAAAGTCCTGCACCACCTAAATGACTTTTGAAGCACATGGCTGATTAATATAGTTGGTTAATGGAAATAGTCATGTACAGGGAACTTAGAAATGATGTTAAGGATTTTTTGCTAGTTCAGTTTAGCTGGAGGTGACTACAGTTCTCGTTTTTTAAATGGAGCATTTTTTCCTCTATCTTGTTTCTCTATTGTTAATACAACAAATAGTACTCTTCAATACTGTTTCAATAAGAACCCACAATAGATAATTCTGTGTAGTTTATTACTTCTAAACCCAGAGCAAAACACTTTTTTCTTTCTGTGATTTGATAGTTCCATGTTTATATCCTTGAGAGCATGTTTATTTTCTGTCTTTTGTTTATATTCATAAAAATTATTTGATGTCATTTGTTTATATCCATGGGAATATATTTAATGAGGATTGATTCACTGATTTATGTTTTGAATCTGATATCTAGTGTGTTAAATAACATTCTGGCTGAATCCAGGAAAAGGAAATTCTAATTTTAGTGATAGTTGGCTGTGGAAAAAGACAATCTCATGGCAAGGCTGCAAATTTATTTAATAAGTAATATGTACAGTGACTCAAAATGTTTTGGACAGGTATAGCTGTTGTATATTTAAGATAAAAAGAGTAATAACAAAAATATGTAAGTTTATTTTGGTTACTCCAGAATGCAAAATTACTCATAATTATCAAACATAAGTATGCATTTCATTTCATGATACAGAAAATATAAAACATGAATTTAGTTACAAAAAAAATCTGATGTGTTGCACTCACATGACTTTCTCTACTCTTGTACTAACCATTCTTACAAACTCTTATTCCTATATCTTCTTTCCTGTTAGCTGAGACAAACATTTGTACAAATTATCTTATTGCTTATTTCCTTGTTGGTGCAAAGGGAATGTTAGAATATAGTAGGCTTTGTGCGATAGTCAAATGTTTGAGATTCTGTTGTCTTTGCACACTTGACATATAAAACGAATAGCGATGATCCATTTCACGAAAGTTCTAAGTTTTCCGAAACTCACACACATAACAAGGAATATCTCCAAAATGGTTCACCCTGCAAGAAAATGTATTGAGACATAAATTGTGTATTTTAGCAAGATCTACATTTTTTGTATAGTATAATTTGGTCTATCTCTAACGGTTTACCAGTTATGCAAAAGTCGTCCAGAGTAAATACGACTACAGGGGCTTTAGCCAGAAAACTCAAGATATACATTTCATTTGTCATCAAAATATCTCAAACATATGACATTTTAATCAAAATCGTTAGAGCCATTTTCAAGAAAATCAAAATTTTCGATAAATTTTCCATGTCAAGAGTAGTTTAGCGTGGGGCTATTTTCTTCAAAATCTTCGTGTTGCATCCTTGAAAGACATTAAACTTAAATACCAACTTTGGTTTTTAACCGACTTTTCGTTTTTGAGTTATGCTGTCCACAGACTGACACACAGACACACACACACACACACAGACCTTTTTCTAAAAATGCTTTTTTTTGGATTCAGGGGGCCTCAAAACATATATTTCCGGTGAAATCTCGACATTGAATTTTTGGGTGGGATACAATACTTCCCCTACTTACCAGTAGAGAAAGTAATACAAAATTGTCTATTCAGTAATATTTGGACAAAAAATATAACTGCAACAAAAATAGAAAGATTGTAGTTCTTGCAGTACTAATACTTTATGACTCTTCCCCTCCTTCGAAGTACTTCAGTTAGCCGTCTTGGCTTACTCTCCATGAGCTTGGTTGTGGTTAAATGGGACAAGTTTTGCCATTCCTCTTGCAGTCGTTTCTTCACATCAGCCTTGGTGTTTAATGGATGTTTCCGTATGTCATGTTCCAGCGTATCCCACAGATTCTCTATAGGATTAATATCCGGACTCTGTGGCAGAGGATTTACAACTTCAGGACAACAACCATAGCTGTACATTATGGGCCGTGTTTGGGGTTATTGTCCTGATAAAATTTAAAGCAGTCTTCTATACCCATACTTTCTGTACTTTTCTTCAAGTTATTTAAAATCTGAAGATACTGGCGGTAGTCCATGTTTCTGTCTATAAAAACGACCTCACCTACTCCGTGAGCTGACATGCAACCCCATACCATTACATGTCCCCTTCCATGTCCCCTTCCATGTTTTTATTGTTGCCTGCTTATTCCTTTCTTCAAACTCTTTGTTGGGCTGTCTCCAAACCATGATGCGCCCATCTGAGCCAGAAACATTTAATTTCGATTTGTCACAGAAAATTTCCTTCTTCCACCAGTCCATGTCTTTGTTAATATGCTCCTTAGCAAGTCGTTGCCTTTTGACCTTATTTACTTTGCTGATATAAAAAAAAAGAGAGCAATAGCAGCAAGAGGAAATGGACCGAGACCACCTTCAAATATGCCCGGCCACTTCTAGTGCCCCATCCATCAGTGAAAAATATTGGAGAGCAAGAGGATTAATGACTTCATTGTCAGAAATCCAGCATTAGCTAACAACAACTTTGCTGATATAGGGCTTTCTTCTTGCAGTTTGCCCATGATAATCGTCTCTTGTATAATACCCTCTGTGTTGTACTTGGACTGATCTTTCCAAACTCGCTTTCTGCCTTAGCAGCAGTAACAGTTGCTGAAACATGGGCATTTTTGTTGACCTACCTTATTACTGCCCTCTCTTTTCTCCTAGTAAGGGCCCTCAGATGACTGGGGCAAATTCTAGATTGCCTTCTTTGTATCAGCAGATAATTTGTTAACAGTATCTAGCAAGTCTATGATTTGTCGACACATTTTTCCTTTTTCATGGTGGAATATCACTAATTGTCTTTGCTCAAATGTATTTTTCTTTCCTCGGCATCCAATTTCACTCCTGAAGTTTGTGTCTGCTTTGTGTGTGAGAAGGACTGGGTCCTTTCTGAACTGCAAATAACAATTGCAAAGCATGCTTTATGTTTGTAAACATCTGCAGTCTGAAAAAATAGAACAGCAAATCTTCGCATCTCACAGCAAGTATATCATCTACAAATCACAATTGCATTATGAGAGTACCTATGAAGTGCATAGAATTCAGAGTTTAGCAATTTCGAATGATGGGCCACTTTTTCTTTAATAAGAAGGAAATTACACATACAGACCATGTCTGTCCGGAAACATTTGACAGTTACTGTATTTGTATTATGCTCCAATTTCATGTACACATGTGATAAAGATTGTAAGAAAATTTACTGAAACTGAAAGTGTCAAGGACTTAACAAGATCAACTCCCTCAAAAAGTGTAAAACTGATGAGAATACTTCATTGGATGTTCTACTCCATGTCAAGTAAATCCAGAAGTATGTACAACAAATTTGGCATTAGAAGCCACTATAAGCCAAAGTTCTGTGGTGAAAATTTTTAAAAGTGTAAACCAAAATTCTTATAAAATTCAAACTCTGCATGAACTTTTAGAGGATGAACCTCATAGAAGAATGCAGCTTTTTGAATTAATGTTGGATCTCATAAATAGTCCAGTTTTTCTAAGACAAATTGTATTTTCAAATGAAACCACATTCTGTCTGAATGGATTTGTCAGCAGAGTCAACTGCCAATACTGGTCAGACAAATCCACAATGGATGGAGGAGAACCACATGCTGTATCCACAGAAACAATGTTTGGGCTGGCATCATTGGAGACCATATTACTGGTTTTTTGTTCTTCAGAGAAATGCTAAATGTCACTAGATAGAGTTGCTTTGAAATCAGGTAACTTCAGGTAACACTGGCCATTGCAAACTATTTTCACATCCAGCCAACCACCAGCTACCCAAAAATGATTTCTTTTTCCAAGATGTTGCTCCAGCTCCTATGGACAGATTCTTCTTACTTAGATAAGGTTTTTCTACAATGATGGATTGGTAGGGAAGATCACAAAAAGTGGCCAGCAAAATCCCCAGATAGTTCATCTTTGAACTTGTCTTTGGAGGGCCATTTGAAGTCAGTAGTATATTGAGGCAAACTCAACAACTTAGAAGATCTGGAGCATTGAATAATGGAAGCAATGATAGATATTTCTAAATTCTGATTAATATACTCCTTAAATGATTTCGGCGATCAACTGTCATTTTGTCAAGCAGCGTAGGACTACCAGTTGAAACACAGAATTTAGACTGTTAACTACCTTAGTTTTTTCTTTTTGTTGCTTTCTTTTATCTATTGTCCGTACTTAAAGATATTCCAGAGTATAATGGGAATATATAAAAAAATCTGATGTATTGCACTCATATAACTTTCTCTACTCTTGTACTAACCATTCTTATAAACTCCTATTCCTTACACACGCATGCGCACGCGCACACACACACACACACACACACACACACACACACACACACGCGCAGACACACACACACACACACACGCGCGCGCAGACACACACACACACACACACACACACGCACGCAGACATCCTTAGGATAATTATTTATTTATGCCAGTTCTACCTCTCAAAAAATCCTTAAGATAGTTTTTGAGTTCCCTGTACATGACTATCTCTGTACACAGAGTTTTGTTTTATTCAGCCACATGCTTCAAAGTTATTTAGTAGTGCAGCATGGAAATGTTGAAGCTTTTAACAGTGAAGCAACAGAATCTAAAATAAGAACAAATTAGAAACTAGAAGCTTCACTTATCTTAGTAATATTGCAAGATTTTCCACAGCTAACATGTTTCAAGTTGTCTCCAACTTATTTTCAAAGCTTTACAAACAAGTTACCATAGTTACCATGATGCACATTTTAAAACTTTCACCAATCTCTGAAAGCAAAAGCCTATAAATACAATCTATTGGGGGTATTTCAAAATTCATAACACGGTTCTTGTTTTTTAAAATAAATATCTTTTCCCAAACCATTAAATCTATAGGTTCATTTAATTGTTTTAATAATTTAACCTCTGGATTAATTTCATGATTAAATGACCAAAAATGATCTGCCACAGCTGATTTATCAGCTTGTTTATATTTAATAGTTCTAAAATGCTCTTTGGTTTCTAAATGACGTTTAGTTTTAACATGTGATGTTTTTGTTAAAATTGACTGTCCATAGTAAGAAGATAAAAAAGAGTAATGGAGTACTATTTGATAGGGATGGTTTGACAAAGAAGGCAACAATATAAAAATTAAAGTGAAGTAAGCAGTTTTACAGTGTAGGGGAAAAAGGGGGAACTTGAGTGATTAAGAGTCAAGTTATAAGAAGTAAATCAAAAAGTTAGGAGAATATTATTAAAGTTAAAATTAAATGGAGTTTTGGCTGTAATTAACTAACACTGTGACCAAAGGATTTGATTAGGTTAGATTGGATTGGATTCAATTTTATTTATTCTTTTTGATATAACATATGTGATATAGGAAGGGAGATTATTGGAGAATAGCCAGGACTAAAAGCATTTACCTGCATTCTGATAGTAATTATTTTGACACTCATTAAACATTTACATAATAATTTCTGCATTTTTATTGCTGGTTGCATAAGATATAATTTTGTATAGTGTTTAAAAGAAACTTCTGTTTATTTGAATTTCAGGATAAAGTGTGACCTTTGCAACTCAGTGGCCCAAGCACAATATCATTTGACAATGTCGGATGCAACAATACGCAATTTCTGTTCATACCAGTGTGTAATGTCTTTCCAAGGGCAGTACTCAAAATCAACACCAATTACATTTTCAGGCAATTCATCTCCCATTCCAACAGGTAATATAACACTTTCATTTCGTTTGCAGTGTTAAAATGATTTGTGTTTCTTACCTGCCAACCTGAGTAAATAAAAAATAAATCTTGTATCATGAAGTACTTGAAAAAGACATGTTTTATGGAAAAATGCTTGCTATTACAAAGGAACATAATTACTGTATTAAAGTACTTGAAGCATACCAAATTTCTGAACTTTGATGAGTAACTAATATGAGGCTTTTGCTTGGCTAATCTCGTTACAAAAAATGTGCACCAAACACATTCTAATTCTGCAGGACCTTCTCCCCCTCTTTCTCTTGTTTTAATTAATGTTTTCTTTCCCAATAAGTGGCATAAGCATGTGGACACAATGTCAGTTCCTGCATGAGCAAAATTGTCAGGAGTTTGTTCACCCTTTTCGCGCATGCAGCTTTTTTTTGTCTTTGAATGGCTGGAATCCTAAAAAACTTTTTCTCTAAGTTGAAATGTTAAAATAATAACCATTTCTTTCCTTTAAAGTAAAAATTGAACATTTTCCTCCCCATTACAGAATATAATGTATAAAACTTGTTCAGCTTTCTCTAGCCATTACTATATCAGCACAATGTTAAATGATACTATTTTCTCTTATTTTTGTGTTGATTATGATTATGGCCAATATTTTTAGACTTTATAAACCTACGTATCTTCTTATAAGCTAGTAACAGTGATGTGAATTTAAATTGTAATGAAAACTGAGTCGGGTTGAGACACAAAACATCACTTACATATAATTGAACTTGACCGGTTTCAAGAGCCCAACTTGCTCCCATCATCGAGCAAGTTGGGCTCTCGAAACCAGTCAAGTTTAATTACATGTAAGTGATGTTTTGTGTTTCAATCTGACTCAGTTTTCATTATAATTTATAAACATATTTTATCATCACTGCTTAAATTTTCATTTTAGATGTTTAAACCATTATGTTAATAGGATTTTGATAACTTTGCAATGAATACACAAGAAGGTAGCAGGCAGCAGGTTTGTTTAACAATGAACAGCAATCACTGAAAGGATTAAAGTATCCTTAATATTCTTTGGTCTATCTCCAAGCATTTCACACAGATAAATCATTTACTAGTGCATATGAGGAGCACAGAGCTCATCAGGAAGATGCAAAACATTGACTTTTACAGATATCTATACAAAATTTCCCCTCAAAATCATAATAAAAATGTAAACTTACATCCTAAATACCACAATCCACACAGACCACTTGCTTGAGAAGGCAGAAGAATTTAAGCTACAGCTTTACTTCAGCATTGTCAACTAAAGCAAAGCTTTTGACTCAAAACACCTTTGATTAGGTGTAACAACTTAGGTGTACTGCTGGTCTTGTCCACACAAGGTGTAGAAGACAAATGAGACCTCTAGTATCAAAGATGGACATAATGCCATGGTGACTTGAACATGTTCCTCTGAATCTTCTCGTGTCGAATTTAATGGCGAATGTAGTTCCATTCAGAAATGGACGAAATTAAAATATTGTGACATTTAAATATATGGTTACTTTCAAACTCTGACATAATGCCATCCGGTCAAAATGGGGTCTTGAACTCACCTAGCATATGTCGGTCTTTGATACTAGAGGTCTCATTTATGTGCATATACTGAACATCTATAGACAAAGTTTAGCAAAGGTAAAAACAGATGAAGGAGCATAATTTCACCTAGAACATGGAGTAAGTACATCAAGGCTATCCTATCTCTCCGAAGCGTTCTACATGTGTAATGGAGAAAATATTCCAGAAAGTGACTTGGAACAGACAGCCATGAGTAAAAGTAAACAGAAACACATCTAAAAGTTTCTCAATGTCCTGCTTGCCAGAACACTAAAGAAATTACAGAGAGTGCTTCAACTCCAAACACTAGGTAAAGCTGCAGATATATTAAAGAATATGGTAAAATCAAGCTGGTGACAAACAGATTGTAAGACCCAGTCTCAACAGAATGAACATCAGCATAACACAATATGTGTATAATCTTTTTCAAAGATAAATCAGAGAAGAAATAAAAAAGAAGAATCAATTTGCTATGTTCAGTTCATACTCCCTTACAAGATGCTAAACTGAAGACTAGAATTTGAAACTCATGGAAGCAAAGCATGGTCAACAACAGACCAATGAATGTATTAAAATTATCCTAAAAGAAGATAACAGATTTTGGGAATAACTTGGAGGAATAGATTTTCCAATGAATCACTGTCGCAAGTCACAGAGTCATAAGGCAGAAGTGGAAATTGGGAGGTCACATTGCAAGACTACAGAACCATAGATGTATGCGTAAGGCCATGTGGGATTCATGTGCGTGAAACCATCAGAGAGGTAGACCCAGGTGAAGATAGGCCAGTTTTATATAATACAAGTTATACTCTGCACCAATCAAGAAGGGGATTGACAATTGCTAACCGCATGGCAAGAATCTTTAAATGAATGAGTGGGGATGGATATCTCATAACGGCCATTATAGCAATGAAAAGAAGGACCAATTAGAGCTAAGATGTTTCCATAGCAATGGTAAATGCAAATACCTTATTGCTGCTATTGTAACAAGTGATTAGTATGTGCCTGATGAGCAAACCAGCAGTAACAAATGGTGTGTTTTATCATTTGCTGTGACTGCACTATCTATAAACAATGCCTTCCAGCTTGCAAAGAGATCGCCTGTGTACTGACAAGTTTGTTTGCAACATTCTATATCGCCTGTGTACTGACAAGTTTGTTTGCAACATTCTATATCGCCTGTGTACTGACAAGTTTGTTTGCAACATTCTATATCGCCTGTGTGCTGACAAGTTTGTTTGTATCATTCTATATCGCCTGTATACTGACAAGTTTGTTTGCAACATTCTATATCGCCTGTGTACTGACAAGTTTGTTTGCATCATTCTATATCGCCTGTGTACTGACAAGTTTGTTTGCAACATTCTATATCGTCTGTGTACTGACAAGTTTGTTTGCAACATTCTATATCGCCTGTGTACTGACAAGTTTGTTTGCAACATTCTATATCGTCTGTGTACTGACAAGTTTGTTTGCAACATTCTATATCGCCTGTGTACTGACAAATTTGTTTGCATCATTCTATATCGTCTGTGTACTGACAAGTTTGTTTGCATCATTCTATATTGCCTGTGTGCTGACAAGTTTGTTTGCATCATTCTATATCACCTGTGTACTGACAAGTTTGTTTGCAACATTCTATATCTCCTGTGTGCTGACAAGTTTGTTTGTATCATTCTATATCGCCTGTGTGCTGACAAGTTTGTTTGCATCATTCTATATCGTCTGTGTGCTGACAAGTTTGTTTGTATCATTCTATATCGCCTGTGTACTGACACGTTTGTTTGCAACATTCTATATCGTCTGTGTACTGACAAGTTTGTTTGCATCATTCTATATCGCCTGTGTACTGACAAGTTTGTTTGCATCATTCTATATCGCCTGTGTGCTGACAAGTTTGTTTGCATCATTCTATATCGCCTGTGTGCTGACAAGTTTGTTTGCATCATTCTATATCGCCTGTGTGCTGACAAGTTTGTTTGCATCATTCTATATCGTCTGTGTACTGACAAGTTTGTTTGCATCATTCTATATCGCCTGTGTACTAAAAAGTTTGTTTGCATCATTCTATATCACCTGTGTGCTGACAAGTTTGTTTGCATCATTCTATATCGCCTGTGTACTGACAAGTTTGTTTGCATCATTCTATATTGCCTGTGTGCTGACAAGTTTGTTTGCAACATTCTATATCGTCTGTGTACTGACAAGTTTGTTTGCATCATTCTATATCGTCTGTGTACTGACAAGTTTGTTTGCATCATTCTATATCGCCTGTGTGCTGACAAGTTTGTTTGCATCATTCTATATCGTCTGTGTACTGACAAGTTTGTTTGCATCATTCTATATCGCCTGTGTGCTGACAAGTTTGTTTGCATCATTCTATATCGCCTGTGTGCTGACAAGTTTGTTTGCATCATTCTATATCGTCTGTGTACTGACAAGTTTGTTTGCAACATTCTATATCGTCTGTGTACTGACAAGTTTGTTTGCAACATTCTATATTGCCTGGTACTGACAAGTTTGTTTGCATCATTCTATATCGCCTGTGTGCTGACAAGTTTGTTTGCAACATTCTATATCGTCTGTGTGCTGACAAGTTTGTTTGTATCATTCTATATCGCCTGTGTACTGACAAGTTTGTTTGCAACATTCTATATCGCCTGTGTACTGACAAGTTTGTTTGCATCATTCTATATCGCCTGTGTACTGACAAGTTTGTTTGCATCATTCTATATCACCTGTGTACTGACAAGTTTGTTTGCAACATTCTATATCGCCTGTGTACTGACAAGTTTGTTTGCATCATTCTATATCACCTGTGTACTGACAAGTTTGTTTGCAACATTCTATATCGCCTGTGTACTGACAAGTTTGTTTGCATCATTCTATATTGCCTGTGTACTGACAAGTTTGTTTGCAACATTCTATATCGCCTGTGTTCTGACAAGTTTGTTTGCAACATTCTATATCGCCTGTGTACTGACAAGTTTGTTTGCATCATTCTATATCGTCTGTGTACTGACAAGTTTGTTTGCATCATTCTATATTGCCTGTGTACTAAAAAGTTTGTTTGCATCATTCTATATCGCCTGTGTGCTGACAAGTTTGTTTGCATCATTCTATATCACCTGTGTACTGACAAGTTTGCTTGCATCATTCTATAAGTATTTATATGATTACACTGCACAACAAATTTGAACTTTGTTTCGGTCCTTTAGATGAAACTGCGTGATTCTGTATAAACAAGAGGTGCTTGACTCATATCTGAAAACCAAATTGGTCCATCACGTACCCTTTTTGTAGGAGACCCACTTTTGATATTTATCGAAATTGGTTACAGAGAAATGAAACACGAGGCTTGAGCACAGAAAACACATACACTAAAATGATTTTTTTGACCATTTCCGCTTGTAGGTATCTGTTGGTGTGTCCCTGACAATAGACCAACAATACTCAGCTAACATACTTCTATTCCATCGTCCACTGAAACGTTTTTTAAACATAGAAATGTTCTGGTGGAACCTTTCCCCATGCACATCGCTTATTGCACCAAGGTTTTGAGGAAAGAAGTCCAGATGTGAGTTCAAAAAGTGTAGTTTTAATGACATATTGCAACCTATAGCATGGAAGCATTCTACCATGTCACTAACAAGATCTTCATAGTTTTCAGCTTTCTCATTTCCAAGGAAACGTGAGCATGGGAGCACACCAGGCTACTTTTTCTCCCTCTGACAGGTTATTTTCAAACTCTTCATCATAAATGAGTGCTTTAATTTGGGGACCAATGAAAACCCCTTCTTTCACCTTTGCCTCACTTAATTTGTTGAATTTGTTCCTGAAATGCAAGAAAGCCACTCCTCTGTAAAGAACTTTTACAAAAATTTCATTAAATCGTGTTTAATTTGTAATGGGGGAAGAAAGACATAGTGGATTCACAAGTGCTTCATGTGCTATATTTTTGGTGCCAGGAATGAAGCCTTGTCTTGGAGGCCACTGTTTATGGGTGTAGTGATTTTTTTCTGTCATGGCTATCCCATTTGCATAGGAAGCAGCAGAATTTAGTGTATCCTGTTGCATGCCTGTTAATATCTTAATGACTTTCAAATAACCACAAATGTGCCATTTAAATGTAATGTATTCAATTAAATTCAGTATAGTAAGCATAACCTCATATGTCTCCTTTTTATTTTTAGAATATGCTACAGGAACAGACCGACAAACATTACCTATATGGAGGAGCACTACTTTGATACTTTTTTGATACTCGTCAAGAGTCAATAAACAAGTGGCAGTCTGTCTGATTATGTTTATATCCTAATGCCTGAAATAGGCCATTCACATCACAGCAATATACAATGTCTTCTATCTATGCAAAATAGTCTGCAAAATGGCTTTGTCGTCTTCTAAATGAACTTATTTTCACATCCTTATCTAATAGATTCCAACCTTAAAGCCTGAAACCCAGTAGTTCTGAGTCTATTTGAGAGTTTCAAGTCCCGTACAAGTTTCAAGTCACATTAAGCTCTCTCTGTGTCATTTCATGGTGTGCACAAGTCATAGATGTAGATGGTTGAAAGTCAGGATCTGGATGGTTTGTGATGTCTTCCTCTGAATCAACGGTATATGAACCTGGAGCTGTAGGTATAGGAAGATTGTCAGAGTGAGGAACTGGTCGAATAGCAAAGGGTAAGTTTGGATACTCAATGCAATGTTTAGTTTTGTCCTTAAAACACTTAAAACTGATCATCACTAAAATATTCCTGCCAGCAACACTTCAGAGAGGAAACATCTTAAAATAAACACAATTTTACAGTTAAAATGCTGACATAGTCCAAAGATCAAGCTGAAAGTGAATGTTTGATATAGATATCCATTGTTTAATATGTGTACATATATATCTACAGTGTTAATGTTGAATAGAATAAGTAGGTTATTAAAAAAATTGATTTAAATTATCAAAGACCGAAATTTATCACGAAAATACGTAAAAAACAAAATGTGGATTTTTGGGAAAATGGTGCATGGTAGTCAAAAACTAATTACCAATTCGTTATTTTCAGCCATACTTGTACAAGAAACACATATTTTCATCTAAAGGACATTTTTCATGTTGTATAGTGTTATTTGCCTTGTGTTTACCTTCTTAGGTCTGAGTCTGCAACTATACATATCTTGTGAGTGTTTGCAATTATGCTAACACTTCGTATTGGTAATGGTATCCTTATTAATGGATTACGCAGCTGATGGCATCTGTGCAGGATATTGTCACAAAACAGTTAGACTTGCCCTTATCATTGCCATTTTAACTTGATTGCATTAATTTGGGCCAAAGTAAAGGGTTGTGTTGGGTGAAACTATTTTCCTGTGTCATTTGTAGTAAGAGCTGTTAGAAGAGATGCTAACAACCGTAAAAGCTGAAAACAGTGAAATTGCAGTTATTCATTCAAAGGGCTTTAAGTGAGCATGAGAAAAGGAGTTTTGGAAGAAAGAGGTTGTCATTTCAAATGAATTGTTGGAGAATTCCAGCAACAGTGATGCAAGTGATTTGCATATCAGCATCATTTTGCCATTGCAATAAGCATCAATACCTGATAGGTTCGTCTGTCTCTAACGAAAAGACAGGCTATGGAGCAAACTGTAGTGTCATAATTCTCCTAGTCTGATCATGACCTAATGAAGCAAAACCATAATTGCCTAATACATCCATGTTCTAAACAAGCAAACAAGCTTGCTATCTTCCTTTCATAGAAGTTTGAAAACAGTGGTGTTATAATCAATTTAATTTAAAAGGTGAGTCAATTACTAACACTAAACAACACTTACATTATAATTTTCTGGAACACGTTTCAGAGGTTAACTTTCCTCCATTATGATACCGAAATTTAGATTCAAATCGAATGGGCTTGATAAAGACACGTTTTAATTTAATTGCCGGTTGTGAGATTTGCGATAAGTGTTGAGTAATAACATAGGTAGATAATAGAGTAGGAAGTGTTGTAAGGTGAGCAAAATATGAGTAAATAATAGTCGTTAAATTTGTAGGATAAATGCATTATTGGTTTGAAATTAACGAGTCATGACGTCATACCACATAATTTGAAATCAAAATTTAAGGATAGCCAACATTTAAAAAACTAAGCTAGTTTGAAATTCACGGTCAAAATTCAGGTCTGCCAACCTTAAAAGTCGCGTGATATGTTTAATAAAATATAAAGAAAGCCTTGTTTAATCATAGAAAGGTAACTATATATTCGGAATTCAGAAAAGGACATGTTTTAATAGAAAGGGACATTTCTAAATTGTGAAAAGGAATGAAATAGTATTTTGGATGCGAGGCTTTCTTTTGATGACGTCATGAAATTTGAAATCGGGAGGAACGTTTTTTTTTTTCTAGCATGGGGAGACGCCAGTAAGCGTTACCAGATCGGTGGAGAACTTAGCTGTGGACACATGTGAGTTGCAGTTGCTCTGCGAGCATATATATATTGGAAGTCGGCATAACTCCTGAAATGTGTTAAAGAGTTGAGAATAAATAGTCTCCAAAGTTATTTTGGGTGATCTATATTAAATATACCCGCGCATACCCTGGATTAAAGTCTCATGTTCGAGCATAGCCGGAGCAGAACTACAAGAATCGACAACGGTCGATACGTTACCACGAAGCCTCACTTTTCGCTACAAATTGGATCCCATACTTGGGGCAACCAATAAATAATTATCGCTACAAATGGCGCCCAACGTGGGACGTCGAGAGAAAAATGAAATATAGACCAACCCCAAAAATGAAGTAGACCAGCATTGAACCAGTGACTAATAGGAAGGACGACCAAGCCAGCATCGAACCAGCAAACAAGAAAGGAGGTGCCCAGCATGTCAACATCGTCAGAGAACATCGTGTGAAACGTGTGGTGAATAAGTTGAAGTGCAGTTAAAAAAAAAAATCTTAATAGTGAAAATTGTGAAATATTGGTGAGTAGAGAAACACATGCAAATAGCTTAGAAATGGAAGACAGTGATAGCGATTTTCTAGGTTTTGAGAGTCCGGAAAGTAATAAAAGTGTAGTTAGGATGGAAGAAGGTAGTCAAAATATAATCGGTAGGAGAATATGCCAAGAAGTAGAAGTTCAGAACATTAGAGAAACACCTGTAGGTAGCTCAGAAATGTTTGGTAGTAATTCAGAAAGGCCAGCGATTATGTCAGAAATAGAGAATATGTTTCAAAAGATAATGGAAAAGATAGATGAAACTAGTAAAGAATTAAGAATAGAGTTAGGACAGAAATTAGAGAAGGGACAACAGGAATTGAGAATGCAATTGGAAAATCAGAAGAGAGCTTTAGAAACCTTTAGGGAAGAAGTTAGGGAGGAAATTAATAAAGTTAGTAGTGAAGTAAAAGAAAATAGAGAACAGGTTAAGGGAGAATTAGAGACAATAAGGCAAGAAGTAAAGAATTCTGAAAAGAAATTAGGTCAACAAGTGAGTGAAAAATTAGATAAAGAAAGGGAAAGAGTAACATATAGATTAGACAAAGGGAAGAGGTAGTACAAAGGTTAGATAAAGACAGGGAAGAAATTAGAGAAGAGTTACAGGGGTGTAAAGTTAGAATGGAAAGATCTGATGTAGAAAGTGAAAGGCAGGCTAGAAATTTGGAGGATGTTACAGACCAAATAAAAGGGGTAGTAACAGAAATTACTCATGTAAAAGAGGCCTTAGAAAATTTGAAATTAAATGAAAATGCATGTAATCACCACAATCTTAATAATGAAGCTGCAAGAAACGAGGCAATACCAGGTGTATCAGCTGACATTTCAATGCAAAATAGGGGTAACAGTAATTCCCATTCTGATCTTGAACTAACCATTATTACAAACTCTTATTCCTATATCTTCTTTCTTGTTAGTTGAGATAAACATTTGTACAAATTATCCTATTGTTTATTTCCTTGTAGGTGCAAGGGGAATGTTAGAATACACTAGGCTCTGTGCGATAGTCAAATGTTTGAGATTCTGTTGTCTTTGCACACTTAACATATAAAAAAATGAACAACGTTATTGCATTTCGCTAAAGTTGTAAGTTTTCCGAAACTCACATAACAAGGAATATCTCTGAAATGGTTCACCCTACAAGAAAATTTATTGAGACATAAATTCTGTATTTTACCAAGATCTACGTTTTTTGTATAGTATGATTTGGTCTATCTCTAACAGTTTACCAGTTATACAAAAGTCGTCCAGAGTAAATACGACTACAGGAGCTATAGCCAGAAAATTCAAGATATACATTTCATTTGTCATAAAAAATCTCAAACATATGGTATTTTAATCAAAATCGTTAGAGCCATTTTCAAGAAAATCAAAATGTTCGAAAAATTTTCCATGTAAAGGGTAGTTTAGGGTGGGGCTATTTTCTTCAAAATGTTTGTGCCATATCATTGAACGACATTAAACTTAAATACCAACTTTGGTTTTTAACTGACTTTTCGTTTTTGAGTTATACTGTCGACAGACTGACACACAAGACACACACATGGACCTTTTTCTAAAAGTGCTTTTTTTTTGGATTCAGGGGGCCTCAAAACATATATTTCCGGTGAAATCTCGACATTGAATTTTTGGGTGGAATACAATACTTCCCCTACTTACCAGTAGAGAAAGTAAAAATGGATGTGAAATTAAACAGAAATAAATAAAAACCTTCTCATGTGAATCAATTAAAAGAATTATAATGAAAAAATTAATGATAATTACAAATCTGGACTAGCTGAAAAAATTGGTAACCAAAATATGAAAATACTTATAGAAAATTCCTCTGTAATTCTGGAATTGCCATGTAAATCTGCTGTTGCCATGATGAGGCTTACTACAGGACATGATTGCCTGAGAAAACATCTCCATAGAATTGGTATATTAACTTCTCCAAATTGTGTGTTGTGCTCTCAAGATATAGAGATGGATAAAGAACATTTACAAAACTGTGCAGATTTACAAAATTATCAAGATATAACATCTAAGTACTGGGAAACAAGGAGAATGACTTCATTGTTGACTCCAGAGCATTAGCTATATACATACATACATTTTGGTTACCAACTGCATTTAGTTGTGTAAGATTGACGATCTAACTGGCTACTGCAAATCCTACTTTTTTCATTGTGGGTGGTTGCCTATCACCTTAGTTTAACGTTATACTTAATTTTCATCTTGAAAGGCCATAGTTCTAGAATATTTCAATTTTTTTCTAAACAACAGGGTACCAACAGCATATAGTTGCGGTGTAAGAAGAAGATGAGTGATTGTCTTATCTCGGTATTCTGGCATGCCAATATCACTGCATTGTGGTTTAGTTATGTGTTCTGAGAGTTTAACCAGAGGTTTATAAAACAGTGCCTGCAGTTAAACTTTTGGTTTGGTTCAACTAATCTTGTAGTCAATGTTTATAATACCAGGCCTATATCTCTTAACTGGTCATCTTAAAATATATTTAATCTGACCATTTTGTTTATTTTTAGCAATTTGTTTGATTCAATTCATTTGTCCATTCATTAGTCCCCATGCATTCAAACATTATGTGTACTTTGTTTTCTTCTTCCCCACAAATTGGGTAGTGTGTTTACTTTTATGCATTCATGTTCTATTTGCTTGGTTACCATGGATACATATGACATTTTCCAGATGTCTAATTCTAATTTTGCATTTGATTATTTTTAAGAGTTTTCCTCCTCAAGAGAATTTTAATTTCTTTGTTAGGATTGGTGTGCCTCCTTCCTTTTGTGTTTATGCTTGCATTTCCTGAAATTTCTTGGTGTATTTGCACATTATATATATATATATATATATATATATATATATATATATATATATATATATATATATATATGATTCTGTATCTTTGGAACTATCATCTGTTCACTAATGCTCACAAAATGGCTGTAACCTATCTCTTGGTTATATTAATGTGTGATCTGAATTTGTGTGTAGATTTGTTCTGCATGGCAAGAGTTATACATTTTGTGTGTGGGTGTGTTTTTCATTGTTTACATTGTATCTTATTTGTATTTCCTGTTCTAATACTTTTATTTCCTCATTTAGTTTCATTACAACATCATATCTATTTAATCTTTGATTTCTACTTTCTGTGTCAATTTTATTATCATACTATTTTCTATGCTAATTTTGCATTCTGTTATATAATTTCTGTATTTTTCTAATTTTTAGTTTTTTTTTTAATTTCTTCCTGTGTTCTATCATTTCAGTTTGAAACAAATTCATTTTCTCTCCTACATATTCTATTTTATTTACTAAGGTATGCTGCATTTCTTTCAAGTTACTGTATATTAATATTTTTCTTACGTTCTTTTCTACCCTGTACTAAATCTTGCTCTAATTTTTTCCTGCTGTTTTTCTTTTTTGTTTTTCTTTTTTTTTTTGTTTCAGATTTGTTTTAAGCTAGCTAAGCCCTCCACCTTTCCTATTGTAGTTCACTGTAATTCTGGTGCTGTGAGGTCCTCTACTTTGTTAATAGTGTCCTGGCATTGTCGAGTTGTCATCTTCTTCTGTCATGATGTCAATTTTTAATTTGAGGTGATTTTTGTATTTCCTATTCTAGCCTTCCCTTTATTCTTACCCTACTTGGGTACTAATTGCAGTGGTTTTTGTAGGTATGCCTCAAATTTGGGCTCCAAATGCCACAGGTGTTGTAAGTGCATTCCAGGTTTAAGTCCTGGTTTCTGTGTAGTACTTTGTCATAGATTTAAATGATGAAATAATAAATTGCTGAGCTATGAATCATAATTATCTTACTGAACACGCTTTCTTGTTAAATCATATTAAAATATAAGTCATACATATGTCCGAAATACTGGATAAGCACTGAACAATATACAATGAGCAATAGCTAGTGAGCAAATGGTAATGGCTTCTCGTTTGAACATTTTCTTATAACTGCTGTCCTCTTGGTAATGAAACAATAAGCACTCTTAGCTATTATTATTTATTTATGCCAACAAACTTACTGTTGGTGTTTTGAAACACACAAGCCGTGTGTGGGCAAAGTTTGAGAGGAACTGGAACTTAAAAATTCAATGCCACAACTGGGATTTGAACCACAGACCTTCCGCTTACCAGGTGGCTGCTCTAACCATTGAGCTATTGTGACAAACTGCCAGAATGGCATTAAATTCTCAAACTAGTTCGTATTTCTCCTGGTAAACCACAAAGGCAGTCTCACATCAGAGACAAATTACCCCAATGGTGACTTACTATTGTAAGTACTTTATATTCCAGGATTAAATAACCTTCAGATGGTAATTATTATTTATTTATGCCAACAAACTGGTGTTTTTAAACACACAAGCCGTGTGTGGGCAAAGTTTGACAGGTTAAACTCTCAAACCAGTTTGTATTTCTCCTGGTAAACCACTGTTATTTTTCTCTGGTTATCAGAACATTCTCCTTTTGTTTCTCCTTTGCTATGTATATCACAAGAAATAATGAAGTTGAGAATGAAATGCAGGACAAGAAGAAACTGAAACAGTGAAGTTGTTAAATATTTACAGAATATCACATACCTCTGGCAACCTATAAATGTCAGTTTGGCTTAAAATTCGTGACTGGCTAGTATTCCTTATGTTAAATTATCTTTTGCCTATCTCCATTTTCCTGTAAAGTCTCAACATTGCAAAACACACATCTTGCATAGCAAAATCTTTAGGAAATAAAGTTAAATACTCTAGAAGTAATTTAATCACTCTGTACGGGATTATGCAAGCATAGAGAAAAAGTAAGCTTTTTTTGGAAGATACACAACTTTTCATGTGTGAAAAAAATTGATATTTTGAAGAATTTTGTATGTGCATTTTCCATCTTTAATTCTTTCTTTTTTAAGCACTTAAGTAATACCAGATAACATATTGCAAGCGTTGCAATATACTGCGGGGGGAAAAGCTGTTTAAAACATTTTATTGTAAATAGCTGCTTAAGGTTGGCAGGTATGAGCCTTTAGCATCTCTTCATTGTCTTTTCTTTTAGGTGGACCAAAACGTGCTACTACAAGACGTGTACCACAATCTCAGAATGAAAATGACATGCGTAAGTTATAACAAATCCCAAATGCATGATATTCTGGCAAAGCTAAATCTACATTGAGATGGAAATACTTGTTTGCTTATAGTTATGATATCAAAAAATCTCTCTAGCAATTGGTATGGAATTGCAAACAGTAGTTTTTATGAAAACGCCTAGTGTTTTGATGTAAATGGTGTAGTATTGGATTCACAATAAATTTTGCTGAGGCAATGAATGAAAGATAGCTGATTCTCGAAATTCAGCTCGGTGGAAAATTTTTATCTTTCCTGTGAGATCGAACCACAGACTTAGAACTTGAATTGCACCAAACGTTTTTTCATTTGGCTCACATTTCCAGCTCATTACTCTATGTAGTGTGAAAGAGCAAACATTGACCATGTTATGCATAAGGGAACCAATTACAATGAAAGTGCATTTCATTGAGAGAAATGTTAAGTTAGGAACTAATTAAATCCTTCTACAGTATGTTTACTACAGAACTTGTCCAGCAGGCACACAGTCTGTTTCCTGGATACGTACTGCACAACTTGGCAGGCAGTCTCCTGGTCACACATACATGGATGTCTCATCAAATTTCAAATCACATTAACAATTATTAGAACAAATACAAAACGTCTTATAACAGGAGATGTTGGAAATGTCATCCATCTGCATCAATACATCTACGTTATCTTCTAAGGAAGTTTTCATTCACACGCTTTAGTTCAGCTTTTGTTATAGCATTAACTTATCTCCTGATATTTTGTTTTGACCACCTCCATAGCACAGTAGTAGCACGCCTGCCTCTGGCACGGAGGACCCGGATTCAACCCCCAGTACTGGTGTGGGGATTTTTCCCCTGCTGGGAGGTTTGACATGGGGTACACTCAGCCTCATTAGGTCCAGGAGGAGCCAATTGAGGAGGTATTTGAAGTAGTGACCCCAGGTCGAGAAGGTACACACATAACTGGCCAAGAGGGCTCAGGGCCACGTTCCACGCTTTAGTACTGCAGCCCACTAATGGCACCTGTAGTGGGCAGAGATGGGTGATGCAGTGACCAGGCAGCAAGCCTTGACCCTTCATGGGCTGTTGCACTGGGGTTTAGTTGCTAGATATTTTGTTTTAATTTTGTATTGTGAAAGATGCCTAAGAAATATTTGGGACGAGCTTTCTAACCTTTCTCCTATTTCATCTAATTTCTGTTCTGTAAGCACGTGCCATTTTACCTTTCTTGTCCTATCAACTGCCGTCTCTCTGAATTTATTTACAAACAAACGAACGATGTCTGCACTCAGAACACGCATGCCAGGAAATTTAATTTCAAATTGCCTTAAACTTCCCTAAAAGATGATGTAAGCACATATGTATTGTATATAAACACTCTTTGTTGTACTGTATACTGCAATTGATTCATTTTGAAAACACTTCATGCAAAACTAAACACTTCTAAACACTCCTAATGTTATTCCTATTAGAACTGAACTAGAACAGCACGGAACACCTGCCTAACAGAAGTAAGACTGAAGCACGTGTGACGATTAGCATTAGAGAAATATAGTGTGAAGGTCTCATCCATGCACCTGCTGGCCAAATTTTGTAGCAAACGTACTGTATATATGCTCAAAATCTTCTTGGGCTCCCATCTAGGTTATTGTTTCACAAGTCGTTTTCAGCACTATTGTGATGTAGTAAGTTCAGTTTTGGTAAACAATCTGCTGGAAGTCCAAGCATTGAAGTTTGGCAATGATAATGTTAATGTAAACAAACAATTTCTGCACTATGTTAGTATATCATATGTTCATTTCAAAGGCTTGCAGTGAGTGGGACTTAAAAAGTATAAAGAATGCAGGCTTGTTGTTTTCTGAGTCTTGAATACTAAGTGTGAGAAAAAGTAAACGTTTTCAAATGGTGGCTGGCACCATGGCCGAGCGGTTAGACCATTTGCTTACCACCTGTGGCCCAGGTTCGATCCCAGGACCCACATGTGGTATTCATGTTGGACAAAGTAGCATCTGGGTGGATTTTCTCCAGGTTCTCCAGTTTCCCCTGCCACTCATTCCACTAAATGCTCCATCATCAGCTTTCCAATCATCCATTTCTCACTATCATAGCTGGTGCTGGGCTGACCACCTGCTTCTGAGTGCACTCTTACAGTTCATAGGTTCCTGAGCTACCCAAGAAGTGTCTGACCCTAGGCACTGGCTTGTAAGTCCTACATAACGGGAGGGTAATCAGGTAAAGAAGAAGAAGGGTAACAAGTAACAGTTTTAGCAGACCGGTCCAATGCAAATGCCACAGTAGCAGCTACAGCCATCATGGCTAAAGCCTAACACCGTTGTGTAATGTGAGAGAGAGGTCTGATGTGTTGTAACGATGATAGTGGATGGATATATGGGACACTTGTTGAATGTGCAGTCTTTTATTCAATAAAATGTGTACATAACTTCGAATAGAAACATATCTATCGCACTGACTGCTTTGAAATTCTAAAAAAGCAATTTGAGGTACAATAATTTTGACTGAAGGTTCATACAGGGTGGAAGGGAAGTCATTTAATTACATTCCTTCTAATATGTGCTTCATAGAAGCATTACAAACAAAAATGTCTTATGGCATTTTGTTCTTTGATTAGCCGATTTTGAAAAGATAAATGGTTTTTGTTCCAAATTGGATGTGCAACTTCACAAGAATGTACGAAGATAACAGTTTGTTACTTGTAAGATGCGTAGAGGAACTTATTTTGTTACACAGCTTCAGTAGTAATTATGGGACATCACACAGGGTTTTGAAATGATTAATCACTTAAAAGAGGTGAAGGAATACTCCAAACAATTTTCTTAGACGTGAGGTATGTCGACTATAATGCGTTCAGATTGGTTGGGGACTTGAACTGATTTCTGAATGTAAACAGGTCGACCACTTTCACTTTTGTCTATGTTTTGTCAGGGAACGGTTGTGATTGGCCTACGTTCGTATAGTAAACATAGAAGGAGACGTGTGGTAGCAGTAGTGTTTGTTTATGCAATGAACCAGTTAAAGTGACACACACACAATCAGTGGTGTTGGCAGCTTGTTTTCGACAAAACAATCTCCATAGGAAATGGTCAGAGACAAAAATGTAAGATACAAAATGTACTCCAAATACCAAGATCTACCACTGGTTTATACTTATATTAATGTAATGATTTCCCTTCCACCCGGTATGAATCCTCTGGATTTTTTTCTTCTGGGGAGATGTGAAAAGCAGGATCTACCAAACAGCAATTACTGCCTTCAAATCTTTGAGAGAATGCATTCATCTGGCTGCAGATTGTGAGTTTAGGTTACAGAATGCGTTTCTGGAGAATTCAGATGTACTTATTTATTCTGACGTAGCAGACACAGCATGGTATGTCTATGTTTACACTCACGAGCCGTGCAGCTCCATGACACGTGTTGGTTTATGTACTGACCTAGTGAAAGTGAAACCTGCAGTATTGGCAGCTTGTTTTCGATAAAACTAAAATATCTCCATAGGAAATGGTCAGAGACAAAAACATAAGATACGGAATATGTTCCAAATACCGAAAGCTACCACTGGTTTAAATTAATGTAATGACTGCCCTTCCACCCTGTGTATATCATCTTGGATTAAGATTCACTGATGTGACTTTTGGCAGTGTTTGGACACAACTAATTGTCATATGTTTAGTGTGATAGTGTTTAATGAATCATTCTAAAAACAGCTTCAAGCTATAAGTCTGACAAATGGGTCTTGGGTTACATTTGTTGAAATTTATTAATGAAAATAATTGCTCACAAACATAGGTAATAAGAAATATTGCAATTAATCACAGGGAGAGTGAATGGGGCAAGGAAATTCTTGTTTACTGTTGGTGCAGTTTTTAATGTTGCTAATGGAATGGGCTGTGCTATGAGACTCGTTTTCTATCTACAAGGTCGTGGTAACAGATGGAATGCATATATCAATGTTTCTTTATCACAATGTATTTATTTATTAACACTTTGATACTTTACACTCTCAGCACCATATTAAATACTTAAAAACCTTTACACTTTTTTAATTTAGTAGAATTTATGCTGGAAGAAAGTTTGGTGAAAGTTCCATGTTCACATGCTACCAAAACACGTCTTATCACCTTGAACATATAGACACTACTAAACTATTTCTTGGCGTCCTTTTGACGAGACACACCGCCATTTTCGTCTTCATCAGCCGTATTCATCCGCGCAAATAGTTCTTTCTCGTTAGGGAAGTGATCCCAATTATCGTCTCCTATTTTTATTATGGAACACAAACAATTCTAATATTTATACACTTCTAACAAACATTTACATGAACGATTTTCTATTGGGGTCTTCATATTCTGTCTCACTGTGCTGCAACAGGTTGAGGGAGTAAATATCTGGTGGGGATGTAAGATTATTTTGTTGTTTTTCAACAATGCTGTCAGTTGCCAGGATCACATTAGTGTTGCCGTGTGCCGGAATTTCATCCCGCAGGAGTTCAGACCGACAGGGTGAGGGTGGGCGGGGGGGTGGGAGGGTTGGGCTGGTAGGTGGTCATAGTGTCACTGCCATTGTGGTGCTTTTTGGACTAGCCTGAGCTATTGGATGCACATGGTAATTTTTTCTGAAAATAATTTAGTAAACTAGCTTTAATTGTGCCACCATATATAAGATTCTCTCTATCTGTTCTCTCTCTCTCTCTCTTGCTGCTTCCTTTTGTATAACATGGTCAAAATAGTGAAATATAAATAGCTTTTGACTTCCTTTAGCAAAGTTTTTTGGAGGTGGTGGAGGCTAGCGTGAAAGAGTATCTGATCTTTTGCATAGAAATCTTGTGTCACTTGTATTATACTAGTGTATTATACTTGGAATATTAAACAACTTATCAAAGCAGTAGTTATCTTGTATTTGCTCTTTCCACTTTTTATTGTGTCAGCTGAATACGGGAAAGTACCATTCAGAAAACCTTGTACTTACAAAGAATATAATTAGAGTAACTAAGGCACCTGAGGCATGTGTAGAGACTCCTGTTTCTAGCTCTATTATTTGAGCAGGAGTTCTGCTTAAATTAGGAGGATAGGGTGACATGGTGGTTATTGGCATCTTACATTTTATTTGGAAATTAATTCTGTAACTGTTACACAGCAAGCAAGATACCTACCACTGATCGACTAGGAAACACCTGATTTTGTTGTTGCTTAGTTTTTGCTATTGTAGAACCCCTAAGTTGATGACAGAGGCTCTTAACAGTCGTTAATGTAACAAAATGCACCCTAAATTAAAGATTTGCTAAACAAGCATTTTTGCTGAGGCTGTGGAAATAGTTTTCTGCAGACACCCCTTCATCTTGAAGTAGACTACAATTATACTAAGTGATCAGTATAGAGCAGAACAGGTTTCATGACTCTCAGCTGGCCAGTGGTGAGGTGCAAGTTTTCAGTGCACGCTGAACTCTGGCAAACATGGCACTGTTAATTGATGCAGTACAGTGCATATTGAGTGAAAGAACTCTATTCGGGTACCTTAATTCTGTCCCCCCAAAAGCATTCATTTATAATTCATATGTCTGTGCAAAATCCACAGATTTAACCCATGCAATTTTTATCTCTTGGAGGGATTAAAAGAGAAAGTTCACAAAATAAATCAACACACTTAAAAGAAACTTAAAAATTACATTCCTCAAGAAGTTGCTGCAATTTCTTAGAGGGAACATCAGCATGTAATGGTAAATTTCTTAAGCAGGTACCAGAAATGCTGAACAATGAAGGGATTCACTTTCAGCATCTCCTGGCTTGATATGTGAGTTTCTACTTTTTGTTTCTTTGTTAGAAATAAGTTATGCGACAAGTTGTAGTATATTTACTGTGGAAATGCTGTCACCCATTCAGCATGCATGGCAGACAGCACCACCAGCCAGCAGAGAGCTCAAAAGTTGTTGTGCTTTATGCTGATCATCTAGCATATCCAAAATAAGGTACAGGCCTCATAACCTCAAAGTTTCATTTGTCTGCCGTTGTTTGAACCTTTGTAAAGTAGCAAAAGGCGAGAAAGTTTATACAAAATGGGAGAACTTCTCTCTTTTTGTTTCATTTCTTTAAAATAATGAATTCAAAAGTTGCAAAAACATGAGGTTTTTTAATAACTTTGAATCACATAGGTTTCCTCCGCAAATTAGATGCAATTGAGAAATAAAAATGACAATTTATTAATATTTCATTTACTTCTGAATCAGCTGTGTCTTATATACTCTCAGCATTTTAAAAGATGGCCATTATAATTATAGCTGATCACTTAAGCTATTATACAAGAAGATGGTTATAAGCTTTGTTCCATTAAAGAAAGGAGTGATGCAAGCCAGTAATAAGTATATAAAGTTTGGAGCCGTTTGCATTGTAAGTTTATATAACAAAATTTGGAGAACTAGGCCTGATGCAGTGATTGTTTTAAATCCACATCAGAACTTTCCCCAAAATTACAGAACATAAGGACCCATAAGGTTTATAAACTGCATAAGTACATAAACTAAAGATTTAAACTTGAAGTTAACGAATGGTGCTCACTTAGTCCATTAATATGCTTCTGTTATTTTTTCTTGATTTAATTGCTGAAAATTCAGTGGTTACTTCTCATTCAAAGTATTCTACTGCTGGTAAGTTAGACATGAAGGCCATTTTGAAACTAATCTTCATTGAGAGGTAGAACTGGAACTTAAAAATTCAATGCCACAGCTGGGATTTGAACCACAGACCTTCCGCTTACCAGGCAGCTGCTCTAACCATTGAGCTACTGTGACAATCTGCCAGAATGGCATTGAATTCTCAAACCAGTTCGTATTTCTCCTGGTAAACCACAAAGGCAGTCTCACATCAGAGACAATTACCCCAATGGTGACTTACTATTGTAAGTACTTTATGTCCCAGGATTAAATAACCTTCAGATGGTAATTATTATTTATTTATGCCAACAAACTTACTGTTGATGTTTTTAAACACACAAGCCGTGTGTTCAATGTTTGAGAGGTAGAACTATGGCATTGAATATTTAAGTTCCAGTTTATTTTCCAGTTATTGTTACAGAGGTTGAAGAAGATTTTGTGGTGTGCTGTGCTCTTTTCTGTAACAAATCCTGCAAATTAAAAAAAAATGAAATAATAAAATAGTAAAAGAAAGCCAGTCGGGTTGATATTACAGTTGTAAATTTTACAATATGTATTCATAATTCAAAACTTGAGAATAATGTAACCATAATCTTAGGACCTGAACTAATAATGCAGACACAGTGTTGACTGCTAATTTAAACAAACTTTTGTTAAAAAAGAAACGAGCTGTAGTCTGGAATGCACAAACCAGTGACAGGATGATAATATTGTGGCGTGTGTAACTAAGAGTGGTTCTAACAAGAGCGTTGAAGTTCACAGCCCGTCACTAGAGGGCAGCATGCAAGTCATGTGACTTCAGAGCTAGCAGAAGCATGCATCAATCGTACAATGCTGTCATTTGTATTGCAAACAGTGAAATGGGAGCGTCAAAAGAGGAACAAAGAGGTGTTGTTCGTTTTCTGACAGCAGATGTAGTAGGGGAAACGGACATTCGTCGATGAATGTCACAAGTATACGGCAAACACTGCATGTCCCTTGCAAGGGCCAAGGCGTCGCAAAAGGCTTCAGGGAAGGACTGATGTAGTTAACAAATAGTGCATGGTCTGGAGCACCACACTGCATTACTGATGACTTTGTCCAGCTGGTTGATGCACTCATTACCTGGGACTGCCAAGTGACAGTGAAAGCCATAGCCGCCGAGGTTGGATTGAGCGTCAGAAATGTTCACACTATCATGACTTGCACAAAGTGTGTGCCCAGTGGGTGCCCTACAGTCTTCAACCACACCAGGAAGCATGTCAAATGGCTCACAAGGTTTGTGAGTAATGCTGGGCATTCACTGTTGTCCCGTGCTGCAGGAAGTGTATCAGAAGGGGGCCATCTTGGTCATCTGCAGCGCTATGCTAGGGAAGTGAATGGGTTCCTGGCATGAGTAGTGGCTGGAGATAAGTCTTAGTGTCATCACTTCAAACCAGAATCAAAACGACTAAGTCTCCAGTGGAAGCATCCAGGACCACCACCACCTTCAAGGCCATCCACACAAATACTGATATTCTTCTTTGACTGGGATGGCAACCTTGACCACCCTTCGCCAAACGATCAGATCAGAACAACCAGGCAATCTCACCCATGGGGTTATTCTGCTCCATTCTGATTCACCTCGGATGACAATGTGAAGCTCTATGTGCAGAGAAGTTCGCAATACAGCCCCGGGGGTTTTATGAGACAGCCATTCACTGCTTTGTGTCACAGTGGAACAAGTGTCTCAATAGCCAGGGCCAATACTTCTATCATACAGGTACTGGCTTCTGTTCTTATACCTCTGGCTAGTTTCTTTTTGAATGCTACTTATATCTTTGAAAACTGACCAAATTAAGGCTAGAGATTTCTTCCGGGCTTAAAAGCCGTGGTCTGCTGGAGTTTTGAGGTCCAGACATTTCGTCCACTCCTGTGGTGGACATCATCAGTGGCGCAGTCTGAGTCTTCTCGGTGAAGGTTCAGCTACAACAGAATTGTTTATGACTGGAGGTGCCGTTCTGGTTAGTGCTTCTGTTTTATACTCGAGTATCGGATGCCAGGTTTTGTTCAATTTTAGAGTTTCTTCCTGTTAAAATTATTGGGGCATTTGTAAATTTCTATGGCTTCACGTTATAGTCTGACGTGATAGTATGGCATAGATGAAAAAACAGTAGTCTCCTTATACTGAATTATGTGTTCGCCATCGGCCCATATAGCATGTTCTGCGGCCGCTGACTTGTCTGTATGTCCCAGCCGACAGCACCTCTTGTGCTCTGTAAGTCGGGTGTTGATGCTGCGTTGGGTGGTACCTATGTACACTGCACCGCAGGAACACGGAATCTGGTAAACACTGGCTGAAGTGAGCGGGTCCCTGGGATCTTTGGCCGACCGAAGCAAGGTAATCTGTCTGGTAGGTTTGAAGATAGTTCTGATGTTGTGGCACTTGAGTAGATGTCCTATTCTATCCGTGACAGTTTTGAAGTAAGGCAGAAAAGCAGTGCCTGTGCTGTTGGGTAGATCCCATTTGAGGTTGGCAGGGTAAGGCCTAGGTGGGCGTATTGCTCTGTGAGCTTCTTGTGCCGTGTAACCATTTGAATATAAAGTCTGTTCCAGATGCCAGAGTTCCTGTTGTAACGCATTAGGCTCACATATACGGGCAGCACGGTCAGTGAGGGTCTTCATGATGGCACGTTTCTTCTTAGGATGGTGATTGGAATGTTTGTTGAGATATCGGTTGGTGTGGGTTTGTTTGCAGTAGACTGTATGTCCAACAGTCCCGTCTGCCCTCTTGCTGACCAGAACATCTAAGAAGGCCAGTTGTCCATCTTTTTCTTTCTCAATAGTGAATTGAATACGTAGATTGATGCTGTTGAGATACTGTAGGAAACCATCAAGGGCTGATTCCCCATGACTCCAAACAACGAAAGTGTCGTCCACATAGCGATACCATACAGACGGTTTGTGAGTTGCAGAACTTAGGGCCTGGGACTCGATACTGCTGCTGCACACCGCATCTACAATCGCTCAGAACGTGCCTTGCTACGGGAATGCATGCATCAAACTCACCGTGAATTAGCTGCTAACAACACTCAGCTTCTCTCCTTACATCCCCGGCTAAGCAACTCTCTTCACAGGCAAGATTGGGACTATGCAGATAGGATTACTTACATTTCCATGCTCCACAACACAGTACCATGACAAGACATAAGAGGAAGTTTGACCGCCTTTCGGCCACCATGAAGGCTACCACACCGGTCGATTCTAGTTGTACTGTTGTAAACTTATCCGATCATGAACTCTCACCTGCAAAAACTTCACTTCTTGCTAAAGGAGGCAATTATGCAGTTATCCCACCTAGCTTGCAAATAGTGGTGTATGTAAACACTGAGTAAGCATGTGTCACAGATGCTGTTTGCACTTTTAGTTTTTTTCAGAATACATGGAACCTTTGTGTGACAAAATATGTGATGAAACGAATGCTTATGCAATGAGGTAGTTGAACACTCCCATAAGGGTTAAACAACGAAAAATGAAATAAGAACCTATATAGCTTTAGTTTTTTTGATGTGTCAAGTGCAAAAATTACTATTCAATTGTACTGGAGCAAAACCCAATGCCTTGACAACCCATTTTGCCATGAAACAATGGGTAGGGAGAGATTCTAACTGATTTCCCATTTCTTTCACATACAACAGCAGAATTAGGACAGTAGTATTGGTGAGTTTGTGCTTTTAACATTGTGCATCCAAATTTTGAAGAAAAAACTGATTTTTTTAAGCATTAGGACATTACTGCCCTCACAGCCAGGGGATTCAAATCTGATTTCTTGGTTAATTGCCAGTGCATTTAAATATGATGCAATTGGGTTAACCTGTGTGCCTGATAACATTTGCATCTCTCTTTACAGCTGAGATGGTTTGTCACCTGATTGTAATTGTCAACAATTTGATAACCTTTCTGACTCTTCAGATTAAACTATTTTTGAGGCTAGGGGGTGTAAGTCCTACATAAGGGGAGGGTCATCAGGGAAAGAAGAAGTGTATATACTAGTGGATTTAGGTTGCTTAAAAGATCTGAAATTAGTTTGACAACATCAGCGTCCAATGATTCAACAATATGGTTAAGTTTTGTGGTTTCAACTTTAGTATCTGCACTAGTAAATTGTGTTTCAATCCGCAGAAGTCATATCTGAATGTTTTTCTTCCATATAGGTGATATTTTCACTGAAACTCATGCCAGTTCTGCTGTGTTTGGTGTCTCCCACTTTCTTTCTTTTTTTTTTTTTTTGCTATCTTTACTTTTTCTGAGGTTAAGGAATCCAGGACCGTCACAATTTTGGGGTCACCAATGTGTTATATGGTAATTATAATAGGAAGCAGAACACTGTAAAGTTATGTCCACTTTTTGTATACTAAAGGAAGCAAACACATGTCACTATGCAATCACTAACAAGGAGAAATCAGTACCCAAAAAATGATAGCATTTGCAAAAAGTGGATATAGTATGTGTAGTTACTGTGATGTACATAGGTCACTTGCCACAGTAGTTCATGTAATATGTATGTAATACATATGTAATATGTAATTACATGTTGATGTAATATGTAATTACATGTTGATGTAATATGTATAAATACAACCTTAGTTCCGTTGATGGACTGTATGAGTTAAGCATGGAAAGCTTCAACCTTTTGTCTTTTAGGGCTAGTGGGAATAAGGAGTCAAGAAAATCTCAATTGAAATGTGACTACAGAATTACCAACAATTTCAAAGCATTGCTGGAGAGTGATCATTAGCTGCATCCTCTGCTGCTATATGGTGTGTTACAATTGATTTAGAGACCATAAAAACAATGAAATTTTTCCCAAAATACGGATGAAAAATGCAAAATATTAAAAATATTTTAAAAGGCTTGTGGATGATTAGTATTTAAAGAAATTTGCATTCCATTTAAATATATTTTCAAGGTTTACTCACTTCAAGCATTTATAAAGCTGTTTTAGAATAACCAGGAGGTATTAAAAAGTTTACATATTTTTGCAACCCTGCCCCCACTCCCTCCCTCACCAAAAGTCACAGTTTGTCATTTTACATTTCCCGATTTTCCTTGAAAGAACTATAATAGGTATGAAATAACTTTCAACAATTTTATGTAGGTTTTGAAGTAAGACTGTATTTGATAAATGAGAAAAATTTAAGAGACTGCTTCTGTATCTTCAGCTGGTGGTAAAACAGGAAGCTCCCAAGCACTGCCTGTGATATCTAACGTCACTTCATTGGCAACACCTAATGGACAACCTGTACCAGCTCAGAACAATGCAGGCATCACAACTAGATCCGGTGCTCTCAAGGTTTGTATTGTACTTTTCTGATCTTCTCTGCCTCTTCTTTTGATTCAGTAATTAGTGTATAACATTGGTTGCAAATCTTAGATGACGATTTTGAAAAGAAGAAGTAAATGATCCAGGAAGGGGGGGAAAAATGGGGGGGGGGGTTCCGTAATGACTTTCATATGAATTTTGTTCTATTTAGTAATTACTAGTCCTGGGGTTTTTGAACCTAAAAAGCACCATAATATACAAAATGAAGTATGCTGTTATAACCTGAAATTACAAATAACATACAAATTTCTGTGACATAAACATTACAACAATATTATAATTAAGGTAAAATTTAAGTTCAATGAAAAATTGAACCTATTAACAGCGAAGCAACAGAATCTGAAATAAAAAACAGACTAAAAACATCACTTATCTTAGTAATTACTTCAAGTTCTTAAATGCTGCCAGGACCCTCTAGATAACGGACCTGACACTGGCATCTGAGTTGTACAAAAATGGCGTCGGATGTTGGTGGTGATTTCTGAGGTGTTTCTGCACGCTGGTTTTCTTATTGTTTTCTATGCCTTTGAGTATTGTTTGTTATAATAATTCATATGTAAGTTTGTCTTCATATTGACGAAGCGAGTGTTTAAAAAGTTTTATTCGGGCAGTATAGGGAACGGGAATAAATCCAATAACGTGTTGACTGTGCCATGTGCTAAACATGTTTATGTTTATGGTGTTCCATCTAAGACTATGGCTACATTAGACATATAGTGTGATTAATTTATCTGTTTACAAGTACAATTTGTGTCACTATTACAATGTCACTATTACCTATTAAACTCATCAACAATGGAATTAATATTTAATCCAAATGACCCACCCACTTACCTTCATTATAATGGTTCGGATACAAATCCTGATCTTCTGATGGTGTCATCGGACATACTTGACAATACAAAAAGAGAAATAATAGAAGACCCAGGTTCAGGCCACAGAATCACCATAAACTCCATAAGAGGTCTAATAACTAAAAGTAACAAACCAAAAATTAAAACTTCTGGGAATTTTAAAAAAGCAGATTGGTCCAGTTTCCAAAATGAGATAGAAGGGTAGTGTAATATACTGTTAGAATCAGAGTTCAAGTCAATAGATGAAATGAATAAAAAAAATTGTGAAATATTATTGACAGCAGCCAAAACACATATCCCCAAAGGAAAGTTAAAGAAATATAGCTACTTTTGGTCTCCATCTTTATCTAAGTTAAAACACGAAAGAAATATAGCAAAAGTCAAAGCCGAAAGAACCAAGTGTCCAGAAGATGTACAAAACTGGAGAAGAAAAGCAGCCATTTTTAAGAAAGAATTAATTACAGCAAAGAGGGCCAGTTTCACAAATTTTGTAGAACATATGGACTATAGGAAAGATGGAAATAAAATATACAAATTCCTTAATAAAACAAAATTATCAAAAAATACAACTGAACCATTAAAACATAATAACAAAAGCTTAACTACAGATAGGGAAATAGCAGAATCCCTTAACAAGTTTTATGCTCAGTCACAAAGAATACCCCAAGCATATAAAAAACAAGATAAAGCTATCCAAAAAACTATCAAAGAAACTAATAAGCCAAAAGATATACGAAATGATATTTTTATTCAGGATTTTAACGAAACAGAACTAGATTTAGCAATAGAACAATTACAGAACAAAAAATCTCCAGGACCTGACAAGATCCACCCAGAGTTTATTAAACACCTTGGCAGGAAAGGAAAAGAAATCCTACTTAAACTGTATAACATGTGTTGGAGAATGACTGTGCCTTCCGACTGGAAAAAAGCCATTATCATCCCGATTTTAAAGAAAAACAAACCCTCAAACAAGATTATTGCAAAAGTGATGAAAAGAATGGTGACATCTAGACTTAACTGGTTCCTAGAATATTACAACTTAATTAATAGTTCACAGACCGGCTTCAGACAGAATCATAGTACAAGTGAAAACGTACTCCTACTAAGGCAAGACATCAAGGAAGCTTTCAGTAGAAAGGAGGATACCTTGGCAGTATTCATTGATTTTAAATCAGCATATGACTCAGTCTGGAGAAACAAATTAATTGAGAAGTTGCAATCAATAGGTGTGAAAAGTAACGTGCTTAAATGGATAACTCAATTTATTTCACAAAGATTTTGTGCCACAAATACAATACATACATTTCCAAATATAAACAAACACACCGAGGACTTCCACAAGGTGCTGTTCTGAGCACAACACTCTTTAACATATATATAAATGACCTTCCATCAATAATAAAAACTTTAGAAACCAAAATTGCTTTATTTGCTGACGATGTAGTCATTTGGACTCCAGGCTCTCCAAAAAAACCTGAATTAATTAAAGACAGAATAGAAACAGCCCTAAACAAAGTACATGAATGGAGCTCCAAAAACCTCATGACTATCAATGTGGAAAAAACAAATTATGAATTTATTTTAATTTAAAAGGTGAGTTAATTAATAACACTGAATAACTCTTACAACATAGTGTCACCGCGCCCGCCGCATCTAATTGCCGACAACCGCAGTGTCACCCATCGCATTATTGTCGGCACTACCGCAAACGAGCCGAAGGAAAGAGACAGAGAATGGCCGCATTGTTGGGGCGCTTGCCGAAAGAGAGAAAAGGATAGATTCTTCTGGAGTCTTCTACTTTGTATCTCGCCGCAATAAGTGAACGTTCCTGAAGCTTCCAGAATAGTGCCTGGGAGATATAAATAGCGGTAAAGTGTGAGAAGAGTCAGTCAGACGTATGTGAAGGTTGAGTAGTCGTGCCGACGGAGACGGACAGACGATGTGAAGCGTTGTGCCGACGGAGAAGAGTTAGTTCTTTGTGTTACGAATTCGGAGTCGTGCTGTTGGAGAATCGGAAAAGACTTTCTTGCTGTTGCAACGAGTGTACAAGTTACTGTTTACGGAAATAAAAGTGTTTCTTTATCTCGACTACATCTGTCGTATTTACTTTTACACCCACTAAAAAGTTACACCGGTGTCAGAAGTGGGATTCGTCGAATTACTTCTAGTTTCATTACATCGTCAGAAGTGCAACGTTAGAACCAAGATGGAGGGAGATTCGGAAACCAGGATGATGGCAATGATGAAAGAATTATTCGCCGAAATGAAGACGGTAATGGCTGAAATGAAGACGGCAAACGACAACCTCGCTGCCAAAATGAAGACGGCAAACGACAACCTCGCTGCCGAGCTGAAAGAGATGAAGACGGCAAACGACAACCTCGCTGCCAAAATGGAAACGTCAAACGACAACCTCGCTGCCAAAATGGAAACGTCAAACAACAACCTCGCTGCCGAGCTGAAAGAGATGAAGACGGAGCTATCGGCGAAAATTGATGGCGAACTGACTGGCGTGACGGAAGACGTGGAAGAACTCGGCGAAAAGGTGGTAGACCTCTGCCAGCATGTGGACGTCGTGGAGGACGACGGGGAACGTCTTGGCGCCCTGGTAGTAAGAGTTGACGAGAGCGTCAAAGTACTGGATGCCAGGGGCAGACGGAATAGCGCGGACCCGGGGAGGGAGCACCTAGTGGCCGAGGCGACAGTTGCGCCCGTTTCGGATGATATGAGGGAAGACGTGGAACAACTCGGCGAACTGATTGGCGTGACGGAAGACGTGGAACAACTCGGCGAACTGATTGGCGTGACGGAAGACGTGGAACAACTCGGCGAACTGATTGGCATGACGGAAGACGTGGAACAACTCGGCGAACTGATGGAAGACCTCTGCCAGCATGTGGACGTCGTGGAGGACGACGGGGTCCGCGCCAGGGGCAGACGGAATAGCGCGGACCCGGGGAGGAAGCACCTAGTGGCCGAGGCGACAGTTGCACCCGTTTCCGTTAACGAAAGTGTACGTCTCGGGGAAGACAAAGGGGCAGTTCAGGGACGTCGTCGAGGATCCTCTGGAGGAGTGTGTCGGGTACGTAACCAACCAGGATATGACGTGGAGGACGATCAGCAGGGAAGCGCACAAGCAAACGAGCAACACGCGAAAACCGACTTGGCGTGGGACATGGGGGGACCGTCGGAGCCATCCAATCACCTGACGCATAGTGCCGTGAACGGAAGAATGGTGGACATCATCGTGGACGGCAGGATACAGGAGAGGCCGTGCCGAGCACGAGTGAACACGAGTGCAGCGGTGGACGCGACTCGCGCGGATGTGGTGGGGTTTGTTGCCGGACCCATCGGAAGCAAGGTGGCTGCGAAGGTGCGCCAGAGAGGTCGGCGGACACGGTACCCAATGAGCCGTTTCCCAGTGCGCAGGATGGCCCGTCAACACACCAGGAAGAAGGGCAACTGGACGAGGGACCGTCAAGACCGGCGGTACTGTTGCAGAATTGCGAAGCAGGATGGCATACGTCGTCTTACCCAGACCAAGGGACACTATCCAACAGCGATACCTAGGATCGTGCCTCCTGGAGAAGAGGTTCGATGGGATAGTCCGCCGGGGCGCAAGGGAGATGCTGCAGTGACAGTGCTGGTCGGGACGACCAGCTCTGAGGAGGGAGCAGTGTCACCGCGCCCGCCGCATCTAATTGCCGACAACCGCAGTGTCACCCATCGCATTATTGTCGGCACTACCGCAAACGAGCCGAAGGAAAGAGACAGAGAATGGCCGCATTGTTGGGGCGCTTGCCGAAAGAGAGAAAAGGATAGATTCTTCTGGAGTCTTCTACTTTGTATCTCGCCGCAATAAGTGAACGTTCCTGAAGCTTCCAGAATAGTGCCTGGGAGATATAAATAGCGGTAAAGTGTGAGAAGAGTCAGTCAGTCAGACGTATGTGAAGGTTGAGTAGTCGTGCCGACGGAGACGGACAGACGATGTGAAGCGTTGTGCCGACGGAGAAGAGTTAGTTCTTTGTGTTACGAATTTGGAGTCGTGCTGTTGGAGAATCGGAAAAGACTTTCTTGCTGTTGCAACGAGTGTACAAGTTACTGTTTACGGAAATAAAAGTGTTTCTTTATCTCGACTACATCTGTCGTATTTACTTTTACACCCACTAAAAAGTTACAATATTTTTCCGGGACGCGTTTCAAAGGTTAACTTTCCTCCATTATCAACCGGACAATAACTGGGTTTCCATGGTGTTTCATGGTGCAGATGGTGATGCTTCTTCTGGTGTTTCTTCTGGTGGCGGTTCAATGAACTTACTGAAAATGTCTCTCTGAGGGATGTCGAAATTAAATACTCGGTTTCTATTTTTTAAAATAAAGATTTGTTCCCATGTGGACAGTTCTTGTTTTCCGGTTATGTGTTTGAGAAGTTTTGGTTCTAGCTTTATGTCATGATTTTTTGTCCAAAAGTGAAATGCAACCGCTGATTTTTCCAATTGTTTGCTCTGGATGTTCCTAACGTGTTCCTTGAATGTATTTTTTAAATTTCTTTTGGTTTTTCCTATGTATATTTCATTACAATCACTGCATTCAATTTGGTATATGCCAGATTTTTTGTTAGGTGGAATAGCATCTTTGATGTTTCAAAGTAGTAGGTTTTTTATGGAGTAATGGTTTACTGCTACTAGCTCAATGTTGTATTCCTTGAACACCTTTTTAAATTTATCAAAGGCCCATGGATGATATGTGAATTTTTTGAATATCATTTTTGTTTTTGCTGCTGTGAGAGTTGTAGTTTCTTTTAATAATTTTTTCTTTTCTGCTTGTTTTACCCTTTTATCTACTAATTCTTTGGGAAAGCCGTTTTTTTTTGTGCTATTTAAATTATTTTGTAATATTCTGTTTTATATTCTTCTGCTGAAAGAGGGATGTTCACCAATCTATGTGTTAAACTATTGAAAATTGCTTGTTTGTGGCTTCTTGGATTGTAACTATTAGCTTTTATGTAGTCTGTCTGCGTTGGTTTTCTGTGAACCTTCGAAACGCGTCCCGGAAAAATATGTTGTAAGTGTTGTTCAGTGTTATTAATTAACTCACCTTTTAAATTAAATTAATTATAACAACACTGTTTTCAAACTTCTATGAAAGGAAGATAAATTATGAATTATTTACACTAAAATACAAACCAGTTAATATTAACATAAATTATAATGGTAAACCACTCAAAGCAATTGATGATGCCAAATACTTAGGCATCACTTTCGACAGAAAGCTAAGTTGGAAAAAACATATAACAAACATCTCAGAAAACGTTGAAAAGAAACTGCAAATCCTGAAAAGGTTAGCTGGTGCTAAATGGGGCTGCTCAAGGAGAGTCCTTAACACAACATACAAAATGTATGTTAAACCAAACCTCTTGTACTGTTCTGAAGCTTTAATAACAGCAGCAAATGCTAACATCAATAAACTTGAACAAATACAAAATCAGGCTCTTCGCCTAATCACTGGAGCAGTTAAATCCACACCTATTGATGCCATGCTTGCCTTAAGACGGACCCCATCAATAACAACAAAAATAGAAGAACAAGCATTGCTCCAACATGAGAAAATGTTACGACTGCCAAACTCTAAATGGACAGAAGAGAACCTCCCCCCTTCAATCCTTAAAACTGAAAACTCATAGTAGTTTCCTAGAAAAGGTAACACAGATTAAATCCAAATTGAATATTCCTAACACCAGAGAAAATCTACTTATAAGAGAAAATCCATTGGAATTATTGCAACCTACCTTCAGTTTGAAATTAATAGAGGAAATAAGTAAATCAGACACACCAAAAGAAATACAAAAACTTCTAGCTCTGGAAACAATCAATACTAGATATCCCACAGAAGAATGGCTGCACATATATACTGATGGATCCTCCACGGAAAACCATACTGGAGCTGGAGTTACGTGTTCACATTTTTCCTTTTATCATTCTGTTGGCAGAGACACAACAAATTATGATGCAGAATTAGAGGCTATACACATTGCTCTCCGACAATTATTAAATCTTCCCTCAAATAAATTTAACAAGGCAGTAATTCTTTCGGATTCTAAAGCTGCAATTCAGGGAATATGTTCAAATACTACAAAGAAGTCAACAAAAATTAGAGAATGCTACAAAATGTTAACACAACTCCAAAAAGTTAATAAGACTGTTCATCTCCAATGGATTCCAGCACACTGTGGAGTCATGGGGAATGAAGCTGCAGACTCACTTGCAAAGAAAGACACAACAATAAAACAAAAGTCTAAATTCAGTTTCTCATATTCCTCAATAAAACGCTTGATCATTAAAAAATTTTCTCATTCATACCTACAAGAAATAGAAACAAATGCCAAAGATAAAAAAAATGGATTACACTACTTTCCAACCCAGATATAATCCCCCAGAGACCAAGGAAAACAGCGGTTGCAGCCTTCCGACTACTGACAAATCACGACTGCTTAGCAAGTCATCTCTACAGAATAGGTATCTCAGCTTCACCAATATGTGTCCTGTGTAACGATTCAGCAGAAATGAACGAAGACCACTTTGAAGACCTGTGAAGCATTAAGATCAGAAGAAACTACGGTTCAAAATTATTGGAAAGCACAAATGCTAATGGCTTCATTGCCAAATGCAAGGCACTAGAAAACAACAATAACAATGGTGAGGTGGTTGAAGAAAAACTGTTCCAGTAGTGGGTTATCCTGTGGGAGAGCGGCGTCACGTGGTCGATAAGCAGCTGTGTTGTGACTGAAGAGTGTTGTTATGAGGTACATGTCCTTTAACTCGTTGGTGACGTATGTGTTGCCAATGCTGGAAGATTGAAATCTGCGGAAGCATGTGAATGTTCTCAACCAAGTTGTTAACGTTACTTCTTATTCTTATTTAGAGTTATTATTGTTTTGTAATTAAGTGATGTGACGTAAGTTCTTGTGTGGTGCGGTTGTGTATTCTACATACGTTTGATAATGAAAAATTGTACTGAGGAAGAGATATTGTCACTCATTGAAGCATATGAACGCTTTAAGTTTTAGTACAATTCAAAAAGTGAAAATTACCATAACAGGCACAAGAAAAGGGATGCTCTCAACGTTATTGTTATTTATTATTATTATTGTTGTTAATACTGCGTAATCTGTAATAACATTACTGTAGTATACAACCTCAATATTATTATTAATTACTTCATTACTATTGATTATTATGATTATCATTATTATTGTTGGACTATTGCGTAATACGGCGTAGTGATGATAATAATAATGATGATAACGATAACGATATCGATAACCATAACAATAACAACAACAACAACAACAACAACAACAACAACAAGAATAATAATAATAATAATAATAATAATAATAATAATAATAATAATAATAATAATAATAATAATAATAATAATAATAATATAAATTTATTACAGATTACGCAGTATTAACAACAATAATAAATAATAGTAGTTCATTGTATTGGGTATTTTGTGATGTGCGATTGGTACTTTTAGCGAGTTGTACAATGTTAAGTTGGCAACAGATATTTCTGCTTTGCAGCACCATCTTCTTCCGTTGTAGGTCCGTGACATACAACTGTCAGTGAACCACGTGACGTCGCACTCCTACAGTTTTATCCTGTAGTGTATGTTATTGTTACCATATTACTTAACCTCAAACATAACAATGCCGCGTAGCTGTTGCGTTCCCGAATGCAAATCCAACTACTCTAGAGATGGACCATTAGTTCCTATATTTATTTTTCCAAAAGATGCAGAGCTTAGAGAAAAATGGTTAAGATGCATACGCCGTAAACACTTTACGCCAACAAAGGACTCAGTTGTGTGCATAAAACATTTTGCTGCCGAGTTTATTGTAAGAGAGGATAAATTCCCTTGTAATGATGGCTCTTTTATAATAGTGCCAAGGAAGAGGATTAAACTGCGGGACGGTGCATTTCCGACTATTTTTCAAAATCAACCATCATATTTAACAAAACAATTGCCTCCCAAAAGAAAGGACCCCAGTGAGCGTGTGAACCAAGTTTATGGCCGTGTCCGAAAACAATTTGAAGACTGGAACGAAAGGGACAATATAAGTGGATATTGTGAGTTTGTTAATAAGTTGAAAAGTAGAAATGCGAGTCCTTTCATTTTAATAAGCAGGCCTGATAGTGGTTATATTTCTTTATGTAAAATAGATGACAAGTGTGTTAGTGAACCACCAAAAGTGACTGTGTGTATTAAAATCATGTCATCTCTCTCAGTGCACATATTTCACAATAATACAGAAATTCCCAAGAAACGTTTTGAATGGTGTTTGGGTGAGAAATTTATATGTGATAAGTGGACAAAGTTTGATTGCCTGTTGAGTCATGTAGCAGCATTTGAAGAGGAAAATGTAAGTACTAATGATAAACTTGGCCTTGTTTTTACATTGGTTTGACAACATGGACCTTGCCAATTTCGAAGATAACACAAAAAAGAAATTGGTGTTCTTAAGAGAACAATTGCAACTTGCTGTATCCACACAACCAAGGTACTCATCCGAAACATTGTTTTGGGCTTCAATATTATTTTACTCTCTTCCTGGGGTCTATCGTTTGATTCACACAAGGGAGGTTATGTCACTTACCCATCCAGCTTATTTAAGAAGGCTACTCTGCTGAAGGAATAGTAAGTGTATTGCTAAATGAAATTTATGTTATGCTTAAGTTTGAGTTATAAGGGTTTGAAAATAGAAGGGATTGCCAGATATAAAGAGAAGGAAATATTCTTTAGAAAGTGTCCCGTGAGAATTTCGTCCAAGTCCCAGTCGGCAGTGTGAACGGATTCTTACGAAAGTTACCGAAGTTGCACTGTTAATTCAGCGCTGCCAACAGCACTATTTCTCCATTTGTTGCCAATCTTAAATTTGAATGTTTTAGCGGGACCGGGCAGTATGCTAGTGTACTTGTTAGAAGCAAGTTGTGAGGGTGTAATGAATCGCTTCATTAGCATAGTAGGTTTAGCGCCTTTGTGTTATAATGAGGAAGAATGTATACAATTGCTCTACGACGAGGACCTGCTGAGAACCCGAATGCTGCAGGGAATGTGATGCCGTGCTACACCGCACAACAAAAATTAGTGTTAATTCAGCGCTTCCGGTGGAGGTTTTTTAGTGGGTAGTGCCCTAAGGCGAAGTCTACAGTATCCCCTCTGTGCCATCCTAGTGCATGGGGCTCCGTAAATGGATTTGTTCGCCACTCGAAAATAAAAAAAAAAAAAAAATAAAACGGGCCAGCATTTCGTGGACGCAGTAACAAGGCAATAACGATAATGTACACAATAATGCACACAACAATAGTATGGAATCGCGCTAGCGATATATCTGTATGAGCAATAACGATAATTTACACAAGAATTGTATGGAGTCGCGCAGGCGGTATAGATTACCCGACGCGCGCGCGAGTGTTTAGTGTGTTGGCACAAAAACTAGTGAGGTTGAAAAAGCAATGTTGGCAGATGTAAAAATGGTCTGCTAGTGACAGCTAGCGCATGCAGCGCAACCTAGTGGCGATTCTGTCGGCGCATGCGCAGTAAGTAGCTTCGGACTTGGAATTTGGCCGGCAAGTGGACTCTATAAAGAAGAGCCAAGAGAAGGAAGCTGATACTGCCACTATAATGCAAGCACTCATGGTTTCGTCACCTCTATCTGTAAATTTAGATGTCATCGCTCTCTTTCCAGTAAAAAACATAAATAGCACATCATTACATCAAATGACCCTTGAAGTACTGAACACTTTGGAAACTTATGGATACACTGCTCTTTATGTTATCTCTGACAACATGGTGAATAAAGGGATGTTTCAGCACTTATGTAATGGGTCATTAAAAGTGAGTGTACAAAATCCCTCAAATAGTGACAAAAAACTTTCCTTACTTTTTGATTCTGTGCAAATGTTAAAGTGCATAAGAAACAACTGGCTCAATGTAAGAAACCAGATATTCAGTATTCCAAACAAGAATGACATTCAGACAGGAATTACCCAAGATTGGTTCCAAAGCCGCATATATGATAGTGCCACATCATCTATCACTGTGACCTATTTTACAGAAGAAGCTAAGTTCAGTGACTTAATACATCTTTTTGAATCAGAGCAAAATAGCATAATTAAGGAGGCTCCTGCACTCACCAGGGAGGCACCTTTTCCCTCTTCTTTTGAGAGGCAGAATGTTTCTCAAGCAATAAAGATATTTGATGATGAAAACATTGTAGCCCTGCAACGGAAGGTGGCCGAGTGTCCTAATGAATTTTGTACAGGGACAGTAACTTTTCTCCAACTTATTACCAAATGGTGGAAGATTTCAAACGTCAGAAATCCATGGAAAGGAAAACATAACAGAGATCTTGATTGCAACCCTATCGAGGGACCTGAAGATCCAACTTACCTTTTTAGAAGAGTTTTCACTGTTTCTGAAAGTGTGGCATTCTTCAGCAGTCAATGGTAAACTGACAAATGAAACACATGTTGCTCTCACACACACTTTACTTCTGTTCATATGTGTAAATACATTTTTTATAACTTTAAATGGAAGTATATTTTGGCAGGAAAGTTCCAAACTGATAAGCTGGAGGGTAGACTTGGACAATATAGACAAATGAGTGGTGGAAATTATCATATTTCAGTGGAACAGGTTCTAGAATCTGAAAGAAAACTGAAAATTTGTAGTGTCATTAAATTAAAATCTGCCTTGCTTGGGGAATCTTCTATTACATCCTTTGTTTCCTCTTGCTCCAGCAAAACTGTTTTCAGTACTGAAAATGTACCGAGCACAGTTCCAGAAAAGTTTGAATCTGTGTCGATTCACCTGAAATTGAAACTAATGAAGTCATATAATATGCATTGGTGGCTACATTGCACATAGTGTTCTTAGCACACTGAAAGCTAAGACAAATGTGCAACATGTACCTCTACATTATCCTCTGCTAGAAAGTTTATTATTGAGTGTGATCCAAGATTGTCATACTTTGATGTTATCAATTGTGAAGGTCTCAAGTGTCCTTCAGATTTTGTGATACATTTGTGTGTACTGGTGTTTAAAATATTCACCTTTTTAGTTGGTGAGAAATATGAAAAGGATTTTTTGCTCCTAAATTGCCAAAGAAAGCTTGAGGTGCAATTGGCAATGCTTATTTCAAACTCTGTCGACTTTGAGGAAATCTGTCAATGTGGACTACCTCTACAAAAACTTGTAAAGAAGTGCTGTAAAGTGCTAAGCAATGTATTTTTGAATAATTATTGTAATCTTAAAAATTAGAAACTTTCATTTAAAATAAAAGGTAAATTCCAACGTAAAGCTTGTAAATACAGTATTCAATTACTATAAATTGCAGCATTATGTGTGTTAGTTGCCGGTGTATATACATATAACATTATGAATAGTGTAAATAGTGAAAGACAATATCAAGTGAACTCAATTAGTGACAGTTGTAACACCAACAGTTTGTTTCACGTAAGTTGTATGCTGCTTGTATTTATACATTATCTTTTGTCTTTGCAATTTAAATGTGTGTAGCGTAGTTTAGAAGAAATGTGTTATGTTGCTGATGTAAAACTAGAGTGTAGCAAAGTTGTTTTACAATGCTGATTTAAGGTTACGTATTTCATACATTTAATTTACAGTGCTGTTTTACGCTTATAATTTTTAATACTTCACCTGCTTTCGTGGATTCCTCCTGTAAAATGAAGTGTCATGGACTTCTGAGTAATATGTTGTTGCAAACTGAGTAATCAAAAGTTTTCAAAATCAAAATTCCACCCTAAAGCTTTTGAATTCAGTAGGTAGCTAATTATTCTAAATGACAGCATTTGTATATCAGCCATCCAGTGTATGCAAATATTTTTAATTATACGTAGTCATTAATGTGCTTTACATTATACATAGTAATTGATACATGAATATATTAATAGATCCCAATCATGCGTTTTATTGATCCCTCAAGTTCCTTCAAGCAAATAACATGTATTGTTTTAATTCAATAGGTTTATTGTGCTTTCAGTGTAAATAAGCATCCTTCTTATTTTTATAATACCGAGCACATCAGTAGAATAATTAAGTGTTAAGTAGATTTTTTATCAGCTTTCTTGCCACTATCTCCATTTAGTAATACCTTGACATTAGGTAGCATGTAATGTTCGAGTAGTTTTCTCTCAGAGGGAGAGGTTCTCTGTTTGTTGGATGGTGTAATTCTGTTGGTTCTTGGATTTTCTCAATGAATGTTATCTGAGTGATTAGTTTTCTTCCTGGGGGATTTCTTTGTGTCTATTTACTTTCTGGAAGTTGGAGAAACTTTTCATGCTGGAGCAGTGCTTGTTCTTGTATTTTTAAGGGTAGTGGGCAGTTGTTAGTGATGATACACATGTCGTCTATTGGTGTTGATTTTACGCCTCCTCTGATGATTCTTATTGCTTGGTTTTGGATCTTGTTTAACTTTTCCATATTTTGATGTGATCAGGACTTCCTTGCAGTATTGTGAGACAGGCTTGATATACATGCGATATGTTTCTTAACAAAGTGTTTAAAATGATGTTATCGGCTCCCAGGATTTGTTGGTCTAATTTTGGGACTTCCTGTATAAATGTAATAATATTTTGTAATTATTTCGGCTCAAGTTTAGATTAGGTTACTTGCCACTTGCCGGCCAGATTCCAAGTCCGAAGTTGCTTACTGCGCATGCGCCAACAGTAGTTTCAGAATCGCCACTAGGTTTCGCTGCATGAGCTAGCTGTCACTAGCAGACTATTTTCACATCTGCCAACATTGCTTTTTACACTACACTAATTTTCGTTGCCAACACATTAAACACAAATGCACTCGCGTCGTTGCCACCACAGACATACCGCTAGCTCTACTCTGTGTACATTATTATTTTGCTGAATAGGTGACTTAGCACTTGCCGGCCAGATATTGTGTACATTATTTTGCTCACACAGATATATCGCTAGTGCGACTCCATACTATTGTTGTGGAAATTATTGTGTACATTATCGTTATTGCCTTGTTACTGGGTCCACAAAATGCTGGCTTGTGCTTTTTTTATTTATTTTATATTATATTATTATTATTATTATTATTATTATTATTATTATTATTATTATTATTATTATTATTATTATTATTATTATTATTATTATTATTATTACATTTATATTATATATTATGTATATATAATATTATATATTACATTTATATTATAATATACTCCTCACGGGGTGTAACATGGCATCACATTCCCTGCATAGCATTCAAGTTCTCAGCAGGCCCTCGTCGTAAAGACATTGCATGCATTCCTCCTCATTATAGCACAGAGGTGCTAAATCTACTATGCTAATGAAGCGATTCATTGTACTCTCACAACTTGCTTCTAAGAAGGTTACCAGCATACTGCTGGGGCCCGCTAAAACATTCAAACTTACTATTGGCAACAAACTCCTGGGGAAATTGTGCTGTTGGCAGCGCTGAATTAACACAGCAACTTCGGCAACTTTCGTGACCATTCGTACACACTGCCGAGTTGGACTTAGCCGAAATTCTGACCAAGTGCTTGTGTCACCTAAACTAAACGATATCCATTATTTCATTGTAATACTCGTGACGTCTGAAACCTAAATTATAATGTGAATATAAGTAATTAATACTGGAAAGAATTAAAACAAGATTGTAATCCATGTTAAGGGGAGAACATTGTTAATAAAGCTGAATATATTAAAGTCTCAAGAATGGAAGGCTAGGCAGATTAGATGAGTGATAAGATTACAATTGTTTTGCGAGCAAAGCCTGGAGAGTTTAGCAGTATTCTTGCCATGACGTGCTCAAAAGTTGGCCAATGAAAATCGCTTCCTTTGTGTCGCCCACATGATCACGTGCAAGGCAACTCACATTCGTCTGGAATTGCGCAGCTAGTACACATGCAATTTTGTGTGATCTCCTGTACATAATCTGGTGCTTACACATCATTTGGTGGTTGCTAAAGGGTGACAAAGTTTAAGTATCATAGCATTGCAGTTGAAGTTAGAAAACTATATTCTATTTAGAAATCATTGGCAGTTCTCTACAAATCTGGAAATTTGCAAATAAAGTCAAATGTTTGTTAATTCTTCGTTTGGTTCCATTCCTGCCATCACTCATGTATACTTTGCTGATTAGGACCTCTTGCTAGAGCTAGTTGGATACTGGGACACCAGACACAGGGTAGGAGATATCCTGACAACAAGATCTTCCAGATCTTAAAGGCGACATCTTCGATCAGCAGGGAGAGAGGATTGTGTGTCACGTCTATTGCTGTTGAGCTCAGTGACAGTAAAATTTTATTGTTATTGTTATTATACTGCTACTAGTATTACTGTCATCATAGTCATCATACAATGGTATGATACGCCTGAGCTTGTGTGTGCCTATCTGTTATGATCATGGTCCTTCACTGCGCTGTAACAAAATGCATAGTGTGAGATTTAAAATTTTATGGCACCCCTGGCTACCTCTAGTAATGGATAAGCAGTAAAGGGGGTGAATATTCAGTAACTTTCGATATGAACTGTAAAATCAGTTTGCTCACATTTGTTTACTTGTTTTCTGTGGCTGCAATATATTAACTTTCTGTTTATGAAAGTTTTTATTTTTGTTATGAAGCCAAAATATGAACTAAAAATTTGTTTACAGCCTAGAAAGTGGTATTTTTTGTTCTAGTATGTGTTTATTGTGGTGCCAGAAAGAATTTCAGCATGTGCAGCAGAAAGAAACACTGCTATCAGGTCTTCAGGTCTTTTTTTTATAAAATAAATTCCCGTTTACTTTACAATTTTTGTATATTTACTATACTAAACATTTTATATTTCCTAATTTTCATGTTATCTCAAAATTATTATGCTGTGCTGGAGGAGGGAAAGTTTTCAGGTTTCAGTTTCAGGAAGTTGGCCAGTATGAAGTACATGGTACTACCTGGAAAAGCCATGAGGCTATCATAAAGAATGTGAAATTGCCCAGTTGTTTTTGCAAGTTTATCGCACATAGACGGTGAGACAGTGTATGTACAGTCTGTTCAGATGCAATCATATCTTCAGGATAGCAGCGTCTCGTATATTGGCAGGTGCGAGCGATCATTCATTTGCATTGTGTTATTGACTGTATGTCAGGTTAATAGTATTTAACTTTTCTAGTAACCCCTCAGGGGTCCCTGTCTAGGGGATATGTGGATGGCGACCACAAGATACCCAAGCTGAGCAGAACATTACTTCCACTTCCTAGTGTAGCTACACTGTAGCTTTTCTATCTGATTTTATGACCTTGGTCATCTCTTGTTCTCTTCCGACCCCGATGCTATTAGGGTTCCCGAGGGCAAGGGAGTCTTTATTTTTCCAACCTTTCCAGTTCTCTATAAACTCTTAACCCCTAACATGCTGACCTGTCATGGCATGTAATACGTCCTATGATTGGTAATCAGAGGATATGGTCAGTGAATTTATTTTGATAACTCTCCCGGTCAGGTCGGAGAGACCCGTAAACCAACGACAGGTGTGGTCCTCCAGACATTCTGGGGGTTGTGAGAGAGCAATGTAACCAACAAAACATAAAAATATGGTACTGTCTAAAAAGCGGTTACTATTATTGGTATTGTTCTCTTCAGTAATATTGGAGAGCAAGAGGATTAATGACTTCATTGCCAGAAATCCAGCATATTTTTTAAGTATGATTTTTTGATGATTAAATGGAATAAAGGAGTTTTGCTTGTGGATGTGGTAACTTAATTTGGTTAGCATGCCGATCAGATTTCAATTAATTTATAAGCTCTCTCTTTAGCTGTGTGTTCTATTCTGCTAATGAATTGCATTAAAGGGTTCGGTCATAATATTAAAAGATGTCGATTATACATTTTATGCAATATTAATCAATTATGAACTGCTAAACTCCAGAGTATCATTGTTTTTAATGTAAGCGGACATCTTCCTAAGTACAGAGGGGGCATGATCATTGGCTTCAACTGTCTCGCATGTATAGTGAAAGCATGTCATCTCCCGGTATTCTCCCTGAAAGATCTATGTGCTGCCAACCTCTGAAAACAAAAATTTGTAAATACAATTATTGGTGGTATTTCAAAATTCATAATGCGGTTCCTGTTTTTCAAAATGAATATCTTTTTCAAAACCATTAAATCTATAGGTCCATTTAATTGTTTTATAATTTAACCTCTTCCATTGCCAAGCCAGAAGTTTGGTGAAAGAAATTACCATTAAAACTGAAAAAAATTTGATCTAACCATGTAACAGTTTCTACAATTTGGAAGCACAGAGAGAAAATACAGTCTCTTTTTTAACACAATTCTTTAAAGATCAAGCAGGCAGGATCATCTGAGCACAACAATATTGATGAAGCTTACTGCAGTGGTTTAAAGTGTGCCGATCAGTGCATCTATTCTTTAAGCGAAAGCCAATGAATTTGCGCAACAGCAGGGAAATCTGAACATCAGTTTTCTTCATCTTGGATGTGTTTCTGAGCTTGCTATAATATTGTCACTGGGAAAATCTGTGGTGAAGCTGCCAGTGTACCTGATGGCATAATAGAGGAATGATTATCTAAGAAGTGGCCTGTTTTGTGTAAAGGTTACAAGCTAGATGACATAGTCAATGCAGGCAAAACTGACTGTTTGCAATATGACCCCAGATAAGACATTAAAGTTTATAGGCAAACAGTTTGGGTGGGAAGATTGATAAGAGTCGGTTACGTTAGTTGCAAATATGACAGGATCATGTTAAAAAATATTTTGGTGATAGGAAAATCAAGAAACTGGATGTTTTAGGTGGAGGGACAGGGAGGTAGGTGGAGAGGTGTTTCTGCAAATGGCCTGTTTTGAATGAATTGTATATATTTTTGTATACTGGTAAATTATAAGAAAAAAATTTTGCACAAAAAATGTTGGCTAATGCTGGAGTTCTGAGAATGAAGACATTAGTCCTCTTGCTCTCCAATATTTTTCACTCCTCAGGGGTCCCCATCTAGGGGATATGTGGATGGCGACCACAAGGTACCCAAGCTGAGCTGAACATTAATTCCACTTACTGATATTTTGCTCCTCACTGTATCTTTTCTATCTGACCTTATGACCTTACCGTGGTCATCTCTTATTCTCTTCCAACCCCGATGCTATTAGGGTACCTGAGGGGTAGGGAGTCTTTATTTTTCCAACCTTTCCACTTCTCTAATTTTTCTATTAGAAAAATGCTGACCTGTCATGGCATGTAATACGTCCTCTGATTTATAATATATGGTCAGTGAATTTATTTCGATAACTCTCCCAATCAGGTCGGAGAGACGTGTAAACCAACAACAGGTGTGGTCCTCCAGACATTCTGGGTGTTGTGATAGAGTGATGTGACATGCCAAAACGTGAAAATATGGTGCTCTTTAAAAAAGCAGTTACTTTTACTGCTATATAGCTCTCCAATATAATTATGAAATATTACTCAGAGTAAAATATTCTGGAGTTAAAATCGTCCCCCATTCAGATCTCCGGGTTGGGACTACTTCTCGAGAACCAAAATGATGTATTATTAGATGATCTAACATTAGAATTCAATGGAACGCAGGTGCTCACACAAGCAAAAGTAATAGAACTCAATAAAATTGTATTTGATAATAACATAGATGTATTTTTCATTCAAGAAGAACAAAAGATGTAGATCTCATTAAAACATACAATTTGTTAAATTTTTTAGGGCATTAGCTATTTCTGAGAGGTTTTTATTTGTTTGAATTTTCAAATATTTTGTACCTTTTAACATTTTTGCTGTGCTAAGTCATTTATTTCTGATGGTCATGCAAAGATAGAGTTTCAGAGCTGCCTTTTTAAAATATGACTTGCTTCAATCTTCTCTATCCCCTTGAACCTAAAATAAAATTATTACTGATAAAATTTCTGCAAATGATTATCTTGGTTAAAGTAAAGTAGTTATAAGAATTAGCTTCTATGAGCATAGTTTGAAGAAGCATGAAATAGAGAAAGTTTTGTGAATGTAATACATCACATGTTTTAGTCAGAAGGTGATTATCAGTTCACCTGCCTTTCTGCCACTGTATGTCTACAGAATTCTGCTTAAGAAACAAATAAATTTACTTAGTTCTAATAACATATATTTGCTTAGTGACAGCTGACAGATGAACTTCTGAATTATTTTACTTTCATTGGCACTTTGAAGCTCATTACTCGCCATATTTTTTTCAATAAATACTTTTTCCCATACACTTAGCTTCTTGTGGCCATTGACTGATTTTGGTAATTTCATGTTATTCCCAATTTCATGCTTTTCTTCCCAGAAATTGTGGCTATAGCTGATTTTTTGTTTTATTTGAATCCAGTACTTCTGTTTCTTCTTTTTTAATCTATGGCTTCTTGTATAAATATTAGTTGATAATGCACTGTTGCAAATATTTCCTGCTTTTGTGTTATCTTTAGGTTCTTTGTACTTAGAAGATTGTCAGGTTATAATCTTTTTGTTATAATTTGTATTATATTCAGTTTGCTCCTTTAATTTATAAGTAGTTTTGAGTATTTTGCTCAAAGCATGAAAAGGGTGTACTAAAATGAAAACTAAATTTTACAGGTAAATAACAGCAACATACAAGCTTCGCCAGTTGGTAAAGAAACATCAGTGATGTACAAACAACAGGTGATAGTGAAGCCACCTCCACCTAAGGTCATGCGCAACAAGGTGGTGTCCTGTAAGCCATACATGCATACTAAGGGTGTGTCTTGCAGACCGCATCCAAGCAATAAGGAAACACAAACAGGTTGGTTATTTTATAGCATAGAGAACATTCAACTAGCTACAACCATTGTTTAAGCTTTTAAGGAATCTGAATGAAAGATCTAAATACAAAAATGAATTATTGCATGTTGGTACATATATTGATTTGTAAATCATACTTTATTGGTAAATCATCTTACTCTAAATCGGGAATGCGGAGCTGCTTCAGAAGCAATAGTATGCCTCATTCTCCTGCCACTTTTCATCACACTTGAACCAGCAGTTTCTACCATCTCTGTATAATATCTATTACCATTGGCAGCATGCACATTCAGCCAATAATCAAAACTGTACAGTATGCTTAAATAATGTGTAAGTATGTATACCATTAAAGGGCAAGTAGTGGACCCTTGCATCTTTTTCATGACACTAAGCTGTCAATGTCGGGCTGTATAGCACTCTTAGAGGGACATAATATTGAGACAAGGGCATTACTGTTTAATCTGGAAATCATGTGAGATTTGGAATAGTTCAGTTGCCAAATAGTTATTTGCATGTTTATACCAAACCAAACCTAGCCACAATGTGGCTTGCAAACTCTCTCAAGTTGGGCGTAAGTTCATTGCCAACATTTGATAGAGTTCCAAGCTCTGTTTTCCTGTTAATATGGGTACTATTTTGTCATGCCATTATTTCCAGTTGTAATTGAAGAGAAGCTTCTACTACATTAAAATTCAAATGATAGAAAATAGTATTATGTCTTAAATAAAACAATTATTTAGAGACTAAAAGCTTCACTTATTTTAGTATTTGCTGCAAGTTCTTGAAATATTACACAGATATATTTATTGGTGCTTCCATCATATGGTCACTGCTCTTGTTTATATATATTTAAATTAGGAGAAGAATTAATGAATAATAATTTATGAGATGTTAGGTTTAATAATTTTTGCACTTATTTAGTCTTACTGTCTTGTTTCTTAAGAATAAGTTTTCAACCCTTTTTCAAATTCACTGTAAAGGTTGGCCAGAATTAATATGCAATTTGTATACAAATGAGGTGCTTTAGTTTCTTAAAGGATCTTAAGTATGTAAAGGGGTACGTGGTATTTTGTGCAAGTTGACACATACATAATTTGGACATGAATGTCTTTACTGCATCCATCATGGTCACTATGTCTTGATAATTTCCTTGCAGCTGGCTATTGAGTTCATCGAGAAAATATATAACATCTGCTAAAAAGGCAAGATTTTAATCCAGTGTGTATCAGTTGATTAGATGCTGGCCTACTGATTCCAAGGTCGCAGGTTCAAATCTGGCCCAGACCGATGGTTTTTAAGTGTGCTTAAAACAACTGCTCCATGTCAATAGATTTACTGGCATGTGAAAGAACTTCTGTGGGACAAAATTACGGCACACCGTGACACTGATGTGATCCTGGAAATTGAATTCGCTGAACAACAAAATAATTTTTAATATAGTGTGAATCAGATAATTCTAAGATAGTGCCCCTGTAAATATAATATATCCATCTAAACAAAATGAACAATTTTATAGGAAAAACACATTAGATAGCACGTAAGCATTTTAAAATATATAACAATAATAAATACTGGAACTGATACTGATGACTTGTTGGATCACATTAAAATTGGAATATTGAGTCAATAACACTAAACAACACTCACTCTTAAAGTTTCCCAGTACATGTCTCAGAGGCTAGCTTTCCTCCATTATCAACTGGACATTGACTGAACTGGAGAGGCTATTTCTCAGGACTGGTATCTCCTGTAGACTGTTCTTAAGAGCAGTCTACAGGAGATATCAGCCCTGGGAACCAGCCTCTGCAGTTCAGTCGATGTCTGGTTGATAATGAAGAAAAGCTAGCCTCTAAAACATGTACCGGGAAATATTAAAAGTGAGTGTTGTTTAGTGTTATTAATCGACTCAAAATTCCTATTTTAATGTATAACATAAATTCATTAAAATGTTCAATGCTAGCCTCTTGTCCTAAGAAGCTATGAATTTCCTGGGGCAAATTGAAAAATCTTTGGAACATGTTGCCTCTATTTACCCACTGTACCTTGCAGTAGTAGGTAAAATCAAAATATTCAGAGCGAATAACTTCCAAGAACCTCATGAGATGTAGATGATGCAAAGATTTAGGCTTTATGATTCACAGTGTTTATTACCATGCTCATTACATTTTTCAAATTTGTAGAAGTGTAAGGTATATTTTATTTTGGAGGTTTTATCATTTTAGGGTACTTTACTTACTTTTTGCTTTTTCAGTGTTTTAGTTCTTCCGTTTTTACTGTTATGTTTTAACTGTTTCAAATTTTAGCAATTTTACGTTTCACAGTTTGGCTTTTTAAATGGGAGGTTTTAATAGTTGAGTATCCCTGTTTTTATCTATTTTAACTTTTGCTTTGTAGTTTTTTAAGGGTGAGGTTTTAACATTTGAGTTTCTGTGATTTTATCTTTGGAATCTGGGCCTTAATGACCAAGTTGTCAACGGGTCCTTAAACACCAGTCACTCACTCGCTCACTTTTTTAAAATTTGTGGAATGAGCATGTTGTGCCTCATACTGTGAGCAGCTGTATTAATACCTTTCTCATACATTTTTTAAATGGAAGAGCAAATTCACAAAACCATTGTACAGTAAAACCTGCCTAAAATGGAACGCAATCGTTCCAGTAATATTTTTACATTTTCGCAGGTTCCCATCTTACAAAGGGCTGTACTATTTTGGAATATCTAAGTATTTTGCCAGACCAGACATGTTCCATTTATATCTTTAAAATAGCTACAGCTTCATTTCTGGGCTTGCATAGACTTTTGTTCCATAATTTTCCAATGTTTTGCCAGTTTTTTCCTTGCACTTTTTGTTATTCATATTAATTAAGGCAGTGTATCGGTGAAATTTGCCCAAAATTTTTATTTTTACTTTTTGCATTTTTTATTATGCTTATACTTTGTACTTGAACAGCACACTTCAGTTTTTTCAATATCAGCCATTTTTAAAGCTCCAGGAGGGTATTCAAATGTGCTAGTGCAGGTGAACGTTCCTAACTAAACCTTGTTGCTACAGTTTTGAAATGCATTTTTCATTTTCACTGGCTCTGATTTTGGTTCTTGCAGGCAATTTTGCTTCAGAGAGGTTGTAAGTTGGCTGAGCTGAAATGAATTCGATATTCGAGCTAAACTGCAGCAAATCTGACATGTTTTGCTTCCAAACAGAGAAATGCAGACAGTGTTCTGTAATTCTATATTCTTGCCAGGTTATTTCAGTGTTCCAGTTATATATTAGACATTGTTTGGGTAGTTCATAGGTTTTAAGTTATTTTTAGTCTATAGTAGAGCCATAACAAGCAAATATTTTATGAATTTTGTGTATAAATTTGTGAAAGTGCATAGTGTAGGTGTTAGCTAAGAACAATTTTTTTTTTAAGATATCTTTATATTACTCTTAAGGTTTGACAAATTGCAAGCATCGCAGCAGATTGGAAAATATCTTTTAGGGTATAAAGAGAATATTTCTCTGCAACTGTCACTTGTTGCAATGTAGATGAACTATCTTTATTATTTGAATTGAAAGCAGCAGAGTTTGCAAATCTTCCAGCTTAAGGTGATCAAAATCTTGAGTATGGGAATGACCACTGCACTGAAACTTTTTCCCAATGTTATACCATTGCATATTGATCCATGTAAACATTATTTGTGTCATCTCAGGGAAACAAATAAAATCCAAAGAAGTTTCACTTTGTTCCTCAGCCACCCAAAAGGAATCAAAGCAATTACCTTACCTTGGTCATCTCTTGTTCTCTTCCAACCCCGATGCTATTAGGATTCCTGAGGGCAAGGGAGTCTTTAGTTTACCAACCTTTCCATTTCTCTATAAACTCTTAACCCTTAACATGCTGACCTGTTATGGCATGTAATACATTGGTAATCAGAGGATATGGTCGGTGAATTTATTTTCATAACTCTCCAGGTCAGGTCAGCGAGACCCATAAACCAACAACAGGTGTGGTCCTCCAGACATTCTGGGGCTTGTGAGAAAGCGATGTGACTGCCAAAACATAAAAATATGGTGCTTTCTAAAAAGCGGTTACTATTATTGCTATTGTTCTCGTCATTATATCATCAGTGAAAAATATTGGAGAGCAAGAGGATTAATGACTTCATTGTCAGAAACCCAGCATTAGCTGACAACAACATACCTTTCATATTAAGATACCAAAACGAATGTTAACAAATTGTCACAACCATTCGTTCTGAAACTTCGACACTGTCCAGTGTCCAAACCGTACATTTCTGGACAGGGGTTCCTCTCTGAAAATAAATCAACTAACCATCCCACCCAACATACTAAGCATTGTGGGTGTTTTTTTGACACACCCAGTATAAATACAACATATTACCTTCAGACTATTTTCTCTGCTCACTTTTGTTTTGTGTAACAATTCACATGTTATTCTCTATCGCAAATTCATCCATATAAATGCCTATACATATTGTATGTTGAGTGAGTAAACTCCAAAACTGGTTGACCATTCGCCATGAAAATTGGCATATCTAAGTGGTTTTTTATGTCAAGGGTTTTTATGCAATCCATTTTACCATGCAACATATTACGTTCACATGGTTTTGTCTACTCTCTTTGCTTTTACGTAACACATTACTCCCGCTTCTACAAACAATCCATACATTTTAAACATAAGTGCAATGTATGATGTTCACACAGTTTTTGTACCCATTTTTCTTTTGATAAACACAATCACATTTCTTTCACTATTGCCACTTCAATGAACAAGCCATACAATTTTCTATATGTTTGAAACAGAAATGCATATTACATTCACATGACTTTATCAACTAGCTTTTCTTGCTGTAGTATTTGTTATTGTTCAAAAGTGTCGTTCCGATGTCTTAATAAAAAATAAAGTGGTAATTAAAAAGTAAAGTTGTCACAATTGATGTCAGGAGTGCAAGGTAAACCACGATATGTAACTGTTGATGAAACATGTTAGTCAAGATGGACATAAGGGGAAATGAAATGAGTTCTGAAATGCTGCAGATGGAAACAAATATGAAAGCGTACTTGAAAAATGCAAACTCGAATGGAAAAGATGAAAACAGGAATGTCCGATATGAGGATGAGCTATTGGAGAATACTAACAGGCAACTAAACAGGGTTAAGGAAGCCATGGAGGAACTAGGTGGAAAGATGAACCTTGGCTAACGTGTTAATGCCCTGAAAGATAGCTCGACAAGAACCTCAAACTAGGTGGATATCTACGGCGGAGGCCTGCGTTCAGTAGTAGATCTTTTACGGCTGAAATGATGGTACTTACGAAATATTTATATGTATCTCTTGTGTCTCGGAAATGACTTTACAATTGTGACAAAACTTTTTATTTAGTTAATGTTTTGTATTTCAAGTTTATCTTCATAAGTATCTTCTCCCAAAAAACAAGATTTCACAAAAAAGGGGGTGGTGATCCCTAGTGAAGCTTGGTCACCCAGGTACTAATATAAAGAAGAGTGATTGCAATCAAGAAGTAAAGAAGAGAAACAGAAATACAGGTTGCATGTACACTTATGGTTTTGCTAAATTGGTTTCAACAAAAACATTTATGCATTTAAAAAACTTATTTATTTATGCCAACAAACGTACTGTTGGTGTTTTTAAACACATATGCCGTGTGTGGGCAATGTTTCTTAAAAAGATTATGGTTTGAGACAGTGCTGGAAAAATCTTAATAAAGAAGGGTAATGCAACTTTAGTAGATTTTATAAAATCTCAAATTAAGTTGGAAGTTCAAGGTTCCATTCCCTCTTGTTGCAAGATATATAGACAACTTCAGTGATTCCTAAGAAAAACTGGCAGAATATTTGGTATTGTAGGATAAGCAGTGGAAAGCATATTGTTAGAAGAAAGTGTACCAAAGTCCCTAGAAGATGACACTTAAATGAGTGATGAAGATTGCATTTGAACAATACAGACTGTAGAATGGACATACAAAATGTGAATGAGCAATGTGGTGTTGTTACATATATCTGCCGTTGTGAAGTTAGTATCAAAATAAATAAAATAAATATTTTGTTCTTCAACAACGCTGTCAATTGCGAGGATCACATGTCCTTTTTAAGCACACTTAAAAACCATCGGTCTGGGCCGGATTTGAACCCGCTATCTTGGAATCAGTAGGCCAGCACCTAACCAACTGAGCCATTTATGTATCGAAGGCATCATACCTTGTTGGTTTTGTTTTTCTGCCTGGAAAAAAAAAAAACACATATTATGGGTGTGAAAGTGAAATTTTGAATTTAAAACTAGTGTAAAGCATATTCTATGTATTCTTAGTTTAGAGGACATATTCTTTGTTGGGCTAACAGATGTACCTGTTTTGTTACAAAATATGCAGTAGTGTAGTTATTAAATATTCAATGCTTATTAGCTGACACGTGCCATTTTCTGTATGTGCCCTCATTAGTGCAACTTCTCAATTACTGTAATACAAACAATCATTAATAAATGAAAAAAATTATATTTCAGAAGCAAAAGAGGATACGAAGCCAGTTTTAATACCAGTACCAGTGCCCATATATGTGCCGGCACCAATGCACATGTATAGCAGTCCATTTCCTGTTCCTGTGCCTTTTCCACTTCCAGTTCCTGTTCCAATATTCATTCCAACTACCAGGAACTCAGCTCATGGCATTATGAAAGAAATCAAGGTAAGTTCAAAACAGTTAAAGGTTGTATAAATTAAAGTCTTGGGGCAAAGTATTGCTGATTCTCAATTTCAGAATTTCTGTAGAGACAGCTCAAGATAAAAGTGCTTAATACAGTAAAACTTGACTACACCGGATCCCCTATATACCAGAAACCTGGACAACCAGAAAATAAATCTCGGAACGGAGCTATTTCCTACGTTAAATAACACTTAAAGCCAGAAAACTGCCTTGACGTGGAAACGGAATAGTTTTTCCGGAACCGTTTGCATAAATAACCAAACAAAGGCAGATTTTCATTATGCTTAATACATAGTTACATGCTTTGATAACAAACTTGCCATGACTGAAGACATTCAAAGTGCAGCAATTATTGCTGCTGGAAACACCATTTGTGAAGTCACGGAAGGAATGGACGACGACAACGAAGCCAACGAAAGGGAGCCAAAAATACACATTTTTAGAGAAGCATTATCTGTTGTGAGTGCCCTTCAGGAATTTGCAGCTTCCCAGGATGTTCCAGAACTTCTGGAACTAATGGAGGATCATAGAGCGTTCTCTTCTGAAGATAACGTGACAATGCACTTTGACGGATATATGGGGCAAAAAAAAAAACTAATGGAGAAACTGTAATTATGTATAACATGTAAGTTGAAATACAGCTAAACATACAATTGAGACTACTTTTTATTTACGAATTTTATTTAAATTATTCCTTCAGTTTAATTCAATACGATTATACCAGATAAGGTTTTTTGCGAGGTTTTCCCTTATCCTGAGAAGACGAATGTCAGGTAACTTAAAGCTCTAAGGACCTCGGGCTCATTTGAGCATCATTTCACCCATTTCATTCACTGTCCAATATGACGCTATGTTGGAGGATGTTAATTTTAAAAAATATACAATTATATTTTTTGTACCTCGTTTTACTAAAATATGTACAGTCATCTGTAAGACGGAAACCCGTGAAAATGGGGAAAATATTACTGGAACAATTGCATTCCATTTTAGGCAGGTTTTACTGTATTAAATTATAGAACCAGCGTGATAAACTTATTCACACTCCAGACCTAAAAACATACTATCAAATTGAAATTTAGCACTATTTTATTAGAAACCCTTCAAATAAACATGAGAAGGATCTCATATACCAAACTACACTATATTTTTTATAAATAATTTTCTTTGTTCACTAATTCATATCTGAGGAATATGGAAATGCAGATTGGCCAATGATTTGACGATATGTGACAGCTTTTGAATTAAACTACTCCATCATCTAAAGCATATAGAACATTATTAACCATGGTGAATGAAGCAGTTCAGCCACAGATCTACAACAATCTAAGAGGGCTGTCCAGAAGTTCCCCACCTAAAACATAGATAGCAGTTGCTGTTTCAAACTGATGACTGGTGGAAAGTACCAATCTTATAGAGCTTAAGTTTGAAATTTGACTGCTATGTTGTTTAGTATTTGTCTGACATCAATAGTGAATGCTCTCAGCAAATTTGTAAATATGGATAAAACTGGTCATAATGTGATACAATACTTTCGTTTGAAAGGTCTTAGTATTAAAGCTGAGGTAGATATTTAATCTGGGGGAGTGTGCTCCTTCATTTTCAACAATAAAATATTGGGTGGCAGAGTTTAAATGAGGCCTTAAGAGCTGCCAGGATGAATATCGCAGTGGTCGACCAAATGATATGACAAGAAATTGTAAAGAAAATCCACAAAATAGTATTGCATGACCATCGACTGAAAGTGTGCAAGCTAGCAGACATTGCAGGCACTTCAAAAAGTGCTGTACATTGCATACTGACTGAAAGTTTGGACAAGACAGAGCTGTGCACACAATGAGTGCCATGTTTGCTCACAATGGAACAAAGACAGCATCGCGAGGATGTTTTAGTAGAATGTTTGGCAATGTCTCCCTGCAATAAAGCTGAGTTTTTGCATTGATTCATAACCATGAATGAAACATGGGTCCATAACTTCACACCTTAGACAAAGGAACAGTCAAAACAATATATTGGGAGGGGAGAGCTAGCTCCAAAGAAAGTGAAGACGGTTTCATCTGTAGGGACAAGGTGTCAGTATTTTGGGATGCACATGGGATAGTTTTCATTGATTATCTCCAAAAAGGAAAAACAATCAATGGCAAGTATTACACAAATTGTTCCAGCTTTTTAGTGGCAAAATTGAGCAAAAACTGCCATATTTAGCGAAAAACAAAGTTGTGTTTCATCAAGATTGTGAACCAGTTCACACATCCATTATTGCCATGGCCAAAATCAATGAGTTAAAGTTTGAATTACTCCCTTATGCATCCTATTTGCCAGATTTAACCCCCATTGATTATTTTCTGCTTCTAAACTTGAAGAAATGGCTTGGTGGTAAAAGATTTGCCAACATTGATGAGGTGGAGCCTGCAGTTGATGGCTATTTTGCAGAGCTCGACGGTTCTCACTATAAACAGGATATCAAAGCTATTGAGCATTGCTGGGAAATGTGTACTGAGCTGAAAGGAGACTATGCAGAGAAATTAAGATGTTTTTTCCCAACATTTTTGTGCTATCTTTGTCAGTCAGGTACTTCTGGTATGGCCCTCATAAGTCTCAGTTTAACCACTTCTACATAATTATTATTTATTTATGCCAACAAACCTACTGTTGGTGTTGTGGTTTACCGGGAAAAAATACGAACTGGTTTGAGAATTCATTGTCATTCTGGCAGGTTGTCACAATAGCTTAATGGTTAGAGCACCCACCTAGTAAGCGGAGGGTCTGTGGTGCAAATCCCAGCTATGGCATTGAATTTTTAAGTTCCAGTTCTACCTCTCAAAACTTCTACCTAATTTTGGGCATGATAGAGTACCTGTTAATAGAAAGTGATTTTGTCGAGGGCAAATAATATAGTGTCTTAGGTATCTTTTTATAAGCTAGTAACAGTGATGTGAATTTAAATTATATGTCGTATTGAAACACAAAACATCACTTACATATAAACTTGACCGGTTTCAAGGGCCCAACTTGCTCCCGTCATCAGAATTAAACAACTAGTTCTTATTAATTTATGCCAACAAACTAACTGTTGATGTTTTTAAACACACAAGCTGTGTGGGCAATGTTTGAGAGGTAAAACTGGAACTTAAAAATTCAATGCCACACCATTGGGGTAATTGTCTCTGATGTGAGACTGCCTTTGTGGTTTACCGGGAGAAATACGAACTGGTTTGAGAATTCAGTGTCATTCTGGCAGGTTGTCACAGTAGCTTAATGGTTACAGCACCCGCCTAGTAAGTGGAGCTCTTGTGGTTCAAATCCCAGCTGTGGCATTGAATTTTTAAGTTCCAGTTCTACTTCTCAACTAGTTCTTGTTGATATTGTTTGATGTATGGTTGGTTGAGATGACATCAGTTGAGATGACTCCGTTTTCATTATAATATGTAGCATCTAATAATCTTTGTATACAAAATGGAGGGAAGAATTCATTCCCTGAATACAGTGTTATAACCCGTTACGTTATCTCCCTTTCCCTGTGTTAAGCACTCTTTATAGAGAATGTAACAGTTATTTTGAGATGTGTTGTAAAAATGGTCTTTATCAGAATTTTATGTCTCTCTTGTGTACTAAGTGCCATTCAATACATCCAGTTTAATGAGACTATGTTGTATTCTTTTTTTAGAGAATACAAGAAAAGATACCAACAGATCCTTTTGAAGCAGAACTTCTTATGATGGCAGAAATGGTTGCAGGAGAAAAGAAGGGTGATAACTCCGACTCAGAAAGTGAAGATGGAGGAAATGGAGGTGGCGACGTAAATGAAGTAGCTGGAGGTAGGTTTCCATTTAGCAATAAACTGTCCAAGAATTAGAAATAAAGAGATGGGTAAGAGGATTTGTAAAAGCACATTTGGGGGTTCTTTAAATCTTCTTTTCAAGGATATTTGGTGCAAATTAATTTTCTGTTTGTTATATAGTCTAGTTATCAAATGTGAATAATTGGAGAAGTGTCGCAAATTTGGTACAACATGGTAACTTGATGCAGGATCTAAGGCTATGCATCCATGGGAATAATTCCTCATTATACTTACTCTGTTGTCAGTAATGCTGTTTAATGCATTTTAAAACATCAAGATAAAGTTTTACAGGAGTATTGCGGAATTATACATAAAACAATGTGTTTTTTAATTCCAACTATAATACAATGAGCTTACCTTATAATAATAGTAATACAATAAGTAGGAATACTGAATTATTAAAAAAGGAAATAATGAAGCTATTATTATTTATTTATTTATTTATGCCAACAAACTTACTGTTAGTGTTTTTAAACACTCAAGCTGTGTTTAAACGTTTTAAATGCTGTGGGCAATGTTTGTGAGGTAGAACTGGAACTTGAAAATTCAATGCCACAGCTGGGATTTGAACCACAGACCTTCCACTTACCAGGCAGGTGCTCTAGCCATTAAGCAACTGTGACAACCTGCCAGAATGACATTGAGTTCTCAAACCAGTTCATATTTCTCCCAGTAAACCACAAAGACAGTCTCACATCAGAGACAATTACCCCAATGGTGACTTACTATTGCAAGCACTGTATGTCCAGGGATTAAATAACCTTCAGATGGTAATTATTAGGGCTAGAAAGTTCATGCATTTGCATGTTTTTTCATAGGGGTTAAAAATGTATGCTTTTACATTAGACTCAGGGGTCTCCGTCTAGGGGATATGTGAATAGCGACCACAAGATACCCAAGCTGAGCAGAACATTACTTCCACTTACTGGTGTTTTGCCCCTCACTGTAACTTTTCTATCTGACCTTACCTTGGTCACCTCTTGTTCTCTTCCGACCCCAATGCTATTAGGGTTCTCAAGGGCTAGGGAGTCTTTATTTTTCCAACCTCTCCATTTCTCTATAAAATCTTAACCCCTAACATGCTGACCTGTCATGGCATGTAATACGTCCTCTTATTGGTGATCAGAGGATATGGTCGGTGAATTTATTTTGATAATTCTCCCGGTCAGGTCGGTGAGACCCGTAAACCAACGACAGGTGTGGTCCTCCAGACATTCTGGGGGTTGTGAGAGAGCGATGTGACCGCCAAAACATAAAAATATGGTGCTCTCTAAAAAGCGGTTACCATTACTGCTCTCTTCAATATCATCAGTGAAAAATATTGGAGAGCAAGAGGATTAATGACTTCATTGTCAGAAATCCAGCATTAGCTAACAACATTATGTGCACGAGTTATGGATTTTTCAGTTATTTGGACATGATTTTATGGTGCATATAACTGCATATTTTCTTGATTTTTTATAAATGCATATTATTTCAATAGTATAGCCCCTATATTGCATATTTTAATGATTTCTATGGTTTTTTACTATCTCTACTGGTAAGTAGGGGAAGTATTGTATTCCACCCAAAAATTTGATGTCGAGATTTCACCAGAAATACATGTTTTGAGGTCCCCTGAATCAAAAAAAAAAAGAATTTTAAGAAAAAGGTCCGTGTCTGTGTGTGTGTCAGTCTGCCAGTCAGTCTGTGGTCAGCATAACTCAAAAACGAAAAGTCGGTTAAAAACCAAAGTTGGTATTTAAGTTTAATGTCTTTCAAGGATGTGACACGAAGATTTTGAAGAAAATAGCTCCACCTTAAACTACTCTTTACATGGAACATTGTTAAAAATTTTGATTTTCTTGAAAATGGCTCTTACGATTTTGATTAAAATGTCATATGTTTGAGATATTTTTATAACAAATGAAATGTATATCTTGAATTTTCTGGCCCTAGCCCCTGTAGTCATATTTACTCTGGACGACTTTTGCATAACTGATAAACCGTTAGAGATAGACCAAATCATACTATACAAAAAATGTAGATCTTGCTAAAATACACAATTTATGTCTAAATAAATTTTCTTGTAGGGTGAACCATTTCGGAAATATTCCTTGTTATGTGTGTGAGTTTCGGAAAACTTAGAACTTTCGTGAAATGGGTCATCGTTATTCATTTTTTTATATGTTATGTGTGTAAAGAGAACAGAATCTCAAAGGTTTAAAAGATTTGACTATCGCACAAAGCCTACTGTATTCCAATATTCCCCTTGCACCTACAAGGAAATAAGCAATAAGATAATTTGTACAAATGTTTATTTTAACTAACACGAAGAAGATATAGGAATAAGAGTTTGTAAGAATGGTTAGTACAAAAGTAGAGAAAGTCATGTGAGTGCAACACATCAGATTTTTATTATTGTTTTCCATCTGGATAGTATTTTTCATATTGGTAATATTGGACATGATGATACAACTCACGAATATTTCAATATTATAGCCACTATATTGCATATTTTAATTATTTTTATGGTTTTTTTATTATATTTTCCATCTGTATAATGTTTTTCACATTGGTAGTATTGCATATGATGATGCAACTCGCAAGGTGGTGAGAATTATGCTGAGTCATGTTGTCAAGCAGTGAATCCCCTGCTTCCTCCTTTCATTGTATGTATGTTTGTAGAAAATAATCAGTGCGTTATCTGAGAGGTTTATATTAACAAAGATAAAGTGCAGGTCAACGTTTTGAGCAGCACAATTATAGCAACGCTTGCCTGCCCACCATTAATTGTGTGTTGTCTTCAAACGTAACAGTGTTCTGAACTGATTCCCACCAAATTAAATAAGGCGTATAAAATGTTAAAAAGCTCTTCAAATGTCAAAAATAAAACCAAGTTCGAGTGCTAGATTAATTAATTTACAGAACGAGTTTTCAGGTGATTTAATATTTACAGATAATAGGGCACTGTTTTGTGGAGCGTGTGAGAAAGATGTAGGGAGTGAGAAAAGATTTCAAATAGTTCAGCACATAAACACAGCAAAAAATAAGGAGAATTTATTTAGAAAACTCGCAAACAAAGAACGTGTTCAAAAACAGCTAGTAGAGTGTTTAGGAAGTAGGGTTACTGAATTTTCCTATGACTTGTGTCAGGGATTTTCAGCTAGCCCTTATTCAAAATTAATAATCCGACATTTAAAAACTTTCTTGCCAAGTACACTCGACAACATGTGCCTGAAGAAAGTACACTGTGTAAGACTTTTGTAGGACATTGTTACAATAACGTATTGTCAAATATACAAAATGAATTAGTGGATCAGTTTGTGTGGTTGTCTGTTGATGAAACCCCTGATTCTGAGTGCCGTTCTATTGCTAATATAATTGTGGGTGCTTTAAATAATGAACAAAAGACTACACCTTATCTTCTTAATGTGTGCAAATTGTTGGCCACCAACAATGTAACTGTGACCCAGTTTGTGATGAACACGTTGAAATTTCTATGGCCATGTGGAATCAAATATGACCGGTTACTTTATTTGTTACTGATGCATGAAGCTATTATTGTATATTGGTTGCCCCAAGTATGGGATCCAATTTGTAGCGAAAAGTGAGGCTTCGTGGTAACATATCGACCGTTGTCGATTCTTGTAGTTCTGCTCCGGCTATGCTCGAACATGAGACTTTAATCCAGGGTATGCGCGGGTATCTTTAATATAGATCACCCAGAATAACTTTGGAGACTATTTATTCTCAACTCTTTAACACATTTCGGGAGTTATGCCAACTTCCAATATATATATATCCTCGCAGAGCAACCGCAACTCACATGTGTCCACAGCTAAGTTCTCCACCGATCTAGTAACGCTTACTGGCATCTCCCTACGCTAGAAAAAAAAACGTTCCTCCCAATTTCAAATTTCATGACGTCATCAAAAGAAAGCCTCGCATCCAAAATACTATTTCATTCCTTTTCACAATTTAGAAATGTCCCTTTCTATTAAAACATGTCCTTTTTTGAATTCCGAATATATAGTTACCTTTCTATGATTAAACAATGTTTTCTTTATATTTTATTAAACATATCGCGCGACTTTTAAGGTTGGCAGACCTGAATTTTGACAGTGAATTCCAAACTACTTTAGTTTGTCAAACATTGGCTAACCTTAAATTTTGATGGCAGTCTCAAATTATGTGGTATGACGTCATGACTCGTTAATTTCAAACCAATAATGCATTTATCCTACAAATTTAACGACTATTATTTACTCATATTTTGCTCACCTTACAACACTTCCTACTCTGTTATCTACCTATGTTATTACTCAACACTTATCTCACATCCGGCAATTAAATTAAAACGTGTCTTTATCAAGCCCATTCGATTTGAATCTAAATTTCGGTATCATGCAGGTCCTTATATGGTAAAATCAGGACAAACTCTGAAAGGTATTTTTTCTAACTTAATTCATGTAACTTGTTTGGCACACGCTTTTCATCGCATTTCTGAGACTATATGTGATTCTTTCCCGTTGGTAGATAGATTTGTGTCCAGTACAAAGAGAATTTTTCTTAAATCTCCTAAAATAGTTAAGTTGTTTAGATCAACAGCACCTAATATGCGACTTTCTCCTGCACCAGTGTTAACTCGATAGGGAACATGGGTCGATGCAGTTTTATATAATACTGAACACATAGAAATAGTCGAAGAGGTTGTTAATTCATTGGACTCGAAAGATGCTTCATCAATAGAAACTGTGGAAAATATTCTATCAGGCACTGGGTTAAAAGAGGATCTTAGTTTCATATATGCCCATTTTTCTTTCTTACCATCAGCCATAACGGCATTGGAAGCTGTAGGATCTCCTTTGCATGAATCACTTACTGTCTTTGAAAAAACAATGTGTGATCTAAGTTCGGTTCCTGGTAGCATAGGACAAAAAGTGAAAGAGAAAGTGAATCATGTAATTTCAAAAAATTTTGACTATAAATAGATGTGCGTTATTCGAGACATTCTCGAAAGAAAACCATCTGTCTCACCAAGAGACTTGACTCTCTCTGTGAAGCAGTTAACATCATTTAAATATGCCCCAATAACATCTTGTTACGTGGAGATATTTTTCACGTTACAAAAATGTTTTGTGAGACAACATACAATGTTTTAAATTTGAAAATTTGTGCAAAGTGTTGGTTGTGAACTGCAATTTAGCAGTTAATACTAGCAGCGGTACTCCTGCTTCAACCTCTAATGAATAAGGTAACTTTATTTATTATTTATACTAACTCGTCTTGTCTACTGCAAAGGGACATCAATCGTTTTAATTAAATAGTGCATATTTCTTGGCATATTTTCAAGTTTTTAAGAGCATATTGTGACTTTTGTTGGTTGTTGAAAAGTAAAGTAGACAGATGTAGTCGAGATAAAGAAACACTTTTATTTCCGTAAACAGTAACTTTGTACACTCGTTGCAACAACAAGAAAGTCTTTTTCGATTCTCCAACAGCACGGCTCCGAACTCGTAACACAAAGAACTAACTCTTCTCCGTCGGCACAACTCTCCACATCGTCTGTCCGTCTCCGTCGGCACGACTACTCAACCTTCACATTCGTCTGACTGACTCTTCTCACACTTTACCGCTATTTATATCTCCCAGGCACTATTCTGGAAGCTTCAGGAACGTTCACTTATTGCGGCGAGATACAAAGTAGAGAAGATTCTCGAGGTGTCTATCCTTTTCTCTCTTTCGGCAAGTGCCCCAACAATGCGGCCATGCTCTGTCTCTTTCCTTCGGCTCCTTTGCGGTAGTGCCGACAATAATGCGATGGTTGACACCGCTGTTGTAGGCAATTAGATGCGGCGGGCGCGGTGACAATATTTGCATGCATATTTCACTGTTTTTTAGGGCATGAACTTCCGAGCCCTAGTAATTATTTATTTATGCCAACAAACTTACTGTTGGCATTTTTAAACACACAAGCAGTGTGTGGGCAACGTTTGAGAGGTGGAACTGGAACTGGAACTTAAAAATCCCAGCTGTTGCATTGAATTTTTAAGTTCTACCTCTCAGGAATACTGAATTTTAATTAGTGGTTTATTTATGAAATATGCCAAAAAATCAGCAGAATTTAAAACCTTTAATCAGATCTCTTTAAGCCTGCTATCATCTTCGCGTCATTATGATCTCATGAGAAATTTGTTTTTGTTGTACTAATTTAAATTCAATAGCTGACAATTGTAATTTGGTGTATTTGTTCCTCTTCATATGTAGGACTTATAAAACCTTGAACTTTGGAAAAATACGTGTTTAATAATTTTATAATTGAAATTGTTACACTTGTTTGAGAGGTAGAACTAGAACTTAAAAATTCAATGCCACACTTGTGTTTTTGGGTCATAATGACCTGATTGCTTTTAAAGCTAATTACTGCATTTCTTCCACTAAATTTCAGTTTCTACTATGTCCAGATCCATGTGTATGTCAATGTACACAACAATATATTGACTGTTTGGTTTTGCAACAATGGAAATATATTATCGAAGAAATAAATGCAGGAGAATACAAATCAGTTACGTCTTACTGATTAGTGAAAGAAAATGCAATTTTAGTTGTCATAGTGAATGGTGATATGACAAAATGTTGCTCTACTGAAAGTCAGTTAAAGCACTAGGCAATGTATGTGATAGTTTGGAGAATATTTCAGAGAAAAACATACTAGTCAACAGACAATTTGTCAAATGTGGAATTAGTACTATCGAAATACAAAAACTTGCATTGGAGTTCAGTGCCCTTTCCCAACAGTGCAGATATAATCAAACACCTGGTCTAACCAGGTATGCTATATCCAGAGTGAACAATATGTTGTTAGCTAATGCTGGATTTCTGACAATGAAGTCATTAATCCTCCTGCTCTCCAATATTTTTCAATAAATATTGAAGAGACTTAGCAATAAATGTAACCACTTTTTAGAGAGCACCATATTTTTATGTTTTGGAGAACAATATAAAATCTGCTTTTCAAGTAATTATGAACAAAACACTGCAGTATTATGTTGAAAATGACTAATATTGAGGCCCGAAGAGTGTATGGTGACCAATGGGAAGATTTAGATGAAATTACATTAGAAGCGTACATTGTTATACAATTGCTAGTTGCTGTTTACAAATCATATGGTGAATTAACAAGAAGCTTGTGGGATCCAGAATCAGGTAGACCCATTTTCCTTCTACAATGTCACTAAAATGTTCTTTCACATATCTCGCGTGTTACATTTTGGTGACAAGTCTCATCGACGGGCATCATAAATGACAAACTAGCAACTATAAGAGACCTATGGAAACAGTGGGTGGAAGCACTTGCAAAATTATAAAATCCTGGATTAAACTTAACTGTTGATGAGCAACATGGGGTTCAGAGGTCGCTGTCCCTTCAAACAATATATTCCAAGTAAACCCGCCAAATATGGATTAAAGGTACACTGTGCGACAGTACTTCTTCATATGTTCCAACAGCACAAATTTACACAGGGAAACCACCAGGCATAGCACGTGAGAAATTCCAAGGTATGCATATTGTTACGGATCTGACTTATGAGCTAAGAAGACAGAATGTGACAATATTTTTACATCCAATACTTTGGGTCAAGTACTTCTCAAAAGGAGAATTATACTTTTGTGGACAATGAGAAAAAACAAAAGAGAGTAATTATTATTTATTTATGCCAACAAACTTACTGTTGGTGTTTTTAAACACACAAGCCGTGTGTGGGCAAAGTTTAAGAGGTAGAACCGGAACTTAAAAATTCAATGCCACAACTGGGATTTGAACCACAGACCTTCCGCTTGCCGGGCGGACGCTCTACCACTGAGTTATTGTGACAAACTGCCAGAATGGCATTAAATTCTCAAGCCAGTTCGTATTTTTCCTGGTAAACCACAAAGGCAGTCTCACATCAGAGACAATTACCCCAATGGTGACTTACTATTGCAAGTACTTTATATCCCAGGATTAAATAACCTTCACATGGTAATAATGGTAATAATTACCATGTGAAGGTTATTTAATCCTGGGATATAAAGTACTTGCAATAGTAAGTCACCATTGGGGTAATTGTCTCTGATGTGAGACTGCCTTTGTGGTTTACCAGGAAAAAATGCAAACTGGTTTGAGAATTCAATGCCATTCTGGCAATTTGTCACAGTAGCTCAATGGTAGAGCAGCTGCCTGGTAAGTAGAAGGTCTGTGGTTCAAATCCCGGCTGTGGCATTGAATTTTTAAGTTCCAGTTCTACCTCTCAAATATATGAAGGTTTCTCTGCCTGTGTTTTGATCAGTACCAAAGTTACATTATATAATAATAATTTACCTGTGTTAAACAAGTAAATGCAACTTAATAACAGAATATTTCCTTAACACTAATTGTTAGAATTTTCTTCATTGAGTCATTATGACCCGAAGGACCAAGAATGTGTACTATTTTTGAGAACAGAAAGGTTAAATTGTTCAAATATGGTGATACAGTTGTAAAATGAATTCATGGATGATATGTCCTGATGCTTATGGTATTCAATCATGCATGCTTTGTTCATTTTGTTCATTGCTTCTGCAAATATACTTCTCTGGTTATTATCATCCTCTTCTTCTTCACTCCCACACATCCATTGTCATTTCATTTACTGCCACAGTTTGTTGCAGCACCACTTTATTACACTTCATTGGAATTTGTAAGTGCTTACATAACTGACTGTGGTGGCAAGCCCAATTTTTTGTCTTATTTCAAATCTAATTTTTTGGTTCCTTTGAATGAAAGTTCTTGTGTTCTTTTTGCATCATATGTGAATAGCTTACGAGTGAAATCACCCCAGTTCTAGTGCTTAAATTACCATTTTGTTCTCCAATCATTATATACGAGGTGGATCCAGAAAGTAAGTCTCGATCGCGTCCAGAGATGGCACCACCAGTTGGATAGGAATGCGCGTGCGCAGGAGAAGAGAGGAAGTATATGGTAACATTGCAGTAAAGTTTCAGTTTTGTGACGGCAGTAGTTACTACTCTGTGCTAGGAGAAAATGGCTGCTCTGATATTATCTCCCACCAAATGCGAGGTTCGTGTAGTCATCCAATTTTTGCATGTTCAAAAGCAATCTCCAGCAGAGATCCATCGCCAATTGTGTCACGTGTATGGACAAGACATGTGTGACAGTAAGGTAAGATAATGGTGCAGGCAAGTCACGGAAGGAAGAACCAATATTCACGATGAAGACCGTAATGGCCGACCGGCCCTGGTGACGCCAGAAGTGTTGGATAGTGTGCGGCAAGCAATTGTGCAGAACCGGCGCTTCACAATTTCAGAACTCTCTAGTCAGTTTCCCCAGATGTCTTGCTCGCTTTTGCACGAAATTGTCTCCTGGTGGCTTGGTTTTCACAAAGTGTGTGCAAGATGAGTGCCTAGACAACTGACAGATGAACACAAAACCAAATGTCTGGCCTAAGCATTGACATTCCTACAGCAATACGCAGCGGAAGGTGACCAGTTTCTCGGCAATAGTGTCACTGGGGATGAAACATAGGTGGCGAATGCCATGCCAGAGACAAAACAACAATCAATGCATTGGCGGCATAGTGGTTCACCTGCGAAGACCAAATTCAAGCAGACAATCTCTGTCAAAGAATCATGTGCATTGCCTTCTGGGATCAACGTGGTGTCCTCTTGTGTGGATTTTTACCGCGAGGGGAGACCATAAATGTTGACTGATATTGCCAGACGTTGCATAAACTCAGGTGGGCAATCCAGAACAAGAGACGTGAAATGTTGACAAGAGGCATTACGCTTGGGCATGACAATGCAAGACCCCATACAGCCAACGCCACACTAAATGTGTTGAATAAGATTGGATGGGAGGTCTTCGAACATCCACCCTACAGCTCCAATCTCGCTCCAAGTGACTTTCATCTCCTCCATCCCATGAAGCGTTTTCTGGCAGGAAAATGTTTTCACAGGACGCTGAGGTGCAGAATGAAGTGACATCGTGGCTGCGGACATTGGCGGCAGAATCCTATGACTTGGGCATACAATTAATGGTGCACTGCTGCAATAAATGCCTATGGTGACTATGGTGACTATGTTGAAAAGTAGCCAGTGAGTCTATGTAATTATTCCAATAAATATTTCTTACTTAGTGATGTTTTTGTTCCCTTTATCAGTCATCGGGACTTACTTTCTGGGTGCACCTTGTATGATTTTGGATCACTAGTTTCCATTAGAAAGCAAATATTTGAGAATAGGTTTCTGTGGGGCCGACAACTTCCTGGGAAATGGTACTTCGAGAAACTATCAACTATGAGTTTCACCAGCTGGTTGTATCTTTTATGTTGTGGGACCACATAGCTTGAACAATACAAATAGTACATCTGGAATCTTATTGAACAAATATCTTGAAATTAAGATCTTTGTCCTCTTAGGATAACAGTGAATAATACATTTCAGGTTCTGTCAGTCGGAATATCTTGAAATTAAGTAAGAGACCTTACTCAGACAGCTCAATACTGCTGAGATTCAAACTACCTGGAAATGATGAAATCTCTAAATGTAAAGCACCTCATTAGAATTTTCTTAATTTGTACTCCTTAACATGTACATTATTATCAGTTATATAAGTTGCTTGTGAATTCAATTTTACTTTCTGTACATCATAATTATGGTAGTAGACAAAGTATTGTATTCTATCCAAAAATTTGATATTGGATTTCATCAGAAATAACTTAAGGGAGAGAGATACTTAAAAAGATAAGGTCTGGTTCATCATTTTCCAAATTATGACGAGACTTTTAAGCTCCTTCCACCCAAAATTCTTTACACAGAAACTTTCATTATTTTTATTTTCTTAAAAATTCCTCTAATAATTTTGATTAAAATAATACCAGTAAAATGCTTAAAGGTTACATCCCCTCCCTTTCTTTTCATTGCAAGAGCTTGTTACCAAAAATAAACATTTGAGGGCTGTTTCAGGATTTTCTTAACAAGTATTTCTTCCAATGAAAAGTCTGAAGTTATTGACAGTGAAGCAATATAAATCAACAAATGTAATTAATATTTAGAGACTAAACATTGCTTATCTTTGCTGATGGTGAATATTTCCAATAAATGAAGTTTAGTCTCTAAATATTTAGCTTGCCAGTTGCCATGGTATAGTTAGAGCGGCCGCATGCAAAGTGGAAGATCCGTGGTTCAAATCCTGGCTATGACATTGAGCTTTTCAGTCCTGATTCTACCTCTCAAACATTGCCCACACACAGCTTATGATGTTTAAAAAAACATCAGTAAGTTAGCATAAATAACACTTCTACACGTGTTGTTTTTTTCTTTACTCTTACAGCAAGTTCTGCAGCAGAAGGTGGGTTCAGTCCTGAAGCTGTGGATACAAGTAACACATTTGGTGAAGATATGCTACAGATGGCTCTGAAAATGGCTTCTGAACTGGAGGAACCAGCCGTAGATCTTGAAGCAGCTCTTACTTCATCTACTATCACTGCACAGTCACAGACATCTGTGGAACAAAATGAAGGTACATTTTTTTCTTTTGAGTTGCTGGCATTTAGCCATAAGGAAGTTACACCGGCATTTTTAATTTTTTTGTACCAAATGAATACCTATATATAATGCTTCATATACAGTGGATCTACCCGTTTCCTCTAAAATCTCTTCAATAATTCATTCAAAAAAGAAAATCATATTGCATAAATTAAAGATGATTCAAATGTCTGAACCTGCGTTTACTGCAAACCTTATTGAGTCTGCATAGGACAGTCTGTAGCATTTACTTTGTATCATTTATTATCATCTCTTTTGTTATAAGAGAAACAATCTCCCTCAGAAGAGAGTTGCCCTTTTGTGGTTCAGAAATGACATTGATACAAACTATTTGGCATGGTGTAACAAATGATTGACACATAAAATTGTAATGTTGAAGGCTGTAACTATTGTAAACTATTAAATTGCTGTGTTGATAAATTAAGAGCATTTGTTTAGTCAGTAGGCAACTCTTGATAAACCACCCATGGATTTTCTGTGCAATGCTTTCTTACATGGTTGATTAGTCATTTTTAACCTTCCCCTTAACTGGTAACAATTTGTAAATGCTGAGGTGGTGGTGTGCGGCAGTGGAAACCTATAATGAAAGCTCTCCTGAGTCTTTAGTGTATCTGTAAAATTTGTTTTGTTCCATGTATTGAATGGTGGTGTGTTCAACTTTTCGTGTTGAATAAGAGCTGCTTTTTCTATTTCATATTTAATGGGGTATTGGTTTGTTAGTATTTCCATAGCTGGTATTGGTGGATTGATTTATTTGTCATTGAGCTGTATACAGCAATAGACAACATCACAAGAAACATCTTATTACATACAACAAAACCATTATATATTTTACAAACATCGGATCAATTACATATAACAGAAACAACTAAATAATATTTTTACACTCAAATTATTCTTGCAAAGAATAGAAAGATGTTGCCTCAAGCCAATCATACAATTTACATTTGAATGTTGTAATTGGTAGTTGTGTTATTCTTGATGATAACTGATTTTACAATTTTATTCCTAGCACTTCATAGCTGTTACCAGATTTAGACAGTCTATGACAGGGTATATTGATCATTGTATTTTTTCTAGTATTATATGAATGAATGTCAAACCTATGTTGCTAAGTGGTTAAGTTATTTTTTGTGTACAGTAGTATTTTGTATATATATATATAAGTTGATCAGAGTCAATAATTTTAACTTAGTAATAGCATTTGTGAGTCTAACATTATTCTAATAACTTTCCTCTGTAATAACAGAACTTCTGTTATATGACTACAATTTCCCCAGACCAGAATACCATAAGCTATTATGCTCTTAAAGAATGCAAAATATGCTGATCTTACATAATTACCTGGTACACATCTCTTTAGATTCTAATAAGATATATTACCCTTGAAAGTTTTGCAGTGATGTGATTGATATGTGGTTTCTAATTTAGCTTATTATCCATGACTATGCCAAGGAATTTAACATTTGCTGAGTATAGGTCTGTGGGCTTATTTCTTAAGCTAAGTAACATGTGTTGAGTTTTGGCTTCATTCAGTAGAAACCCATTATCCAGATATCTGCTATAACTCTAAGTGTATGTAAGTCAGGATTAGTATGAAGAAAATTGGTATCATCTGCATATAATATGGTGTGGCTAGATATAAAAGATGGTAAATCGTTGATCATTAGTTCAAATAACAGGCCCGAGAACAGAACCCTGGACGATACCATATTTTAATTCAGCAGTGTGGTGTGGTTTTGATATCACCTGTAATTGGTCTCAGACTTTGGTTGTGAAAGATTTGAATTTTTTTTTTTGTTTTGTTTTGTTTTTTTTCTTTTTGTGTGTGTATTTGCTGTTACAAGAACTTCGCAGCAGTAAGTAAATAATGGCTTTGTATATACATTGTATGTTAATGCTCTGGAACATCCCCACTTCATTGGTGTTAGACGTTTTAATGGTGAAAGGCACCTTTCTGCTCTTTGTATTACATTTTCTATTTGTTTGGTCCATGTAAGTTTGGTATGAAATATAATTCCCAAATACTTTGCTTCCTTTGCTGTTGGTAATTGTTGATTCTCAATTTATTTTTATTTTTAATGCTATTTTCCTTAGTGAAAAGATTTGGTAGTTTGATTTTGTTGTATTAACAGTCATTAAATTTTCTTTGGTCCACTTATGTAGGTTGGTTAAGGATTGTTGCATGGTTTTTTCTAGTTCTGTACTTTTGTTTTTTGGTTTTGAAGTCCACATTACTAAGTCATCAACAAATAGTGTACACTTCAAGCATGATTGTTATATTTCTTGTGGCAGATCATTAATAAAATATATTAGAAAGTGTTGTGCTAAGCACTGCACATTGAGGTAAGCCACTATGTGCTTGTTTATATTTAGATATATTCCTTCCATATCTGGTAGCAATAGAGCATTGAGTTAGGAAATGATTTTGCGTATACAATCATATGCACTTTGGAAATCAATAAAAACTCATATATTATCCTCTTTTCTATTGAAGGAGGCTTTGATTTCTTGACTGAGAAGTAAGACTTGTTCATTTGTAGAGTGGAGCTCTCTGAATCTGACTTGACATGGGGAAATTAAATTTTGTGATTCTAGAAACCAATTTAACCTGTTTGACACCATTCGTTCCATCACTTTTGCTGTTATGCTAGCAAGAGCTATTGATCTATAATTTTGTTTTTATTTCTGATGCTGTTTTATCTTTTGTTGCTTTTCACTATTCGACATGTACAGTGACTTTTTAGGAAAGATTTTAGAGTTTTAGTAGTTGTGGTTTTGCTGTGTTTCCAAGGCTTTTTATGAACTTGGATGTATATGATCTGGTTCAGGAGACTTTGTTTTTTAGATTAATTATTAATTGCAATGTTCTGTTCTTGCATATTAAAATTTTGAAAAAAGATATTCTGTTGATTATCAGGATCACATTCTCTTTTTGTTTCATATCTTTCTTAAATTGTTTACGTTCCTTTTTATCATTTCTTGTTACTTTATGTGAATTAGCATAATATTTACTGAAGGTTTTGGCTGTGACTGTATCATTTGTTAATATTTTAATGTTGTGTATGACAGGTATGCTACCTTTTTCTTTCCTATGCTTTACATTTTTTTTGAACTTATGGAGTTTATTACCATCTGTCCTATAGTCCACTTTTTCTAAGAAATTATTAAAGTGATTCTTTTTGGCAGTATTAATTTCTTTTTTTTAGTGAGGCACATTTCATTTGCCGTACTTGTGTATCTGATATGGTTTTTGTTTGTTCAGCTGTATTTCTAGCTATATCCCTTTGCTTTTTCAGTTCTTCTAACTGGGGATTCTATTCTGTTGGTCTGTTGGTCATGCAGCTGTGTTTGTTTGTTCTTTAAACTTATCTTCTAGTTCAGTTGTAGACTTATTTCAATCTGCTTTTTTGAGGTTCCAATGCAGATTTATTTAATGTTGACTGACATTTGTATTCTCTAGTTTTATATCTGCTATTTGTGCCCTGTGACCAGAGCTCGGGTCTTCTATAACTTGTTTTTTAATCTTTGAAACAATATCTGTTGTAGATGACAGGAGGTCTGGGTTACTGCTTGTCCCAGGGTAATGTACAAAGGTTATGGGATCTTCTTTATTATAAATCAGTTCAAAGTTTGTGGTATTCAAAAGTTGTTTCATTATGTTCCCTGTAAAATCCACTTTTTCATAACCCCATCTTTTGGAATGGGCACTGAAATCACCAATTAAATTTGTATTATTTAATTGGTCAATAAGTGAAAGATCTGGTTCATTCATGGGAGAATTGTAAATACTGTATAAATGTAGATGTGTTCTGTTGTCCCAAAAATTTAGCTGTATTAATTAAGATTTATCTGTGTTATCCATTTCTTTAACAATTTGGAATGAGGTGGAATTATCTGTGCAGCTGTTCCAGGCACATTTCAGGGATCTGGGGATTAGTCTCTATATCCAAATCTTATTTAGAGTGAATTGGGTGGAAAAGGCTGTTTATGAGGTTTTGACCTATGCTTGATTTAGTCTTTAAATTAAAATCCTTAATCATCAAAGTATTAAAATGTTAGTAACAAAATAATTTCATTCTAAATTTTCTCAAGTGTTTGGCTTTCTGGACATTGATTTAATTCAATATATAGTTCAGCTAAATTTATTTTTCTCAATTTTATTTTAAATGTGATAACAGAGCAAGCATTAGTTTAGAATATTTTCAAAATGTTCAAAAGCATTGGTATTTTCTAAGATAAACTGTTGCTAATAGAAAATGCAAAATTTTAAGATGAATGTTTATCAGAGTCTGAAGATGACCCTGAGCCTGTTGCGGCCATCCCAGAAACAAGAGCTAACCGTGGAAGAAAACGTCCTGTGAGAACAGCAAGTCGGACAAGTTCTGGTGGTGGAGGACCAAGCAAGAGAGGAAGGAGAATAAGCAGTTCTGTAGACATTCCATTACTTCCTCCCCCAGAACCTCAACCTCCTCCTCGTGTTGAACAGGAAAAGCCAGATGCAAACATGTGTCTTAAGGTATTGAATCCTCAATAATATACATTTAATCAGATGTAATAGCTTACATCTCACTATCACATTATCATTATTTGCAGGAACACGATGTTTCATTTTATTATTGAGGCATTTTCAGTATTATTTTTCATGGCTCATGTATGATTTGCTTTTTATATTAACTTTATTTTGGAAATATTTAATGTCCTCTGTTTAAAACTGTAATTACTCTGATAAAATAATCATCTTGAAGGAATTTGAAATTATTTATTGGAGGGAAAATTACTTTTAAATTCAGACTGTTAATATTGCATTTCACCCAAAAATTCGATGTCAAGATTTCACCATTAAGCTACTGTGACAATTGCCAGAATGACATTGAATTCTCCAACCAATTTGTATTTCTCCCGGTAAACCACAAAGATACTCTCACATCAGAGACAATTATCCCAATGGTGACTTACTATCCTACTTTGTCTCTGACAAGTTCCAATTCTACTTCTCAAATTTTTCCTACACACAGCTTGTGTGTTTAAAAACGCCAACAGTAAGTTTGTTGGCATAAATAAATAATAATTAGCATCTTGAAAGTTATTTAATCCTGGGACATAAAGTATAGTAGCTTAATGGTTAGTGCATCCACCTGATAAGCAGAGGGTCTGTGGTTCAAATCCCAGCGGTGGCATTGAATTTTTCAGTTCCAATTCTACCTCTCAAAGTCTCAGTTATTTTTATTTATGGAGAATGTTAAAAGAATAAAGTGTATGTGTCAAATTCATTCATGTTACAAGATTTGAAGGACAACATGATGAGAGAAATATGGGCAATTATGTCAACATGAATTTTTGTGAGTAAACCAGGACTGTTTTCGTAGATATAGGGAATGTGTTCACATTGAAGGTCATCAATTTCAACATCTGCTGTGATCCAGGTAAGCCTAATATTAGTTAGTAGAGTAGTTCCGCAGTCGTTGCTTGCCAGTCCTTTACATGTAAATCTGGCAGGAGCACGCTGGTCCTTGTTTGGTCCGTTGCTATCGTAAGGCAGTTCGGCCGAGCTACAAATGCACTGTTGTTGTTAGCTAATGCTGGATTTCTACAATGAAGTCATTAATCCTCTTGTTCTCCAATATTTTTCACTGATGATAGGGCGCTAGAAGTGGCCGGGCATATTTGAAGATGGTCTTGATCCATTCCCTCTTGCAGATCACATAGAGGACAGTGGTGAAGAATATATCCCAATTCTACAAATGCACTGTATATTAAAATAATAATCTATCAAAACAAAGTGGCAGGAATTGTATGCTTTGTTGAATATCTCTCGGCAATGCAATTAACTATTGCAGATTGTCAATACCTCGCCATCACTGATGGTGTCTGCCGTAGTCGCAGATGAAACGTCTGGGAAGAAGAAGAGCCCAGTAGACCACGACACATAAGCTCGGAATATATTTTGAGAGGTGGAATTGGAACTTAAAAATTCAATGCCACAACTGGGATTTGAACCACAGACCCTGCACTTACCAGGTGACTGCTCTAATCAGTAAGCTACTATGACAACCTGCCAGAATGACATTGAATTCTCAAACCAGTTTGTATTTCTCCCAATAAACCACAAAGGCAGTCTCACATCAGAGACAAATTACCCCAATGGTGACTTACTATTGCAAGTACTTTATGTCCCGGGATTAATTAACCTTCAGATGGTAATTATTATTTATTTATGCCTAGTAAGTGGAGGGTCTGTGGTTCAAATCCCAGTTGCTGCATTGAATTTGTAAGTTCCAGTTCCACCTCTCAAAACATTACCCACACACGGCTTGTGTGTTTAAAAACACCAACAGTAAGTTTGTTGGCATAAATAAAATAAGAATTGCTGGAATATATTGTTTCTAGTATTGACACCGGCCGTGAAAGCCTTAGAACTTTATCATTGTTTCCCATTTTAGTTCCCGTGGCAGCAGTTTCGCCTTCTAAACCAACTGCAGATTCTGATATTTCAGTATTTTCCTCTACTTTATCCTTTGTTTTTGGATTATTTATTCCATTTACTATGACTTCAAGTTTGCTTTCTAGAGTACTTTTTTTTTCATTTATTTCCATATGTCTTTTAACCCTTTCATGCCTGAATTATTTTGCTACATATGCCGTTCTTCCTCTAATTCGAATCCGGTTTAGATTAGGCGGTCTGGGAGACCTTCAGCCTGCTGGCTTGGATAGCCATGATTGTTAAGGCAACACATAGTGCACTGGCCATGCACTCAAAGCCTGAGGTCATGAGTTCGAGTCTCGGCAACCGCAGTCAAATGTGCCTGTGGTAAAGGACGGGGAGGGCCCACATAAAATAATCTGTGTGATAGCACACGTGGATGATGACGGGGTATCATTTGACTGCGGTTGCATGGATCTTGCTTCTTTTCTTTTAAAAAAAACACTACAATATAAATTGTAAAAAAAAAAAATAATTTTTTTACAATTGAAACCGTCTCAAGTATGTATTTTTAATTGGTGACCGACAGTATAACAAGAATATAGCAGAAAAAAAAAGAGTTAAATCTAGTACAACTAGGAAAATAAGCCTATGTATCTTATAAGACACACCAGGCATGAAAGGGTTAAGTTATTTTTCATTGCTGTCATATTCCTTCTACATTCTTTCCTAACCTGTTCTATTTCTTTTTTCAAATCATTTTTAGTTTTCTCTAGCTCTACTTTATTTTTCACAATTTGTAATCCTAAATCCTGTTTCAATTCAGTCACTTTTGATTCTAAGCCGGTCATTTTTTTATGTCACTATTGTTTAATTTCTACTCTTAAGCCAGTTGTTTCTTGGCCTAAATCTTGTTTTATTCATTTCTTGACATAAATGTAACTCCATTTTAGTCACTTTTGGGTCTAAGCTAAACACAATGATATCCATTATTTATTTATGCCAACAAACTTACTGTTGGTGTTTTTTAAACACACAAGCCGTGTGTGGGCAAAGTTTAAGAGGTAGAACTGGAACTTAAAAATTCAAATCCCAGTTGTGGCATTGAATTTTTAAGTTCCAGTTCTACCTCTTAAACTTTGCCCACACACGGCTTGTGTGTTTAAAAAACACCAACAGTAAGTTTGTTGGCATAAATAAATAATAATTACCATGTGAAGGTTATTTAATCCTGGGATGTAAAGTACTTGCAATAGTAAGTCACCATTGGGGTAATTGTCTCTGATGTGAGACTGCCTTTGTGGTTTACCAGGAAAAATACGAACTAACTTGAGAATTTAATGCCATTCTGGCAGTTTGTCACAATAGCTCAGTGGTAGAGCGTCCGCCCGGCAAGCGGAAGGTCTGTGGTTCAAATCCCAGTTGTGGCATTGAATTTTTAAGTTCCAGTTCTACCTCTTAAACAATGATATCCGTTTTTTTTTTCCCTTCCATTTTGTTCAAAATTAATTCCATTTCTCTCAAAACTTTTTCTATCATCATTTGATTTTCCCCTACTATCACTACTTCCCTTTCTACTGCTTGCGATATTTCAACTACTACTCCTACCACACCTGCTTCCATTCTTTCTATGTTTTCTTTGCTCATAGTTGATGGATTGGTTATTTTCCCATCCTGTAGTTTCATTAACAAAAAGCAAATTGAAAAGAAAAAATGTTATCCTACTTTCTGTTGTCTTACCCTGCATTTCCTTTTTCGAGACGTTCCTGGAGTCCTCGGGTTGTATTTCTTAGGTCTTGTGAAGATTTAGCCCGGGAGATATTGTCCTCAAATTTGGCTGTTCTCAGGATGAGATCAAGTCCAGATGTCCTTGTGATGTATCAATGATCCAATCCTAAGAGTGTAAGCGTAAGTGGATCTCAATAGATGATAATGATTTTTATCTTGTATTTAAAAATTGTCTTATGCTGGGTTGCAAGAAAACTTATAAGATTTCTTAGTGCTAAAGCGTTCTGTTGCCACTGAAATGAGTTGCATGACCAATCCACAATGCTATTAAATTGAGTATCGCTAAAGATAGAATCTCAGATATATAAACAGTTAGAGAATGACCGCAATTATTGCTTTCATTGCATGGTTTCCTCTTAATTTTTTCTTATTATGACATCCTCAGATACAAGTAAATAAAAGGAATTGCTGTATTGTCAATTGATGTATGTATAGGTCATGAGGCAAGACAAGAACAATTCCCCTATCTGTGTAGTGGCAACTCTGCAGCTGAAACACTGAGGTGGGAGAAGTTGCGCAATCATGTATGTGCAGAAGTCATAACGCTTCCGTCCACAAAGGAGTGAAGTTCACTAACATAGCATTAGTGCATATTGCTAATGACATTATATATGAATAAAATTTGGCATTATAACGAGCAAAGTGATTTGGCTATAACTATAACTATGGCTATATGCCAACAATTACCTTCATGTGAACTGCAATTGTTTAAGCTGCAGATTGTTATAATAACGTTTACTCATTGGGAAGCTCGCCCGCCTTTCCTTCCTCTCAGCCGTTGCAGAGAGGGAGGGGAGGAAAGCAGTTTCCCTTATGTGCAAGATTTGTTCATGTCTCACCTATACAGAATTACAGTTTTATGCCAGGAAGTTTTGTATTCTTATTCTGTTCTTCATTGTACAAACTTGTTTGACAAAGAGGTTATATTGAATCTGAGTGTATTTCATTTAAGATTGCATATGTCCTGAAAACCCTTTTTTGTCATAAAATACTTTTTATCAGTGTTTTTAGCAGTGGTGCATGTTTCCAGTTTTGACAAGCTACCGTACTCAATACAATAAAATGAAGAGCTTCTTTTATTCACTCATCCCTTTTAAGCAACTTCTTTTTCAAGCATATACTATGTATAACTGTAACTGCTATTCCTGATGAATTATTGTCAGTTCCTCTTATATTGTTACAAGTTCTGCAATAAAGGAATGCACCAATATAATTCTACATATTCACAACAAGCGCTGTGGAGTGCTGACCGTAATACTCAGTTTAGACAGCTTTCCTGCTTTATCTCAAGTATATACATATAACTACCTACGTATGTAACTACCATATCCTGAGGGTGAACAGTTACATGTATTACTACAAGTTGTGAAATAAATGGGTGCAATGTAATGCTACATGTTTGCGATGTGAAGTGTTTTAGCAAAATACGAAATCTTAACCTGTATTTCTACAAAGAAAGGAATTTTAGATATAGTTCAATACCTTTCAAGGATATGACAACATAGAATTTGAAGTTATATTTAGGTTCTCCAAACACACATTCATAGATATCTAAGTGTGGTGGAATTGCAGAGTAAGAAACTAACTGCAAGAAGCATGTGTATGTCCATGTTGCCATAAAATCAGCTGCTGGTTACATGGAACCAACCATTTGTTGATAATCCTTCATTATTACACAACAGGAGCCTTTCAGAATGTGATAGATCATATTCATGTTTACAAATATACAGTATGAAATAAGACTGTAAGCCCCGCATTGCCGAATACGGTTAAAATACATAAATATGCTCAAGGTCAAGGCAATTATTTACAAACCTGTGAGACAAGGGTTCTATGATTAGTAATTTCTCCAATGTTACCGGTGCTACAAACTACTGTTACACGAAAATTCAAAAGCCTGGTGAAATGTTTAGAGACAGGACAGGTTAATTTTCTAATTAATTACGTTTCTATTGAAGTTCAAGCAGTCTGCATTCTGAGGACATAATTCCATGTTGCCAACTTTCTCACTTCAATTTGTAACTGTGTCCGAAACTACTTTATTAAATAATCCCTAGGGCATCTTCTCTATGTAGAGATTGCCCTCATTGCCCAGCCACTGCATCCTCTAACCGCAGCCAAGGCCACAGAGGAGTGCAGGATGTTGGTGGCAGGGGTCAGCATGCTGACTCCTCCAACCATAAGGCAATTACTTGATCCCTTAAGGACTCTACCTTTCTATTCTATTGTGGGGGGGAAAATCCCATGCCAGTATCAAGGATTGAACGTGTGTCCTCTGTGCTAGAGACAGGCACACTACCAATTGTGCTACGGAGGCGGTCGACTTTATACTACTCCTATTTTTCTGAAATTAACTCTGACAATATGTTCCTTTAAGAGAAAAGTGTACTTCTATTCCTTTAGTTCTACATTTTGCCTTGCAGAAAACGCGAAACGACATTATCAACTACATTGGAAGCGCAATCCTGAAGGCGTGGCAATAATTTGTTGCAGTAACATCATAGTGTGATTGAGATATTAATGTATCTGGCCACATCAGCTCTGCCGAATTGAATTTTCTCTTCTTGAAGACGGGACTAGCAAAAGAGTGGTCTAATGCCTTTATTGTAACTCACTGAAGTTTAGACAATTCACTAGTTACCTAGTCATTAACTAAAGAAGGGTGTAGCGACTTACATAGCAATTTTCTTGCAATCCAGCATAAAACTTTCTTTTTTTATCATCCACTTCTTCGTGCCCCATGATGGGTAGCTAAATGCGGTGGTTTTTTATTATAGCCTGGGCAGTAAAGGACTCATCACTTTAGGGTCATAATGGGTAGCAGATAAAGATGTTGAAGACAAATGTATTTTCAATGAATATTCAGATTTCCGCTGAAATTATAATATAATAAATAACTTCACTTTTCACAAGTACAATATTGTGCAAAGCTATTTAGAATAATATTGTACAATGCTTCGTTGAATATCTCTCAGCAATGCAGTCCACTATTGCATATTGCCAATATGTAACTTGTTATGTTTAATTGCTCAAATACCCATCGATCTTGCACAACATTTCAATCAGTAGTGCCTTTAGGGTGTCTTATTTACTCATCATAGTTGCATAGCTAACTACTGCTTAGCCTTCTTTACATATCGATCGTAACTTTCTCTTACTGTCGACGTTGGCCATGTTTTCTTCAGTCAAATAGCTCTCGGTGTGAGGTTACAAAATATAACCTTGAGATTCACATTATATAGGAAATATACAGATATTAGGTGAATAAGACTTCACATATGAAATATTGATGTGAATTTTCTCATTAGTTCACTTGGACATATAATTCCTGCTACATATGGATAACTCACCGTAACCAAGATTCAAACTCAGGACCTCTTGAATGTCAGACAGACATGCTACCTCCACACCATAGAGGCAGGCTATCAGAATTTTATTGAATTGTCTGAATTCACAACACAAATGAGATCAAGAGTTTTTAAATGTACATACTCAGATAAGCAGAGACTATTGAAGGTAGTACTTCCAAATCTATGCCATTTATGGAGATTGACACTAACTAGTAAAAATGGTATTTCTATTTGAAATTCTGACAATAGAATGCAAAGCTGTTCTGTTGTAGAAATAAACTGTTCTTTCACGCCAGCTGTGTGTAGGACAAGGTTGGAAAGGGTAGAACTAGATGGAAAAATTCAATGCCATGAATTCCATTATTTAAAAAATATGGTGAAAGTGGTATTACTCGCATAAAAAGAACGTAATTCGCCCAAAAATGCATGTTGCAAATTTGTAAAATAAAGATTCTGAGTTATAACTATAAAATAAATACAGGGGTATAATGATGCATTCAACATCTTGAGTAACTTAATTCCATTTATACCAATTATCTTATCCCATACCATTCTCAGATATTGTATAGCTTGATAATTCTAAGTAATTTAACTAATATATATGTTTACTGCATTATTTTCATGTTCCAAGGATTTGACTTTCTGAACAATACAAATTCAGTGCAGGTTATGTTTTGATTATGTATGTCCCCAGGAGAAGTATTAGTTGCGAAAGCATCCACTCATTTTTGTAAATTGGAATAATTCTTTTGAAGATCATCCATGAATGATTGTTATAGTTATGAAAAAAGATGATTTTGAAACCTCAGTAGTGGAATTTTAAAATTGTTTACAGAAGTATTTAAGAGAGATAGGCTTGTCTTGACTTTCTCCTTTTCCTACCTCCTCGTCATTATTTCTTGTATTTTGTATGTTATGTCAGATCTAAATTACCCAATGTCATTAAAGTCTATATTCTTTCTGTAGGAGACTAATGTATCCATCCTCATCTGTCACTTTATGTTCTTTCATATTTAAATCATAATGCAATTGAAGTTTACATTCTTCCTTGAATCTTAACAGATCACTCATCAAACTTTTGTTACCCAAATTTAGGTTTGAGCATCTTCTCAGATTCAAAAAATACAAACTGCTTTTTAATTTGTGTAGGTCCTAGAACTTCTGTGGTCATCTAAAGCTTTTGACTTGAGAAACTATGCTGATGAAGTTAGTATCTTATTGAATTAAGTTTTACCATTGTGATGCAATCACTTTGCAGTAAAATAGGCTCACATTTCACACTTTCCAAACTCTGAAGAATAGGGAATGATAGTAACCAAAGAAAAATTCTCAACTGGGAGTCAAACCCAGGGTCTCTTGGTTTAAAAGCCAGAATAGTGAATACTAGACTGCAGAAGCAGACAATACAAGCCATACAAAACAGATATTATTAGTATATTACTAATGTTCCATGTTACATCAGGAACACTTATTTTCACTCTGTTCTTAATATTCCAGGAGTAACGACAGTCCTCAATAGAGCTCATCTAAAGCTCAGTTACTCACTCAACCATCATATGAACCCATCATTCAGCAGGTCCCTGCAAACTAGCCGCCAGATCCACAGCATAGAAGACTTAAATGAAAAAGACATTCTGATCTGAGACCGCAAAATGTAACATTTATAGAGTGTAATTGCTAGTCAAATCTTCACAGTCAAATGTCATATGTATGTTTCAGTGATGTAGTCCAACTATGTGTAATATGTGCAATAAAGTTTACAGTTTATTATTAAAAAAGTTGCATCTCTTTTTTTTAGTGACAAATGATTGTGAAAAGGGGATATAGTGACTTCTCTGGCAGTTTGGAGGATAAACTAGAGTGACTTGGCAAGCAGTACAATATTCAAGTCTAAAATGCATATTTAACATAAATAAAAAATAAAACCGTAAAAAAAAATTGCCCTGCCATGAAATTCTTTTGCATTGGGAATGGTTGGATTTCATGTGATGAGATATCCAATTTGGCTTGGCATCAGTGTGTTTTAATACTTTTGTCATGTACCTATGTTCAGGGCATCTCTGTTCACTCTAGGCTTGTTGTATGATTATAATTATGGATCCCAAAAGGTCTTTACTAACTTTAATAAAAAGTGACGTTACTTTGTGACTTAAACACCACAGACTTCCTTTTTTTCTTAGAGCAGTAAATACAGGAAATTTAAAAATTTAATATGCATTTGAAGTATATATGTATAAGCAATTTTGAACCCGGAAGATTCTGTAGAAACTTTTATTTGAAACTGAGGAAGGGCTGTATCTGGCCTGTATTATTTTTTATCTTGTGCTTCAAATAATGTGTTTTTCTGTTTTTCTTGAGAAACTTCTGGTTCAACATTTTGTATATATACGCTAGGAATGCGTACCACATAAATTATATGTTGTTCAAATCTTTGAACAAAAGAATGTATAAAGGAGTGCATCATATTGGCATTATAGTAATGCAGCAACAAAAGAATGTATAAAGGAGTGCATCATATTGGCATTATAGTAATGCAGCTCAGTTGCAGTTTCTGTAGTTAATGCACAAATGCAAGCTTAAAGTTTTCCACATATTAGGATACACAGGATTTTTTTCCTGTACCGCTGTGCTGTGTTTCCTAATGAGGTTTAAGTTTGTTCTGTGCTGTAGGCCATGCATTTTCATTGCTCCCATCACTAAAAAAGGATGCAAATCCATGCGCTGTGCTTGGACAAGATAATTTGGCACTAGAACTTCCTATTCTCTGCTCATGTGGTGAGAATAAGTGGACATCTGCACTTGATTTGACATAAAGGGTGTTTTTCAAAGCTCTGAGCTCTCTGATGTGTGCAATTTGGACAATTTAGCCAACTTAGCACTACATGCAATTCATACCAATTCTGGTATCCAAATGATATAAATTGATTTCAAACAGTCTACTAATTTAATGTTTCCTAAAGGCCACATTCAGAAGTAGAAGTTCAGCTGTTGTTTTGTGCTATTCTCTAAACAAATTAATTCAGATTGTGTTCAGTATCATGAATTTTGTCAAAAAATGTGTGACTTTTTCTTAAGTTTTGTAGCTTTAAAAGAAATTTATGTGTAGATGCTGCAGTAATTGAGGAAATATATTTCTTATTCCTTCTTTTAAAAAATTATGCAAAAGTTTATACGTAAAATTTTGCAATCTTTAAAATATAACACACTTAAGATTGTAATTCTCACTACATAAAAGTATTAATTAAAGTGCTTTCTAAAATAGAAAATGAGTGTTATTAACACTAGACAACACTCAATTTTTAAGTTTCTTAGAACGTATTTCAGAAGCTAGTTTCTTCCATTGTCAAACGGACATTGAGAGTTGATGTCCAGTAGATAATGAGGAAACTAGCCTCTAATATGTGTTCCAGAAAGTTTAAAAAGTGAGTGTTGTGTTATTAAGCGGCTCATTTTCTATTTTAATTTGATTCCAACAGCTCTCATCAATTTCCAGTATTTATTAATAGTAAACTACATGTTTATATGTAAACAAATATTCCTACAGTGGATAGGAGTGTCCTCAACAAAAGCTTGTGTCTGTCAAAACCACCTAATGTCAGGCTACAGTTGAATTTGTCTCAACATAATATCATACTAAAGCCAGGAAAAGTGTACATACCTTAGTATAGTGTCATTTAGATCATACTGAAAATTTTATTCAATAAATCATTCGTCTAATCAGTTATAAACTACAAATAACTATAACTATATTTTCTAAACACAATAATGATGTATTATTAAATAAATCTCTTATTTTTCAGTACACCTTTGGAGTTAACGCATGGAAACAATGGGTAATGACAAAGAATGCAGAGCTTGAGAAAGCGGCAGCTAATAACCGCAAACTTAAACTTTTCAAACCAGAAATACTACAGCTTACAGCAGATGAATTGAACTATTCCCTTTGTCTATTTGTTAAAGAAGTACGAAAGCCAAACGGAAGTGAATATGCCCCAGATACAATTTATTATTTGTGTCTAGGTAAGTACAATTTCAACCTTAATTTTTGTATGAAAAATGAAATACTAGTTCAAATGTGTGAAAGCATTAAATTGCATAGTGGTTTTAATGTTTTGCTGCAATGTGCTCTTTTACTATATTGGGTTGAAAGGAAGCCATTACATAAATTTAAACTAGTGATAGATCTTGGTATTTAGAATGCATTTTGTATCTTACCTTTTTTTGTCTCTGACCATTTCCTACGGAGATATCTTAGTTTTGTTGAAAACAAGTGGGCAATACAGCAGTTTGTGTGGGTGTCATCTTCACTAGGTCATTACATAAACACGGTTCACTACTGCTACCAACGTCTCGTATGCTTACTGCACAAGCATAGGCCAATCACAATCAGCTCCCAAAACATTACACAACCCTGCAAGCAACTGACCTGTTAACATCCACAAACCTGTTCAATTCCCTGACCAACCTCAACACAACGTCAAATTACTTCATGTCTGAAAGAACTGCTCAGAGTATTCCTTCAATTCTTTTAAGTGATTAATTATTTCGAAACTCAATCTGATGTCCCATAATTACTACTGAAGCTATGTTAGAAATAATTTACCCTATGCACCTTACAATAACAAACTGTTATCTTTGTATATCCTTGTGGAATTATGCATCCAATTTGGAACAAAGACCCTTTATTTTTTTGAAATCGGCTGATCAAAGAACAAAATGCATTACTTTTTTTGTTTGTAATGCTTCTATGAAGCATATATTAGAAGGAACGCAATAACTTCCCTTCCACTCTGTATATAAACTGTGTTCATTTCAAAGTGTGTGATGATGTCATTATTTTAATTTTGAAGCAAGTGTCAGCTCTAAGGGGAAGGATGCAAAGCAAAATGTGTGGTGGAGAAGCTACCTAGCCAATTCAGTAACCACATTAATCATAAAACGTAACCAAGTAATGTGCCTCACGATCTCAAATAACTGTAAACTGAAATAAAGAATAAAAAGTGTTTATCTTTGTTGTATAACCATATCGATGTCACTATATTCCACACAAATACTGTTTGTATTTGCATTCATAGGGAAGTGCACTTCATAGGAAGTGCTAGTGTTGACAAATTGTTGTCTTACACTAGCAGTACAAGTACTATGATTGCAGATTTCACAGACCTTCAATATCAGCTGAAAAGAACACAGGTTGAGAGAGATTTTGGAAGGACATTAGCTGTTTGTTACTGAGACATGGAAGGTTCTCATGTTCAGACCTGAACGCCTTATTAGCTGAAAACTTCTCCAATACACGTCATATGCCCCTGCAAAAGTACCAGGCGGATAGAATACTAGGTTCATTGGCTAGACAAATGAGTCACACAGCATGTCATGGTACATTTTTAAATGAACACACTGTGCAATCCCAGTTATGAAGATCCATTTAACTTCTTAAGAAACAACTTATTTTGGCTCTTATTGCATGTTGTTATGGAATTTAATGCATATTGTACTGAAACGTATTCACAGACATGGCAGAGGGTAGGGAATATTCAAATTTAAGAAATATTCCTCCTACTTCAGTTAAGAATCAAATCAGTTTCCCTGAAAACAGAGCATACACATGCAAAGTGCTGTTTTATTTATTTGTTTTAAACATGTCTTTTTCTTCAATCTTGCAGGGATTAGGCTATTCTTGCATGTGGTGCATGTAATTTATTTAGTTGCTTAGAAGTAGATGTTTTGCAGCTTATGTTTATCAAGTAAAGGCTTATGACATGTGGTTGTTACTGTCACTCACTGGTCTAAAGAATTTATCACATATTGCTTTTCGTAATGTGATGAACTTTTTTTAATTTTGGCAGGTATCCAGCAATACTTATTTGAAAATGGAAGAATAGACAATATCTTTACTGACTCATACTATGAGAAATTTACAGAATGTTTGGATGAAGTAGCAAAAAAATTCTCTGTATTATACAATGACTCACGTAAGTACAATTATAAAAGTTTAGTTTTGCACTGTAGTAGTCCAATGCAGAGCTTTTCATAACTTTTTGAGGATTTTAAGGTTCTTTCCATTGAAGAGAGCGAAGGAAAGCTGTTGGGCTACCTTATGTTTAAAATGGGGGGGAATATATTTACAGTGGCGATTCATGTTTGTATGCCATTTATGAGTTACTTGTATCGGTTATAGAATGTCTAAGGTTGTACTAGGGGAAGAAGCAGGATGACAGTGCAGGATAGACGAATTAAAGTGTTGTGTTGTGTTTATGGCCTCATTCTGGAAACTTTTTGATCACACCTCACATTGCTAGTTTTCTTGTAGGTGTAAAGGGGATTTGGGAATACAGTAAGTGTTAACCAAAAGTCAAATATTTTAAAGCCCAGTGTTATAAATTGTTTGCCTGGAAGATTAAGTGAGCCAAACCAAAATTTTAACCACAGACACTGTTTTATAAACTCTAGTTAGTTAAATCCACAGAACGTACAACTGAATCACAGTGATGTAATGTTAGTATGCCGAAATACTGAGAAAAGATTATCACTAATATTCCACAATTATGGTCATAATCAACCATTCACAATGAAAAATTGTAGCGTTTGCACTAACAAGTTTGATTGCCAAACGAAACCACAACTAAATGTTGTTGGTAACTAAACTGTAATGTTGGTAATGCCTATGCTTGAACTAAATGCTTTAGGTAGCTTAAAAAAGAGTTAATGTTCTGAAAAAAATGGCATATCAAATGAAAAATAAGTGTAATGCACAACAAAAAATAGGTTTGCACTAACAAAACTTGTAGCAATTTAAGTACACCATTTTGCTTTGCATTTTGTTAGTACTAAACCAAGTCGTTGGATGTACAGTAGCACTCACAAGGGTTTTGACAAAATGTTTTCTCAACATTTCTTTATTTATAGCATTGGTTGGCCTCTTGTACAATAGGTTACTTAAGCAATAAACGACAATACATAAATCCTAGCACAACAGCTCATGAAGGACCATGCCTGGCTTGCCACCCAGCTGCTGCGTCCCCCACCTCTGCCTAGTACAGGCATCATTGGTGTGGTGCAGTACTTGAGGGTGGGACGTGGTCAACACCCTGAACCCTCCTGGCCAGTTCTCTGGCCTTCTCGACCTGACGACACTACATACATAAACATAAAATTACCTTTGTGAGGTTAGTGTATTGTTAAATAAGGAAATAACAAAGCTATTAACAGTGAAGCAACAAGAATCTAAAGTAAAAACAAATGAGTTGGAGTCAACTCGAAACTTGTTAGCACCAAACAACTGGAAATATTACTAAGATAAGTGAAGCTTTTAGTTTCTAATTTGTTTTTACTTTAGATTAGTGTATTGTATTTAAAAAACTAAAACTGAGAAACCCACAGTTCATAAGTGTATACCAAGTCTTGGTTGCTGCTGTTGCTGTTTCACCCTACTATGTAGGGCTTCAGGACTACTCTTCTTGACAGCACAGCAGGAACTGTGGTGACTAGGCAGCTCTCTGTTTATTTATACTTTGGCCGTGGAAGTTTGGGCCAGCCCTCTCACTCTCATTGGCTGATGGTCTGCCAATTATCGCGTTCTTATTAATGTTTGCCAAATAGTGTTGAGATGTCTTCCATTATCCCTGTTTATGCTGTTTTGTAATTTGGATATTTCTATGTTTTCTCTGGCCATTCTGTGTGTAAAATGGTCAGAGTTAGCTATACCGCTCGCAAAAGTTAAAGGCATGTGAACGCTGGCCAATGCTCAAGCAGAGCGCTGTTGCCAAGCGTAGTGCGTGTACCGGCAGACGGTGTGTACATAAGGTTGTGTGAGATGCATGCACCACATTCGGCAGCGCTGGTAGGAGGAGCAAGCGTAGGATTCGCTGGAGTCCGCAGTACGCCCCACCTCCATATGCCTTTAAGTTTTGCGAAGATTATATTAGCTATATTTGGTCAAAATCTATGTGGTGCCACATGTATATGGCATGTTCAGCTAGTGCTGACTTTTCGGGTTGGTTTAATTTTAAACTTCTGGTATGTTCCTGCCATCTGATTTTTATTGACCTGACTGTCTGCCCAATATGCCACTCCACAGTTTCAGTAAACACCAGCGCTATTCAAGGGGTCTTGTTTATCTTTAACTGAGCAGAAAAATGACTTTAGTTTCTTAGCGAATTTGTACCTGATTTTGATGCTGTGTTTCCGTAGTATTTTTGCTATTTTGTCAGTTGTTCCTTTTACATAAGGCAACCATGCTATGGTTTTATCGTTGTCCGTTTCTTTTGTTGAACCGTTAGATTTTCTGAATCTGTTGTTGCTTATGTATAGATTCTTTATTTGTCTTTTCGAATATCCATTTGCTTCCAGGGCATGTTGTATGTAATTTAATTTGTCTTGTAACTTCTCCGGATTGCAAATGCAGTTGGCTCTGTGTATGTGTTTGCCACTGCTCATTTAATAGCTGGAGGATGGTGGGATGAGTCATCCAAATACCTGTCCATGTGTGTGGGCTTACGATATACTGAACATTTTAGCCTATTTTGTTTTCGTTCTATTAGAACATCCAGAAAGGGTAGTTTTCCATTGTAAATTGGATATTTGTGTGCATGCTGTTTAAATGATTAAGGAAGTCTGGAATCGTGCTTTTACAATGCGACCAGATTACTAAAGTACCATCAACGTATCTTAGCCAAAGGGAAGGTTTCAACTCTGCTGTATCTATTGCTGTGGTTTCAAACGTTCCAAAAAAATGTTGGCCACTACTGGTAAGCCCATGGCAGTGCCTTCGGTTTGTTGGAACAGTTTGTTTTTGAAGCTAAAGTAGTTACTTGTAAGGCAGTGTTGTATGAGGTCTGTCCAGTCTTCTGGGAGTTGATGGAATTTGATCTTTACTTGGATAATATGGAGTGCATCTTTGATGGGTATTTTTGTGAAGAGGGATTGCATATCAAAGCTGACCAGCAGATGGTAAGGTTCAAGTTTGAAGTTTTTCAGTATTTCTACTAGGTGTCCTGAAGTATGTCCTGTTATCTGTTGTAAGCCCTTCGCTAGAAAGCCTGCTAAAGTGCGTGTAAAGGACTTGATAACATTGACTATGGGTCTGAGTGGTAGACCTGGTTAATATGGACACTGGCTGTCGAAGCCTACGTAGTGAGTTCATGTGTTTTGACAAAATGGTTTTGTACAGAAAAATAATACTAAACATGCTTAACATTCCAGAGCATGGCAACTAATATTTTGTTGCATAACCCTTTGGTTTTATAACAGCCACACATCTTGCTGGCATGGAAGCAATTAGGACTTTAATTGTGTCCTTATGAATTTTTTGCCATTCACATTTCAATGGTGTGAAAAATTCCACTGTATTGAAAAACCCTTTTATTCTGTCACGTTTGTCCAACACCTTCCACATATGTTCATTTGGGTTCAAGTTCAGACTTTGACTTGGTCATGGTAAAACATTAATTTTTTTCCTGTTGAACATAGCCTATTACACAATGAAAACAATGTTTCGGACAATTATCATGCTGAAAACACCATTTTTGGGGCATCTTTTGTCCTGCATGTGGCAGCATATGATTATCCAGTATCTTTCTGTAGTCAGGACCCTTTATTACACCCTAAAAATGCACCAAAAGGACCTACATCCTAAGTGGAGAAGCACCGCCATACTATGACATTCCCCCTCCATGTTCTACAGTAGGAACCTGGTAGCATGGATTGAATCTTTCACCTTTAGGTCGATGAACATATTGAATACCATCAGAAGACATCAAATTAAATTTTCTCTCATTGCTCTATAATACTTGAACATTCCTGCTGTGTCCAGTAACGTTCTTTTGCTCTTCTGAGGACTTATGAAGGGTTTCTTGCATGGGTGATGAGCTGTTAAACCCACATCCTTTAATCTACATTTTACAGCAGATACATGGACGTCTACTCCACAGTTCTGCCTCAGATCAGCATTAGTTTGTTGTACAAACTTTTGAGGATCTGATACTGATTGCATTCTAATTATTCTATTAATTTTTTTCAGTTGTTTTTCTAAGTTGATTCTACCGTCATTTGTTGTGTATATGACCACAGGCATGGTAAACTTTGTTGCCAACTTCTGAAAACAAAAACCTATAAATACAAAATTCATAACGCTGTTCCTGTTTTTTAAAATGAACACCTTTTCCCAGACCATTAAATCTATGGGTCCATTTAATTGTTTTAATAATTTAACCTCTGGATTTATTTCATCATTAAAGTACCAAACATGATCCGCCACAGCTCATTTATCAATCTGTTTATATTTAACTTTCATTCTGGTTTCTAAATGACGTTTAGTTTTACCAATATAAACTTTGTTTCTTCACTGTTGCTTCACTGTTCATAGCTTCAATTTTCCTTAATTCCAGACAGAAATGATTGAAGAGAAATCTAATTTAATATACAAAAAAAACTTGTAATTTTTATTGAAGATTCACGTATTTAAATGGAAAAACTGGAGCAGGTCTCTATGGCAAATCAATGGGCAGATGTTGCAGCATCTTGGGAAGATATGCTACTCTCACGTGCCAAATTTGAAAGTACATGCCAATTCTGTGAAAGGGGCATTGTAGGAAAATACATCCTCATAAACTCTTAGAGCAAGACTGCACTTAAAGCTCTCATTTCCCATAATTTTACATCTTTATTGGTGTGGGAATGTTAAAAATATTTATTCACTCTTTTCTCATAATACTGTAGGAAAAGCTCATTTATACTATTACTGAACATTTCACTAGATAATATGGTTTCAGACAGCACTCTTTCAGCACAGTGATATTTTGGTTCCTATTGAATCATACGGGGCTTTGCTTTAATTGATAGCTTGAATCCCTGTCAGCACAAGGAAAGAAGTGAAACAAATACAGCTAGGTATCGGAAATGGAACTGAGTTTGTTATTCCCTTATTCACTACAAAACTTCACTTTACTGCTCATGTAGACATAACTGTTTGAAAGTATTCTCATTTGTACTAGTAATGTAAGTTAATGCATAAACAAAATTGTGAAATTGAAGAAACTGCTATTGTTTGTAGCTATAAACTTTAAAAATTGTTAAAACAGGAGCAAGTACAAAGTTGACAAATGCCAGACTAAAACTTGAATTACATAGTTTTTGTGTTTGTAAAGTTAGATGCATTGCACATGATAACAGTGCTGTTAATATTAATATATTATTTTATGTAACTAATTATTTTTGGAAACAGTACAATATAAATCTAAATGTGTAAACTTTCTTCATTTTATAAGATTGATTATGTACTTCTTAAAACAATGTCCAGACATAGACTGCAGAAAAATAATGCTTTTTGTGTTTGAATCCTTGCAGAATGCATAGTAACACGAGTAGAAGAAGAGCATCTTTGGGAAAGCAAGCAGCTTGGAGCACATTCTCCTCATGTATTGCTAAGCACTCTAATGTTCTTCAACACTAAGCACTTTAATCTTACGGTATGTATCAGTATCTGCTATGATATGTTTAAAGCAGTTCTCTTTGTGTCTGTTTTACTATTCTAGTGTATATTTTAAGTGTATATAGGTATACTAAACTAGAAAGAATAGCAAAATCTGCTGTTGTAATAGAAAAAACATGTTATAGGAATTAATTTGGAATTCAGGTTTTTAATCATAAAAACCACAGTTTTTCATTACCTCTGAATTCTTACCATTGGAGGCATTTATGGTCTTTGCTTTCCAAAACTGCTATTATAGGCTATACATCACAATCCAGCCCTTGAGATAAATATGTCATTTAAAATTGGAGAATTGATATAACTTCCACTTAGAGTGAACTCATTAAAATGTCCATCAGTTGTCAATATACAAAATGATTACAAAAAATATTGGAGTGTAAGAAGATTAATGACTTAATTGTCAGCTGTCGGGTATTAGAAAACAGCAACATAGGTCCTCAAGAAGATGTCCACTATATATTTTTGACTATGCATTAAGGAATTAATTGATTGTGTTAGTATGAATTTTGTTCTAATTTTCTGGAGGAAAGCTAACCTCTGAAACGCGTTCCGGAAAATTATAAATGTAAGTGTTGTTTAGTGTTATTAATTGACTCACCTTTTAAATTAAATTGATTATAACAACACTGTTTTCAAACTTCTAAGAAAGGAAGATATTAATCATAGTTTAAATTACTCTATAAGTATCATATTTGTTTATCTATAAATGAAATAATAACTTAGAGACTTACTTTACTTATCTTAGTATCTGCTGCAAGTTCTTGAAACACAGGCACTCTGCCGTTTTTGGTATATTCATTCCTATCATCAGTGCCACATTTGTTTATACTGCACCAATCATATGACATTGATGATAGGAATGAATATTCCAGAAACTGCAGTCTGACTTTGATTTCAAAAACTTGCATCATATACTAAGGTAGGTGAAGCTTATATTCTCTTAAGTTATTATTACATTTATAGATTTACGTTGCTTCATTGTTAATAGCTTTAGTTTTTTCATTCTATCATATTTGTTGCTTACCAATGAATGTGGTGTGGTTTTTAAATATTAAATTATACGTTGTTGAGCTTTCGACTCTTTTATAATCTCGTGCCGTGGTACAGGGTGAATAATGATAGACTCTGGATTAAGTTTGAGAGGTAGAACTGGAACTTAAAAATTCAATGCCACAACTGGGATTTGAACCACAGACCTTCCGCTTACCGGGCGGACGTTCTAACCACTGAGCTATTGTGACAAACTGCCAGAATGGCATTAAATTCTCAAACCAGTTCGTATTTCTCCTGGTAAACCACAAAGGCAGTCTCACATCAGAGACAAATTACCCCAATGGTGACTTACTATTGTAAGTACTTTATATCCCAGGATTAAATAACCTTCAGATGGTAAATTGTAAGTACTTTATATCCCAGGATTAAATAACCTTCAGATGGTAAGTCACCATTGGGGTAATTTGTCTCTGATGTGAGACTGCCTTTGTGGTTTACCAGGAGAAATACGAACTGGTTTGAGAAGTTAATGCCATTCTGGCAGTTTGTCACAATAGCTCAGTGGTTAGAGCGTCTGCCCAGTAAGCGGAAGGTCTGTGGTTCAAATCCCAGTTGTGGCATTGGATTTTTAAGTTCCAGTGCTACCTCTCAAACTTTGCCCACACACGGCTTGTGTGTTTAAAAACACCAACAGTAAGTTTGTTGGCATAAATAAATAATAATTACCATCTAAAGGTTATTTAATCCTGGGATATAAAGTACTTACAATAGTAAGTCACCATTGGGGTAATTTGTCTCTGATGTGAGACTGCCTTTGTGGTTTACCAGGAGAAATACGAACTGGTTTGAGAATTTAATGCCATTCTGGCAGTTTGTCACAATAGCTCAGTGGTTAGAGCGCCTGCCCGGTAAGCGGAAGGTCTGTGGTTCAAATCCCAGTTGTGGCATTGAATTTTTAAGTTCCAGTTCTATCTCTCAAACTTTGCCCACACACGGCTGGTGTGTTTAAAAACACCAACAGTAAGTTTGTTGGCATAAATAAATAATAATTACCATCAGGATTAAGTGTTTGAGTTATTTTATTTGTACCTTTTTCACTGTGTATTAAACATGTCACAAAAATAAACACTTTTCGTTCATGGATCAACTTTCTTAACATTTCCGCCATATATCGTCATCAATATTTCGTTTTTGCCATCTTCTACGACACAGATATTAAAATACATCTTACTTTGGTGGACGCTGCTTGTTAAGAGATTGAATTAGATGCATCTTTTTAGCTATGCATGTGTATTCATCCGCGTATATGTATATTTTATAGCATCTCCAATGATGTCATCTTCCGCATATTTCCCTAGTCCCGTAAGATCTCAATCTAACTTTCTAGCATTATTGGTGTTTATTTGGATGCAGGCATACAAAAAATGGTACAGCACATCCAAAAATGCATTGATCAGAATGCCGATTATGTCGAAAAATAGGAAAAAGTCTAAGCTTTCTAAAAATGTTTTATTCAATGTCAGTATGTTTTTCATTGTGAAAAAAATTGGGAACCTTATTTTACGGACAACCCTCCATGTTATACAGAGATAACAATTTCAGAGAGCCCACTACAGTATATCGACTACAACATAATAAACATACTTTTGGTCATTTCCAAATGTATTTACCTTTTGCTTAGTGACATTTTGCTCATTGCTAATCCTGTGAGAGTTAAGGAAAAATTTTACATTGCTCTATCAGGTTACTACCTTCTCTCCCAGTGTAAGTGAAGCTGCTAAGGAAATCTGCACTTCAATGAGGATTCATAACAAAGAGTTATCATTAAGAAGGAATAAGGGACTGGGGAATATGAAATCATTAGTTCAACAAATACAGTGGTTTAAGATGTTGTTTTGATAACTGTATGTAATTATTTTTGTAATTGCAGACCGTAGAGGAACATATGCAGCTATCATTTTCACACATCATGAAGCACTGGAAACGAAACCCTAACCAAACTGGTGTGACAAAGATACCAGGTAGTTCCAGAAATGTTCTTCTGAGATTTTATCCTCCACAGTCTGCCTTAGGTGAGTAAGGCAGCATTGGGCATGCAAGTTTTGGTGCTCTTAAGGAATAAGTCTTAGAATAACATTATTGTAATTTTTAGGAAAATAATTTTAAAGCTGTATTTAGAACTCATCTAAAAAAAGGATAAATTTGTATCATACTCTCACACAGAACACAGAGCTTTAAAACAATCCTGAATAATGCAAGTTTTAGCAATAACTATCGTAGGCCAGGTTTAAACTGCAGTTCTAAGTATTACTTGGTTTTACAAATTTTAATCTTCAGTAGATGTTCAGTTTAACTTCTGGAACTCATCTTCCATTTGAGTACAGCTTGATTATTTAGACCTGACCCCCTTCAGAAACGCAGAGGGGGAGAAGATAGTCTACAGAGAAAGGCTGGTAGTACTCTCCTTACCTGCTTTTGTTACCCACATTGTGAACACACAGGCTACTCGGCTATTACCGACCCAAAACCCCTCCCAGAAGATAGTGAACTAGTCCAACTACTGTGCATACAGCTAAGCAGGTTCAGGTCAAAAAAAATCATACTGTACTTCTTCTTCCTCTTCCTCCACAGCAGCTAAATGCATTGGTAGAGCTGCCAGCTTAGAAAAAGAGCTAAAAAGTTCTGAAATAATGGCCGTACACAATGAAAATTAAGCGAGTTGGAGAATTTAATGTCATGTTGGCACATCGGTCATGGTAGCTGAGTGGGTAGAGCAGCTGGGCAGAGACCAGATCATTTGTTTAAATCCCGACTATGGCGTTGAATTTTTCAATCTCATTCTATCCCTTTCCAACGTTCTTTGTATCTGATACCAAAATAAGCAGTTTATCAGGAGTAGCACAGTACTTACTCGGCAGTGCTTAATATGTGTTCTCAAAACAGTCAAATTGACTAAACATACTTGCAGCATCTGGATGCGAAGCCATAGCAAAATACAACAGTACTCCAAATAGCTCTGGCAATTATCGATTATGAGCAGATATCCATTGATCATTGATGTAAGCTGGAGTTTACTTGATAAGTGTTTAACTTTTTTGTTCCAATATATGTTCTTTGACAGAGTTTTGTGCAAGCAGTTTGGGTATTCCATTCCTAAAATGATCACATGTATTTATTGGATATCATTCTGATATATAAACATAGTTATTATATCAATACATATATAGACTAAGCTTCACTTATCTTAAGTCAGAATATACAGAGACCAGTTTCATTATTCTTTTAACTCTACAGTCTTCTCTCCAGAGAATATTTTAAGAGAGTACTTGTTGTGTTCATGAAGTACATTTGATATTAAGTTTGGCAGGTAGATCCTTCCATTATATACCATGTTGTGTTAAAATTCTACTTCACTTTATGTTGCAAGAAATAAAGGTTATATTTCATATTTTTTATTTTTATAGAGGCTAACTCCAGAAAGAAAAAGGTTTATGAACAGCAGGAAAATGAAGAGAATCCTCTTAGATGCCCTGTTAAACTTTATGAGTTTTATCTCTCCAAATGGTAAGTGAAACTTAACATTGAACAATATTTTCTTTGTTTTTTTTTAAATGATCACATCTTACATTGATTTTCTGATTTACTTACGATCTAGTGTATCTTATTAGTGGTCTACACTATAAACATGAACAATAATTTAAATATTGACACTCCTTTCATTTCATTGATGATCATATCTTCCTTAAGTTTTTTGGGTAGGTATTTTGTTAACTGCAGTAAACTTTGGTTTAATCTAACTAAAAGTACAGAACTGTTGGATAATGCACTTTTTCAGATTATCAATTGTGACCAGGGAAAGCAAGAAAATAATTATATTCCAAATGTATGTAATTGTTTTTAATAAAAACTACTCCTGTATAAAGTATTAAAATATGCATTACAGTATTTACAAAGACTGTTTCATAAAATCAGTCACCTTTTAAACTTTCTTTTCACAATGTTTGCAAGCAGCTATATCAGACCACTGTTTGATAGGCAATATATATGTTGGTAATTATTTATTTACCTCAATGGTGACTTACTATTGCTAGTACTTTATGTACCAGGATTAAATAACCTTCAGATGGTAATTATTATGTACATGCCAACAAACTTACTGTTGGTGTTTTTAAACACACAAGCCGTATGTGGGCAATGTTTGAGAGGTAGAACTGGAACTTAAAAATTCAAAGCCACAGCTGGGATTTGAATCACAGACCCTCCACTTATCTTCCAGAATGACACTGAATTCTCAAACCAGTTCATATTTCTCCCAGTAAGTGGAGGATCTGGTTCAAATCCCAGGTGTGGCATTGAATTCTTAAGTTTCAGTTCTACCTCTCAAATATCTGTTGGTATTGATTCATTGATTTGTTTTACAAAATGCAAGGCAACCTATAAACAAAAGTTTGTTGTTAATAGTGCCTAAATTCAGTATTTCCTCTAAAGATTTTAATATGAATTTGTAATGTCTCTTACTTCTGTTTTGAATTTTTTGTCTGCTGTCATTCTGTCACTGTTGGCTTTGAATTTCTGGTTTTCTTAGTAAAGCTTTCTTTTCGCTGACATCTTAAACACAAATATTTCTCTCTAACCAAAACCAACAATAAAATTACATTATTGGAATTTAGGATTGCAACCTTGGGAGATTGCAACCATACCCTGGGAGAAATAACCTGGCACCTGACAGCCTTGTCTCTATGTGTCTATCACGTGACCAGAGGTGTGTACTCTCCCATGTTGCAATATGTGGTGCATTCCCAGCTTCTGCCTTCCACGTGTTTTGCTGCTCGCAACAATATATTGTTTGATAGTTTAACAAGTGCAGAGTGAAAGAAGATGACTTACGAATGAATAACATACAACAGTGTATCTGGGGGTGTTGTAGTTTTATTATTTCATATATTTTATATAGTTTACCGCTGCCTATTTCAGTGTTTTGTTACATTCATAACAGATTTTAGTGGTCTTGGTTATGCTGTGTTTTGTTTAAAAATGGCTTATAGTCCTGGCAAAGCCAAAAAGCATGTATTAGGTACACAAACAACCCTAAAAAGCCAGGCCTGGGAGATGATACGTGCCATAAGAGAATACTTTGAAAAAGAAAAGAAAAATGGTGGACCTCTTATTATGGTGGAACCACTGGCCATGCGGTTATGCTGTGTTTTGTTTAAAAATGGCTTATAGTCCTGGCAAAGCCAAAAAGCATGTATTAGGTACACAAACAACCCTAAAAAGCCGGGCCTGGGAGATGATACGTGCCATAAGAGAATACTTTGAAAAAGAAAAGAAAAATGGTGGACCTCTTATTATGGTGGAACCACTGGCCATGCGACAGAGAGGCCGGTAAGCAGCTGTAACGTTAAGTCGAGGTTATTTCTCCCAGGGTATAAAGAGCATTCCCAGCAGTTGCATCAGTGCTACCAGCAGGAATTTGGGTATCTCTCTCTTTTTTTCCAAACCCCCACTCCCCCAATACACCTTTTCAATTAAAGCACCACTTGATTGAGCAGGATTTTATTGCAGTTAAATTAAGTGTGAGATTAATTAGTAAATTTGAAGAGCTCCAAGCTAATAGGCAAATTAAACTCATGAGTTTGAGAGGTGATAATGGAGAAAGAGCTCAAATGTTTCCAAGTAGCAATATAGCTCGTTTGCTATTTCATATTCTGGCAGTGGAAACATGGTGTGTGCCTGTAAACTTGCAATCTTTTAGTTAGATATATTCTCAGGTAAAAGCAGAGTAAGTTTTAGTGAGTTTTGCAAGATATAAAATGTAAGTGTTCCTTTCAGTGGCACATGGAGATCATTCTAACTACTGGTTCAGTCATTCTGGAGCTAATAAGATCAGCTGTTCATCCAAAATGAAAAATTACCAGAATCTTGTTACACTTCTATCACTAGTGTAGATTGAATTAATCATGAACTATTTGTTATATTTTTTACAAATTGCATTGTATGGTGTGTAAATTATCAGTATATTTTAATTTTTCTTTTCAGTCCTGAGAGTGTGAAGACACGAAATGATGTATTTTACCTTCTTCCCGAGCGTTCTTGTGTACCGGACAGTCCAGTGTGGTATTCAACCATGGCACTTGGGAAGGAACCCTTGATGAAAATGTTGCACAGAGTTAAAATGGTCAAAGAAATAAACATTGCTCTATTGTCAAGTTAACTTGGATATGTTTCACGTGTGAAATTATTCTCTTGTATGAATGCACATTGAACAGTGAAGTGAAGCGAATTTTTTCTTCAATATTTTGCTGTATCGAAAGTTAGTTAATAATGGTGACATGCGTGATTGACTTAGGTATTAAAAACATTATAGTATTTGGCTGCTGCTGATAGTTATTACTGTGTACAATGTACAAACTTGAGACTAAACTCTTCCGTTTTTTATAATTTACAAATTGAATATATTTAGTTGTTTTTGTACATAATTTTGAAAAAACAGATAATAGTAAACATGTGTTAGACATTTAAGAGGAAGGGGCACTGGAGATAATGAAGCAGCTGAAATACCTGCTATACAATTGCATTTGTTATTTTACATCATTTCAACATTGAGGATGATGTAAACATGACTGTATTGGTGTTCACCTGCTTTGTGAACTAAATTTCCTCATAGGAATATGTCGTATAGAAGTTTTTAGAATTTAGTCAGTTTTTGTGGCAATCTTAAGTGTTATATAAAATTTAAACAACTTTGTAAAATCTATTGGCTAATATAAGCATAAATTTACTATGTTCAAAGTATGGTAAATTCTCCTATTGAAGTACCTAATGAAATTTTAATTAATAATACAACAGAACATTCAGAAATAGTTGTCTAGAATACATTTTTAGAAATCATTTCAGCCAGTTGTATATTCTGTGGGGATTGGACATCGGTACTGTCAATACCTTGATACAGTACTAGATGATATCAAAGTATGTCTAATACTTTGAGATAAACCTTCAATCCTTTTAAATTTTGCATTATTAAAAATTGTTGCATATAACTTTGAACTAGATAAGGAATGAAAGGAGTCAAGATTTCATGTTGCCTCGCATGTATCTCTAAAGAGATGCTGAACTACCTGTAGTTCTTGATAAATCTTGACTGATTTCCTGTGGGTGAATAAATGCAACATTCCATTAAATATCTAAATGAAAACATGCAAAACAATGGGAGGAGCAGAAATGCTCATATAACATGTAACTGAGTTGTGAATGAAGTGGATTTAACTAAAGCGCTAAATATTTCTGCAATAGCTTGACTTGGTGACTCACTCAGATTTACCAACACCAGTGACCAAAATCCAGCAGAAGCAAGTTGGAACTTAAGACCCGAGGTAATACAGCACATAAATATGTCCTTTCTGTTAGTGTTTTGCAAGTCAAACTTGTCATGAACATATCTTACCGGTATACTGTATGCAGTGTTGCCAGGTTAAGGGATTTTTCCCTTGGCGTAGGGATTTTTCAGATCCAAAGGGATTGGGGGATCTTTTATCATAAATGATGCAAAAGTAGGGATTTTTGGGGTTTTTACTGGTTTGCATGAGTAAGCAATTTTTTGCAGATTAAACTACTAGAGATGAAAATTCTGTGACTGAAATTTTTGTAAAGTAGCAGGGTCACAGACGGGCTACTTCTGAAAGTAAAACTGCAATGAAAAGAACGCATTTACAGTCCTTGCTGTTGAATAACCTACGCAGTGGTTTTTCATTTACAGCTAATACTACATCTCGGATAACTGACTATGTCAACAAACATAAATGCTGTGACATAAACAGGTCTGTCTCTAATGGCATGCACACCAAAGACTTAGTGCAAACTACGGGTCTACACTGGACGTCATTCTAACTGTATTGGAATATACAGAATGTTTAAGTATAACATCAGCACCAGGTTATAAGTGCTATGTTCTGTGCAAAGAATAAAATGTATGGGTACTAATGAATAATAATTATAAATATACGGCATTCTTGTATAATTTAAGATCAAGGTAATTATTTTTTAGTAAGAGGGATTTCTTACTTATCTGAAAGGAATTTTTACTTCCAGCAACCTGGCAGCACTGACTGTATGACTAATTTTCATAAATATTTAATTTTACCAATGTACAACAGTGATATCAAATAAAACAGGAGTGAAGTGTGAAACTATTATGAAGTAGACAGTACTAGTAACAACAGAGGGGTGTGTAAAATATGCAGAAAAAACATTTTAGCAAGGGAATAAGTCACATAATACAACAAATTTAAAGAAGCCTGTTAAATTCATACTCTGACTGAACCTCCATTGAAAAAGTAATGTAAAGTTTACTGTTACTATTAGAATATGATACTGCAACATCTGAAAATTATGAGCAAACACAAAATCGGTTACATGCACAAACTACTATTAAGAAAATTTTTCAGTGAACAAGCTCTCACCGTAACAGCTTTTTATAAAGTGAGTATTGAGCATCAATACTTAAAAATCAGTATCGGTATCAAGAAATAGTGGTATTGTCCTATCACTAATATTCTGCATTGAGAACTTTATAACTTTTAAAAGGCCTCGCTGGATCACAATCATATCATGACATTCTGTAATAGTTGCTGTTTCTTTCTTTTATGCTGTACCTCATTATTTTATTCATGATGTGAACATAGTTTGACATAGTTCTTTCAAAGGAACATTTCCCTCCTTGGGACTGTAGAGTATTCCACTTTCTGGAACTGGCATTTTCTTCAGAGTGTCCCTCCGTGACATTTAAGGCTGGTTCATTATAACCAAGGATGGTAACCAGAATGAGACCAACAGAGTTAAAATACACATAAAGTGGCCATTCACAATTAATGGGAAACTTTCCTGGGTCCTGGAAATGAGGAAGAAGGCTTGTTGAAATTTTAACTTCTCATTCTCATTTCTGGGCACAGCTTCTTAGATCGATTTTGTGCATATCAGATTCTGCACTGTATAAATTATTCAAATGAACTGTGAGATGAAACAGCCACCTCTCTCTAGTTGCAAGCTGAGAAAATTGAACCGGAGGAAATTCTAGCAAATGTGTGTCCTGATCTCAACTCCTGACTCCGTCAGATCCATTGAACATTGGTTCATCTAGCAAAAACATCAGTTGTGGTGGATTTATACCAACTCAAAACTGCTATTGCCTCAAAAACTAAAAAGAACATCAAGAACAGTAGAAATTAACAAAGAGCACTTAAATATACATTACTAATAAAGAGTGAAGCTTGTAACAACTAAAGGAATTAAATCTCCTTCCAGAAGTTTCGTTTGAAGCTGCGTCGAACATCCTCAGTGGTGTGACTAGCACTGCTAGTCTCGGCGATGACTGATACAGAGCCATTTGGTTTCACAGGTTTTATATGCTTAGATGTGTGGTGTATGCTAAGCATATAAAACCTGTGACTAGCAGAGTGCTTAGCATGCATCAGAGACATTTACCCAGTGGTTACTTACTATCATAAGAACTTTATGACCTGGTAAGCCTTTTTATCTTGTATTTATTTTGAGGACCTAATACTGTATCAGGTTCTTTAAAACTGTAGGTGAATTGAAGGTCTGTGGTTCAAATCCCAGCTGTGGCATTGAATTTTGAAGTTCCAGTTCTACCTCTCAAACATTGCCCACACATGGATTGTGTGAATAAAAACACCAACAGTAAGTTTGTTGGCATAAATAAATAATAATGTAGGTGAATTTTTTTGTCAACCCAAGAATGAAAAGTAAGTTCTTTTTTACTTTTTAAGAGTAAAAACATACTTATCAGCCTTTTAATAGTTACATTTCTCAGTCTTTTTATCTATAAAATTTGTATCAAGACCATTAAGTAAAGGAATGTTGATAATGTGTTTTCTATTAAATTAATTTTTAGTAAGGGGTGTTTTCATCAACCTATAAATTAAGCTATCAAAAACAGCACAATAATATGAAATAAAGCTAAGACCTTTTATATTTAATTATTAGTATGAGTTAATTTTGTTGTTGTTTTCTAGTGCCTTGCATCTGGCATGAAGACATTAGCATTCGTGCTTTCCAATACTTTTGAACTGTAGTTTCTTCTGAGTTAATTTTGTGTAAATGCCAAAATTCAATTTATTAAGGAAATAATGAAGCTATTAACAGTGAAGCAACAAGAATCTAAAGTAAAAACAAATTAGAAACTAAAAGCTTCAGTTATCTTAGTAATATTCCAAGTTGTTTGGTGCTAACAAGTTTCGAGTAGAATCCAACTCATTCTCAAAGCTTTGTATAGTTTGTATAGCTTTGAGACTGAGTTGGAGTCAACTCGAAACTTGTTAACACCAAACAACTTGGAATATTACTAAGATAAGTGAAGCTTTTAGTTTCTAATTTGTTTTTACTTTAGATTCAATTTGTTATTTTTTAATCTTTAAACCTAGGAATGGAAAACTATCACTTTGAATTTTTTAATGTGAATTAAAGTAGCTTTATCTTGTAAATTTGGAAATTTCGAACCATCATTTATGCATTTATCAGGAACAATAGCAAATTTATCATCTATGTATCATTACCATGTTTTAAAAATTAAAGGGAATGTTTTAGTGAGTTGTATTTTAAAAAAAGCTTGTAAAGGATTAGCAAGAAAAGGTGAAACCCATTGTTAAGCTAGACGTTAGTTAAAAGTTTTTTCCATAAAAATAGAAAAAAAATTTGATCCAAACAAAGATAAGTAAATTTAACAAAATCACTTATTAATTCTTCATTTAATTCTATGGAACTTTTTTAAAGAAAATCAAAAGTATTTCTCTAGTAATGTAAGACTTGAAGCTTTCACGGCGATGATTAAGTTCTAATCAATTTCTCTAGTAATGTTTGGAAATACAATGGTTGCACAAAGTCCTGTGGAATTTATATTTAAAAGAACAGGTAAGTGAAGTCATGTTACAGAGTATTTACAATACACTATTTATAACCTAAAAGTTTAACATGCAATAAAGCAATATTTTAAGAAGTCTCTATAACCTTCAGTGTAAAACCTATAGAACTGCAATCCATTGCAATGCATACCGGCAGGTAGGGGTTACAAGTGGCAATTGAATGTTCGTTCTTCTGGTCTATGCTGATGTTGTTCAAACCAAACACCTCCAACTTGTCTCCGGCCATTTTTACTTTCTCTACTGGTAAGTAGGGGAAGTATTTTATTCCACCCAAAAATTCGATGTCGAGATTTCACCGGAAATATATGTTTTGAGGCCCCCTGAATCCAAAAAAAAGCATTTTTAGAAAAATGGCTGTGTGTGTGTGTGTCAGTCTGTGGACAGCATAACTCAAAAACGAAGTCGTTTAAAAAGCAAAGTTGGTATTTAAGTTTGTCTTTCAAGGATGCGACACGATTTTGAAGAAAATAGTCCCACCCTAAACTACCCTTAACATGGAAAATTTTTTCAAAAATTTTGATTTTCTTGAAAATGGCTCTAACGATTTTGATTAAAATGTCATATGTTTGAGATATTTTTATGACAAATGAAATGTATATCTTGAATTTTCTGGCTATAGCCCCTGTAGTCGTATTTACTCTGGACGACTTTTGCATAACTCGTAAACCGTTAAGAGATAGACCAAATCATACTATACAAAAAATGTTGTTAGCTAATGCTGGATTTCTTACAATGAAGTCATTAATCCTCGTGCTCTCCAATATTTTTCACTGATGGATGGGGCACTAGAAGTGGCAGGGCATATTTGAAGGTAGTCTCGATCCATTTTCTCTTGCTGATCACATAGAGGACAGAGTGGTGAAGAATATATCCCAATTCTGTTTAAATGTTTGCTAGACAATGATGTCCTGTAATCAACTTGAAGGTTGCAACTGCTGTTTTTCGAGCATACTCAGGAATTACTGTTTGAATGTTTGGTAGTTCCCTTCTTTTATTCTTTGATTTTTCATAGTAACATTTTGCAATATGTGTCCTGTGTAACGATCCAGCAGAAATGAATGAAGACCACTTGAAGACCTGTGAAGCATTAAGATCAGAAGAAACTACTGTTCAAAAGTATTGGAAATCACGAATGCTAATGGCTTCATTGCCAGATGCAAGGCACTAGAAAACAAAAACAACATTTTGCAATAATTTTTTTGAATTCAGAGTTTACTAATCTTTTAGCTGCATAAAATGGTAGATTAACTATTGATTTCTGCACATTGCCGGTACACTTTTTTGCAAGAAAATCAGCTTTCTCATTACCACTCAGTCCACAGTGAGCTGGTATCCATTGGAAGACTAGGTGCTTTTGAAGTGCTGTTAGATGGCTAAGCATTTTCCAACATTCTATAATTGTTTGGTTTTTTGGTGACAACTTGGAAGTAATTGCTGCCCTGGAATCTGAGAGAGTAACTGCTTGCTGAAAATGTGAAATTCTGTACAAAAGATTTTGTAGGGCCATTCAAATTGCTTCAATTCCCCATCAAAGTTAGTAGTTCCATAACTTAAAGATTTGTAATAGGAAAAGAGGTGACATGTGACTCCAGCACCTGCTCCATCTTGGTTTGATATCAATGATCCATCAGTATAAATAAGGAGCCAATTAGTGTTCTGGAAATCTAGTATGGATAGTCTCTAATGCCAATAATTTTAGAACACTAGTTGGAGTATCACTTTTCTTAACTTCTTCTGTCAGGTGTAAATAATATGTGATGTCTAATGTGTGTGTCGGATTGACTTTACATATGAAGTTTTCCTTTGAATTAGGAAGGTGTACATTCTTCTTGACGTCTTGAATTTTGGAGGGGAAGCTCTTCTGAGTCTTTAGTGTATGTGTAAAATTTGTTTTGTGCCATGTATTGAATGGGAGTCTGAGCAACTTTTTGTGTTGAATAAGAGCCGCTTTTTCTATTTCATATTCAATGGGGTATTGGTTGGCTAGTATTTCCATAGCTGGTATTGGTGTGGTTTTGATAGCACCTGTAATTAGTCTCAGACTTTGCTTTTGAAAGATTTGAATTTTTTTTGTATTTGCTATTACAAGAATTTAGTGCAGTAAGTAAATAATGGCTTTATATATACATTCTATGTTGTGTTAAGAGTTGCTCTGGGACATCCCCAGTTCATTCCTGTTAGACGTTTTAACAGTGAAAGGCACCTCTCTGCTCTTTGTATTACATTTTCTATTTGTTTGGTCCATGTAAGTTTGGTATCAAATGTAACTCCTAAATACTTTGCTTCCTTTGTTTCTGGTAATTGTTGACCCTCAAAATTTAGTTTTATTTTTAGTGGTTTTTTTCTTAGTGAAAGGATTTGGTAGTTTGATTTTGTTGTATTAACAGTCATTAAATTTTCTTTGGTCCACCTTGGTAAGTTGGTTAAGGATTGTTGCATGGTTTTTTCTAGTTCTGAACTTTTGCTTTTTGATTTTGAAGTCCACATTACTAACTCATCAGCAAATAGTGCACACATCACACCTGTTGTGGCAGATCGTTAATAAATATATTAAAAGTGTTGTGCTGAGCACTGTGCCTTGTGGTAAGCCACGGTGTACTAGTTTGTATTTAGATATATTTCTTCCATATCTGGTTGCAATAAAGCATTGTGTGAGGAAATGACATAGCCATGAAAACATTGGACCTTGTATCCCTATTTTTTTTACTTTCTTTAGTAGTTTTGTTCTGCATATAGAATCATATGCACTTTGGAAATCAATAAAAACTGATAAATTATCTTCTTTTCTATTGAAGGAGTCTTTGATTTCTTGACTGAGAAGTAAGACTTGTTCATTTGTAGAGTGGAACTCTCTGAATCCAGCTTGACATGGGGACATTAAATTTGGTGATTCTAGAAACCAATTTAACCTGTATGACACCATTCTTTCCATCACTTTTGCTATTATGCTAGTAAGAGCTATTGGTCCATTGCTAAGTCTCTTCAATATACAAAAAATGTAGATCTTTCTAAAATACACAATTTAGATCTTAATAAATTTTCTTGTAGGGTGAACCATTTCGGAGATATTCCTTGTTATGTGTGTCAGTTTTGGAAAACTTAACTTTCGTGAAATGGATCATCGTTGTTCATTTTTTTATATGTTAAGTGTGCAAAGACAACATAATCTCAAAGCTTTAAAAGATTTGAATATTGCACACCTACTGTATTCTAACATTCCCGTTGTACCTGCAAGGAAATAAGCAATAAGATAAGTTGTACAAATGTTTATCTTAACACGAAGAAGATATAGGAATAAGAGTTTGTAAGAATGGTTAGTACAAGAGTAGAGAAAGTCATGTCATGTGAGCGCAACACATCAGATTTTTTGAATATTCAGGTGACTGCATTCATGTACCAAAATGTTCACCGTTACCTGTGAGGGCAAATGTTTAAAGAAAAAATACCTGTCAAGGTCACCCTTAAGGTCCGAAATGCCTCAATTGGTCATTAATGAAGCATACTTGCCAGTGATAATTCTGTCCTGGAAGGTAGTCTATTACCACCTCAACATGAGAATCCACAAAAAGCCATATACACGTCTTACTGCTAATAGAACCATCCTTTTACTTTCTTTACTGCACTTTCACCTGTTGCCACCCATAGTTTGGATAGCTGCTTCCTCTCAGAAATGTAGTGGTGAACCCATGTTTCATCTATTATTAACCTCTTGTTACGTAATATCAAAAAAATTCACTGGAATTATATTTGAACAAGTCTAAACACATTACTTGAATGCATTTTTGGTTCATCATTAGCAAACATGGCACCCGTTCAAAGGTTTTGCTCACCCAAAATCAGTAAAATATAGTGGACATGCCGTATCAAGGTCTTTGAAATACCTCCAACACAACATTATGAATTTTTGTCATAATCTCAGTCAGACATTCTTTTCTTGACTGGATGAACCACCACACCTAAATTCTGCAAGCCTCTTTCTCAAAGTCAAAAATAAAGGGAGAGGAGGAGATTCTTTTAATGTCAAATCTAATTCATTTTATATTTCTGCTTCTTCAAATCTTTTAAAACAATGTGATTTATCACTGTTCATATTTCAGTTTTATCCATTTTGCAGAAAATGTTTAGTTTGTTCACATGATCATTACAAACAAGTGACTACACTTACACATCCAGAACTGTATGAAGCACCTCTAAAGGGTAATACTTTAGTAATAAATATTATTAACAGTTAAAAACATATCCTAATGGGAATACATTACTGTTACATTAAAAACTTGAGGTTAAAATACATTCACTATAATCTTCGCAAAAGTTAAAGGCATATGGAGGCGGGCCGTACTGCAGGACTCCAGTGAATCCTAAGCTTGCCCCTCCTACCAGTGCTGCTGAATGTGGTACACGCATCTCGCGCAGTTTTATGTACAGAACCTCTGCTGGTACACACATTACACTTGGCAACAGCGCTCCGCTTGAGCATTGGGCAGCATTCACATGCCTTTAACTTTTGCGAGCAGTATATCTCTGTTCCCTACCCATTATAGAAAATGGGAATTCTGAGGTAACTTCATATATACATTAGTTGAATTGACAATCATCTTAAAATTAGCAGAGAAAATCTGGTGTTATTGTGAATACATCTCAATTTTGAAGTATATTGTATACTGAAATAACCACTTCTTTTAAAATATGTTTTGGAGAATGTGAAAGGTAACGGATTTTCTCTATTAACACATACAGACAGGAATAAATCTGTATTTTTCAAAGCTTTTACTTGCATATATGCAAAAAGCAGTGCTGTTTTAAGCTTAAGGGCACATTATAGTTAAACACACTGATCCTTGTGAAAAATGTCACTATGGCAATGTAAACATCACCTAAACCTTTAAAGCTGTATTTATTATTTTACAGTACTTGGGATAGAGTATATGTATGTGAAAATCAAGTTTATAGGTCCAAAGCAAGGCATGTGACACCCATGTAATTAACACAGAAAAAATAATTTTGGTATGTTGAACTTCACTTAGGTGCACTTGTTTGAAGAGCCCTCTGTTCTAATGAGAATGAACTTATGGTGAACACATGAAACAATATTTTTGACAAAATGAGGAAGTTGGTTTTCCAAAATTTTAATGTTATAGTGAAAAATGCTGCTTATATCTTAACTTAAAAAAATTTAGCTCATTTTTTACTTCTCCACCCAAAAATTCAATGTCGATAATTCACCGGAAATATGTTTTGAAACCCCCCAAATCCAAAAAAGAGCATTTTTAGAAAAAGTTCCATGTGTGTGTGTTTGTCAGTCTGTGGGCAGCATAACTTAAAAATGAAAAGTCGGTTAAAAACTAAAGTTGGTGTTTAAGTTTAATGTCTTTCAGGGATGTGATACGAAGATTTTAAAGAAAATAGCCCCATGCTAAAATATCCTATACTTGGAAAATTTTTCAAAAATGTTTATTTTCTTGAAAATGGCTCTTAACTATTTTTATTAAAATGCCATATGTTTAAGATATTTGTGTGACAAATGAAATGTTTATTTTGAATTTTCTGGCTATAGCCTATGTAGTCCTGTTTACTCTGGATGACTTGAGTAACTCATAAACCGTAAGAGGTACACAGAATCTTACTATACAAAAAATGTAGATCTCGCTAAAACATGCAATTTATGTTTTAATTTTTTTGTAGAGTGAACCATTTCGGAGATATTCCTTGTTATTTGTGTCAATTTTGGAAAACTATGGTGAAATGGAACATAATTTTTTATGTTAAGCGTGCAAACAGAAAGGAATCTTAAAGCTTTAAAAGATTTGACTATTGCTCAAAGCCTGCTGTATTCTAATATTCCACTTGCACCTACAAGGAAATAAGCAATAAGATAATTTGTACAAATGTTTATCTCAGCTAACACAAAGAAGATATAGGCATAAGAGTTTGTAAGAATGGTTAGTACAAGAGTAGAGAAAGTGATGTCATGTAAGTTCAACACATCAGATTTTTGGAAAAACTGCTTCACAGAATCACATGATGTTTTAGCAGCTCAAAATTTGAGCTTCGATAAATGAAATTATTGTAATCGTAAATAATGATATTGTATTCCCCTCAGTCCTTAACATGTGTGCAAATTTTTAACTCAAGTAGACGACCTTTAAGTTGGTGCAAATTACATCGAAAGATTCCTTTGCATTGATATTTAGCTTAGTCATTTTAATCTTGAAGATCCTGGTCAGTAGATTAAGGCAAACTCAGGATATTATGCAATTGTCATTGATCCTTGACACGTACGCAAATTTTCAAGTCAATCTGATGAATCTAAGTTGGTGAAAATTACATTACAATGATAAATTTGGCTAAGTCACTTTTTTATCCTAATGATCCTGGTCAGAACATTAGAACAAATTCATGATATTATTGCATTGTCATCGGTCCTTGATATGTGTGCAAATTTTCAAGTCAGACGACTCTAAGGTGGTGAAAATTATGTTACATTGATAATTATTATTTATTTATGCCAACAAACTTACTGTTGGTGTTTTTAAACACACAAGCCGTGTGTGGGCAAAGTTTAAGAGGTAGAACTGGAACTTAAAAATTCAATGCCACAACTGGGATTTGAACCACAGACCTTCCGCTTGCCGGGCGGACGCTCTAACCACTGAGCTATTGTGACAAACTGCCAGAATGGCAAATTCTCAAGCCAGTTCGTATTTCTCCTGGTAAACCACAAAGGCAGCCTCACATCAGAGACAATTACCCCAATGGTGACTTACTATTGCAAGTACTTTATATCCCAGGATTAAATAACCTTCACATGGTAATTATTATTTATTTATGCCAACAACGAACTGAAATACGAACTGGCTTGAGAATTTAATGCCATTCTGGCAGTTTGTCACAATAGCTCAGTGGTTAGAGCGTCCGCCCGGCAAGCGGAAGGTCTGTGGTTCAAATCCCAGTTGTGGCATTGAATTTTTAAGTTCCAGTTCTACCTCTTAAAATTTTTACATTGATAAATTTAACCAAGTCACTTTTTTATGCTGATCCTGGTCAGGACATCAGGAAAAAGTCATATTATTGTATTGTCTTTGGTCATGATATGTGTGCAAATTTTTAAGTCAATCAGATGTCTCAAGTTGGTGAAAATTACGTTACATTGTTAAATTTAGCCAAGTCACTTTTTTATCCTAATAATGCTGCTCCAGACATTAGGACAAAGTCATGTTATTGTGTGGACATTTTCAAGTCAGACGACTCTGAGTTGTCTTTTTTATCCTGATGATCGTGGTCAGCACATCAGGACAAAGTCATAACATTATTGTATTGTCTGGTCCTTGACGTGTGCAAATTTTCAAGTCAATCAGACAACTCTAAGTTGGTGAAAGCTCACTTTATTATCCTGATGATCCTGGTCAGGACCTTAGGACAAATTTATTATATTGTCATTCGTCCTTGATACATATGCAAAATTTCAAGTCAAATCAGACAACTCTTAAGTTGGTGAAAATTACGTGGAAAGATTCTGTTACATACAGGTAAAGCTAATATAAAGGGTATAATAATTGATAGTGCTTGATAGGTTTAATCCACTTAATCACTTACAGATAGAAATAAAAACTAACAATTATTTGGGTCTTTTCAAATTTTTATTGTAATTTAATATGCACTTTTCAATGTGTGTAATACAAACTAGCCAGTCTTCTTTGGTTTAACAAATCCTCTTTTTCTTTTCATTTTCTTTCTTGCCATTTCAAGCTGTTGGAGTTCTGAATACACTTCAGCATATATTTCTCTTTGTTCTTCTTCTGGTATTGATTTCCTGAAATACACAAATAATATTGTAATTCAAGAAGTCCATATCGTTACCATTTAAACAACAGTGAGTTAAGGACAATCTTGTGGTTTTTATACTGAGTAAAAGGGGTATAAATGTCATCCTTTAAACGACAGTGATATTTCAGTGGTTAAATGAAGAAAGTTTGAGCATTTACCTTTTGTCATTCATAGATGTGTAGAAAATGGCTGACTGTAAAAGGGTGATCGGCTCCACAGTACAATACAAGCTAAGTTTCCAAAGATGGCAGAGATTGCAATGCGAGACTGCTCATTGTTAAGATGAAGGTTGCTCCCATAGACATAGTGAGGTTCTAAAAGCAGTTGTGATTGCATAACAAGCTTGTATTTCCAGTAAAATTTTAAATGCTTAATGGAAGTACTTTAAGCTAAAACACGGGGTTATGGCAACAACCTCCTTTAATGTCTAATTGCAATCTCTCAACTCCAGTAAAAACAATACTATATTATGTAAAAGGGAGGGAGCTCTACTGTAGTCAGACTGACACTTGACAGGAAAATAAAAATAAACAGTGAAACAAAATACTATGCCAAAGAGCCCAAAGACTAAAATGGTTTGTTATTCATCTCAGCTCACAGAACCATTCCCAAAGCACGTGATATTTATACCCTTCTTCTCAGTATGTTATTGCATTGGTGCTCCATTTACAATCACAAATATGCTTGACTTTTTCATTTGAACTTCAAACACGTTTTGAAGCAGGATCATGTAGTTCAATACTTGGCAGTTTTCCTATGTAGATGGCACCGAAATACATATAAATATTTGCATCTGATCTCTCTGTATATGCCTTGTTGCATTATAAAGCTCTTAGATTTTATAAGTTATGTTTAGAGATAGGCAAAATATGAAATTCAATATTCTCTATTATATATTTAGGCCAACAAACTTACTATTGGTACCAATCTGTGTGTGGGCAATGTTTGAGAGGTAGAATTGGAACTGAAAAACCAAATGCCACAGCAGGATTTGAACCACAGAGCCTCCATTTACCACGCAGGTGCTCTAACTGGGAGAAATACAAATTGGTGGAGAATTCAGTGTCATTCTGGCAGGTTCTCACAATAGCTTATTGGTTAGAGATCCCACCTGGTAAGCGGTGGGTCTGTGGTTTAAATCCTGGCTGTGGCATTGGGTTTTTCAGTTCCAATTCTACCTCTCAATGTTTCCTATCTTTATGGAAACAAGTATTTTTACATTTTGTAGTGTGTATGATTCAATGCACATGACAAAAAGATTTATGCTTTTTCTTTAAAGTAATTTCAATCAGCAATGAGTGAACTCAATATTCCAGATATTCTATTCATGCAGTTTTCTGTGAAATACGTTTACAAAACCAAAGGAACCCTTCAGGAACACCTACAACACATTTCAACAAGAAGATATAGTATAGCCTCAATGTGACACCCAGTGCAAAATTAAAGCTCTCTATTCTTGAACCTATGCTTCTAGCGGTGTATTGTAACTAGTATTAAGCATGGACAAAGCAGCCAATAACTTCTTTACTTGTTTATAAATTTAATGGTTCCATCATAATAAAACTAAACTCCATTTAACTTATTGTACTTTTTTTATTTGATATTTTATTATTAAATATGGACAAAAACTTATAAAAGCCTATTTTTTTTAAACTAATTAAGTGGACCTGCTCCAGATCCTTATAGTATGCAATGTTTTTGTCGGTTTGGGTGGCTCAGTTGGTTAGGTGCTGGCCTACTGAACCCAAGGTTGCAGGTTCAAATTTGGCCCAGACCAATGGTTTCTAAGTGCGCATAAAAATGACAGCTCCATGTCAGTAAATTTGCTGGCATGTAAAAAGAACTGGGATGAAATTCTGCCACACTGATGTGATCCTGACAATTGACAGCATTGTTAAACAACAAAATAGTTTTTAATTTTTTAATACAATGTTTAGGTTTAAAGTATATAAAACTCTTGAAAATGAAAACAGTGGAGCATATTAATAGATTGGAGCAAAATGTGTTTATATATATTTGACATATTTTTCAATCTTAAAGTATATATTTCATAATATTTTGGGATATTTTCCCTTCATGTTTTTCTATCTCTAGTTTTATGGTAAATACCTTATAGCACACTATATAAGAAAGCAAAGTATTATGTTTTTGAAGGAATATTTGCAGATGCTTTTCTTTTTACTTTCCTACTGGTAAGTAGGGGAAGTATTGTATTTCACCGGAAATATATGTTATGAGATCCCCTGAGTCCAAAAAAGCATTTTCAGAAAAAGGTCTGTGTGTGTCAGAGGACAGCATAACTTAAAAACGAAAAGTAGGTTAAAAACCAAAGTTGGTATTTAAGTTTAATGTCTTTCAAGAATGCGACACGAAGATTTTGAAGAAAATAGCCCCACCTTAAACTACCCTTTACTTGAAACTTTTGATTTTCTTGAAAATGGCTCTAATGATTTTGATTAAAATGTCATATGTTTGAGATATTTTTATGACAAATGAAATGTATATCTTGAATTTTCTGGCTATAGCCCCTGTAGTCGTATTTATTCTGGACTACTTTTGCATAACTGGTAAACCATTAGAGATAGACCAAATCATACTATACAAAAAATGTAGATCTTGCTAAAACACACAATTTATGTCCAAATAAATTTTATTGTAGGGTGAACCATTTCAGAGATATTCCTTGTTATGTGTGTGAGTTTCGGAAAACTTTTGTGAAATGGAACATCGTTGTTCATTTTTTTATATGTTAAGTGTGCAAAGAGAACAGAATCTCAATGCTTTAAAAGATTTGACTATCGCACAAAGCCTACTGTATTCTAATATTCTCCTTGCACCTACAAGGAAATAAGCAATAAGATAATTTGTATGAATGCTTATCTCAACTAACATGAAGATATAGGTATAAGAGTTTGTAAGAATGATTAGTAGAAGAGTAGAGAAAGTCATGTGAATGCAACACATCAGATTTTTTGTAATTTGGTTGTTGTGCTCGTAAAATTTTGTTTGTGTAAAAGTTGTATATTTAACTCAAAATTCCTATTTTTAGGATGACATTTTTTCTTTTTCTTTGGACTGGTTCACAATAATCACAAAATGAAAATACATTTATTGTAATGTGAGCATTCATAATTAAAGAGAAGCTTTCCCAGGAACAGTAAAGAAGGCTGGGCAATTTTAGCTTGTTTGTTTTTGGGTATGGCATATTAGACCCTTCCTGTAGAGATCTAGAGATCTCTTGAGTCACAAGCTAGAAAAATGAAACTGGAAGAAATTTTAGCATATATGCATCATAAACTTAGATCTGGACACCCACATCCAGTATTGGTTTTTCTGGAGCTTATTTATATGCAACTCAAAACTGGCTATTGCTTCAAAAACTGGTAGAAACTACCAAAGGACAGGAAATTACTTTAATATATAGTGTTAATAGACGAATGAATTCTTGGCACGACTATAGGAATCAGAAATAGTAATGGATGTGCATTTAGCTAATGTTTACCCAACAATTCTTTTTTAACAGATTTTTGAAAGATATCTGAAACTAAAGAGTTATCAACAAGTTCCTCCGCACTGTGCCTGTGCATACCGCTCAAGATAACTTGGTATCCTGTTATCTGCCTTACCTTTCATTACATATGTGAATCTTTCATTTACTTTATTTCATGAAACGTTACAAATAACCACAGGCTCGCAGCATCCAATGCTGCCACCAGAATTCCCATCTATAGGAGAATTTTGGTTACACGAGACTGCAGAGCAACTTTTCGATAACCCTATATTTGAACATTTACTCCATGGAGAAGTTTTTCTGATGTTTTCTCGCCTGAAGCTTTGTAACGCATCCTTTTCATGGCGAATAATTAAATTTCACTTTTTCATACAATCCACAGAAATTCATTGTGCATTTTTTTTATACGTGCCATCACTTGCATATTGTTCATTCCTCACAGTTCTTATTTAAAAATGTTTGTGCATTTTTATTCATAGGTATTATCTGCCACATACTACACATAGATCGGCTCCCTTCTCATGCAATGCTATCACTCACTGAAGAAGATTGACTATTGATTTCTGTTGACTACAAAGCTTAGCAAAAATTGATTTTGTTGAAATACTTAAGTCGACCATAGACACTTTTAGTTTCACCTAAATTTCTATAGGTCGACGCAAAATCATTTGAAAACTTTCACTGTTTATATTACTTCATATACATTAAATGGAATCAGCAATAATTGTTTTTCTTTTGTTCTTCATAATTTTATATATGATTAATGCTAGCTATACCTTCATGTTTACGGGCCAAATAGTTTCAGATGTAACATTTAGATAAATAAAATTTAACATTATGTAAAACTGAAGCTATTAACAGTGAAGCAATACAATTCTACAAATTGTAACAAATATCTTAGAGACTAACCTTAACTTATATTTGTTTTTGCTGAAAGTTCTTGAAATTGTGAACACTTCAGGAACTTTCAGCAAATACTAAGATATTTGTTATAATTTGTAAAAATTAACATATTTAACACCAATTAATGCAGTATTAGTAAACATTAAATGTACATAATAAATATCAGCACGAATCAATGCCTGTCCATTTCTCAAGAATTATATAAATATCCTAGCATTCATTTTCCCTTGCACGATTTCAACAGTAAAATAATACACAAAACTAAAGATACAAGAAACCACCAAACTGTTGGCAGAAAATGCAAAATGTGTATACACATAGTTTACATACCATCCCAAAGCTCACGCCCAGTTCCAGAAAATATTGAAAGAGCACACATCCTTCTGGCACCCAAAAACCCATACTCCATCCAAAACCTACTACATTCCAACCTAAAGGATACCCCTTCCCAGCAACACAAAAATCAGGAATATTCCAATTTAACTGCAAAGACTACAACAAAACATCAAAAAAAAAAAAAAAAAAAAAAAGGGAACTGTAAAAGGAACATCTTAGGCATCTGCACGTAAACAAGAAGATAAATCAGCAGTAGCAGTACCTTTCAGCTAGAAAACAATGAAATTGATTGCAAAGCATCTCTAACTGTAAAAAACTAACAATCTGGAAGAACATTTTCATTTTGAAAAACAAAGGTCAGGTTTTCAACTTTGATTTACTTCAGAAAGAAATTTCTTGAAGAGACACCACAGGACAACATTAGTAGTAGCATAACCTCCAATAAAAGGACACAGCAGTTGGCATCAGGTTGATGAGGGCAACAGCTCATGAAATATGTTGTTTTACATAAGAGTAAGTGATGTAGTGTTGTTATTTATTTATGCCAACAAACTTACTGTTGGCGTTTTTAAACACACAAGCAATGTTTGAGAGGTAGAATTGGAACTGCAAAATTCAATGCCACAGCTGCCACATGTTTATGCATCATTCTACACAAAATGTCCAGCAAAATAGAGAAATTAGCTCTCACCAAGATTTGAACTCTTAAATGTGAGGTAAGACATGTAACCCCCAAACTACATGGGTGAGCTATTTTAGATTTTTACTCACTCAAAAATATCATCCCAATTATCAGTGCATGAGCAGAATAATGTTAACACAATCTGCATACTTTATATTACCTGTATTCTTCCATTAAATCATATTTCTCCCAAGGTGTGGCCAGTTGTGCTGCTCTGTCATAAAATCTCTGCGGCAGTCCTAAATCTTGTATCCCTTTCAAATTCATACGTTCATAACGTTGCAACCAAGGTCTTGGTTTTAGCTTAACCTGAAATAAGATACCAAGTTTTTCTGACCAATCTCACTTATAGAATAAAAGTAACATAATTTGTATATTGCTTGGGAAATAACAGTTTAGAGCAGATTGGAATGGAGAGAGGCTTTAGTTCCACAGTGTGGTATACCTGTTGACTCACTCACCAAATGAATAACAGGTGCTACTAACCAATACAAAGAATGTCCATTTGACTGATTACAATTGCTACAATATTGTCATGAACATGGCATAATAGCTTCTGCTGCCACTCTAAACACCTCCCTTTTAATTTTCATACAACAAAGCATATTTCACCATATAATGAAAAAACAGGCTATTAGCAGTGAAGCAATGTAAATCTATAAATGTAATAATAATTTAGCGATTATAAGCTTCACTTATCTTAGTATCTGCTGCGACTCCTTGAAATCGGTGGCACTGATGATACCAATGATAATTCATGAAACAGCAGTCTGTCTTTGATTTCAAGAACTTGCAGCAGATACCAAGATCAATAAAGTCTATAAGTTATTATTACATTTATAGATATATCACCATGTTTGAATCATTAAATTAATAATTTAAAACATGACTAAAATGTACATAACTACTTGCAATATGCAAGGAAAACTGTGCTGCTGTAGCCCAAATGTATATTACGCAGGATTGTGGAATAGCAAATAATTAAAGTGGGGAAAACAACTGGCACAATTTCAATAGAAGTGCATTTTATTGTTTAACAGCTACAGTAGAAAGTTAATTCATACTGTAGCATAGTATGGGATATATAAAATAATATAGTTATATACTTATTATGCCACTAGTACCATCTCAACTTGCTGTGTAAAGTCCGTAATTTGAAGATAGACTTAACACTAACAAAAGAAAGTTGTAGTGTTGAAATTTCTTTCATACAGACAAAAGGCATTTAAGAGTCATATACAAATTGATACTACAACATAATAAGGATTAATTGGCCATGTCCAATGACTTCAGGGAAGGGGTTTGGATGTTAAAATATAATTGTAAATAACATTGTTCATTGTGATTATGAAACACACTATTCACAAAAGAGCATGTTTTTCAATTGACTTACAGATTCAGCCTTTACCTAATTTGTTGAGTACCTGAGCAAAAAACTTCGGCTTGCTTGGTTAACTTCTTAACACAAACTGCACTGAATTAAGATCAATGATTCATGTGAATGATTGATTTTATATGGTGTCTTTGTGACAGGAATTGCATGTCAAAATTAAGGAAAGGATTTACACCAGTATTTAATATGCCAAGATGTTTCCACAAAATATCTGCAAATCTCATACATGCAATGTAACTACCAAAATTATATTTCTTGACTCGTCCCAAGGTTATTCAAATCGAAAAGAAATATGTCCAAGGTCGATCATAACCCCTCATAATCAATACGTTGGGATCGGTAACAATAGGTAGCCAATAAGTCATGGTTGCTATACATGAAACTAGGAAAAATAAAAAATTACCCTGATAGAGTACTAATGAATCACTACTATAATTGCCACCACGAATGAAAGTGGTTGTGCAGAAGACGAATAGTCAACATCACAGTCATGTGATTTCTAGCCAATCAGGCATAGTCTGTTCCAGAGCATGCGTGAGAGTGCTTGTCCATAATTTACCAGTGAAATTAAATAATTCCAAGCAATAAGTCCACTCCATTGCATGACAGTACCTTTGTTAAAAGAGTTCTGACAATGGCAGAAGCAAAAAAAAAAAAAAAAAAAAAAAAAAAAGAGTTGCACTATTCACAGTCAAGCCAGATGAATGACGCATAATGTGTACAAATACTTCCTGCAAAAGATGGGAAGCGGTTGCAACGCAGCACTTCCCCTATTACCCCTACCTGCGTGTTATATGTCACTTACCACCATCGTTCCTAACGCTACTCTAATGATATATGTGTCAATGTAGACGGATGCATATTCCTGTTGTGGAAAGTAAGGAGATTTTTTTAGCAATCCGACATTGGGTTATACTGTGAAGGATATCTAATTGAATACCACACGTACTTACTATGCACAATTATCTCGTGCATATTCCAAGATATTTACAAAAGAAGAGAGGATTTAACTTATATGAAAACATGAAGGCCTCAAATAGAATAGCTTCAGGACCTAAAAGTATTAAAACTTGTAAAAGAGTGAAGATGATTTGTTTTACTGTTACAAGTTCATCACAATGAAGTTGAATTAGTGGAAAATTTAAATATTTATTGGAAGTATAATAATCATTGTCCTTATTTATCTGCTTGACCCATTAAAGCCCTGAAGATAAGACTAATCACTGTAGTAATGCTCATTTAAAAATCTGCTACATCTTTAATTTTAACTTATTTGCAGGGTAATTCAACCAGATGACCTTGCTAACAAAAAAAAAGCTTTGTCATTTGCCCGGAATAGAAAGTGCAAAACAAAGCATTGCTTTTCTTCAGTTATTTAGTGTTGTATCATGAGGCATGATCACAAGGAATTCTCTCTTACCAATTGCAAAGTGTTTAACTTCTACTGTGTGTATGAATTATGAATTTGGTGGGCAGACAGTAAACCATGAATGAGTCACTGTGTTCTAAAAGGACAATCTTCCTTTAGATCTTTTAATAGGATAGGTGTTTACTTGACATCCAGTGGTTAACTAAATTTTTTTGGAGAGAGTTCATTCTGACTTAACATTATACATTCATGTTTACTAACCTTAACTTCATTAACTGGTACAGGAGCTCCTTCTGGGAGTACTTCAGGCTCCATATCTAAAGGAAATGTGCTGTATTCAGGCAAAGCATCCCTCAAATACAGAAGATCATCATCTAGCCTCTTCTCTAGTCTCAGCACTTCTATTTTCTGAATTGTTGGGTTATACATTTCATAAAACATTTCCACGCCTATTGCAAACAAACAAGAATATTTAAAATTTGCAATTTCTAGTTTCTAAGCTTAGGAAAGTGGAAAAGAACAGGTCATTATTAAATGAATGAATTTTAATTAAAATTTAAGTTGGTACATAAAACACCAAATACATCACATGCTTAGACTGCTCGGTTACATGACAACTGATGCCTGAAACTAGAGAAATTGTAAGAAAAATATGTTTTAGCTGTAGTTTTACTTAGTTCTGTAACCACCTTTTGGAATTTATTTATACACTAATTACTATGACACAATAATTTGCACTAAAATGTGCTTTTTACTTTCTCTACTGGTAAGTAGGGGAAGTATTGTATTTCACCCAAAAATTCAATGTCAAGATTTCACAGGAAATATATGTTTTGAGACCTCCTGAATCCAAAAAAAAAGCATTTTTAGAAAAAGGTCTGTGTGTGTGTGTCTGTGGACAGCATACCTCAAAAACGAAAAGTCGGTTAAAAACCAAAGTTGGTATTTAAGTTTAATGTCTTTCAAGGATGTGACAAGAAGATTTTGAAGAAAATAGCCCCACCCTAAACTACCCTTTACATGGAAAATTTTGACTTTCTTGAAAATGGCTCTAACGATTTTGATTAAAATGCCATATAAGGAAAATTGAAGCTATTAACAGTGAAGCAACAAGCTTTGAGAATGAGTTGGAGACAACTTGAAACTCGAGTCACTTTGTGCAAAAAGAACATGCAACATTACTAAGATAAGTGAAGTTTTTAGTTTCTAATTTGTTCTTACTTTAGAAAATGCCATATGTTTGAGATATTTTTTATGGCAAATGAAATGCATATCTTGAATTTTCTGGCTCTAGCCCCTGCAGTTCTATTTACTCTGGACGACTTTTGCAAAACTGGTAAACTGTTAGAGATAGACCAAATCATACTAAACAAAAAATGTAGATCTTGCTAAAATACACAATTTATGTCGAAATAAATTTTCTTATAGGGTGAACCATTCTGGAGATATTCCTTGTTATGTGTGTGAGTTTCGGAAAACTTAGAACTTTCGTCAAATGGATCATTGTTGTTCATTTTTTATATGTTAAGTGTGCAAAAACAACAGAATCTCAAAGCTTTAAAACATTTGACTATCGCACAAAGCCTACTGTATTCTAACATTCTCCTTGCACCTACAAGGAAATAACCAATAAGATAATTTGTACAAATGTTTATCTTAACTAACATGAAGAAGATATAGAAATAAGAGTTCGTAAGAATGGTTAGTACAAGAGTAGAGAAAGTCATGTGATTGCAGCACATTAGATTTTTAAATTTACTCTATGTTTGAGAAGTAGAATTGGAACACACGGCTTGTGTGTTTAAAAACACCAACAGTAAGTTTGTTGGCATAAATAAATAATTACTATATGTTACTTATTCAGTGTAAGCAACAACTAATTTGCTTCACTAAAGCAACTTAGGCAATTTCACTTATTATTTGCAGTTACCACATTTTGCAAATTCCTATAAAAGGAAAGTAAATGTAACTGAACATATTTTCATTACATATGTGTAGATTCTAATGACTTGACTAAATGCTGCTACTGTTACACAAAGGACCATATTTAACTTTGTACAGCAACAGGGATTCCCTTGGTGCTATAGCTGAAAACTGAAGTGAGCAATGCATTAAGGTAATTATTTTGGTAATGTTGCCCTATAAGGGCTCAGAGGGCATGTAATACAGGGTGCAAAAGCATGAAAAATTAAAGTAGCCAGCAGTAGCATCACATAATTTGCATGACATTGGAATTATGTAGTTTGCAATATGTATTAGATGAGAATGGAGGTAACTTCTGGCAATGTGTACATAGGTGATGTAGATACTAAGAAAGCAGAAATGCTCAAAATTGTGAATTTAAACAACTTGCACATTGTGCCATTTTAAATTACAATGAAACAAATTAATTCATGGATTGCATAACCTGAAATAACTATGAAATCATAAGCTCAAGCAGTTGTTCAGTACTTACATAGCCTTAAATGGGAATATATTTTGTAAATATATGTTTATAAAAGAAATACAAAGTTGTTGTTTAGAGCCATAAATCATATAACCTGAAATCATAAGCTCATGCAAATTGTGCAGTACCTAGATAACCTTAAATGGGAATATATTTCATAAATACATATTTATAAAAGAAATACAAAGTTGCATTTTAGAGGCATAAACTGCATTATCTGTATGACCTGAAATAAGTTGAAATCATAAGTTCATATAATTGTGTAATAGGTAAATAACCATGAAATATGAATATATTTCATAATGTAGTTTATGAAACAGATAAAGTTTTACAAGAGCTACATTTGACAGGTGATTGATGAATGGAATACCTTCCACGCTGGATTTTACTAGAACTCATGTTGCAAATTACTGGCGATTTCAACATTATTTGAAGTGCAGATGTCTATTAATAACTAAATGCTAAATGGAATGAGGAAGAAGAAAATCTTCACTTTGTAACACTTTTTGCTGTTACGCCTCCTTTTTTTCTGTAATTACTTTATAGTTTCTCTTCTGTTCCTCTGCGCTAAAACTGCACCATTATTTAGTCTGCACTTCTATTCCATTGTTTCAGTTTCAGATTGCACTTCCATTCCATTACCCATGTTCCTCTCTGGTTCATAGTTGCCAACTTCTTAGTTCACTATGTGGATGTGCATTTCTTCATGTCAAGTTGACATGGTTTAGCTAGATTGAACATCGCTAAGCCCGTATATGGCAACATTAACAGTTACTTTAAGCTCAAAAGTTTTTATCTTTTCATTCTCCACTTTAAAACATTAGAAACTCTCAGCATTTAAGTCATATACCATATGGGAGTGCTGCTGTTCTTGTTCTAAATTGAAAAATGGTTAGTTCATGTTTATCTTTGATTTTACCTTTTAGAAACTACTTTTAATCTTTCTTATTCAGGAACGTACATCTTTTCTCTGTGACCTTTTAAAATACGTATTTGGATCTACTAATATAAAAAATATTTAGAGGCTATAGGCTTCACTTATTTTTTTTTAATACATGGTGTTGTTGAATTAATTACTGACTCATATACATATATGGGTGTATATAGCTGAATGCTATAAAATTCAAAGCATATTAAAATTAATGTGCCTTCCATATTTCCTAGCATTAATTTCATTTCTTTAAACTAATTATTACTACCCACAAACCTTGATGGTCGATAACATTTCTCAAAGTGAAAGTAGCTCTCAAACCACATCCTGTCCGTTCAATGCAGATCCCAACAAATCGGCTAGTTTTCTCAGGTGCATGAGGATTTGCTACAGTGACAGCCATAATGGAACCTAAATTACAAACAGCAAATAAATGCTATGAATATTAAATATGTAATAAAGTACAAATAGGAAATTTGCTAATTATAATATACAGAGATATATTTAACAACTCTTTTTACCATCTCTACTATGTGTAATAAATAGGGGAGGTATTGTATTTCACTCAAAAATTTGATACTGAGATTTCAATGAGAATGTATGTTTTGAGACTCCCTGAATTCAAAGAGGAATTAAAAAAGTTTGATTTTATCAAAGGTGGCTCTAACAATTTTGATTAAAATACCATATGTTTAAGATATTTACATGACAAATGAAAGCTATATCTTGAATTTTCTAGGAATGTTTCTCAAAGTCCTCTTCATTCTGGATGACTTTCGCATAACTGGTAAACTATAAGAGATGCACAAAAGCTTACTACACAAAAATGTTAGAATACACATTTTCTGTCAAGTACTGTTTCTTTTTGTGGAATGAATAATTTTGGAAATATGTTGTTGTTGTTGTTTTCTAGTGCCTTGCATCTGGCAATGAAGCCATTAGCATTCGTGCTTTCCAATACTTTTGAACTGTAGTTTCTTCTGATCTTAATGCTTCACAGGTCTTCAAGTGGTCTTCATTCATTTCTGCTGGATCGTTACACAGGACACATATTGGTGAGGCTGAGATACCTATTCTGTAGAGATGACTTGCTAAGCAGTCATGATTTGTCAATAGTCGGAAGGCTGCAACAGCTGTTTTCCTTGGTCTCTGGGGGATTATATCTGGATTGGAAAGTAGTGTAATCCATTTTTTATCTTTGGCATTTGTTTCTATTTCTTGTAGATATGAATGACAAAAATTTTTAATGATCAAGCGTTTTATTGAGCAATATGAGAAATTGAATTTAGACTTTTGTTTTATTGTTGTGCCTTTCTTTGCAAGTGAGTCTGCAGCTTCGTTCCCCATGACTCCACAGTGTGCTGGAATCCATTGGAGATGAACAGTCTTATTAACTTTTTGTAGTTGTGTTAACATTTTGTAGCATTCTCTAATTTTTGTTGACTTCTTTGTAGTATTTGAACATATTCCCTGAATTGCAGCTTTAGAATCTGAAAGAATTACTGCCTTGTTAAATTTATTTAAGGGAAGATTTAATAATTGTCGGAGAGCAATGTATATAGCCTCTATTTCTCCATCATAATTTGTTGTCTCTCTGCCAACAGAATGATAAAAGGAAAAATGTGAACACGTAACTCCAGCTCCAGTAAGGTTTTCCTTCGAGGATCCATCAGTATATATGTGCAGCCATTCTTCTGTGGGATACCTAGTATTGATTGTTTCCAGAGCTAGAAGTTTTTGTATTTCTTTTGGTGTGTCTGATTTACTAATTTCCTCTATTAATTCCAAATTGAAGGTAAGTTGCAATAATTCCAATGGATTTTCTCTTATAAGTAGATTTTCTCTGGTGTTAGGAATGTTCAATTTGGATTTAATCTGTGTTACCTTTTCTAGGAAACTACTATGAGTTTTAAGGATTGAAGGGGGGAAATATTCCTTGTCTGAATTTTCCAATACTTGCACTTTTATCAAATGGGAAGTCATCATTCATTCTTTTTTGCCTCTTGGTCATGAAAAGAGATTGGAATGTCAAGGCCAGCACATAGCGACCAGCTTCAAAAGATTTGACTCGCTTAAAGCCTACTGTATTCCTGTGTTTCCCCTGCACCTAAAGAAAATTAGCAATAAAATAATTTCTATAAATGTTTATCTCAATTAACATGAAGTAGGTAGAGGAATAAGTGTTTTAAAAATAATTTGTGGAAGAGTAGATAAAGTCATGTGAGTGTGCACATCATATTTTTCCATCTCAGTGCCTGTTTTACCTTTTCTTCTCCTTTCAACCAATGGCTCTCAGTGATGCACCACTGATTAGACATAACGCTCCCCTCCCTGTACTACAGTTGTTTGTAGTGGGTGACTTACAATCGTAAGTACTTTATCTCCCAGGTTTAAATAACTTTTAGGTGGTAATTATTTTTTTATGCCAACTATCTTACTGCTGGTGTTTTTAAATACACACGCCATGTGTGGGCAATGTTTGAGAGGTAGAATGAGGACTGAAAAATTTAATGCCATCACCGGGATGTGAAACAGATCTTTTGCTTCAAGTGCGGCTGCTCTAACCACTGAGCTACAGTGGTAACTTGCCAGCATGACATTAAATTCCTCAACTGATTAATACCCTTGCGGTATTTATCTCAGATGGGAGATTCCCTAGTGGTTTAATAGGAAAATACAAATCGGTTGGGGAATTCAAAGTCATGCTGGCAAGTTGCCATGGTAGCTCAGCAGTTAGAGCAGTCCTTCGTGAAGCAGAAGATCCATGGTTCAAATCCCGGCTTGGAATGAATTTTTGAGTCCTGATTCTACCTCTCAAACATTGCCCATACATGGCTTGTGTGTTTAAGAACACCAGCAGTAAGTTGGTTGGCATAAAAAATAAGGTTTTACTCTACTGAATCGTGCAGACTGCCAAAATTGTTTACATACCTTTACTACAGTAGAACTCCTATCTGGATTGCCAATTATCCAGATTGCTTTCAGAGAAAAAGTATTGTATGACTACAACTACTTATTAAACCAACGAGTTAGTTCTGTTCAACAGTTATTACAGTACATAATTATAACATGTATCTTATAATGTTCTTCATAGTTATAAAATGAAGTGACACTTTATGTAAGTACAGTACTGTAGAAAATGTAAACAATATTTCTTTGTAATGATTAAATTAATGTTACAGTATACACCAATTTAGCCTTTCTTTTTTTCAGAAATTGCCTTTTACATGATTTATCCAATGATATTATCTGCAGTTCTACTGTATCTAGAAATATCAATGAATAGATAAATTGTAATTAAATTATGGAAACTTGCTTTCGGGTCAGAGGGTGAAATGAAATAAACTTTTCTTTCTCCAATACAGGCATAATATTGCTTACCAACATAGAATTCTGGTATATCTATATTTACTCTGCGACTCAACATATCCATTCTCTCCAATCTCTCACGGAGAGGGTTACGCCACTCAATTTTTGGATCAGGTAAAAATTCTGGATAGACGAATCTGCATTCTAGAGGAATTGCACTGGTCTGACCTGCTCTTTGTGATTTTTGTTCTGGGTCAGCTGCCTTGTTGGTGTCTAAATTTGTGGCAATTGATGAAGCAGATCTTGAACCTGAAAGGAAGTCATATTTTATTATTTTTCAAAAATAATTTTTTACAGAACATTTGAAAAGCTAGAGATTTCTTCCAGTCTGCTGGAGTTTAGAGGTCCAGATGTTTTGTCCACACTTGCGGTGGACATCATGTAGCGTGGTCTGAGTCTTCTCAGCGAAGGTTCAGTTATAACAGAATCAGTGACTGGAGGTGTCGTATTTATATCTGGGCCACTCACAGGGGATTGACTGGGCTTGAGCGGGAGGTGTGTGCTAGGCGTATCGGATGCCAGATTTTGTTCAGGGGCATCCAATACTTGAGCATAAAAAAGAAGTGCAAATGCAGAGAAATCGAGTAAACCATTCAGCAATCAGAGCAGAGAAGCCCCGCCCACCTAACACACACCTCCCACAGACCACCGCTTTTAAACCCGGAAGAAATCTATAGCTTTAATTCCGACTCTGACCGTGAAAACTTCCAACTTTTCATTTGGAAAGCTACTGCTGATCAATGAAGTATGACATGGAGGTCTCATAATACTGAAACAGAATCAAAACTGCAAAAGATGTTTGCTATCTAGTACCATGTATTTGATAAAGGACTTGATGATGCATCAGGTTGAGGATGGGAGCAAATGAGCTCCTGAAACATGTCCCGTTTTTAAAAAAGTAAGTGATGTGGTGTCAGTAATCTTCTTTTTCTAATGGCCTTCCTTCTGAAAACTTCTAGTTCATTTGGAATCTTGCTATCCAGCACAATTTGGCCAAGTTGGATGCTTCCTGTTGTCTGGGATCAAGTTTCCTGCAGTTGAGTAGGTGATCAGCATTCATTCTGATCCCTGCCTGTAGACAAAGTGTACACTCATTAGATGTGAAGATGTTTATTTTGCACAGGTGTGCTGCAAGACAGTCACGCCCTGTCTTTAGTCTGAATAATACCACTGCTTCGTTCCATGGTAAATGTTTATTTGTAGGCCATGCTGTTCGTATTTTAGCCCAATGTTTGTCCTTAATGTTTTCCTGGATTTTAGTTTTGCAGTCTTGCCAAGCCTTTCTATTCAGAATGTTTTAATTTCTTGGGCATCCAAAATTTCATGTTTTTAATAGAGTTGTTCCTGTTTTTGCAAGAGAATCAGCTATTTCATTGCCTCAGGTTCCTACATAAGCTGGAGTCCACTGTATTGAAATATGTTTGAATTTGTAAATTTGGATTAAGAGCTTCTTTATTTCTTGTATTGTGCTTGGTTTTGGTTTTTGTCTAGAACAGAGTGCTTATATTACTGCTTTTGAATGAACTAGTTTAACTGCCCTTTCATATGATCTTTGTTTATATGGAAATTGTGTGAGTGCAAATGCAATAGCTTGGCTCTCTACTTTGAATACTGTCTTATTTTGACCTATTGCAATATAATGACCAAAGAGTTCTCAGTAAACTGGCTCCAACATCTCCTTTTTCTGTTATAAGCGAGCCATCTGTGTAGACTCTCAGGCATGTTTCTGTAGCGTAGAGGTATTTTTTAGAGTGGCGCGTGACCTTGCTCGGATGTGCACGAGTGACATCACGCAAAGCGATGGTGGGGGTAAGTTTCCACCAACAGCCTGCTGGCTAGTGGGTTAGAAGTCGAAGAGATACTAACCAGACACCCCTTTTATCTTGCAATAGACAAGTGGACTCGACCATGAACTACTGCGCAACATTACGTCACACGCCACCTCTAAAAAATACCTCTGTACTTCTCATTGAGTTTCCATTGCCAACATTTTTAATATTACCTGTGAATTTTATTGACTGGTTGTATGAGAGCTGTATATCTTAATAAACATATTCTATTGGATTTTCTTGCAGTGGTGATTGCTTAGCCTCGGTTGGGATTCCGAATGTTTCCATATAGTTGGTGATTATGGATATTGGGTCTTTCTGAGTTTTAAGTTCTGCCATTGTCTTTGTGTTTGTCCATGATTGATCTTTTAGGAATTTTGTCCTTACAGTTTGTTCACCAGCTGAAGGTCCCTGACAGGAATGCAGCAAGCCACTACTCAGTAAGCAATTCCCGATAAACAATGATATGGCAAGCAGCAGTTCTGCTTCTAATCATGTTTAGGATAATGTTGCCAAACTAGGAATGCATATTCACGCCAGATTAAAGCAAAGAAATTGCTCAAAATAGCACAATTTAAATGTTATTTTCAGTTCATGCAGTATATTTAGTTTATAAAGTGTAAACAATGTTTTCAACTACTCCGTCTTTTTCCCACTGATCATTTTCTGCCTTTTCTATATTTTTAAAAAAGCACTGCCAGTATGTTTCAGTCTTATGATATATCCTTGAGCATTATATCGTGCAATTCCTGTAAGAATATGTCAGCTGTTGCATTTCTTTAAGTATTCATTTTACCTTGGTCCAATGGGATTGAGATCACACATGTATGGGGACAAGTAAATGACAGTGTGGCCCAATAAAACCAAAATAACCAATAATGTTATAACAATTGAGGAAGAATTCAGTCTTAACAACCTTTCATTCCCTTCTGCAGGTTCAAAGAATGAAGTACATATTTAAAATTCCGCTCAGTTAATAGTATAGTAATTGTTCCTGCAAGTACAGGTAATGAAAGTAATAGAAGAAAGACAGTAATACCTTTAAGAGCTTCTTTAGGTTTGTTTGATTCAAGCATCCTATAAAGATCTGTTTTACACATAGAAATACCACTCTGAACCCCTTTGTTCTACAACCACAATATCATAGCAGATTTCACAGCGCTCCTAGATGGAGGATTATCTACTTCTACATTACTTTTACCATTCTTTCCGACACAAAGTTTTATAACTGAAATTAAGAGAAACTAGCAGTGAGTAAACATAGCTGGCAACATGACCAGCAGAAAAGCGATTACACGGATGTTTACAAAACTAAGGTTACAATGTGTGGAATGTCATTCCCCTGCCCCTCATTTCCCTTAGACCATGAGGTGGTGAACAGACAGTACATATGTATTTACTGCTTGTATCATCATTTCTTATTCTATTAGTATATTACATGGTATAACTGTAGTGCTGTCAATGGAGTACTTTTGCCACTTCCAGTGATCAGTCTCAGTGCCCCATTTTGTATTGTATCTAGTTTCTTTTTAGTATTAGAGCTTGCTGTTATAGTTACTTCACTTCCGTACTTTAGGAGGGGGTTTTATATACATTTGGTAAGTTTTATTTAAAGCATCTTGAGAATTGCCCCATTTTGCTCCTGCTAGGGGTTTAAGTAGCTGTAATCCTACGGTAACCCACTTGTCCATTTGTTCAATATTTTTACCTCCCTTCATTTTGTTGTCTAAGATTACACCTAGATATCAGGTCCTCTCATTTTTTTTGAAGCAGGTTTCTGTTCAATTCCAGTTTGAAATCATAATTCTCATGTTGCATGGTGAAAAACTGTAAGTCATTTTTTTGTATTCACTATCATATGATCTTCCGTCTAATTCTGTAATGTTTTGAGAGCTTTGTTCATTTTCTCAGATGTGTAGTTTGGTTGGCATTATTCTTGACAGTTGTCCAAATAACCAAATCGTCAGCAAACTTCTGCATTTCATTCCCTTTATTTTTAGTATTTGTTTAGGAAGCTCTTCTTTCCCTGATTACCCTCCCCTTATGTAGAACTTATATCCCCTAGGACTTACAAGCCAGCCTAGGGTCAGACACCTGTCAGGGAGTAGAGGAACTTCTGGACCAAATAGAGTGAAGACCTGGAAGCAAGTGGTCAGCCAAGCACCAGGTATCATAGTGAGGAAGAAGATGATATGAAATGCAGGTGAATAGGATGATTGGAAGGGTGATAATGGGGCAATTGGTGGAATGAATGGCAGGGGAAACCAGAGAATCCGGAGAAAACCCACCCAGATGTCGCTTCATCCACCACAAACACCACATGCGGGTCCCACCTAGGTGGTAGGTGAACGGTCTAACCACTCAGCCATGGTGCCGCCGTTATACTTTCAGACTCAGGGAAGGATGAGGAATAATCCTGGCTGGAGAAAAATTCCTATCCCCCTGCCGGGAATCAAACCCGGGACCCCTTGCACATTGAACAGAGTTGGGCTACTTATTGCTCCTTGAGATAGCACTATTTTGATTTGTTTGTATTTGGATTCTGCATTGTTATATTTGGTGGAAATCCATCTCTGGCTCAGAAATCTTTTTAGCCACTTTACAGCATGTCCTGTGATTCCTATACCTATTAATTTTTAAACTAGCTTTTCTCTCCAGATGGTAGCATAAGCTCCATATACATGTAGCTAGTACGCTTTCTTTTCCGTTGAATGCTTCCTTTACTTCTTAGTCTTAGAATTTGTTAGATGTTGATCTATTTTCTCTAAAACCAGAGAACTTATTTTTTTCTAAATACAATTTTAACCTTGACAATAGCAGTTTTTCCTGTACTTTCACTATTACAGATTTTAGTGTGACTGGTCTGTAGGATGACAATAGTGTCAGTAATCTGGCTCACTTTTACTATCCAGAAATTCCTTGTGCATGCTGTCAACAATGGTTCAATGGCTCAGGTTGCAAAATATGAATTGCAAAACTCAGGTAACATCATATTAATAAATAACTGCCATAAACAATGAAATTACGATAGACAAAACTCTTGATAAAAGCTCTAGATCAAAGTAGGAAAGCTATAATAGGGTTTTGTGCTATGAAAATGTATACTCTGTGAAAAGAGGGAATAAGGATGAAACATATTTATATATACAAAAGTAACCATGCCAATCAGAAGATTTTGCCCATGTGGGGATAAGAGAGGGAAATCTGCTAGTTTGGCAAGATTTTCTGGGCTAACATTCACACATTCTACAGCTGTTTTGTCATCGCCTAACAGTTGACCCTCCTTTTTACTTTCTCTACTGGTAAGTAGGGGAAGTATTGTATTCCACCCAAAAATTAGATGTCGAGATTTCACCGGAAATACATGTTTTGAGGCCCCCTGAATCCAAAAAAAAAAGCATTTTTAGAAAAAGGTCAATGTGTCTGTCAGTCTGTGGACAGCATAACTCAAAAACGAAAAGTCGGTTAAAAACCAAAGTTGGTATTTAAGTTTAATGTCTTTCAAGGATGTGACACGAAGATTTTGAAGAAAATAGCCCCACCCTAAACTACCCTTTACATGGAAAATTTTTCGAAAATTTTGATTTTCTTGAAAATGGCTCTAACGATTTTGATTAAAATGTCATATGTTTGAGGTATTTTGATGACAAATGAAATGTATATCTTGAATTTTCTGGCTATAGCCCCTGTAGTTGAATTTACTCTGGACGACTTTTGCATAACTGGTAAACTGTTAGAGATAGACCAAATCATACTGTACAAAAAATGCAGATCTTGCTAAAATACACAATTTATGTCTCAATAAATTTTCTTGTAGGGTGAACCATTTCGGAGATATTCCTTGTTATGTGTGTGAGTTTCGGAAAGCTTAGAACTATCGTGAAATGGGTCATCGTTGTTCATTTTTTTATATGTTAAGTGTGCAAAGAGAATGGAATCTCAAAGCTTTAAAAGATTTGACTATCGCACACAAAGCCTACTGTATTCCAATATTCCCCTTGCACCTACAAGGAAATAAGCAATAAGATCATTTGTACAAATGTTTATTTTAACTAACACGAAGAAGATATAGGAATAAGAATTTGTAAGAATGGTTAGTACAAAAGTAGAGAAAGTCATGTGAGTGCAAGACATCAGATTTTTACATAACATGCCTCACCCTTGCTTTGCGGGTTAGGGCCCTGGTTGAGTCGTTATTCACTTACGGATGACAATGTTTATTACTCTCATGTTGGTAACTGTGCAGTAGCATAAACAAATAATAAGTTGCAAACCATTTGCCTTGCTGGATTAAAGAAATAAAAAAGGAAATAACAAATTTGAAAGAAATAAAATCCTAACTGATTAAAATGCATTTTATGAAACTGAAGAATATAAAAGAAAAAATGTAAACAGTGATTAACCTACAACTTATAGCTAAAACTGTAAACTAGTAGCTCTCTGCAACAGAAGTGGTGCCACAATTAAGATTGTACACATAGAAACAGTGCTAACATTAAGAGCTCTAACTGTAAACTAATGTAGTTTATTTCATTTGGTGAAACCTTGTAAAATTGTTACAACTGGTGAATAAAATATTCCTGAATGCATTTGCATTCATGGAACTCGTGAAAAAGGAGACAACAGATGGAACAGCCACTTTATTTTCTTCTACTGGGTGTGGTAGCTTGAAATGCATTTATTGAAAAGTTTAATTTTTTGCATTTATCGACTTCTGGAAAAATGTTCCTCAATTAGACAAGAATCCGGCCGACGCAAGGACTCCGAGGTGCTCTGTGCGCTCACTAACAATAGTATGCCTTGTTCTTAACGTTTGATTCAAAGGAAGGCGCTGATTTTGTACATAATAACCGTAATATATAAGTCGTTACATGATCAAAAGTTATTGGATGTCAATTTCGTTTGTAAATATTGCTAATAACTTTATTGTTTGGTCCCCTGTAACCCTACAGTTTCATGTGGCTGTACTTTTAATTTGTAACCAAGTATTTAATGACAAATGCTGAAATTAAAAATATCTGAATGCTCATGATTTAACAGTTGTTTGATCCTTCACACGTAATACGCAAAAATCATTTAAAAGTAGGGTTATTATGCCGAACCCATCCAAGTGTACCTACCACAGAACATGTACTTACCTTTCCATTCTGAGATACTTTGTTTTAAATTGAACGTGAAACATCTTCTCAAGAACACTAATCTCATTGTTACTATCTTTACATAGCATACACAATCACATGTTCATTATCCAATAATGCTTAACAGCTGGGCTGCTACCACGCTGCTACTAATCAACACAATCGGAAGGGCAACCCCTGCCAACCCCACTGAAAATTACGCCGACGCAATTACGGATATTTGTACGAAACCACGAAACGTAGGGTACAGGTATTATAGTATGGCATGCACCGCGGTGTGAGAGTTGTGGTCCTGCAATGTTATGGTTTTTCGACTTCGGCGATGGATCAAGAAGGCAGAGACAAATAGGTGAAATAAAAACAGTAATGAAAGTTAAATTTATCAGCACATGTGAAGCATACTTCATCATATTGTTTCGGTTAAAGTATTAAAATAAAAATGGCAGAGCAAATATTACTGGAATTGGAGTCAGCAGCACAAATAATGCTGGTAAGTGCATAGAGGAATACTTGCTTTTAGGTTAAAGTAGCCGAATACTATATTGAATATGAGTCACCTAAAACGCTAAACTATTTTTATTGTATTACTGATGCAAATATTGACTATAAGACCAATAATTACAACTTGTAAATGTCACATTACTTAAGAATTAAGTTCCCAAAGAAGTGAAAACCAAGTAGGTTCTAGGGGGCAATGACTTAGTTTACTCTGACACCAGAATTGAGTTCTAAATGTCTAGCAGTATAAAAACCAATATTTAATAGAATATGAGTAAACTTTTTAAATCTGCTCAAATTTACCTTAAACACAGATCCCAATATACCCAAATTCCTATTATAACATGTAAGATGTTTCCCTTATTTCTTTAAAATAAAAGTTTTGCAATATTGTTTCAAGTACCACTGCATACAATAGTTACTAAAGTAAGTGCTTCTCATGGATAATATCTATGCATAGAATAAGTCTAAAAATTAGTAGAGTTTGAATTTTTATCAAGTAATCTTATGCCCAATAAATACAGAGGCCTATGTATTTTATATAGAACAGGATATAGAAGAGTATACAATTCAGCTTTTACTAACAATTTTAGGTTGTATTATAATAAGTACATATCAAGTTCCGTCAGGAAACTTCGATAAATGCCTACAACAGAGAGGATTCTCCGAAGTGCCTGTTCTGAGCAAACAGAGTAACTACTTATAATATACAGATATTTTAGTGTAGATTATTTAATATCAAATGCAAGGAAACATCAGTCAAACTCGCTATGAGCTGTAGTCAACATGATTCATACAATCAATTTTCCCACCAAAATAATCTCCAGGATTAGATAGGAATTGACAATTGTAAATGAACAGTTTCTGCAATTATAAATGAGGAAGAAAATAGATTAAGTGAACCATATTCAGGGGTGGTAGGTGGGATGGAAATAAGGGTTAATGTCAAGTAGGTATTTTAAAAAACGAAAGTTAAGTGAGGAAAAGAAGTGAAAGTGATTTAGAGCTAAGAAGAAAGTGAATAAGTGAGGTGTAGGAAATTATTAATCAGGAAACACAAGAATGTGTGGGGGGGAATAAATTTTAGAATGGAATGGATAATCTAAAATAGTAATGTTCTTAGGGAAAAGAAAGCATAAGAAAATTTGGTGAAAATAAGCGAATCAAAAAGACGAAAGTTAAAGAGACAGGTTTGAACAAGGTTAATTAACTGTAGCCAAAGAATAAACAGCACATACAAAAAAATTATATGTAGAGAATCGCAAAGGGCTGTCCCATGACAGAGGGCCTAAAGTCCAAGTTTATGGGCAGCCCAACATGTGTATGCTTTGGTATTCAATAAATTCATATTCATTATACATAGATATTCAGATTATGCTGCATAAATTACCAGTTTTAATGGTATACAAATACAATTTATGACAAGAAACTACTATTGGAAGGTAATAGATATCACATTTACATCAGGCATTTACTTGGACACTATACTCTTCCACAGATAAGAAATACGCCTGAGGTAAATAAAAGTCAAAGATAGCTCCAAGCTTGTGGTTACAGTAAACGCTCATATTGGCCCCCTACTGCAATACTCAGCATAAAAATACAACATAGGCATGTATTTTCTTAGTTATTATTTTTAAAATGTGATTATGGATACATTTAACAATTCCGTTGCAATATACTACATTTTCATTGTTATTTGGAAACAAAAACCAATCAGTTTACTAAAATAACAGTTATCGCATATCAATTGCTTATGCTGTGCAGATGTTGCGCAGAGTAATACCAAAGTGTATTTTTTAAAGCAGATCCACAACAGAACAAGAATCTTGGGACTCTTATCTATGTGAAAGAAGGAGTGGAGATTTGAATTTAATTACAGTTCTTGTGCTTCTATGCTGAAATGATACAAATATGGTTTCCTGCTATGGCTAAAAACTAAACTCCTGGCGCAACAGCCCATGAAGGGCCAAGGCCTGCCACCCAGCCGCTGCATCCCCCACCTCTGCCCACTATAGGCATCATTGGTGGAGTGCAGTACTGGAGGGTGGGACATGGTCAGTGCCCCAAGCCCTCCCAGCCAGTTATGCAGCCTTCTCGACCTGGAGGCACTACTTCTCCATCAAGTAGCTCTTCAATTGGTTCCCCCGGGACCTAATGAGTAGTAATAGTTATTTTTACATATTTTCTGCAAAACTGCATGACATATCTCTTGATCATGTGAGCTTAGAATGACAGGGAATTTGAGGAATTTGCAAGTTACCTCTCATAAATTAGTACATTCTGTGGTTAATGAAGATTTTTTGCTGTACAATGTGTTCATTGTTCCTGGGAGTCCTTCAAAGATTAATGTTTTGTTTCCTTGACAAGTATATTGTTCGTGTGGTATATAATGCTTAATTACTGCATTGACTGTTACTTTTGTTGCAATGGTGTCATTCCAAACGTGACAAAGAACAACTTTTAAAATGCAAACAAAAACATGAACACCAAATTATTGTTGGAATCAGACGCAGGGAAGTAATTAATAAAAAATGCATAATAGAAAGGTGGAGTCAACTTGAACACTCTTAGTAGCTTCCTCGCTGCCTCGCCTATATGTTATGTAGAACATGTATCGTGAGTAAGAGCTAACATCCTCAGCTGTCCGTTGACTACTGAATCAACTCTCAAGTCATTTTATTGATAGCTTGGAATGTCCTCTGGTACTTGTTGATGTGCTTGATTAAGGGGTTGTCTGCTTCTGACAAATGGAACTTCGTAATCTGATTTTCAGATTTCTTTACATCCATTTTTCCAGTTCTTTAGGTTTCTAGACTGGCTTCAATAACTTGATATTTGTTCCTATTTCGTGGCTGTGTGTCCAGAAGTGTGAAGCAACTACTGATTTTTTGATATGTTTAAATGGATGCAAGGTCAGTGTTCCTGAAGCAGATGCTCATGTTTTCCTGACTACACCTACACTGGATTTTTACATTGGATCTGGTAGATTCCTGACTTTTTCTCCAGGGGTGTAGGATCAGATTTCTTGATTTAATGAGATCTTAATGTTGCATTATGCTACTCACATAACTTCTTTTTACTAAGGCAGTACAGTCCATGCAGAAAAATGTCTCCACAATGTACCTTTCTGATACTCCTGTGGCATCTGATACGCGCTTTTGAACTTTTTGAATTTTTTTGAAAAAATCTTCTAATGTAAGCAGTTCTTTGCCTTTAGCTTCTTTCTTCACGTACACCTATAGATTTGAAATAATTTCTCTACTCTGACTGTGTAATGTTTTGGTCCCTAATTTAGAACGTACAGGTGGCATAATTGATTTACCTATGATCAATGTCTCACAAATGCACCATATTCACTCTTTATCGCAAAGATCTATGTCTTCAACTGCATGCTGCACTAAAAAGCACCTGTGAATTAGCAAGGACTGTCCCTTTGTCAAAAACTGAAGGTTTAGTGAAACAATTTTCTTTCGAAGAAGAACATGTGTGTTGTATGGAAACATTAGTTTAAAATGGATATTTTAAAAACATCTTGAGGACGCTAATAGTGTACATATAATAGTGTCAGCTGTAGCAGTGTTCTCCTTACTGTACTGTTGTAACATTCATGGAACCTCAAGCAGTAGACAGTTGCCGTAGTGAAAGGTGTCAATTGTGTGAGGTTACGGTAGCTATCACTGCTGCCACACGAGTCTGCTGCACTGATTTGTTAGTAAGTTAATTACAACTGAACTATTAGATACTCCATTCTGATTTTTTCTGAGAATATTAAATAAACTTCAGTGTATTTTTGTTTTATTATCTAACTTTAAAAATTTAATTGTGTAAAATATATTAATAATAATATAATTTTCTAATAAATACCTCACAAAATACCCCAATTTATCTTTAATTTGAGCCAAAGACCAAGTAATTCGCTTGATTACAATCGGAGGTATGATTGATCAAAGGGTTAGGAGCATGCAATTTTTGGGACACTTCAAAAATTAATATCTGCCAAAATAATTTTTCTTTATAAAATGAAGAAACACGGGACAAATGTATTTCGTTTCTAAACACCAAAAATCTTTTCAAGAAAATCTGAGATATTAAGGTCAATTTTGCCATATTTTGTGCTATTTGACGTGGAATGACTCATATAGGAGACCTTGACATACCTCGTCTATGTAGCGAAAACAATTCTTTCATGATAGAACAGTGAGATGACATTGTGTAAAAGGTGAACAAAATGCAAAAGCAGATAGCACAGTAAACACTTTCAAGAGAATTTCAATAACTCTTGTCATTATATAATTATATTTTAGTGATGTGGTGAAGAAAAGCATGAGCTTAATGAGTGTAATAGTCATATAACAGAATTCTTGTTTCAGGCTCCACCATCAGTAGTTACTGGCGAACAGAGGCACTCTGCTGAAGTGATGTTCTTGAACTTCCGCAAAACTAAATCACCATATGCTTTGTGTAAACACATATTGGGTAAGATGGTATTTGGATGTCTTTTTTCTTGTTTTGTTGCTGTAAGTATGCATTACTGAAATTTGAAGGTAGAGCCGTTTTTATCACAAGACTTTATTTTCTTGAAATTGTAACTGAATTGTATTAATCTTTCTTGATTAACTGTATAATGCATTTAAGCTATGTTAGGATCAATCCATAAAATATAAGATTCTGAAAAAATGTGACAAAATTTAGTTTTAAAACTACTTTGTGCTATTATAATGTATTTGAAAGTATGGGATCTCTAACTTTGAGTCAGTGTTTAACATACTAACACCCAGTATTACCATATGGTAATGTGCATAACACATTCTTAAAGTTATTATTGTGCTTTCAAAAATTACATTGGAGGCTTGGTACTGATGCTAATCAGTCTGTAAAGAAACCATATTTACGACAATATAGTGTTCATTGTCGTGTTTGTTAAGATAATAAGGTGCTGATTGTTTGAAATCTGCTGTCGCTGAACGTGGAGCGGAAATGCACATCCATTTTGAATAAGTATATTTTTGTATGGTTAGAGTTATTTTGTGTATTGTTTTTTTTTGTACTATATTTGTATAGTGTAATATATATTCTCTGGGAGTTACAAGGTGATTCAGAGAGAAAAATGGCTTCCTGATTTCAACGTTACCACATGGCAAGGCTAGGTGAGTAAACTCAGTAAGACATGTATTTCATTATGTTGCATCAAGAAAGGGATTTCACTTTGTAGCAATTATTTTTTACTATCGCTCGTTGGTGTTGTAATATTATGCTATTGTATTCCCTGGCCTAGCTGCAATCGGTGAGTGTATAGAATCTTTTTAAATTCTATCTATCCCGGGTGTGGTACAGATGAACTGAGCAAAAAATAGTCTGGACTATAGGGAGGGTGTTCAAGAGTTTCCCAGTGCATGTCCGCCATTGTGTCCATTGTCAAATTGGCAGTGTGAGGCATAGCATTGTCTTGGAGAAGGATGACATCTCCGATGGGCATACGACGTCTTTTGCTTCAGTAGGCAGCTTTTACAGACCTTAAGGGGAGGCATCTGTGAAAATGACAAAAATCCACAATTTTTGTCACAATGATGTGAAAATTTGTATGTATGTGTGCCAAGGCATAACTAGAAGGTTTACCAAATTTCACTTTTCTATGTAAGATAGTTTTTGCAAAAAAAAAATTTTATTAGTTTTTTTGCTGCAATTTTAGGATAGTATAGCAAACGCTTCTTATAAAATATTATTTGTTATAAGTAAACTAAACTCTGGCCATATGTTTACCTAGATTATGTCTACAAAACCTGGTATTTTTATTTGGCTATGTCAAACAGTTTTGGAGAAAAAAAATATTGAATACCTCAATGTCCATTTTTTTTCAAATTATTAATAATTTTCAAAATAAAAATTCGATAACAATTAAACTACTCCATCTAGAGCATTTAAAATACCAAGTTTTATGAAGCAACTATCTAAAAACATGTGTGCAAAATTTAAAAGAAATCTATTAAGAACTGTATGAGAAGGTGCATTTTGAAGATTGAAAAATGTGAAAAAGTAGAAAGCAGAGAAAAATGACTTTAAAGTTTTAAGTATATGACAACATACATACGCCATGGGCATTTAAATCATGGCGTAACATCCTTTTAAATGGTGATGAGGAGTAAACGATGGTAGATTCTGAAAGTACAAGGTACAGACATAATTTTAAGGCAAAAAACGAAAAATCACATTTTTTGTCATTTTTGTCCAAATTTCACCGATGCCTCCCCTTAACAATTGGCAATAGTAAGCTGCAGTCACTGTATGTCAATCATGCAGAAAATCAACCAACTTCTGATACGATTTCTTCGACAGTGGAGCGGTGATCACCTTCAATAAGCTCTCGAACGGCACGGATGTTGTCATCTGTGAGACTTGACCTTGGGCGTCGAGCATGACTTTCGTTTTCCACAAATTCTCAGCCACCCTTAAATTGTCTGGCCCAAGTAAACTCTCGATTCTGTGACAGTGTAGTGTCCCCAAACTTGCCCTTAAACAAGTTAAAATCTCTGAAGGTTTAGCCCCTTCATTGGTTAGAAACTTGATAATAATGCGTTGTGCAACAGACAAAGGAACCTCTTGCTCACTCATGACTTTACTGACGCCAGAACCTAGCGAAGCAGCTAACAAAGCTAGTTCCCCCTCCCTAACACACCAACCTTCAACCCCCCCACTCCACTGCCCCGCTCTGAACTGCTTCCTCTGTAATATGCAATAATTACTGTTTATATTTGAATTACCCTCGTATTAGTGAAAATAGAATCCTTAAAGGATGCCCCCCGGTAAACAACTAGTATTTTCAAAAAAAAAGTCATGGGCATTTTGAGACTGCATTAGAGAAAAATGATGAATTGGTTTATGTCTGGTGGATGGATGACTCAGTAGTCATAATGATCTCTCCTTTACGTGGTGCTTAAAAGGTAGCTAAAATAAAGATATTTTCACAGCAGCTGCAGCGCAATATTATAGCTGTACTGATTCCTATCTGGAAACTTTAAAATATGTGTAACAGCAGATTTTCATGCAAGCTTACAATGAAAATGTTACAATTATAAACATGGATGAAGCTATTAATTAGTTCTTTTTTGCTTGTTTTCAGAAACTAGTACCGTAGACTATGTATTGTTTGAATCAGCAGGACTTCTTAAAGATGCTCTTATCAGGGAATGGTCTTTCTTGCAAGAAGCTGATCGTATTTCTCTCCAACAGTATTTGTTGCAATACATTATACAGAAGAGATTGCAGCCATTTGTACGTGAGAGAATATTGCAGGCAAGTGTGACTACTATGCACATAATCATTACCTGTGGCTTACAGGGTGGTGCAATAAAGGAGTTAAAAATTTGTGTTTACTATGGCATTCAACATATTTATGAAAATGTGCTGTAATCTTTTTATGCTTTTTGCATTTGTTCTTTCCTTTTTGTGTTTAAACAACAGTGGGTAATATGAATTGCAAATTAATAGAAATGTTTGTATGAACTCTTTTTTTGGCTAGCAACATGTTTATAATGCTTTCTCAGGGGTCCCCATTTAGGGGGGCGGTGCCGTGGCCGAGCACTTAGCGCGCTCGCCTACCACCTAGGCAGCCCGGGTTCAATCCCAGGGACCCGCATGTGGTATTCATGGTGGACGAAGCGGCGTCAGGGCAGGTTTTCTCCGGGTGCTCAGGTTTCCCCCGCCATCTCATTCCACCGGTGCTCCATCTTCATTCCATGTGCCATAAGTGTCACCGCCTGCGGTGCCATAGTAGTAAAAGTGGGTGTTAAACACTACAACAACAACCCATTTAGGGGATATGTGGATGGCGACCACAAGGTACCCAAGCTGAGCAGAGCATTACTTCCACTTACTGGTGTTTTGCTCTCACTGTAGCTTTTGTATCTGACTTTATTACCTTACCTTGATCATCTGTTGTTCTCTTCTGACCCCGATGCTATTAGGGTTCCCGAGGGCTAGGGAGTCTTTATTTTTCCAACCTTTCCACCTCTCTTATTTCTCTATAACCTAACCCCTAACATGCTGACCTGTCATGGCATGTAATACATCGGTGAATTTATTTTGATAATTCTCCTGGTCAGGTCACTGAGACTCGTAAACCAACGACAGGTGTGGTCCTCCAGATATTCTGGGGGTTGTGAGAGAGCAATGTAACTGCCAAAACATAAAAATATGATGCTCTCTAAAAAGCGGTTACTATTACTGCTAATTCTCTTCAATATCAAATTATGAAATATGACTCAAGGGGTAAAATGTTCCAGAGTTAAAATAGTACCCCATTTGGATCTCCAGGCAGGAACTACTCCTCGAGAACCAAACATTATATTAATAGATCTAACATCAGAATTCTTCAATGGAACGCAGGTGGTCTCACAAACAAAAAGAATAGAGCTCAATAAAATTGTATTTGACAATAACAGATATATTTTTCATTCAAGAAGCAAATCTAACAAATGATCGATTTAAATACTTCAATTTTGCTGGATTTTAACTGAACCTATTACCCAAAAATAGACAGATAAGTAGTGGAATATTAGTTGCAGTCAAAAAGGATATTAAATCCTCCTTCGAAATTGTTAAAGAAATGGATGGACAACACAGGTAAAGCTGCATTAATAAACCTAAGTTTTTGGGGTAACAAAACACATCTACATTTATACAGTATTTACAGTCCTCCCAGGAATGAACCAGATCTCTCACTTATTGACCAATTAAATAAAACAATCATAATTGGGGATTTCAATGCCTATTACAAAAGATGGGTTTATGAAAAAGTGGATTCTACAGGGAAGATAGTGGAAGAATTTTTGAATACCACAGCTTTTGAACTGATTTATAATAAAGAAGATCCCACAACCTTTAAACATTACTCTGGAGCAGGCAGTAACCCAGGCCTCTTGTTAGCTACAACAGATATTGTTCCAAAGATTAAAAAACAACTTATAGAAGACCCAAGTTCTGGTCACAGAGCAGTAATTGCCGATATAAAACTAGATAATACAAATGTCAGTCAACATCTCAGGATTCTGTATTGGAACTTCAAAAAAGCAGATTGGAATAAATATGAAACTGAACTGGAAAATAAATTTAAAGAACACACAAACTCACAGCTGCATGACCAACCAGATCATATGAACAAAAATTTCTGTGAAGTCATCCTAGAAACTGCAAAAAAACATATACCTAGTGGAAGAATAAAAAACTTTAAACCCTTTTGGAACCCCCAGTTAGAAGAACTGAGTCAGCAAAGGGATATAGCTAGAAATACAGCTGAACAAACAAAAAACATGTTGGATACACAAATATGGCGAAAGAAATTTAATTCACCAGAAAAAGAAATTAATACAGCTAAAAAGAATCACTTTAATAATTTCTTAGAAAAAACGGATTATAGAACAGATGGTAACAAAGCCCATAAGTTCATAGAAATATAAAGGACAGGGAAGATAAAAATAGCACACCTATCATACACAACAATAAAATATTAACAAATGATGCAGTCATAGCCGAAACATTCAATAAATTTTATGCTAATTCACATACAATAACAAGAAATAATAAAAAAGGAACGTAAATAATTTAAGAAAGATTTGAAACAAGAAAGAGAATGTGATCCTAACATTCAATTCAATATCTTTTTTTCAAAATTTAATATGCAAGAACTGAACATTGCAATAAATAATCTAAAAAACAAGAAGTCTCCTGGACGAGATCAGATACATCCATAGTTCATAAAAAACTGTGGAAAAAACACAAAACAACTACTACTAAAGCTCACAATACATCCTGGAAAACCACTGTACCTGCCGAATGGCGAAAAGCAATAATTGTCCCACCCTTGAAGAAAGATAAAACAGTATCAGAAATAAAAAATTATAGACCAATAGCTCTTAATAGCGTACTAGCAAAAGTGATGGAAAGAATGGTGTCAAATAGGTTAAATTGGTTTCTAGAATAAAAAATTTAAATTTCCCCATGTCAAGCTGGATTCAGAGAGCTCCACTCTACAAATAAACAAGTCTTACTTCTCAGTCAAGAAATCAAAGACTCCATCAATAGAAGAGAAGATAATGTATCAGTTTTTATTGATTTCCAAAGTGCATATAATTAATTCTATATGCAGAACAAAACTACTAAAGAAAGTAAAAAAAATAGGGACAGAAGGTTCAATGTTTTCATGGCTATGTCATTTCCTAACTCAATGCTTTATTGCTACCAGATATGGAAGGAATATATCTGAATGTTAACAAATACATCATGGCTTACCACAAGGCGCAGTGCTCAGCACAACACCTCTTAATATATTTATTAACGATCTGCCACAAAAAATACAAGAATCAGGTGTGAAGTTGATGACTTAGTAATGTGGACTTCAAAACCAAAAAAAAAACAAAAGTACAGAACTAGAAAAAACCATGTAACAATCCTTAACCTCTTGAGCGATGGCCATTTAAAACGTCTGCGATCCGAGAATTGCTAGCATTTAAATTGTTAAATGCGCTAAAAGTGCTTCGTATATACACAGCTGTTTTTTGTGTAAATATTAAGTTATTTTAATGAAACAAAAACTAGTATAAAACTCGTTATATGCAGTATACATGTACGTCATCAGCAAAGTTGAGTTGCATTTACAAAACGTTGAAATGGCACTATTTTGTTTCACTGTGGTGAAAAGTTAACTTTGCTCTGTCGAACGCATCTAATATAAGTTCTCTGAAAGAAACAGTAGTCGACCCATTTTATGTGTGGCTTATGCGTCAGCACAAACAAAGGCATAATGTGACATAAAGCACTAGCGTATGCATGGTCTCTGAGTCATCAGAATAGATCATGTTTTCAACTTATGCTTACGCGTGTTTCGTAACTTAGTAGACTCCGTTTCTTTCTTTGTTGAAATATATACATATACTTTCCTGCTTGTAGCTGAAGGGAGAAGTGGTATAAAACGGTATTTTTGTACTAACTGGATATAACCATATACAATTGTTTGGTAATTTGGAGAGCTCTAAACCCACACAAGACAATGACCTACCTGGACTTCCGACTATCAATAGCTCGCAGCCTAATTGAATAATACCACGTTGGGGGTAGAAAATCCAGAACCCCTGCACCCTTCAGACTTCAAGGAAAACATCCTAAAAGGATACCACCAACAGCAAAGAAGTCCCGCCCATTCTTGAAAGTGTTTCATGTACCCTTGTGTATTTATCCCTGTTTTGAGGCATATCACTGCACAAGGAACATATAAAGGTAAGCCAGTAAAGTATATAGACTTTACTTAAATGTTTCATAAAGGGAAAATTAAAATAAGTTGAGTTAGATAAGGGATAAATGAGGGTTAAATGCACAAAAGCACAGGACGTGTATACACACCCATAATGCCTATCCGTCATTTTAAATGGACGTGATTTCATGTCCATATCGCTGAAGAGGTTAACCAACTTACAAAAGTGGACCAAAAAAAATTTAATGTCTGTTAATACAAGAAAATCAAACTACCAAATCTTTTCACTAAGAAAAAAACCATTAAAAATAAAACTAAATTTTGAGGGTCAAATATTAACAGAAACAAAGGAAGTAAAGTATGCATATGATGTATGATAGCAAACTTACATGGACCAAACAAATAGAAAATGTAATACAAAGAGCACAAAGGCACCTTTCATTGTTAAAATGTCTAACAGGAATGAAGTGGGGATGTCCCAGAGCAACTCTTAACACAACATAGAATGTATATATAAAGCCATTATTTACTTACTGCACTAAATTCTTGTAACAGCAAACACAAAAAAGATTCAAATCTTTCAAAAGCAAAGTCCGAGACTAATTACAGGTGCTATCAAAACCACACCAATTCCAGCTATGGAAACACTAGCCAACCAATACCCCATTGAATATGAAATAGAAAAACCGGCTCTTATTCAACACAAAAAGTTGATCAGACTCCCATTCGATACATGGCACAAGAGAAATTTTACACATACACTAAAGACTCAGGAGAGCTTCCCCTCCAAAATTCAAGACATCAAGAAGAATGTATACCTTCCTAATTCAAAGGAAAACTTCATATGTAAAGTCAATCCGACACAACATTAGACATTGCATATTATTTACACCTGACACAAGAAGTTAAGAAAAGTGATACTCCAACTAGTGTTCTAAAATTATTGGCATTAGAGACAATCCATACTAGATTTCCAGAACACGAATGACTCCACATTTATACTGATGGATCATTGATATCAAACCGAGATGGAGCAGGGGCTGGAGTCACATGTCACCTCTTTTCCTATTACAAATCTTTAAGTTATGGAACTACAAACTTAAATGGAGAAATTGAAGCAATTTGAATTACCCTACAAAATCTTTTGTATAGAATTTCACATTTTCATCAAGCAGTTATTCTCTCAGATTCCAGTGCAACAATTATAGTGATTACTTCCAAGTTGTCACCAAAAAACCAAACAATTATAAAATGTTGAAAAATCCTTACCCATCTAACCGCACTTCAAAAACACCTAGTCTTCCAATGGATACCAGCTCACAGTGGACTGAGTAGTAATGAGAAAGCTGATTTTCTTGCCAAAAAGGGTACCGGCAGTGTACAAAAATTTGTAGTTAATCTACCATTTTATCCAGCTAAAAGATTAGTCAACTCTGAATTCAAAAAAGTTATTGCAAAATATTACTATGAAAAATCAAAAAATAAAAGATGGGAACTACCAAACATTCCAACAGTAATTCCTGAGTATCCTCAAAAAACGGGAGTTGCAACCTTCAGGTTGATTACAGGACATGATTGTCTGGCAAAACATTTAAATAGAATTGGGATATATTCTTCACCACTCTGTCCTCTATGTGATCTGCAAGAGGAAATGGACCGAGACCACCTTCAAATATGCCCGGCCACTTCTAGCACCCCATCCATCAGTGAAAAATATTGGAGAGCAAGAGGATTAAAGACTTCATTATCAGAAATCCAGCATTAACCAACTACAGCATATTTATAATGCTCCTTCTGTAATGACTAACAATTTTTCCTTTTGTTCTTCGTTAGACACTGTAAAAACATTTTTAACAAGTGTGTGAAGTTAATCTCTCAGGGCAAACATTCTGAAGTGACATATCAGTTCTCCAGCAGTGCAAAGAGAAATGTTTTATAGATCAAGAGTGTCATGGACAGTTTAAAGAAGCTACTTAACTTTTTTTTCAATATCCTGAAGAACTTTTCTGGTACCTTATTCAAATGCAGATTTTGTGTTGCAGGTGATAGCCATAATGGTGAAGCGTGGAAGTGTTGAAGACCTTGGTGAGCGTCGTGGCCAAATATTAAGTGATGTAGAGCGCTTAATTTCAAGTGGTGATCCTTCAACGGTAAGAAGAATTTCATTTGATTACTTACTGACTGCGTGTATTGTGTCTTATGAGTATGGTTTGTAAAGAGCTTTAGCTGAACATTGGTTTTACTCACCTGCATATAGCTTAGCACTAATAAATAAATAAGTTAATTAATTAAGAAATCAATCAATCTTAATAACTCCCAAGCACCTGATCAAGACCTGATATCCTATGGATAGTGTGTCTATTTCTCATATCTTTGCGGCAAGAACAGGAAGATAAATTTTACCTCTTGTTTTAGTGTTTTCATTTCCTGCAAGCCTAAGACAATGAATACTCATTCATGCATAAGTGACTTAATTTTCTTAACTTGTAGTCATGCTTTAAAGAAACAAATTGTCCTTTCTAATGTGGATATGTTTTTGAAAATTAAAGCTTATATAATATTACAATATTTTTGTAAATGTAATATAAATATAATGCTGATACATTCCTTTTTCATTCTGATTTAAAATATTTGACTTGCAGCAAGTTCTCGGATGTAATATTATCTCAGCTTTAATGCAAGAATATGCAACTACAGTAAAATCATCAGATGTTGGACTTACCTGGGAAACACATTTTAAAGCTAAAAAGCTGTTTGAGGTATGTAAGAAATTAATTATTAAGCTATTTCATTGCATTATTTCATCCTCATGTGTAGTATAGAGAATGTTTCATAGTTTTATAATGCTTATTCTACACATAGAACAAATATTTTCACAAAGTCTTAAGTTTACAATATTAAAGAAAATAAAATGTTCTGGTTGCTATGATCTGTAATAAATTGAGACAGGATATTATAAGACCCCAAAAGAAAATTGTTTATGTGAATATTTGTTAAGAGTGTAATTTGTTTTTGGTGTTGGTGCGAGTTGGTTGAATGACAAAAACGTGTTACTACTGTTCATTGTTACAAACAATTAAGTTTGTTTAAAGACGTCATAAATATTCCCATATTTAATTTTAATATATATGTATAAATAAAAGAATTATATGTGTTCAATATTAAAAGCGAAGGGCGAATAGCTAAAGATCGCTTCCCTAACAATACAGGAACTATTTGATGAATGCATACGCGGATGTACACAAAAAGAAGGTAGCATCATGTGAAGAGGCGCCAATTGTTTAGTGAATAGCGTCCGTGTGCTTGATATGGGAAGACGTGTTTTTATAGTGCTCTTGGATGTGAGTAGAAAATTGACTAAACTTTCATGAAGCATTTGTTCTAAAGTTGTTAAAAAACTGGAAAGACTATCAATATAATATAGATTAGTGCGACGAAAGGTTATTTAAGTGTAAAGCCGAGAAAAAGTGTTAATAAAGTAATATAGTGAAATAAACGTCAAGTGTTTGTTCATTCCATTTAGTACCACGACCTGGGGTGGAAAAGGAGTCTCATAGCTCAGCACATTTATTATTAATATTATAAAAACAGCACCAAAATGTAATGTTTAATATCTTAATATTTTGCCAATTGTTGGTTCTTACATATGATTGGCTGCACAATGTCAGGGAAGATAGGGTCAGAGGTTTTGAAATATTGTTTTAGCTGCTTTTCTTATCCCCCATATTTTCATCACATTAAACTAAAAGTTGTATTTTTTATTATACATAATAATTTATGTATAAATGATTATACGTAGAAGTATATATACTTTTCCCTTGCTGCACAAAACTGTCCCTCTCAAACAGACTTTTCTTAAGTGTCTACTCTACTTCTCCTAAAGCAAAACAACAAAAAACTATATGAGTGGACTGCTGCATTCACTTTGCTTTCACAGCCTCATGCATAGACACTTTGCTACATAGCATACTTAGTAGTGCTCAAAATGGTGCTGAACCTACACACTCTATTAAGAAGTCAATACATTGCTCGAATGAAAGATTTTTATCCAAAATTGAACATTATCAATACTAGTATTAGTTAATTTTATAATTAAAGTGTTATCTGCATTATCCCTTCCATACTTAACATGTATCAATTTGGTTTTATCAATATTCATTTTAAATTATTTTGTTCCAAATACACAGAAGTGTCTATTGATTTATTATTAATTGGATTTTCCGAGTGATTTACAGAATGATGCCAGTAACGTAAAGTCGATTTGTTAAATAAGGTCTTAATAGGTTATGCATATTATCCCTGATACCATAATTTACTAATTTGTTCAGTAATAACTTAAAAGTCACACTATCAAATGCTTTAGAAAGATCAATGAAAAGCCCAGCAGCTTTTTACTTTCTCTACTGGTAAGTAGGGGAAGTATTGCATTCCACCCAAAAATTTGATGTCGAGATTTCACCGAAAATATGTCTTTTGAGACCCCCTGAATAGAAAATAAGCAATTTTAGAAAAAGGTCTGTGTGTGTGTCTGTAGGTGTGTGGACAACATAACTCAAAAACAAAAAGTCGGTTAAAAACCAAAGTTGGGATTTAAGTTTAATGTCTTCCAAGGATGCGACACGAAGATTTTGAAGAAAATAGCCCCACCCTAAACTACCTTTTACATTGAACATTTTTTGAAAATTTTGATTTTCTTGAAAATGGCTCTAACAATTTTGATTAAAATGTCATATGTTTGAGATATTTTTATGACAAATGAAATGTATATCTTGAATTTTCTGGCTATAGCCCCTGTAGTCGTATTTACTCTGGACGACTTTTGCATAACTGGTAAACCGTTAGAGATAAACCAAATTATACTATACTAAAAAATGTGTTGTTGTTGTTGTTTTCTAGTGCCTTGCATCTTTTTTCAATTCAATTTTATTGCAATTCAATATGGTGTAATACACGATTGAATCCAGTCAATAGTAAGCAAGTACATATGAGTAGCAAAGACGTTAATAATAAACAATAACAATAATAATGATAATAATAGTAATATACAAAGAACTGATTAACCAAGTAGTAGAGACTATGCACAATGAACTATTTACAGTATGTACAATTTATAATTAAATTTATACAACTTATAGAATATAAATACAAAACTAGTGCTGTCAATGCAATATTACAAGCTAGTTATTATCTACTATTACAGAATTTATTTACACAGATATTCATCAGTACTGTAAAACGATTTACTAATCAGGAACTGTTTTAACAGTTGTTTAAATTTATTTAAATTATTATTGTGCCATTTCTTTATTTCTTCTGGTAGTCCATTATAAAATTTTATTCCAGTAAAACTAGGCATCTTTTCATACAAATGTAATCTGTGACTAGGAATAGCATAGTCATTTTTATGTCTGGTATTGTATCTATGAACATCAGAGTTGGTTAGTGACAAAGAGTTGTACTTTATAAAATGTAGAATGGTTTTGTAAATATATAAGCTTGGTAGGGTTAAAATATTTAATTGCTTAAAGGTATTTCTGCATGGCTCATTGAAATTTAGTTTGCCTAAGTATCGAACTGCCCTTTTTTGTAAAATAAATATTTTACCAAAATTTGCTTTAGATGTGGTGCCCCATAGTTCAATTGCATAAGCCATATGCGAGTGAATAAGGGAGTAGTATATAGCTATCGCTGCTTCAATTGGAATAAATTTATTTAAATATTTCAGAACAAATAGATTTTTGCTGATAATTGATCCCAGTTTTTGTATGTGTCCAGCATAGGTAAGTGATTTGTCTATATTTAATCCAAGAAGATTTACAGAGTTGACGCTATGGACCACATTGTCGTTTATGGAAAGTTGTAATGATGGCCCAACTGTTTTAAATCCAAAGGTAATTAATTCACATTTAGCTGCATTTACATACATATTTAGGCTACTGAAGTATGTAACTATAGTATTTACAGTATCATCGAGACTTCTATTCAGTGCACACAAATTTTTATTACAGTCTAAAATGGTTGTATCATCAGCATATTGTACTAGTCCGATATTATCTGATATAATTTCATTTATGTCATGAATATAAAGAATAAATAATAAAGGTCCTAATATAGATCCCTGTGGTACTCCATAAGTTAGATCCTGCATCTGTGAATGGTGTTCATTGTTTTCTGCATTTATGGTCACAAGTTGTTTTCTATTTGACATAAAGGATTTTATTAGCTTATTTGCTATACCTCTAATGCCTGGCAATGAAGCCATTAGCATTCGTGCTTTCCAATACTTTTGAACTGTAGTTTCTTCTGATCTTAATGTTTCACAGGTCTTCAAGTGTTCTTCATTCATTTCTGCTGGAACGTTACACAGGACACATATTGGTGAGGCTGAGATACCTATTCTGTAGAGATGACTTGCCAAGCAGTCATGATTTGTCAATAGTCAGAAGGCTGCAACAGCTGTTTTCCTTGGTCTCTGGGGGATTATATCTGGATTGGAAAGTAGTGTAATCCATTTTTTATCTTTGGCATTTGTTTCTATTTCTTATAGGTATGAATGACAAAAATTTTTAATGATCAAGCGTTTTATTGAGGAATATGAGAAATTGAATTTAGACTTTTGTTTTATTGTTGTGCCTTTCTTTGCAAGTGAGTCTGCAGCTTCGTTCCCCATGACTCCACAGTGTGCTGGAATCCATTGGAGATGAACAGTCTTATTAACTTTTTGGAGTTGTGTTAACATTTTGTAGCATTCTCTAATTTTTGTTGACTTCTTTGTAGTATTTGAACATATTCCCTGAATTGCAGCTTTAGAATCCGAAAGAATTACTGCCTTGTTAAATTTATTTAAGGAAAGATTTAATAATTGTCGGAGAGCAATGTATATAGCCTCTATTTCTCCATCATAATTTGTTGTGTCTCTGCCAACAGAATGATAAAAGGAAAAATGTGAACATGTAACTCCGGCTCCAGTAAGGTTTTCCGTGGAGGATCCATCAGTATATATGTGCAGCCATTCTTCTGTGGGATACCTAGTATTGATTGTTTCCAGAGCTAGAAGTTTTTGTATTTCTTTTGGTGTGTCTGATTTACTTATTTCCTCTATTAATTCCAAATTGAAGGTAGGTTGCAATAATTCCAATGGATTTTCTCTAATAAGTAGATTTTCTCTGGTGTTAGGAATGTTCAATTTGGATTTAATCTGTGTTACCTTTTCTAGGAAACTACTATGAGTTTTAAGGATTGAAGGGGGGAGGTTCTCTTCTGTCCATTTAGAGTTTGGCAGTCGTAACATTTTCTCGTGTTGGAGCAATGCTTGTTCTTCTATTTTTGTTGTTATTGATGGGGTCCGTGTTAAGGCAAGCATGGCATCAATAGGTGTGGATTTAACTGCTCCAGTGATTAGGCGAAGAGCCTGATTTTGTATTTGTTCAAGTTTATTGATGTTAGCATTTGCTGCTGTTATTAAAGCTTCAGAACAGTACAAGAGGTTTGGTTTAATATACATTTTGTATGTTGTGTTAAGGACTCTCCTTGAGCAGCCCATACTAAAAAATGTAGATCTTGCTAAAATACACAATTTATGTCCAAATAAATTTTCTTGTAAGGTGAACCATTTTGGAGATATTCCTTGTTATGTGCGTGAGTTTCGGAAAACTGTAACTTTCATGAAATGAATCATCGTTCATTTTTTTTTATGTTAAGTGTGCAAAGACAACAGAATCTCAAAGCTTTAAAACATTTGACTATCGCACAAAGCCTTCTGTATTCCCATATTTCCCTTTTATCTACAAGGAAATAAGCAATAAGATAATTTGTACAAATGTTTATCTTAACTAACACGAAGAAGATATAGGAATAAGAGTTTGTAAGAATGGTTAGTGCAAGAGTAGAGAAAGTCATGTGAGTGCAACACATCAGATTTTTTTTTTCAGATTCAGATTTATTCACCCATGTAACAAAAAAATTTTACAAGGTTTGTCAAGATGTACAATACTTAAAACATATATTTAACTTTTTATTTACAGGAGAGGTATTATTTAACATGTGCAAAAATTCTTGTTTATATTCTTCTACTGAATAGAAGACATTTTTGATCAGATAGGCTTTAATTTCATTTATCATTTTCCTTCTTCATTTATGGCTTTAATTATGCAAGGTAAGTGGTTACATAGATCCTTTGCATTACTTTCAATACATTCATTTTCTAGTGAACCTCTTAATCTAATTCTAAAATAATGTTGTTTACTTTTTGTGTTGTGGTCGTGAATGTTCACATTTTGACCTTCTTTGTGGGTCCTGATTACGAATTTAAGACATTCATATATATTCAAGCAGGGGAAGGTTAATAAATTTACGATCCTTATCGCTCTTTTCTGTAATCTGAATATTTTGAGTACATGTTTCTTTTTTGCTGATCCCCATAATATAAGCCCATTGTGCGAATGTATGAATGCATAATGTACTTGTACTACACAAGTGTCGTCCACTCTCACAACCCCCAGAATGTCTGGAGCACTACACATGTTATTGGTTTACGGATCTCATAGAACTGACTGGGAGAGTTATCAAAATAGATTGACCAACCATATCCTCTGATTACTAATCAGAGGACACAGTACATGCCATGACAGGTCAGCATGTTACGGGTTAACAGGTTATAGAGAAATTAGAGAAGCGCAAATGTTGGAAAAACAAGACTCCCTAGCCCTCGGGTACCCTAATAACATCAGGGTTGGAAGGGAACACGAGTTGACCAAGGTGAGGTGATGTTTTCTGCGTAAGCCCCCTTGGAATGATTAATTGCAAAATTTTAGGGACAGCGGAAAGGCCTCCTAAAGTTATAAATAGTGATTATAGTTGGCAAAAATTTATGTTCAATTGTCTGCTTGTTCAACAGCTTGGATGCGTCATGTGGAAATCGCGAAGTCTACGTATAATTTGAAAAGTTATCGGCATATAGAGTTTTATTGGAAGAACATTTTGTTGTAAAAGTTAACAGGATTAACAACGCTGACAACAAACATGTAGATTGTGAGGTGAGATAAAAATAGAAGATTACGAACTCACAAATATACGTAGTTCGTGTTCGGGTAGTGTGAATCCCTTAGTGCTTTAGAGAAAGGACACCAATCCAGAATATTTGTGTTACTTATTTGTGATATAAAGGAACAATAAACAAGTTTTTAATGAGGAAACGGAATATAATCATTCTTGTAAAGTGTAGATCTGTACCGCGCCCTGAGATACATCAAGAAAGTTGATAAAAATATTTGAGTTTCATAGCTACAAAGTGGTGATTATGCGGGGCAAATGGACCAATATTTAAAGAATCATCACAATTGTGGAACTTCCCCTCCCACCAGCACATAAATAAATATCGTCCCAAAGATGTGGTCATAAGGTCATAAGATAGAAAAGCTACAGTGAGGAGCAAAACATCAGTAAGTGGAAGTAATGTTCTGCTCAACTTGGGTACCTTGTGGTTGCCATCCACATATCCCCTAGACGGGGACGCCTGAAGGGTGAAACATAATCTTGTATGCTGCCATGCTTCCTGTTCTCTTTCTGTTTTGTTTAGTGCTCTTAGGTCATTGTGAACCAGCCTTTAATGCTATATTCCCATGTCACTGAGTGACATTATATACTACCACTTTTTTGAAGATGATGATGGGTTCACAACCATGTAACATATGTTCAGTGTTATTGAAAAACATTGGACATAAACTATCAAGGTTCCACTACAGAGTGACTACACCTAGCTTCAACATGATGGACCAGCAGCACACACATTCTATGAATATTTATGGTAGTTGTATGAAAATCATGTCATTTCAAGGAATAGTGACCTTACATGACCCCATGCAGTTTGCCTGACATTACAGCATGTAATTTTTTTTCATGGGGTTGTCACTAAGCATGAGACCATATCAACCTACTACAGTGGAATCATGCACTCTCTTAAGGGACAGCAAGAATGTGTATGCAAAGATAGCATTGTGTTTCTCGTGTTATCTTCAATAAATAAATATTCCATATGGAATTATTATTTATTTATGCCAACAAACTTACTGTTGGTGTTTTTAAACACACAAGCCGTGTGTGGGCAAAGTTTGAGAGGTAGAATGCCCGGTAAGCTGAAGGTCTGTGGTTCAAATCACAGTTGTGGCATTGAATTTTTAAGTTCCAGTTCTACCTCTCATTCCATATGGAATTTAATAGTAACATACTCTGTAGTATTAACTGGGATAAGCAAATTTTCTAAAGTATGTACCCTTTTTTGTTAATTGTTCTTTTTTCTTAATCACCCTGCCTAATATAATATGTTAGTCATTTGCCATTGAACTTAAATAATATTAAAAAAAAATAGACTCTTTATTTTTATGGCATTAAATTAGAACATGGTGGATGCTGCATGATTTTACAAAGTTGCTGCCATTGTGCTACATGATATACTGTAGTCAGAATTCAACACAGTGGTGCCGTTTTTATAATTAATACGGTGATGGTGATGTTGATGAGCTTTCAACTCTTTTGTTATCTCGGGTCGTGGTACTGGATGGAATGAACATACACTCGGGGTTAACTTTAGTGAAATATAAGAGGTAGAACTGGAACTTAAAAATTCAATGCCACAACTGGGATTTGAACCACAGACCTTCCGCTTGCCGGGGGGACGCTCTAACCACTGAGCTATTGTGACAAACTGCCAGAATGGCATTAAATTCTCAAGCCAGTTCGTATTTCTCCTGGTAAACCACAAAGGCAGTCTCACATCAGAGACAATTACCCCAATGGTGACTTACTATTGTAAGTACTTTATATCCCAGGATTAAATAACCTTCACATGGTAATTATTATTTATTTATGCCAACAAACTTACTGTTGGTGTTTTTAAACACAGTCTCTGATGTGAGACTGCCTTTGTGGTTTACCAGGAGAAATACGAACTGGCTTGAGAATTTAATGCCATTCTGGCAGTTTGTCACAATAGCTCAGTGGTTAGAGCGTCCGCCCGGCAAGAGGAAGGTCTGTGGTTCAAATCCCAGTTGTGGCATTGAATTTTTAAGTTCCAGTTCTACCTCTTAAACTTTGCCCACACACGGCTTGTGTGTTTAAAAACACCAACAGTAAGTTTGTTGGCATAAATAAATAATAATTACCATGTGAAGGTTATTTAATCCTGGGATATAAAGTACTTACAATAGTAAGTCACCATTGGGGTAATTGTCTCTGATGTGAGACTGCCTTTGTGGTTTACCAGGAGAAATACGAACTGGCTTGAGAATTTAATGCCATTCTGGCAGTTTGTCACAATAGCTCAGTGGTTAGAGCGTCCGCCCGGCAAGCGGAAGGTCTGTGGTTCAAATCCCAGTTGTGGCATTGAATTTTTAAGTTCCAGTTCTACCTCTTAAACTTTGCCCACACACGGCTTGTGTGTTTAAAAACACCAACAGTAAGTTTGTTGGCATAAATAAATAATAATTTAGTGAAATATTTTATTCGCACCTTCTTGTTCACAGTATTTAAATCGTATTACAGTAGTAAGTCTTTTATTTCAGTGGATCGACTTCCCTAGCATCACCGAGATTTAATGTCTGAAAATTTAGCGATGTTTCGCTAAATGTGTTTTCTATCACTTTTCACTTGTCTATTTTACGTCCTTTCATTTAATTGCACACTTCATATTAACTAACTTATTAAAGTTAGCTAATGTTTCACTTATTTTACACAAATTAACGTTCTTTAAACACTTAGTAAATTTACTTTCACTATTTTATGACGTGCACACATAAAAATGCGTCCATCTATATCAAAGATACAGACGCTAATAACTAGACAATTAGCGCCGCATCACACTTCTTTTTGTGTACATCCGCGTATGCGTCCATCAAATAGTTCGCGCATTGTTAGGGAAGCGATCCTTAGCCATTCTCCCTTTGCTTTCAATATTGAACACATATAATTCTTTTATTTATACATATATATTAAAATTAAATATGGAAATATTTATGACGTCTTTAAGCAAACTTAATTGTTTGTAACAATGAACATTAGTAACACGTTTTCGTCATTTAACCAACTCATACCAACATCAAAAACAAATTACTCTTAACAAATATTCACATAAACGATTTTCTTTTGGGGTCTTACAATATCCTGTCTCAACAATATATGTTAGGTTTAAAGGTTTCTTATCCTTTTTAGGTCAGCATCATAAATATTTTTGGAAGTGTTATAAATACAGCGTGTCTAAAATGCCCTGACAGTCTGAATGTGTGAGTGAGGAGAAATGCAGAGAAGTGGCGAGAGTAGTGGAGGAGCAAGTGACTAGAAGGTTATCAGAGCTTGGAGGCAGTCACATGTACAACGCATGAACTTATCACTGTCAAGGCAGCTGGAAGACTGTCCCCACTTCTCTTTTATGCAAGCGGACTGCTCTATGTTATTAGGCATCTTTGATTCGGGAGTGGGGGAATGTCAGGACGTTTTAGACAAGCTGTAGATATGTAATGATTAGCAAAATTTGAATATAGCTTTTAATGCATTTCCATTTTGTTTTCCCTCCACAGATTACGGATTTGAAAAGGATCTTCCAGTTTTGCCTCCAGGCCCTTGGAAGGCATATGAATGTTACAACACCATTCCCTGATGAGATTGCAACCCTCTTGAAACATTTACTGGCCATTGCAGAGGGTGTCTTAAGCTGGGGCTTCATTTCATCTAATCATATCCTTTAAATATATATGTATAAGCTCTGTGGCATTCATTTGAGTGTACTGTATACAGAACTAAAAGGCAGAAATTTTTAGGATCACTAGAAAACCTCATTTTTATATGTAAATCTTTCACTGAAAAAGAAAGCTTCATTGGTTTATTTATCATCTGTACTTGTCTATACTTTGAATAATTTAAAATTAAGACATTAATAATAACTATTGATACTGATTTTTTTTTTTTTGATCACACTGTGTAAGACAATTTTCTCAGATGATTATGGCAGTAGTGATGGTAACAGATGTTGGAATTGCAATAGAAGTAGGAATTGTTAAAGGGAAGTGAGATTAAAACTGTAAGATATAAACACACAGGTTTTGCTCCCATTGATTAAAGGTTAAAGAAAATAAATATTTTTAGAACTTTTTCCAGGTAAAAGTAATTCGGGGTGGGAATATTTTCTTGAACATGTTTGTGTCATATCCTTGGAAGATGCTTTAATTGGTATTTAACCAACTTATCGTTTTTAAGTTATGCTGTTCACACACACACACACACACACACTCCCACATGCGCACACATGCACACCTAATATTTTGGTTACTTGGGGGACCTCAAAATGTGTATTTCCAGTGAAATCTCTGTAATTATTTTTGGGTGGAATGCAATACATTCTCAGCTTACTACATGGTAGGGAAAGTAATAAACATCAGCGGATAGAGAAAATTATATTAATGTAGCATAACACATTTTTAGAAAAAGGTCTGTGCTTGTACGCTGCAACCATACAAGGAAAACATAGATGTTGTTGTTAGCTAATGCTGGATTTCTGACAATGAATTCATTAATCCTAAAACATAGATGTGGAATTGAAGATAAACATGCCTGTTTAACCATGTAGGAATCAAGCAGGGTCTAATTTTATTATTTGATTGGACATGATGTCTCTCTTAACTTTGATACTGAATTTCTGCTGATATAATCAGTCTCCACCAGGACATTTGGCCAGTATGTTCCTAAGGTTCAGAATTAGCCCATCTCTTATGAACATTGCTGAAGAAAGCTGCTGAAATGCTGTTTGGGATCCGTCCAAACCCTGGTAAACACCTTCTCTTCAAAGGCTACAGTACACCACTTTCAGCTTGCACCAGCATTGAGTCTGTGCATCATTATAGATCCAGCTTCCCACAAATACTGAAGGAATGTTTTGGAAGGTCAACTGATGAAAATGATGGGTACATGGAAATTTATTCCTGTTCAGCTGTGCACTACAGATGCATTTCTTCTTGCTTCCTCTTAAATCAAATGCGTATCAGCAAGCTCAGCAAATGTGAACATAATATAATTTTGAGTGAAACAAATACTCCATTTATATGTTACTAGTGTTTACCTAGACCTTTCTAATATCAGCTCATATCCACTCAAAATTATATTAATTTTGTGCTTCGCTTCACTGTATCATAGTCCTTCATATTGGAACTTTATCTCATTTTTCTACTACTTTATTTTACCTTAATTTATAACAGGTAAGGCTTCACATACATGATTTAGCACAACTACATTTATTACACCTTTTTGTTACACAATCTTTCTTACTAGGTCTTTCCAACTCTAAACGTTACCCACTCTGGCATCCATGGTAATGTCACGTCATGCCATTCAATTATGGATGATTCCCCAAGAAGTCTGAAGCAATGTCACCCCACACTCAGCGCTGCTCACCTCAAGCAGTGCCACCGGCATCTTCCTTCAGGACAACCCCTTGATGTAGTAGACTGCATTGTTGATCCTCTCATGCACTAAGCGTGGGCCTTCCTGCACCCAAGGGTTTCCACAACTGCTGGCCTCTTCTAGTGCACCTTTGTGAACAGCTTGCTCCTGATGGGCCCTAACGTTACCTTCTCCAGAGTTACCCTGCAGACCTCAAAATGTTCACTGGGCTTCGGAGCGTTACCTCATCCTGACTGACCACTTTCTCAGTCACCCTCATGACTTCCGAGGATGTCCAAACCTAGGACCACCTTCTGTCACCCTCATGACTCCTAAGGGAGTCCAAACCTAGGACCACCTGTTCAGTCACCCTCGCGACATACACCTACAGACTTGTAACACTCTGCCCCAAGATCAACTCCAGCAAGGCCTCCTCCTCCATAGGCAAGGTGTCACCCAATGTCAGCACTCTTGAAGGGCTGATTTGGCTTCCTTGATGGCAAGCCCTCCACCTCGTCAGGTCATGCCCAGTAAATGACTTCACTCACTTGCATACTATGCCATTGCCTTATAAGTTAATTTGAAATCAACTGAACTGTTATCAGTAGTGTGCATACCCTTGAACAACAAACAATTTTACCAAAATAGCAAAACCAAACACTTTTGTCATCTCATGCACTGCATATTAATAACGTCTTTTGATGAAATTAATGTAACAAATCATGTAAACAATAATGATATTCAATCTAATAATAATGTTATAACAATTGAAGAAGAATTCAATCTAACAGCTTCTCATTCATTAAATTATACTAGATCATTTATAGTTGGGCAAGATATCAGTATGCTAAATGAAAAGATGGGAACTACCAAAAAATTAAAACAGTAATTCCTGAGTATCCTAGAAATACGGCAGTTGCAACCTTCAGGTTGATTACGGGACATGATTGTCTGGCAAAACATTTAAACAGAATTGGGGTATATTATTCACCACTGTCCTCTATGTGTTCTGCAAGAGGAAATGAACCAAGACCACCTTCAAATATGCCTGGCCACTTCTAGCGCCCCATCCATCAGTGAAAAATATTGGAGAGCAAGAGGATTAATTACTTCATTGTCAGAAATCCAGTATTAGCTAACAACAACTAAGTGAAAATCTAATTACCACATTCACATTATACTCACATATCTACTGATGTTCAATTGCTGTAACTGAAAATTTACAAAAAGGATCATAGCCTCCATATTTCAAAATACATATCTAGGAACCCTCCACTACTCTTGCAATTTGTGTGGTTGAATTCTTGAATATCAGGAGTATTAAACATATGGCAAACTAAAAATTAATCACTGTAGTTTTACCTCACTTCATATAGTAAGTAGGGGAAGTATTGCATTCCACCCAAAATTTGATATCTAGGTTTCACCAGAAATATATATTTTGGGATACCTTAATCTAAACAAAGCATTTTGAGAAAAAGTTCTGTGCGCATGCATGTCAAAAACAAAAGTTTGGTATTTTAAGTTCCGCATCTTCCAAGGATGAAAATTTTCAGCAAAATCCCCCACCCCAGACTATCCTTTACATAGAACATTTTTCGAAAAGTTTGATTTTATCAAAATAGCCCTAACAATTTTAATTAAAATAACATGTGTTATGTTCATGCCAAAGAAACTGTATATATTGAATTTTCTCAGAAATCTTGTTCATTCTGGATGACTTTTGCATAATTGGTAAACCATAAGGTATAGACAAAATCTTACTGCACAAAAAATGTAGATCTCGTTAAAGTACACAATTTGTGACAAATACATTTTTTTATGGAGCAAACTATTTCTGAGATATTCCTTGTTATTTGTCTGAATTTACTGGTAACTATACTTTTCTCAAACAGGAAAGTTTTATCATCATTTAGTTAATCTTGGACATGCAAAGAGAATGGAATTTCAAAGCCCCCATATAGCGATCAGCTTTAAAAGATTTGACTATCACTCAAAGTGTACTATATTTCCATATTTCTGCTGCACCTACAAGAAAACTAGCAATAAAGTAATATCTGCAAATGTTTATCTTGAATGACATTGAGACAGGGTATTGTAAGACTGCCAAATGTTATGAGACATGTTCACATATTGCATTTCCAAAAGAAACCGTTCGCCTAGTCGCGTTACACTGATGAAGTCAAGAGTGTCTACATCAACCAATGGTATCAGCTGAATTTCCGTATCAAAATACAATCCCAAACACATTAAAATCTGGAATCTATCAAATTAGTTATGAGGAATATAAGAAGTGCTACTTAAGCAAAACAAAAAGAACTTGGAAATTACGACCAAAGGAACACGAGAAACACGAAACCAAAACAGATAGAAAAGTCTGCTTTGTCATGCCATTTTGGATAGAAAACCATAACATTAGTCAAAATATAAACTTGTTAAAATCACTTACTTCATCGGTAGAATTAACATTTGCAAAAAAAATATACATAATCAAAAATTGCGATTATGTAATAAATTTTGAAATTCTGTAATTGAATGAAATGTTAAAACTTTGCACCACTAACCCAGATAGCAACAGGATCTTTACAGCAGGAAGAGGGAACAAGTGGGAGAGGGCTTCAGTCATCAAACAGCTGATGATGAGGCCAAATGACTTCAAAAATATTAAACATTTTCCAACATTTTAAAAGTGAAGATGAGTGTAAAAGAATTAATAAATGACTCATAAAAATGCAAACATTTGTAAGAACAGTTTGTACAAGTGCAGAAAAAGCCATGTAACTGTAACTCATCAGATTTTTTTAATTTATCAATGAGGATCTTTCTGGTATTGATGTCTATTAAGCGTAACATTCTCTTATTATTAAAAGGAATAACATACAGTGCATTTTTATGTATTGTGCCTTGTAACTACACCTTTTATGTTCTATTTTTTCTTGTGCATTTAAGTTCTGTTTCAACTATAATGCATTCAGACACTACAGTCTGTCTCAGTACATAGGCATGTCTTGGGAACACTGGTTTCTAATTAGGGTAAGAAGAGAAGTTGATAAATGCAGAGATGTGCTTCAGGTATTCTGCATATTCCTTAACATAAACTACTACCCAAGCGACTGATTGGTGTGTTTGAGGCAGTGTATGAATCTGACCAGAGCCCTGCTTTGCGACTGGGCACACATTGGAAGGAAGTAATTTTGGATCCAAATGTTGTGAATCTATTTTTTACGGTAAGACATAATATTTATTTTTGTACATTGCTATCAGTTTAAAAGATGTCACTGTTACACTGCAGACTTTCCTTGCTTTTTTACTTTCTCTACTGGTAAGTAGAGGAAGTATTGTATTCCACCCAAAAATTTAATGTCGAGATTTCACTGGAAATATATGCTTTGAGACCCCCTAAATCCAAAAAAAGCATTTTTAAAAAAGGTTCATGTGTGTGTCTGTCTGTCAGTCTGTGGACAGCATAACTCAAAAACGAAAAGGCGGTTAAAAACCAAAGTTGATATTTAAGTTTAATGTCTTTCAAGGATGTGACACGAAGATTTTGAAGAAAATAGCCCCACCCTAAACTACCTTTTACATGGAAAATTTTTCGAAAATTTTGATTTTCTTAAAAATGGCTCTAACAATTTTGATTAAAATGCCATATATTTGAGATATTTGTATGACAAATGAAATTTATATTTTGAATTTTCCATATCTCTGTTGACAAAGACCTATCCTCAGCAGGTGGTTTTTGGCACAACAATGTCATAGCAACAAACAAAAAGTGGTATCTTGGTATCTGGTGTTAAGTGTTGAATAGTGGTTCTGTCTTCAGTTCTCAGTTGCTTTTAATCAGCCATGGAGAACAGCAAAAGGAAATGGTACACAGTAGATTAGAAAGTAAAATTCATATGAGAGGTGCAATTTAATCCACACAAAACTAAAACCAAAAGTGCTCAGATTTAGGAATTATTTATACCATGCTACATATAGTCATCAGTAACAAAATTAGGTGTATGCACTTAATGCAAGAAAAGTGAAACAAGCCAAATTAACTGATTTCTTTAAAGGAGGACCAAGTTCAAAAGAATGTTTTTTGTTTACATATCTTTGTTGTTTGCAAAATTTTATACATGCAGGCCCACTGTATTGCTTTTTTTTTAAAAAAAATATATGATGCATTATCAAAACCTCAGTTGTAAGTAATTCTAAGTTATAAGTAATCTTCCTTCTTTCACTTGATGTGTGCATAAATCAGGTTCAGCTGTGTATTTTTTAATTTACTATAACATGTCGTGCTATCATTGTCTTATGTAAGTCCATAATGTGTTCTATGGACAGGAACTCGGTAGAAATTCAAGCTTGAAAAGGACAACATGACTATTGAAACATGTCATGCTAAATAAAATAGATACGTTTCCAAAGGTATATTTTAAACTGTTTTAATAATTTATTGCAAGACTAATATTACAGTATAGTACGATGTAATGAAAATAATATTAGTGAAGTATATTATATGTATGTGACTATGAAGTCTAATAACCTATTTCTGCAACTTCAAAAACTTTTCCTGTGTGGTATTCATGATATACTTGCTTATGCTGTATAACTGAATCTCAATGCACTGTCATTTCCTTTTTAAAACTTAGATTCACTGGAAAGTTCGTGATAACCCTCAGTTGGCACATCATTCTCTGAGCTGTTTGGTTCAGTTGGCTTCATTGAATGGAGCAGTATTTGTAAATAAAGATGTAAGATTGCAGTACCTGGCCAATTACATGCAGGGATTTCTTAATCTTGTTACAAGGTATGTATTCATGTAGTGAACAACTTTCTTGAAATCAGTGAATGTTATGAGTAGAGCCCAGATTTTTATGTAATTATATATTTTAAATCCAAAAATATGGTGCTCTCTAAAAAACGGTTACATTTACTGCTAAGTCTCTTCAGTATTTATGTTGAAAAATACTGGAGAGCAAGAGGATTAATGACTTCATTGTCAGAAATCCAGCATTAGCTAACAACAATATTTTAAATCCTGCATAATATTTCAATGAGAAGTAAAAATGTTGGCGAATTACGTCATTTGGGACTCCCTTACAAATTTTTATTTGACATATTTTTACATATTTTGCACGCTTCTACATATTTTAACCATGTTACATAAAGCATACATATTTTCTGGGTTTCGTTACAATTTTATTATTTCTTAAAAAATATTGTAGTCACATTATAAACTACTGTTTTCACAAGTTTTGCTGAAAGCAACAACAATCAATTGCGAAATAGGATGCAAGTTAAATTAAGAATGCGATAATAACCGCCTCGCCTCATTCTGATTGTTGTCCATTTATATCAAAGCAGGTGCTGCTCAACAATGTTGACCTCTGGTGATATGTTTCTCGTAGCGCTTTGTGCATTTACAAGCACTGGAGAAATTGATTGTTACCATTGTCGCGGTAGTAAAATAATAGCTGCGAGGAAACAAAGTGAGCCACTGGACAACCATGAATATAGCGAGGCGATAATACTGCAGTTAGTTTCTTGCAAGTCTTAGTAAAATGGCACCAGTTGTGTCCTCGCTATCCTGCAAGCTGAACTCATGGGTGAAATTAGATAGTCCCTTTACAACCGACGGAAAAGTAATAGTCTGTCAAGCTTGCGGTAAAAGAATTGGCTGTTCCATGAAATCTCAATTGTAAATACATATCAAAAGTAAATACATATCATATGGCTTTGAGAATGAGCTGGACACAGCTTGAAACCCCAGGGTTAGCACCAAAACAATAAGATAAGTGAAGTTTTTAGTTTCTAATTTGTTCTTACTTTAGAATCTTGTTGCTTCACTGTTAATAGCTTCAATTTTTCCTTATTTAACATATCAAAAGTGCTCTTAGCATATGCAACAGACACCTACAGCCTTCTAGAAAGCAAGTTCTGTTGACACAAATGCTACAGGACTGTCCGGAAATGATTTTTTAAAGACTTGTGCAGTGCAATGGTTGCAGCTAATATTCCGTGGCATAAACTTCAATTTCCTCAATTTCATTCCTTTCTAGAAAAATATTGCAAGAAAGTTATTTCCGACAAATATACTCTGAGGAAAAAGTATCTTCATGTGTGTTATGCAGAAGCAGTTGCTCATGTACGGAATGAAATTGAAGACTCCTGTATTTGGTTTGTCGCCAATGAAACCACAGATGACATGGGTCGGTACATAGGAAATCTACTAGTAGGAAAACTAGATTCCGAAAGTCCAACAAACCCATTTCTAATCTGTTGCAAGCTGTTAGAACAAACAAATCATTCTACAATTGCAAGATTTGCAAATGATGGGATGAAGATTCTGTGGCCAGAGGGTGTTTGAGAGGAAAAGATTTTAATTATGCATTCAGATGCCGCAGCGTACTACATGATTAAAGCTGCTACTGCCCTTAAGGTTTTCTACCCGAATGTACCTGTGAGACAGGATATTGTAAGACCCCAAAAGAAAATCGTTTATGTGAATATTTGTTAAGAGTGTAATTTGTTTTTGGTGTTGGTATGAATTGGTTAAATGACGAAAATGTGTTACTATTGTTCATTGTTACGAACAATTAAGTTTGTTTAAATTATATGTGTTCAATATTGAAAGCGAAGGGAGAATGGCTAAGGATCACTTCCCTAACAATGCGGGAACTATTTGATGAACGCATACACGGATGTACACAAAAAGAAGTGTAATGCGGCGCCAATTGTCTAGTTATTAGCGTCCATGCCTTTGGTATAGATGGACGCATTTTTATGTGTATGCGTCATAAAATAGTGAAAGTAAATTTACTAAGTGTTTAAAGACTGTTAATTTGTGTAAAATAAGTGAAACATTAGCTAACTTTAATAAGTTAGTTAACACGAAGTGTGCAATTAAATGAAAGGACGTAAAATAGACGAAGTGTAAAGTGATAGAAAACACATTTAGCGAAATATCGCTAAATTTTCAGACATTAAATCTCGGCGATGCTAGGGAAGTCGATCCACTGAAACAAAAGACTTACTACTGTGATACGATTTAAATACTGTGAACAAGAAGGTGCGAATAAAATATTTCACTAAAGTTAACCCCGAGTGTATGTTCATTTCATCCAGTACCACGACCCGAGATAGCAAAAGAGTCAAAAGCTCATCACCATCACTTATTATAATTATAAAAACAGCACCACCTGCTTGGCCCATGCATTGCAACTTTTTGCTGAAGTAGTGTGAATAAGTTGGTATCAGCAACAAAAAAGGTCTTCGTGAAAGCACCGCACAAAATTCAGTGCTATAAAAATCATTCCAAACATGTCCATTTGCCTCCTGAGCCAGCACTTCCAAGATGGGGTACGTGGTTAGAAGCTGTGAACTTTTATTGTGAACATTTTGAAGGAGTCCAGTCAGTGGTGAACCTGTTCTCTTCAGAAGTAGCTGTTTCCATACGTGAATCTCAGGACATCTTTAAAGGTCCAAAAGTGGCAAGCTGCTATGCTTACATCAAAAGTAACTTTGGCTGAATTGTAGAAAGAAGTATCTTCCGGGCTGTTATGCCTTGGTCTGCTGGAGATCTGTCTTCCAGACGTTTCGTCTACAACTGCGGTAGACATCCTCAGTGGTGTTGTCGAAGTCTCCTCGTGGAAGGTATCACTGCGACTGATGCGTCGACTGTCTGTGGGGCTCCATTTATACCATGCGCAACGTGCGCTGATTGGCCCGGGGCGTCCAGAGGCGTGGTGGCTGGTGGAGGGGGTTCTATCTCTCTTATGCTGCTGGTCTCTTCTGATTGGCTTACCTTGCTATCCTGCTTCTTATGATGTTCTATGACCGGATGCCAGTTGCTGTTTAATCTTAAGGCCTCTTCCTATATGGCTTTGAGAATGAGCTGGACATAGCTTGAAACCCCAGGGTTAGCGAAAAAGAGAAAAAGAATATCAACATTACTAAGATAAGTGAAGTTTTTAGTTTCTAATTTGTTCTTATTCTAGAAATCCATGGTACTCTACACTCATGTCCGTGACTAAAGTGCTAAATGGTGACAGTGTCGATTTACCAAAATCTTTCTCTGCAAATCTGATTCCTATGCTAAAATATGCTCCTGTTACTTCGTGTGACGTGGAGAGAAGCTTCTCTGTTTATAAGAACATTTTATCCGATAGGAGACAAACAATGACCCCTGAATATATGGAAAAGTATATGGTTATTCACTGCACGTTGAAAGAAGCAAAAGACTCAAAATGAAAATGTCTGGTTGTTCATTTGCACTACCCTTCACGGGATGTAGTCAATTTTTCGTGGGAGTAGGATCACGAAACGGGGAAACGGCAGGACCTTTTCTGTCAAAGGAGTGCCCCCTACTTTATTACAGAAATAAAATGTAAGATTTGGATCAACACAATTTTAATAAATGATAATTACAAATGTTGAGGCATGATGAGATTACAATTATATGTCTCGATGTTTTATCGGGTGATAAGAATTACCAGTGGACGATAACAATAAATATGAATGAAGTGAGTTATACAGATTTTCCAGCTATATACCAAGTTTACCTATTTGAAATCTGAATTATTGTCCGCATAAGTGACGACTTAACCCCATAAACTCATTGCCCCATAGAAATAATTATATCACCAGATCGATCCCGCATAGTTACGGCGGTAGTAGAGAGCGAGAGAGAGAGAAGAGCTACATACCTCTGGCGATTACCATCACGACTGACTACTAGACACAGACTACCCCAGACTGCCCTCTCTCTCGCTCCCTCACGTAGGCTGCGCACGACGACAGCACTACCTATCGGGCCAGCGCCGCCCTAAAAAAAAAACGAACGTGCAATCAGCACAATCACCCCCTCCCCCATCTAAGAACATCACCTCACCATAGGATAAAGGCAGATTAAACATGGTTAAGACACAGCCAAGAACTTAAAGGATACACCTTGAACCACCAGATTATTTTGTTTTGGTCACTGTGAGATCACTGGCATAGAATACTATCACCTTCACCAATTCACTGTTGGGGTCACAGTAACACTGGGGACACTTGTTCACTGGCAGAGGGGCTTAGTTGATCGCCAATTGTCTTTCGTCAGAAGAATCCCACGTTGCCGAGTGCGAAGGCCGTCGATCCTGACTTTGGGTATGAGTCTTAGCACTCGCTGAAATGAGGGTCATGTCGCCAAGATGCTTGTGCGTGAACACCCGACGTAGACACAACCGACGCAAACGGCGCCCCATCGTAACTGCGGAACCCTGTCCACCAGGAGTCCACATTCCGACTCTTATAGCTGCAGCATAACAACAGTTGATCGCCAGATTCATCGCTCAACAGTGCCAACTTGAGATGGTCAGGTGCTTTCGGAGGGGTAGACAAAGGTTTGGTGAGGCTGTAAACAGAAATCAAATCCGGCAGAAAAAGGAACATTCGCAGATTTCAAATAGGCTGTTACTGAACTCTTAGATAGAATCACTGGCATATAACCTTGGGCAATTTACCTTACCACCAAGTGTGGTTATCTACAAGCACAGATATTTAACAGGAAATAACAATTCAAATTAATTTTAGAATCACAAAAGGTGATAACAATTAACAATAAAGTGTTTAACAATAACAATATAAAATGCAAAGCAATTTAGTAACTAAATCAGAAAGTGATAACATTCGATATCAATTATTTAACAATAACAATATAAAGGTAATATTAAGAATGACAAGAGTAATAACATTCAATATACATTATTTAAATTATCAGCTAAAAAACAAGGCCTTGGACAAATTAATGTGCATATAAAACCCCCTTACTGGCCAGACAACACAAAAACACAAAACATATCACACATAATTGGTAAACGAGAAAAGACCCCCAGACACACACACTCTAAACATTCCAGAAACACTTCTCAAACATGTTGCAAACACTCCAGAAACACTTCTCAAACATACCACAAACACACACATCACAACAGCGCGGGGAGGAACGAAAAACTAGTGGAGCCGTGAAGGTATGCTACCCGCTAAACACATGGCACGCTTCATACCAAAATAAAGTACTCCTCCCACACCATAACAATAACATACAAAGGAAAACAAACACCAAATATAAACAAACAGTAACTCCACATCATAATAACACACTAACCAAAACAAATAACGAAAAGCAACAAGGAATGAAGTAGAAGGGAGGTTCTACACCTTAACCTACACAAAAGGTTTTAATTGGGAAATATGAGCTCTCCTCTCTCTGCCATTACCTAAGTCTTTTAGACGTACTGAAACATTTTTATATATATCTATAATTTCATACGGCCCGACATACCTCGGGGCCAACTTGGCGGCATATGCGTTACCCTTGGACGATTGCGTAAAGAACTTACAAAACACTCTCTGACCTATAGCGTACGGCGAAGGCCTCTTGCCGGCGTCATAGCGTCGCTTTACCTCAGCATGGGCTCTGATGAGATTACGAAAGGCAGACTTTCAGGTCTTACGTATCTCTTCTTGAGTATACTTTTGAGGCAACAAATCATCCAAGTGCCAAAGATTAGCTAATGGTGAATATCGGCGTGTAAGCTAACATCAACCGGTATGGGGTAACGCCATGCGACTCATGGCGAGCGGAATTAAAGGCTAACTGTAGACGTGGTAAATTGGTATCCCACTTTGAATGGTTATCGTGATGATATGCTATTAAGGCTGACTTAAGGTTTCTATTGAACCTTTCGGCGTGTGAAGGGCAAGGGTAATACGGAGTGGTATTGATGGTTTTGACCCCCCAACCAAAACAGAAGTTCCTGAAAACACTTGAGGTAAACTGAGAGCCATTATCCGTAACCAGATAACGAGGAGCACCAAAGGCCGCAAAAATGGAAGCTAAAACCTTTATAACGCCTCTGGCATTGGCCTTGGGTAAAGGATTCAACCACACAAATTTACTAAAGGAGTCAACCGTCACTAACGCATAAGTATTGCCCTGAACCGAGCGGGGAAATGGCCCCACAAAATCAACAAATAACTTCTCTAAGGGCCTAGTGGCCACCTCGGATGCCAAACCTTTCCACATGGCACATTGGGCCGGCTTAGCCATGGCGCAAACATGACATGATTTAATCCTACTGACGATATCCTCAACCATTCCCGGCCAAGTGAAATATTCACTGATTTTATTTTTGGTTTTGGAAATACCCAAATGGCCCCCTAACGGTGAATTATGGTAATAATCAAACACCACAGGTATTAAAGACTGGGGGAGGACTATCTTCGTCTTGTTATCCCGGTTATGTCGAATCATCAAAACCCCGTCCTTAAGAAAATACCCATCTACGCATTGACCTCTCTCAATATTTAATATTATTTGTTTAATCGTCACATCTCTGCGTTGGTGCTCGCCTATACTGGTGTACAATTCAGGAAAAGCTACGCAAACGCCTATGTCCAACGTCAGGCTAGAAGAGGGAGGGTCAGGTTCAGCAAACACACGTGTCAAGGCATCCGCTAAACAGTTATCAGCTCCCCTGATGTGTACGGGCGTAAACTTAAATGCTCCTATTCGTACGCCCCAACGAGCCAACCTCCCAGTAGATCTTGGGGTAGCAAGGGCCCAAGTAAGCGCCTGGTTGTCACACTCCAGGGTAATTTCTACATGCTATAAATACTGCCTATACTTTTCTAATCCCAACAGTACCGCGAGAGTTTCCAATTCATAGACTGAATACTTGCGCTCGACCTCGGTCAAAGTTCTCGAGGTGTAATAAATGGGCCTACGCCCGGAGGGGAAATCTTGCAAAAGGACCGCGGCCAAGGCTCCTTTGCTTGCGTCGGTTTGCAAGATAAATCGCCTACTAAAATCGGAAAATGCTAAGACCGGAGGGTTCATGATTGCTTGCTTGAGATCTAGAAAAGCGCTTTCTTGTTCCTGGGTCCAAATGAAAGGTATTCCCTTTCGGCGTAACCGGTTTAGGGGCTCCGCCCTGGCTGCATAATTGGGGATAAACTTATTAAAAAAATTCACCATGCCAACAAAACGCGCCAAAGCCTTCACGTTCTTAGGAGGTGGAAAGGTCCTAATGGATTTCGTCCTATCCGGATCAATGGTCACCCCGGCAGGTGAAACTATATGGCCGAGGAAAGAAATTGACTCGTCGCAAAGACACATTTTTCTTTCTTGAGCGTCAACCCGGCACTTTCCAGCCGTTTAAATACTTCTCGCAAATGGTCACAATGGGTATCAAAATCTGGCGAGTAAATCACTACGTCATCAAGATAATTGTAAACATACTCAAATTTAAGGTCAGAAAACAGATTATCGAGCAATCTAGTTAACACTTGGGCACCGGTGGCTAAACCATAAGGAACTCTTTGGAACTCGTACAGGCGCCAAGGGGTCGCGAACCCGGTCACGTGTTTGGACTCTTCCGACAAGGGAATCTGATAGTACGCATTATTTAGGTCCAGGGTGGTAAATACCTTGGCTGCTTTAAAATGGTGAGCAGCCGTATGTAAATCCGGGATAGGTTGGGATTCCAAACGGATTTTCTTATTTAAACGTCTGTAGTCAACAACGGGCCTAAAATCTCCATCCCCTTTAGGCACTAGGAACATGGGACTACTATAAGAAGATGTAGAAGGGCGAATTATACCTTGTTCCAACATTTTGTTTATCTTGTGCTTTAAAACAGCCATCTTAGGAGGGGTCAACCTATACGGCGGGAGTTTTACCGGAGTGGTGTCCTCTAGCTCAATCTTGTATTGTATCAAATTAGTAACACCCGGCTTCCCCGAAAATAACTTGTGGAAATGTTGTAACAAGTTCTCCATTTTACCCTGCTGCTCCTCGGTCAAATGGGTCAAGCTATCCCTACCACCACCTAAGTGAAGGTCTGAAGGACTTCGTACACATGAAGCTGAATATCGTACCATACGCTTGCGATAGAAGGGGATCTTCACGGTTGGTGCAAAAGCAAAAGATATCTCACGCCTAGCAAAGTCAAAGGCCAACCCCACCCGAGCCATAAAGTCTGCTCCTAAAATCAAATGGTGAGGTAACCCCGGTAACAGGTAGCACCAATGTTTCCATGTAAACTGCGAGAATCGCAAAGTAAGAAGCACCCTGTTTTCGACCTGAAACTCTTGGCCATTTACTGAAACACAATGTAGGGGTTCCCTCTTGGGCTTCAACCCACACTTAGACAATACCTCTTTAAAATATTTCTCCTGCACTAAGGAACAACTGCTCCCCGTATCCAACAAAGTCGTGACTGGTACTTTCCCCACCACAAGGTGTAGAAAAGGTTTTGAATCAAACGGGAGTCCCTTGACGCGGCCAAACATAGCATTAACACTAGGGCTTCTGCCCTGTCCCTGGCGTCAAATGCGCCTCGGGATGTACCCACTTTCACGGGTCAATGTTGTTCCCTGAGATCGGCGATTACGCGTAAGGGGACACTGCCTCACCAAATGCCCCTCCATTCCACACCTATAACAATTACGCGCCCCAGCCACATTGCGCCGAGGAGGCACCTCAACTGACGAAGGCAAACTCAATCGTGGTAAGATGGGGGGGAGAGCGAATTATGTTGCAACCACGTACACTATCGGCTTCGTTAAGCTCGGCCAATGACGGCACCAAAGAGTCCAATTCACTAAAAGTAACGGGACGGCTGGTAAAGATCAAAGCTGAACGTGTCTCCCTAGTAAGTCCTGACAAAACGATGTCACACACCTGTTGCTCACTATCAGGCAGCAGCAATACACGTACATAATGCTTAACCCTCTCCACATATTCCAAAAATGGTTCCTGAAACCCCTGCGGCCTCAAGTAATTTTGTTGAATTATGGCCATTAGCGCCCTACGAGGGACAAAACATCGTAACACTTCCTCATGTAAAGCATGTATGGGGTGCATAGCCTGCTTAGATCGATCCAAAATATTGAGAGCCATGCCCTTAACCTTGCTAGCAATTGCCTGTAACAACACAATTTGCGGCACGTCAGCCCTTTCAGCTGTTTCACTCGCACGTACTAAAAATCTCAGAAAATCCACAGCCGTTGTAACATCTGTCACTACAAAATCAGGTTGGGATTGAACAAATTCCTGTAGCGGGTGTAACAACTTAATCCGCTGATATGCCGATACCATTTCACTGCCCAGGGGATTTATCGATCTAGAAACTTCGGCAAGCTGTTCGTTGGATAGTTCGGGGCCGCCATCTTTGGACATTACCCCGTCCAAACTCTGATAAATAGACTGAAACCCTTCGCGTAACTGAGGCAACGAAGTTCCAAAAGAAAGGTCAGGAAAGTATTTCACGAGGTATTCAAGTCTTCGAATATAATGGGTCACCCTCGCAGAAAGCCTTCTAAGCTGCTGTTTAGTAAGTGCCTTTCCCAAGTCAGAATCAGTAAACAACTCTTTAAATTCGACCAAAGCCTTCTCGCATTCACCCGGTGCGTCCTGCACCAACACATTATCAGCACTCAACCGTCTAATGGGGCAATCTTTCACCTTACGGAACTCTTCCAATGTGGTCGCAACATCCGCGGTCGGAATCAAAACTCCACCTCGTATAGCCAACTCAAAATTTAGTTCACCTTTCCGTAGAAAGGCCGCGTCCACTACAGTAACCATTTTGTTACTCTTCCAATCCAAACCAAATTTTGAAAAGCCAAACTATCTTTCTAATAATCCCACTTACGACTTTTGAAAAGTAACCACGCTCTGCTACCAGAGAATTGCACTACCCTTCACGGGATGTAGTCAATTTTTCGTGGGAGTAGGATCACGAAACGGGGAAACGGCAGGACCTTTTCTGTCAAAGGAGTGCCCCCTACTTTATTACAGAAATAAAATGTAAGATTTGGATCAACACAATTTTAATAAATGATAATTACAAATGTTGAGGCATGATGAGATTACAATTATATGTCTCGATGTTTTATCGGGTGATAAGAATTACCAGTGGACGATAACAATAAATATGAATGAAGTGAGTTATACAGATTTTCCAGCTATATACCAAGTTTACCTATTTGAAATCTGAATTATTGTCCGCATAAGTGACGACTTAACCCCATAAACTCATTGCCCCATAGAAATAATTATATCACCAGATCGATCCTGCATAGTTACGGCGGTAGTAGAGAGCGAGAGAGAGAGAAGAGCTACATACCTCTGGCGATTACCATCACGACTGACTACTAGACACAGACTAGCCCAGACTGCCCTCTCTCTCGCTCCCTCACGTAGGCTGCGCACGACGACAGCACTACCTATCGGGCCAGCGCCGCCCTAAGAAAAAAACGAACGTGCAATCAGCACACATTGTATGTCAAGAGATAGAAAATTGAAAATGCATCTTCATTATAAACTTTAATTATTTTGAATTGATTGTTTCACTCATTGATAAATTGGTTCAGTATTTCAACATTGCTTTACCCTCTAAAATTTAAGTAAAATAATTATGTGAAATGAGTAAGTTTATTAAACATAATCCAAAACACATTTTTATTTCGTGATTACCTACTTGAAAATAAATTTTAGGTAAATTCTGCACACAAAAAACATTTTCCATTCTATATTTAGTAAATTTTAAATCATTGTAATTAGTTTATGTACTTACAGACCCATCAAATTACAAAATTTTGGGTAATTTGCAGTCTGCATTTAGATTTGAGGTTGTAATCTTAGCATTTAGATTATTACATAATTTTACGTATTTTGTTGATATTACGTATTTCATTACATATTTTGAGGTTTTTTGTTACATATATATCTCGCACCTTGATATTACATAAAAATCCGGGCTTTAGTTATGAGTCAAATTTTGGAGCACTTTTGCTTCACTTACACTTTAAATTAACAGGACATGTTTTAAGCACTCACTTCCATCATCCGCTGTAAATTGACTGGTAGCGTTGGTATCTTCTTCAATTTACAGTAGATGATGGAAGCAGGATCTTTCGAAACATGTCTTGTTAATTGTAGTGGTACGTTGGTGTTATTGTGACTTCCACATTGTTGGAGCCATGTATGTAGTGTTATATTAATTGTTGATGTGTTCCACATTGTTTGTATTATGCATTTAGCAGTTAAGCTATGCGAGGAGGTTTAAGATCTCAGGGTCTGCATAAATAGATTTCCAGGACTTTGTGATTTGGTTATAGGCCTGTGACTTGAAGGAGTCAGAGGCTTTTAGGATCACACTTGGAAATAACATTTGGACATTTTAAAAAGAATGCACTTTAAATTATCCAGAATTCTGCAAGTCGCTTTAGCTTTTACACTTAATATCACTTTAAACGCTTCAAGTTATGTCTTATTCTTGTAAAGAATAATTCACTAATTCACATTTGATGACTATGCTAATGGCTTCATTGCCAGATGCAAGGCACTAGAAAACAACAACATTTGATGACTATGGTCTTATACACTCATGTATTTCTCACTTATCACTTTCTGTGTGACCGTTTACTATTCTATCATCAAAATATTTACTACAAATTGTTCTGTCCCATTTGGCTGTTGTAGAACGCTTCACATGTTACACTTGCAAATGATACCTATAGAGTGCTTACTACATGTTATTCTAGTAAATGATGCTTTCAGAATGTTTACTATGTGTTATTCTGGCAAATGATGCCTCCAGAATGCCTCTAACGGATTGGAAATCCTATATAAAAACCGTGGGACAACCTACGTCATAGTACTACCACCAGCATGACTCTTATGTCTTCCGGTTCGTCCTTTTTAAAATGCTGTGCTCTCATTGGCTCTTGGTTTGTATTTTAAATATGAGTAGTATTCATTGTGTTGGCATACCCACACGATGAATGGTGTCATTTCACTATTTTATATTTCCAGTGGCCTAAATCTGTAATCCTTACAAATCTTGCAGAATTCTCTGCCTAACTATTGCGTTATTTATTGCCAAATACTTTTAAAAGTTAAAATATGGATACATAATAAGGAAAATTGAAGCTATTAACAGTGAAGCAACAAGATTCTAAAGTAAGAACAAATTAGAAACTAAAAACTTCACTTATCTTAGTAATGTTGCACGTTCTTTTTGCAATGGATACATAAGTTCAATTATTTTTCAGATAAATAAGCTAGTGACAAATTATTCCAAAATTGTAGATGATTCCAAACATGGTAATTGAAAATAATGAGTAAATTAATATCCCTTCACTAAAAGGGGTAGTTGAAAAGAACATTACATAATTTACAGTGTAAGTGAAGCAAAGGTGTTCCAAAATTCTACTCATAACATTCATTCATTCATTCATTCATTCATTAGAACTTGCATTCACTGTTACAAAGCGTCAAAAAAGTTAACTTTCTTGCAGTTTATTATAAAGGATAATGTATAATAACCTACATTAAATTAAGCAGGAACTTGCATTTTTAATGGAACAGTCCATTGTAGTATACAGTTGAAGGTCCTGCATTAAATAAATCTCAGTACAGTAAATTACTAGATATTCAAAGTTACTTCATCCGTTTCATATCTTTTTCGTTTTACCCAAAGGATCTGTAATCTTATTTTAAATTGTGCAGCCATACATGCTTATACAGTAGCGCTTTTGGATAAATTCTCAAAAATATGTTCTCGTCAGTTATGTAGTTTCTTTTGATATCTTTGGAAGGGTTCATGTACTTAAAAATCTGATATGTTGCACTTACATGACTTTCTCTGCTCTTGCACTAACCATTCTTATAAACTCTTATTCCTATATCTTCTTGTGAAGATAAACATTTGCAGAAATTATCTTATTGCTTATTTCCTTATAGGTGCAGGGGGAATATGAGAATATACAGTAGACTTTGAGCGATAGTAAAATCTTTTAAGGCTTTGAGATTCCGTTCTCTTTGTACGGCTAAGATATTGTTACGGGTTTTATTAATAAGTCTTTACCTAGCAGCGGGAATATAGCAGCAGGAATAATGTTTTTACTGAAAGATGGAAAGTTTGATTGATATCTGACGCTACTCTTATCTTCAGGATCGTGGTAACAGAATGGAATGCATAAATCAACGTTCCTTTTATCACAACATATTTATTCGTAAATTTACACTTTTATCACTATGTTAATTAGTTAACAACTTTTAAAATTCGATAGAATCTACACTGGTTAAAAGTTTGGGTGTAATTTACATGTTCACATGCTATCAGCAAATATACATCCTTTCACCTTGAGCATACAGACGCTAATGAAAAAAAGAGTCCCAGGCGTCTCTATGACGCAACACCGCCATTCTTATGTATTCATCCGCGCAACAGTTCTCATTGGTTGAACTCAAAGTGACGAGAAAACGTTGTCTATCTTGAATATTGAAAAAAATAAGTCCCTGATACACCCAAATTAAAAGAATTAGAAATTTACACACTCTTACAAAAATATTTACATGAACAATTTTCTATTGATCAATATTCTGTCTCAATATAAAAAAATGAATAACGATATTCCATTTGTGGAAAGTATAAGTATTGTAAAACTTAGAAAAATAACAAGGAATATCACTGAAATGGCGCTCCACAAAAAAATTATTTAGACATAAATCATGTTTTGGCAATATATAAATTTTTTGTATAGTAAGATTTGGTCTATCTCTTAGGGTTTACCAGTTATGAGTAAATAGGGGGTTATAGACATGGGCTATAGACAGAAAACACAAGATATACATTTCATTTGCCATAAAAAGATCTCAAACATAGGTATTTTAATCAAAATCATTAGAGCCATTTCAAGAAAAGTTTCCATGTAAAGGGTAGTTTAGGGAGGAGTAATTTTCTTCAAAATCTCTGTTGCACCTTGAAAGACATTAAACTTAATTGCCAACGTTGGTTTTTAACCGACTTTTCATTTTTTAGGTATGCTGTTCACAGACTGAGACACACGTGCACAGAAAACACACACTCACATAGGCACACATGCACACAGGTACAGTCCCACAGACACACACAGATAGGCACACACACATACACATACACACAGAAAGACACACAGAGACACACACACGCAGAAGACAGACACACAGACACAAAGATAAACACACACACACACACTTCTAAAAATGCTTTTTTTTATTCAGGGGCCTCATAACATATTTCCGGTGAAATCGAATATTTGGGTGGAATACAGTACTTCCGTAGTAGAGAAAGTAAAAATGGACACCTGTAAGTAGGAGGAAAAAGAAAGTCAGTTTTACGCTTCTTTCTTTTAAGTGGAATATATGCTTATAAAAGTACCTGCTACATGTCAATTCTTGATACAGGATGAATCCTTAGTAAGGTCTTGGACAGTATTTTTAGTTGCAATAAAAAGGATGGGAGTGTACTACTTTAAAGAAGTCACTTTGTTTGAGACAGGAAGTTATAAAATTGATGATGCGTTTAGTTTCTCTTATTTAGTTATTTAGTCAACCCTGTGGCAACTTTGCCGCCTGTTGTGCAGAAGTTTGCAGTTGTGATTCCTGATACTAGTGTGGGAATTTTTTCCCTGCTGAGAGGTCTGATATGGGGCACACTGAACTCATGAGACTCTTAATGGCAAGGAGCTACAGCCTGTCCAGTTCATCATGACACTCTACCACTCCTGAAGCATAAATGTGCAATAACAGACACAGCCCACTTGCATAATAGGAGAGGTGGGGGTTAGTTTACCGCTTGCTCTCACCGTGGTAACTACACAATAATGTGTGTTATACGTAAACATACATTGCTTGTGTATGTGACTGCCTGAGTTCTGACATCACTCGCTTGTTCTCCACCACTCCAGTCACTTCTCCAATTTTCTCCTCTCCTGTAAATATGAGTGTCGCAACTATCTAGACAAACTATCCTAAATGGAGAAGTACTGCTCTGGTCTCACAAACTGCTTCAAAGCAGTATTATGATGGTGGTGGCGGTGGCGGTGGGGGTGGTGGCGGCAGTGGTGGTGGTGGTGATGATGAAGATATTGATGACAAAAAATATTTTGTTTAACAACACTGTTAATTGCTAGGATCACATCAGTGTTGCTGATGTGCCAAAATTTTGTCCCACAGGAGTTCTTTTACATGCCAGTAAATCTACTGACAATGGAGCTGTTGTCTTGAAGCACACTTAAAAACCATCGATCTGGCCCGGATTTGAACCCGCGACCATGGTATCAGTAGACCAGCATCTAACCAACTGAGCCACCCAGACCATCAATGATGGTGGTGATGGTGGTGGTGATGATGATGATCCTTATGATGATGGCAATGGTGGTGGCAGTGATGATGATGAAGACCACAGCTTGCTTTAAAGAAAATGATAGAAATTCATGATCTAAACATATGGTGGTGCTAGGTATTAAGTAAGCTTATGAAATGTTAAGCCAGCAGTGGAAGAGTAAGGTTGCATTTAATAAGTGCTTCAGTATAATTAGTGCAACAAGGGAGTAAGTGACAATGGGAGTAGACGTTTGCACATACAAAACAAGAATTGGCAGATTTGGAATTGTTAAAAAAAAAGAACACTCAGTTTTTGGAAAGGGGAAGAAATTAAAAATATTTTTATCACAATGGTGATCATCATGACATTGCTGGTAATTGGGGAGACTGAGATGAATCCTGGACTGTTGTACTAACTCCAATGGATTTGTTTATGAAGCAAATGGAGGAGTGCCTCAGCAACAAATTGAACATGAACGAGAAGGAAATTAAGGAAGAAATTAAGTGGGAGATGCATGGCATGTATGCAGAAATGGAAGCAATGAAATTGAGAATTAATAAAATGGAGGAAAGATAGTGGAAAATGAATCTAGTACTTGCAGGTTTAGAAGAAAGAAGAGGGATATGGCCTATCCAAGAATGGCATAAGTACTATTTAGGAATCTTGGGATAAAGCTACAAGGTTGGGAAATAGTGGATACCTAACGTATTGGAAGACAAAATGGGGAAAGGTTAATAATCGCCAAATTCACAACATTGCATTTTGTGTTAAGTAGATCCAAAATGTTAAAAGGGACTTGCATTTTCATTAACAGAGATCTATCAGTCGAATAATGGAGAATTCAACAAATGATAAAAGCTAGAGCCGAGGGAAGATGAGCAGTCATACGTAATTTAACAGCAGTTAAAGAAGGGAGGACAATTGTGTAAAAGAAGAGCATATGAATCAGCGAATTCTTAGAATAGTGCAACAAACAATGTGAAGGTGCAGCCAGGTCATTGGATGAGGCAGCCATGAAAACAGCAGGCCAAAACGAACACATGCCATCACCAAGGGAGGGGGAGAGACTTCAAAGTCTTCAATCATATGAGCAGATGACGTTACCGCAGCGGAGAATCCTAGCTGATGAAACCTGATATGACGAGCAAGTCAGCTGGCACTACAAAATACGGGAGAGGTCAGCGACTCCAAAAGATCATCCAGCATTCTCAACTCCCCAAGGGAATCTTTTCAAAATCATGAGGGGGGTCCGTACCAAAATGTGAGCAGAGTTGTATGGAGGCGTGATCAAGAAAGAGAGGAGGATGTGACTGCAGGAGTTGTTCGCAGAAGCCAAAGAAAGCTGATATAGAGCTGGTTCACAATAGGAGATTCTTGGGAGGGAGAGGATGCTAAAGCTATTTTTTTGGAATTGTAAGGGTTTGCAAAGAGGTGTACATTTAGGATATGTTAGAAATATGGTAAAGGACATTCAGATTCTAGCAGTAGCAAAAACTTAGTTAGAAACAGCAGCCCAAGTGAGCATAACCAGCTTCACATTCGTCAGTAAAGCAGGGAAAAGAAAAAAGGTTAGAGGCAGAGTTTTGGGGGGCCTGGGGCATTTATAAGGAATAATATGGCAAAGAAAATTAAAGAGAGACAATCTAAGATAGATGGAGTTATGATTTCCATAATCCTCTGCTCTTCCAAGTAATGGAAGATGAGATGGAAGAGATTAAGAATGACTATGCTATGTCCAAATTTCTGTTTGTCGGGGATTTAAATCCAAGATGTGGTGAGCTTCAAGCGAGGAGTAGCAGTTTTAAAGGGGATGTGATAATAGTGGAAGAGGACACTCTTTGGGATAGAAAAAGTAAAGACAAAACAATAAATGAAGAAGGTATGAAATTGACTTCTGTGAGAATACAAAGTGTGTTATACTAAAGAGAGTTAGGGGGAGGATGAGTTTGAAGAATACACACGTGCCGGAGATACAGGTCAAAGCTTATTGGATTATGTTTTGTGTAGAGAGGAGTTATTGTTAGTTATTACTAATTTTAAAATTTTGAATGTGTTAGGTAACAGTCCACACTTCCCGTTGAGCATAGCACTGTTGTCAAAAGTAATATTAGCTGAAGCTCCTAGCTCAGAGGAAAATAATAGTGTTTTGAAAATGGAGCGCTATAAGTGGATAAATGAGAAGTAGGGGGAGCTCTATGAAGTGATTGATTCCGAAATGTCAAAATTATGTATATTAGGGATCAACTCAATGTTAAATAAGTTTAATGAAAAGCTAGGATTGGAGATTTACATATGTGTATTAAAATGAGCAGGTAATAACATGAGAAAATACAGTTGGGAAATAAATTTGGTTAGTGATCGGTTTGATGAAGAATGTAGGAGTATGCAGAATTTAGTTAAAAGGGCAATGATTCTGTGGAGAGAGAACAGTGGGAAGGATGAAAAAGAGGAAATAACACAGTTAAAAGACTCATTTAATCAATTGTTAGAGTTAAAAAGGGAAAAATGGAAAAATGGGGGAGAGAAGGAGAATGCAAAATTGAAGCTAAAATAATTTCAGGGGGGTTATCTCAAGTCTGGCAGGAGCTAGAAGGTGCACAAGAAAACAAGACTAAAAGAAACATCACTAAACCAGGTGAATGACTACGTTATTTCAAGCAGCTGTTTGGAATGAAAGAGAGGGTCCTAGGTAGATAGGATTTGGAGCTAGTATGTGATTGTATAAAGGAGTTGGACACCCTTCTCAAATGATGAAGTTGCAAAATTGGTGGGAAACTTTAAAATAAAGCTGTGAGTATTCTGCCAGCAGAATTTTTGCAGGCCTGGTGTGAGGATAGGGCTAGACTATAATGTTTAACTCAAATTTTGAATAAAATTAAGAGTAATAAATTGATTCCAAAGAATTGCAAGGGGGGCCATAATTCAACCCATCTATAAAGGAAAGGGAAGTGAAGAGAATCCAGGTAATTTAGAGGAATAGTTCTACTGTCTAATCTGGGGAAAATTTTTACAGGAAGTTCAGATAAGAGAATTCAAATTTGGGCAGAACAGACTCAAAGATTGATGCCATTCCAAGCAGGGTTTAGGAAGGGGAGGAGGACAGTGGATAACATGATTATTATTAAAACCTTGGTTGACAAATATTTGAGGGTGAAGAGAGATAGGCTATACTCCATATTTATAGACTTTGACTAACCATATTATAGTATAATTAGAGAAGCATTGCAGTGTAAGTTAAGGCTGAAAGGCCTAAGTAAAAGTATGGTGGAAACAATAGTCAAACTCTACCAGGGGAATACTTTTTGCATCAAATGCGAGGAGGAAGAAATTACAGCAGAAGTTGCGCAGGAGAGAGGCCTCAGACAAGGTTATAAACAGAGTCCAATCCTGTTCAATTTATTTATAGATATTATGGCTATTCTTAGTGTAGCTAATAATCACATGCCAATTTTAGAAAACAGGGAAATCCCAGGTCTATTGTATGCAGATTATTTAATGATCAGATATGTATCTGAAATTGGTTTAAGTCGTGCCATACTTGAAATAGAAAGATACTGTAAGGCATGAGGGCTGAGGGTGAACCAAAGCAAGTCTAAGATTATGGTGTTTAAAAAAGGAAAGCAACTGAAAATATTTGAAAAGTGGTTTGTGGGAGGTAAAGAAATACAAGTAGTGGAGGACTTCATCTAATAATCTTAGGTATCTTAGGTATTAAACTTAGCAGGATTGGGTACTGGGAGAAAAGATAAAGGGGGTAGTAGCCAAAGGGAAATCAGCAATGGGGCTGCTGAGAAAATGCTTATATGTGTATATTGCGCCAATGATGAAGGTGAATGGTTTGAAAGGTTGTATGCAGCTTTAGTGAAATCAAGATGGGCTTATGGAATTGAAATATGGGGAGTGGACAAGAGGTGGGATAAAATGAATTTAATATTAAGAACATTTTGTAAACTTATGTTAGGAGTACCACAAATTACAGGTAATGTTGGTTCACTTCTAGAAATGGACAAAATTAGTGTGAAAGGAATGGTGATGGAAAGAGTAACGAAGTATTGGCTTTGGATAAGCCAGCTATCAGATGATATATTAAAGTGCTGCCTCATCTACCAAGAAAAATATCAGAGCTCAGAGAACTGGCTGAGTAATATTAAGGCCCAGTTAGAGAAAAGTGGACTAGGTGATATATGGCTGCAAAGAAACAACTTGGGTGAGTGGTGTGGAAGATATATTTACTCTAGATTGGAAGACATGGACAGGCAAAATATATGGTCAGAGATGAATGAGAAAGGTCATTGGCCTTCTATAAAATGACCAAAACAGGCTCTAGTATAGAAAAATATTTAAAATTGTGTAACAGAAGGGAGAGGGAAGCCATTGGAATTTGGAAGTTAAGAGCCATGAGGTGTAATGTAATGCAAGGAATCTATCCAATCTGTGGGAATAATGAAGATGGTATGCACATAAAAAGAGTTACAGTGGTAAAGAAAATTTTCTCTGACCAGTCTCAGTTAAGATAATTAGGGAAATTTCTAGGGAATGTAAGACAGAAATGGCAATGGTCAATAGATAGAATTAGTTAACAGTAGTTTATTGTAGTAATAGAAAAGAATGGAAATAAGAAAGAAAAATGTAAAAGAGATTGTAACATTCAACGTCTATAGGACAATAGGCCAGGGGCAGCTCTGTAGATGACACAGTGTGTTTAACTTAGTGTTAAATAAATAAAATTAAAAAGTAACCTTATAATCTGTATTAATTAAAAAAATATTTTTGGGTTGATTACTCAATAAATAATTGGCTAAATATTCTCCTCTTAACTTTTCTGTTGCAGTGTGGACATTATGGACCGTGAAGCCTTAGGCATTTCAAATATTGTACGCAAACTAACACTCTTTTTTCCACCGCCATTATTGGTTGGACTGCCTGCTGATCTCCTGCAATCGTTCCTTGAGCAGCTAACACAGCTAACCTGCAGATTTTCTGAAGGCGCAGCACAAGAAGAATCTGTATGTAATGCAGAATTGTATTTATTCAAGTATAACACTTAAATATATATTCATATTAAATTGTATGTGTAAAGTAGACATCTAGCATTAATAAGCATTGCTAACATAGTAATGTACCATATTTTATCGCATAATCGTTGCATTTTTTAAGTAATAACCACAGTAAGACGATTATGTGAACAATAAATTATTTAAGACTGGCCATGATGACTTTCAGCGACTAGTGTACAGTTACAAGAGCATGAACCTAGTCTGAGCACATGTAACTTGAATAAGTTACACAGGGCCCCATTATGCTACTAGTAGTTGAAAAGAACCGATGTTCACAGAATGACACTCACACACATGCACATATGGACCTTAAAACATATATTTCCAGTGAAATGTCCACATCAAATGTTTGGGTGGAATACAATACTTCCTCTACTTACTAGTAGAGAAAGTAAAAATACGATACTTCAAGATTTTACTAATATTAAATCTGTGGACAGTCATTAAAAATGCACTGTAAGAGGGATTTTGTTATTTAGGTGAAATACCTTCATGCCAGAATTAACAAATGAAAATACAGTCCTGTATGTAATCATAGTCCTATATATTAAGAATAGCCCCACATATCAAGAATATAAAAATGATTTAATATTCACTGAATCTCTAAATTACCTAGTTCAATTTCAACACTTGCACAAACAACTGGCAAATGAAACAATTATATGATAGCTTGCTCTGTGCTGAAGAGGAACTGATAGAAATTTTACCAGCGAAGTAGGAAAAATACTTCTGCTGTTAATGCCATTGCAACAAGCCAGCACACACTGATGCCCGTCAGCCAGTGATACCTTGAGTTGGACTTGTGGGATGAAGCAATGCAATCAAAACCAGTTGCAATAATCTATATGTGATGATTTCTAATTTTAATGTTTTAACTTAGAGAGTTGAAATAAATTTCAAATATGTTGTTGTTAGCTAATGCTGGATTTCTGACAATGAAGTCATTAATCCTCTTGCTCTCCAATATTTTTCACAATGATATTGAAGAGAGCAATAGCAGTAATAGTAACCGTTTTTAGAGAGCACCATATTTTTATGTTTTGGCGGTCACATCGCTCTCTCACAACCCCCAGGATATCTGGAGGGCAAATATATACAGCAAATAAGTATCCTTTTTACTTTCTCTACTGGTAAGTAGGGGAAGTATTGTATTCCACCCAAAAATTTGATGTCGAAATTTCACCGGAAATATATGTTTTGAGACCCCCTGAATCCAATAAAAGCGTTTTTAGAAAAAGGTCCGTGTATGTGTGTCTTGTCAGTCTGTGGACAGCATAACTCAAAAACGAAAAGTCAGTTAAAAACCAAATTTGGTATTTAAGTTTAATGTCTTTCAAGGATGCAACACAAAGATTTTGAAGAAAATAGCCCCACCCTAAACTACCCTTTACATGGAAAATTTTTCGAAAATTTTTATTTTCTTGAAAATGGCTCTAACGATTTTGATTAAAATGTCATATGTTTGAGATATTTTTATAACAAATGAAATGTATATCTTGAATTTTCTGGCCCTAGCCCCTGTAGTCATATTTACTCTGGACGACTTTTGCATAACTGATAAACCGTTAGAGATAGACCAAATCATACTATACAAAAAATGTAGATCTTGCTAAAATACACAATTTATGTCTAAATAAATTTTCTTGTAGGGTGAACCATTTCGGAAATATTCCTTGTTATGTGTGTGAGTTTCAGAAAACATAACTTTCCTGAAATGGATCATCATTGTTAATTTCTTTATATGTTAAGTGTGCAAAGACAACAGAATCTCAAAGCTTTAAAATATTTGACTATCGCACAAAGCCTACTGTATTCGAACATTCCCCTTGTACCCACAAGGAAATAAGCAATAAGATAAGTTGTTCAAATGTTTATCTTAACTAACACGAAGAAGATATAGGAATAAGAGTTTGTAAGAATGGTTAGTACAAGAGTAGAGAAACTCATGTGAGTGCAACACATCAGATTTTTTTACTTTCTCTACTGAGTAGAGGAAGTATTGTATTCCACTGAAAAATTTGACGTCGAGATTTCACCAGAAATATGTTTTGTGGCCCCCTGAATCCAAAAAAGAAGCATTTTTAGAAAAAGGTGTGTGTGTGCGCATGTGTGTCTGTGTGTCTGTCAGTCAATCTGTGGACGGCATAACTCAAAAACAAAAAGTTGGTTAAAAACCAAACTTGGTATTTAAGTTTAATGTCTTTCAAGGATGCGACACAAAGATTTTGAAGAAGATTGCTCCACCCTAAACTATCCTTTATTTGGAAAATGTTTAGAAAATTTTGATTTTTTCGAAGATTTCGATTTAACGATTTTGATTAAAATATTTAAGATATTTTTATGATAAATGAAATGTATATTTTCAATTTTCTGGCTATAGCCCATGTAATCCTGTTCATTCTAGATGACTTTTGCATAACTGATAAACCATAAGAGACAGATCAAATCTCTTTTTCTTTTTCTTTACCTCATTACCCTCATCTTATGTAGGACTTACAGCCAGTGCCTAGGGTCAGACGCCTGCCGAGGAGCACAAGAACCTATGGACCAGACAAAGTAAGGACCTGAAAGCGGGTGGTCAGTCCAGCACCAGGTACGATAGTGAGGAATAGGATGATATGAAATGCAGGCGAAATTGATGATTGGAATGGTGATAATGGAGCAATTGGCGAAATGAATGGTGGGGAAAACTGTAGAACCCGGAGAAAACCCACCCTGATGCCGCTTCGTCCACCATGAATACCATGCGGGTCACTGGGATCTAACTCAAGCCACCTAGGTGGTAGGCAAATGCTCTAACTGCTTGGCCATGGTGCCGCTAGACCAAATCTTACTATAAAAAAAATGTTGTTAGCTAATGCTGGATTTCTGACAATGAAGTCATTAATCCTCTTGCTCTCCAATATTTTTCACTGATGGATAGGGTGTTAGAAATGGCCGGGCATTTTTGAAGCTGGTCTCATTCCATTTCCTCTTGCAGATCACATAGAGGGCAGAGTGGCGAAGAATATATCCCAATTCTGTTTAAATGTTTTGCCAGACAATCATGTCCTGTGATCAACCTGAAGGTTGCAACTGCTGTTTTTCGAAGATACTCAGGAATTACTGTTTGAATGTTTGGTAGTTCCCATCTTTTATTTTTTGAATTTTCATAGTAATATTTTGCAATAATTTTTTTGAATTCAGAACTGACTAATCTTTTAGCTGCATAAAATGGTAGATTAACTATAGATTTCTGCACATTGCCGGTACACTTTTTTGCAAGAAAATCAGCTTTCTCATTACCACTCAGTCCACAGTGAGCTGGTATCCATTGGAAGACTAGGTGTTTTTGAAGTGCTGTTAGATGGGTAAGGATTTTCCACCATTCTATAATTGTTTGGTTTTTTGGTGACAACTTGGAAGTAATTGCTATAATTGCCGCCCTGGAATCTGAGGGAATAACTGCTTGATGAAAATGTGAAATTCTGTACAAAAGATTTTGTAGGGCCATTCGAATTGCTTCAATTTCTCCATCAAAGTTTGTAATTCCATAACTTAAAGATTTGTAATAGGAAAAGAGGTGACACGTGACTCCAGCCCCTGCTCCATCTCGGTTTGATATCACCGATCCATCAGTATAAATATGGAGTTCTGGAAATCTAGTATGGGTTGTTTTAATGCCAATAATTTTGGAACACTAGTTAGAGTATCACTTTTCTTAACTTCTTCTGTCAGGTGTAAATAATATGCGATGTCTAATGTTTGTGTCGGATTGACTTTAGATATGAAGTTTTCCTTTGAATTAGGAAGGTATACATTCTTTTTGATGTCTTGAATTTTGGAAAGAAAGCTCTCCTGAGTCTTTAGTGTATGTGTAAAATTTCTCTTGCGCCATGTATTGAATGGGAGTCTGATAAACTTTTTGTGTTGAATAAGAGCCCCTTTTTCTATTTCATATTCAATGGGGTATTGGTTGGTTAGTATTTCTATAGCGGTATTGGTGTGGTTTTGATAGCACCTGTAATTAATCTCAGGCTTTGGTTTTGAAAGATTTGAATCTTTTTTTTTATGTATTTGCTGTTACAAGGACTTCGCTGCAGTAAGTAAATAATGGCTTATTATATACATTGTATGTTGGGTTAAGGGTTGCTCTGTAATATCCCCACTTCATTCCTGTTAGACGTTTTAACAGTGAAAGGCACCTCTCTGCTCTTTGTATTACATTTTCTATTTGTTGGTCCATGTAAGTTTGGTATCAAATGTAACTCCTAAGTACTCTTCTTCCGTTGTTTCTGGTAATTGTCGACCCTCAAAATGTAGTTTTATTTGTAGTGTTTTTTTTTTCTTAGTGAAAAGATTTTGTAGTTTGATTTTGTTGTATTAACAGTCATTAAATTTTCTTTGGTCCACTTTTGTAGTAGGTTGTTTAAGGTTTTTTTTTCAGTGAACCTTTTCAAAGGTATTCCTTGTTATTTCTGTGAGTTTTGGAGAGCTTAAACTTTCATTAAATGGAACATTGTTATTCTTTTTTACTTTCTCTACTGGTAAGTTGAAGGAAGTATTGTATTCCACCGAAAAATTTTATGTCGAGATTTCACCAGAAATTTATGTTTTGAGACCCCCTGAACCCAAAAAAAGGATTTTTAGAAAAAGACCTGTGTGTGTGTGTGTGTGTGTGTGTGTGTGTGTGTGGGTGTGTGTGGGTGGGCGTGGGGGTGTGGGGGGGGGGTGTGGATGTGTGTGGGTGCGTGCGTATTTGACACCTGAGAAACAATGTGGTTTATAAGATTTTTCAGTACTAACAATTTAAATTTTTCACTCCTGTCTTATTTGCTACTATCGTGTAATTCTTTGTTTACTCCTTTTTCTGCCCCGACACTTCTTACCTTTAAAAATCAGTTTTATCTGCAGGAGTTAAGGAAAAGTCTAGCTTCATCCACAATAAAGATGTGATCTAGCTCAAGTACTTCTAGTAGAGTAAAGAGAACATATTGTTGGCACTCACAAGGAATTTCAGTAACAACAGTACCCTCAGATAGCAACTTCTGAACAACATCATTATGTAATTTAAAATTCTCCAACTATCTGAACTTGCTTGAAAAGAATTTCATCCCAGGTTTTTCAAGAATGTTTCAGCTTGCTCTTGAATAATGTCACCTCACAGGAACTTTCATGCCTCTTACCTTGCAACCATAGCACCATACTTTCTTCCAGTTATGGAAAGCTTGATGTGTTGAGTCTTTTTTATTGTGACTGACACAATTTCATCAACTGCTTCTGCCTTCATAAGTTTATCTTTATCTTTTACAATACTCAACAAAGTACTAGCCAGAATGCCATATCCTTAAGTGACATCATTGTTTTAAATCCTATGTCTATTTCTCAAGTAATTTTAACTTGTAAAATAAAAACAAACTTGGAGACTAAAAGCTTCACTTAAGTTAGTAATTGCTGCAAGTTCATAATTGCTGCTACTGACATGTTTCATGGTGCTTCCACCACATTTTCAAAGCTTTATTTAAAAACAGTTACCATAGCTGCAGATGCTCAACTATCCAAAATATCTATGTGTCACCAGCCTCTGAAAACAAAAACTTATAAATACAATCTATTGGTGGTAGTTCAAAATTTAATTTAAAAGGTAAGTCAATTAATAACACTGAACAACACTTACAACATAATTTTCCAGAACGCGTTTCCAAGGTTAACTTTCCTTCATTATCAACCAGACAATAACTGGGTTTCCATGGTGTTTCACGGTGTGGATGGCGATGCTTCTTCTTATGTTTCTTCTGGTAACGGCTCAATGAATTTGCTGAAAATATCTTTCTGAGGAATGTCAAAATTAAATACTCGGTTTCTATTTTTTAAAATGAAGATTTGTTCCCATGTGGACAGTTCTTGTTTTCCGGTTATGTGTTTGAGAAGTTTCAGTTCTAGCTTTATGTCATGATTTTTTGTCCAAAAGTGAAACATAACTGCCAATGATGTCATTTGCTCTCTTGCACTCCAGCTTTTTATGTAATGTTGGTACGTTGACTAAAGGCCTGGCAGTGGAGTTGGTATTTCTGTCCATATCTTCTTTAGCTTCACAGAAAGTTCACAGAGGAAATCCTGTCATACCAATCGTGTGTAAATGTTGAGGCAGTCATGGCCTGTAAGTAGTCCAAAAACTGCTACAGAGGATTATCTTGGTAGTGTAGTAATTCTAGTTGTGTTGTTGTGTAGATTTTCCCATTGTTTTCCTTTTGTTTTTGATATACTTTCTGCTTTAATTGTTAGTTTCCAAGAATATAGCTACCTGTAGTTTTTGTACAAATGAAAACATAGAAGCATTAAGGTTGGTGCTGAGTTTTTAATAATTATACTTTGAGTTGAGCTATGAGATTCTTTTTTCTATCCCAGGTCGTGGTACAGGGTGAAATGAACGAATACAGGACGTAACTTCACTATATCGCTTTTATTTGCACTCTTTTCGTCGAGTATTACACTCGTTACAATTAGATTAGTGTCTTCACTTTCCGAGCTCCGAGACGCTACTACTAAAAAATTGGCACCTCTTTACATAATGCTTTTGAATTCATGCACGTCATTTTGCTGCGAAGTACACTTTGAAACCTTCCTACATGCTAAATAGTTCCTGTAATGTTAGGGAAGCGATCTTTATCTATCCTCTGTACACTTTTAACATTAAACATATATGGTTCTTATATTATACATATTAAATTTGAACATGCAAATTAACATTTATGACATTTTTAAACAACTCTTATTTGTAACAATTGAGAAAATAGTGATACATTTTCATTACTCAACTAATCCTAACCAACATGAAAAATAAACTGTTGTTGTTGTTTTCTAGTGCCTTGCATCTGGCAATGAAGCCATTAGCATTCGTGCTTTCCAATACTTTTGAACTGTAGTTTCTTCTGATCTTAATGCTTCACAGGTCTTCAAGTGAAGACAAATATTTACATAAATGCTTTCCTTTCGGGATCTAACCATATATTCTGTCTCAAGGTAATATGGACAGGAAAAGGTCACACAGCACCTCTCTCTTGTCAGTAAGTCACCATTTTGTCAAGAATTTAAATATTCAATATTCTGGTACACTTATTTTTTTGTGTTGAATGTACAATTTCTAAAATGAGTACAAATTAGAAACTAAAAGCTTTACTTATCTTAGTAATTGCTGAAAGTTCTTCAAATGCTGCTGACTAGTTTCAAGGTGCTTCCACCACATTTTCAAAGCTTTATTTAAATAGTTACCATAGCTACAGATGCTCAACTTAAGTGATCTATGTGTCACCAACCTCTGAAAACAAAAGCCTATAAATCTGCAATCTGTTAATGGTATTTCAAAATTCATAATGAGGTTCCTGTTTTTTAAAATGAATATCTTTTCCCAAACCATTAAATCTATAGGTCTGTTTAATTGTTTTAACAATTTAGCCTCTGGATTTATTTCATGATTAAATGGCCAGAAATGATCTGCCAAAACTGATTTATCAATCTGTTTATATTTAATAATATGTTTCAAATATGCCTGGCCACTTCTAGTGCCCCATCCATCAGTGAAAAATATTGGAGAGCAAGAGGATTAATGACTTCATTGTCAGAAATCCAGCATTAGCTAACAACAACATATTTAATATTTCTAAAATGCTCCTTCATTCTAGTCTCCAGACGAGTTTAGTTTTACCAATGTAAAGCCTGTTACAATCCAAACAGCTAAATTGATAAATACTAGATTTTTTTATGATTTGAAATTTTATCCTTTTTAGAAAAATTTAGTAAATTTTGTATATTAAATTTATTTTGAGGGACCAAAGTTATTCCATGTTCTTTAAAAAATTTTCTAAATTTCTTATTAGCCCAAGGATGATAAGTAAACTTTTTAAAAATACAATAATATTTTATTTTCTTGAGGGCAGAAACTTCTTTAACAGCCTTTTGATATATAAATTTTTGTACCTTTTTATATATAAAATATGTATTAAAACCTTTAATTACCACAGTGTTCATATTGTGTTAAATTCTTCCTTATTAAGGGGTATATTTATAAACCTATAAATTAAACTATTGAAAACAGCAAATTTGAAGAACTTGGAGCAATTACTAAGATAAGTGAAGGTTTTAGTTTCTGATTTGTTCTTATTTTAGATTCTGTTGCTTCACTGTTAGTAGCTTCAATTTTTCTTTGCTTTAAAGCATGCAGTTTCTTTTGTTGAAGCTTTTGCATTCTCCCGTCCAGATTTTCTATACCTCACTTGGTGAATCCAACAAATGTACACATATGCCATCCATTGATGAGCATGTGAAGAAGAAAACTAGTTCATAATTTGAAAAATCATGATGGTAACTTTCTCCTACTACAATTACATCCATTTTTCTTTTAAATGAAGAAAAACAATGAGCATGGCTACAATAATGAAGTGCAAGCTAAGCAACATGGAGGGAAGAAGTAATATATTGTAGTGTGCTGTGGACGTACAGTTCTCATCAGTTAGAATGGCCTTTCTGACTTCCAAAGTAAAGAAAGCTGCAACTCATTTAATATATGTGATAAATGTTATCATTTTCTAAGAAATTTAAAGTCACTGAAATTAATACCGTTGAGAAAATATAAGTGCGCTAAATTAAGGCTTATGCGATGTACCAGACTTTAATGAGTGCTTACCGGTCAGAATGATTAGCATAGTCCTTTCAGTGTTAAGAGAGACAATTGTTTTACATTTGCAAAAGAATAGTGAGAAAACTCACTTCACATAATGTCAGAAGGATGAAAGAGCATTTAGAATTTTGTTCCAAGAGAGTTTAAAACTTCAAATTCATTTAGATGATTTTGAATGATAGAAATTTATTGAGGTGTTGCATGTCAGCCAGTAGACTTTATCCTCTCTTACTCATATAACATACATATTTATTTAAATGGATATGTTATTCACTTATTTTCTTGAACTAGTTATGTGCAGAGGACAGACTCTACATGGAAGCATTTGACCACATGTTGGAAGCATGGATCTCTGTACTACATGATTCTCAGGTGTTTCCCAAAGACTTCTGCAAGCAGTCCTCCATGCAGATTTTCAACACTTACCTCAAATGCCATTTATCACCACCAGATGGTACACGAGGGCAGGTAAAGCACAACAACAACAATAATCATAATCATAATAGTAATAATAATTAATAATAAATCATAGATTTTTTTGCATCTAAGTAGGATGCTGAATTTAACTCTATAGAACTTAACCATTTTTTTAAAACAGTCTGCAGGGATGCGTCAGATGTCCCACACAATAGATTCTTGCATTACTGCAGTCAACAAATAGCTGATGATGCAGACAATGAACATCCCAAATATTATAAGTAAACCAATGAAGTGTAAAACAGAGTGTTATCCCATATAGATTCAGTTAAGGCATAAGGTTTTCATCTAAATCAAATCAGTTCAAAAGGTTTTTCTACAAGATAAAAATACTTATTTGAATGGTCAAGTAGTCAAGAATACCAGTAAGAATGATACAAGAATTGTCATTTTCATAAGACCTGGGATGAAGAAACATCCTACAGAAGTGTGCATGAAGAAGAGATTAAAGATATATTAATTCAGATGTATTGATTTTCAGGGTAAAGAGCTTGATGTAGAGGAAATAGATGAAACAGAAGAAGATGATAGAACTAAATTTAAGGACCAGCTGCAAACTATTGGTTCTTTTGGAAGACAGGTGATTCATGCATCTTTATGTTTTTTGACGGATACTGTTCTTACTAGAGAGCACACCATGTAGTAGCATATTTTCACATTTATTACTTCTGCATCAATAGCATGATTTACTTTTCTCTCTTAGTGACCATTTTTGAAAATTTTAAGATTAAAAGTCACCTCATACTTGATCTCTGTCATAAGTATATACATTGGATGTTGTTTTGTGGCAAGAAGTTGAATCAGTTCTTCTGATTCTTGGTTTCCAGAACAGGAAAAAGGTTAGGCAAGTGCAGATGTTCAATATGAATATTCACTTGTCAAATTATTAAGTACTGTTAGAATATCATTTCTATATCAAGTCCTGATAGACAAGACCTTTCAGTGTCATATGAACTGATCCATTAAGGAATTTCTCATTCTCAGAGTACCAAGAATTTCCTTTAAAGCTATTAAAATACTTGTTAAATCTGCCTCAAAGCAATTAAAACACTGGACTTGAAACAAGCTGAACTATTTTAATTTGAAATAATTTACAGTGTTTAATTTAAAAGACCATTTTTCCCCCAACCAGGATATTTAATTTTGTATGTTATAATATTTCGTTTCAGAAACTTTATGCATACCTTTCATTCCTGTTAGATAAATTTGTTCACTTTACTTCTGGATTGTTTTATAAAGCACTAATAATGAAAGCAATAATTTAGTAAACATCTTTTCCTGTTTGCAGTATCAGAAAAATTTAGATGTTTGGCTAAAAAAGTTCCTTATAAATCCACCAAGAGAAATTACACTGCAAGCCCAGTAGAGCATAGGCGGCCAAAACTCTACGATATTACCTGCAACATAGAGGAGTGTATTAGAGAGGGGGAACAGAGTTCCTCTGGTTCAAGGTACTGCAACAGATGATAATAGAACATATTTTCTGTGAGGTAGAATCAGGACTAAAAAATTCAGTGCCATAACCGGGATTTGAACCACAGACCTGCTTCATGTGCAGCTGCTCTAACCTCTGGGCTTCCATGGTCAACTTGCAGGTACAACATTAAATTCCCCAACTGATTCATATTTTCCCAGTAGACCACAAGGGAATCTCACATCTGAGATAAGTACCCCAAAGGCAACTTATAATTGCAAATACTTTATGTTCCGGGATTGAATAACCTTTAGATGGCAGTTGCTATCTTTTTATGCCAACCAACTTACTGCTGGTGTTTTTAAACACGCAAGCTGTGTGTGGGCAATGTTTTGAGAGGTAGAATTAGGACTGAAAAATTCATTGCCATAGCCGGGATTTGAACCATGGATCTTCCACATGGCTGCTCTAACCACTTAGCTACCATGGCCAGCTTACCAGTATGTTCTTTAAAAGATTTTTTGAATTTGTCAGATGTCTGTGATTTTTAAAGGACATAACATTCAGTTGACTCCAATTAGCAGATACAGCATGAAAAACTTACTCAGCTCAAACACTAAAGACAGCAGTCAAGCAAATAAAAAATATGGAATCTACCAAATATAATGCAGTAACTGCAATCAGGTTTATATAGGAAAAACAAAGAGGAATTTGGAAACAAGAGCCAAGGAACATTTCAGATGTATAAAACACAGAAAAATCAGCAGTTGCCACCCTTTTTTGGAAAGAAAATCATGACATTAATCTGGATCCAAAACTATCTATTTTTCTACTTTAATATGATCTAGTAACACTGCCATCAATTTCCAGAATACTAACAGAATATTAATACATTGTGACTGTATTACCAGTAAGGCCCACACCTCCATTTTATAATGATCTAACAAACAAACCACACTTAACGCAACAGATGCTTTTGAGAGTGATATGGAGACAGAAAATGGGACTGTGTACAAATTTTGGATACATTTGTTTGAGTCAAAAGATTTTCCTTGTGAGTCAGACTCTGCTTATGAATGTCAGGTGAAAATATCTACCCCTCTCCCAAAAAAAAAAAAAAAAAAAAAAGAAATCTCCTGGCCTCAAGACAACATATTACATGCAAAACTGTTCCATTTCATAAAAATTATGAAAATGAAGTGTTTAAAACGGTGGAGTATATTAATAAATTGAAAATATGTCAATATTTATAAACACTGTTCCTACTTGTAGTAATATTAATCACAGGTCTAGTTTTGGAGAGGGTCCCCTCTATCATCTAGCTGTTGACCGACTGGTTCAACATCACGTAACTGCCTCCCCCTTCTCAAGTTGCTTGGTCTGCTGTTCTTCCCATTGGCTAGTCGTAAGACATTGTCTATGATTGGTATGTCAAAATTCATCAGCCAATCTCAATCCTTAATGATATAAATATTTTCCCATGCTGTTAACTACCATTAATTTTTGCTGGTTTTAAAAGTTGGATATTTAGGTTGATATGATTTGGAAGACCAAAAGTGGTGAGCTATGGCCAATTTATCTGTTTCTTTGTATATGATATTTCTGATGTGTTCCTTCATTCTGGTTTCCAAAAACAAAAAGAAATTTGGAAACCAGAATGAAGGAACACATCAGAAATACCATATACAAAGAACAGATAAATCAGCCATAGCTCACCATTTTTGGTCTTGCAATCATAATATCAACCTAAATATCCAACTTTTAAAACCAGCAAAAATTATTGGGAGTTAATAGCGTGGGAAAATATTTACGTCATTAAGGATCAAGATCAGCTGATGAATTTTAACATACCAATCATAGACTAGCCAATAGGAAAAACAGGAGATCAGGCAACAAGAGAAGGGGGAGCAGTTACCTGATGTTGAACCAGTCAATCAACAGCTAAATGATAGAGAGGACCATATCCGAAACTAGTCCTGTGATTAATATTATTAAAATTAAGTTAGAGCAAAATGCATTTATAAATATTGACATATTTTTCAATTTGCTGTGCTATTTTTTACTTTCTCAAAAGTGGCCCCAATGATTGTATTTAAAGTATTTCAAGTGTGAGACAGTTGCTTGGTAAAGGAAATATATATCATAAATGTTGTATGGGTAGCCTATGAAGTCCTCTTCATCCTCATTGAATATTATTAACTTAGAAACCAGAAGAAATAAGGCAGAAATTTACTGAGAAAAATATAAAGTTCATTAAAACATATAATTTTGACAAATAATCTTTTTGTAGTATTAAGCATTTGTGAAATATTTGCTTGGGTTTTGAATTGCTCAATATTTAAGCTTTCAAGTACCATCCTTTTGCTACTGATGAAGTCTTATAAATAGTTTGCAGGGTCACTGACAGCATCTACCAATGTACTTTTGAAACACTTGATTATCAGGCTATATCTTTTGTATACCTACAGTAAAGTGTGCATTAAATTCATGTTTCACATTTATTGTGATTTACAGGTGGTGGACTTAAAACCAAGTGATGTGTAAAAGGTAGAGAAAGTCATTTGATTATAATACATCAGATGTTTTTAAAATTGTGTTTTTAAGGTACCTGGACACTCGTTGTCACTCCTGGCTAAACTTTTAGAAGACCGCACAAATCGACTTCAAGGACAATTGCAACGAATGCATTCGCAAGCAATAAATATATCTGACACAGGTTTATTGGACTGCTTATTTGAGGACTTGCACTGGCTGGTACTTATAGCTGGTCATGTTATCTCAATGGACAGTGAGGGTGAAACAGCACTTATACCTTCAGAAATAATGCATTACAGCATTCAGCAAGCCAATTCAGGTCACGTCAATGTACAGACAACATTAAAACTGTTAGCATCTCCTGGACATCATCTGTTGGATATACCTGGTGCTGAGGAATCTTGTGATCACGTGATAAGGTACAGTAATTTATAATGTATTAAACAGTAAGGCATGTTACAGTAATTTATAATGTATTAAACAGTAAGGCATGTATTTGTGTAAATGTTTATATTAATTAGTGGAACAATTGCATCAACAGCCATTTTCGTCTACAAAAATTTTTTTTCCTTTTTGTGAAATTTGCCATAATGAAGTATTTGACAACTTAACTTGACAAGGGGAATATGGACAATAAATATTTTCTTAAAATATTTCTCATTTTATCTATTTGCAAAATATATCAGTTCTAGATTGTGACCATTTAAAAATCTGACAAAAAAGATGGAAGTGAAAAACGTAGAGCTGAAAGTTATGCTAACCGAGAGGTTAAGAAAGCATTGCTTCCACTTATAAGTTCCTAGGTTCAAATCCTGCGTTGCTTGTCATTTTTTCATGATTATTAATTTTATGACTGGATATGTATAACATAATATTGCATCAATATTATATAGCTATTTCAAGTTATGGGCTTATCTATGCACACTAAAACATAATTATACTTACATTTGTGTTAAATAAAAACATCTGTATTAATAATCATCTTCTGAAATTGAAACACAAAAAATAAACAGTTAACGTTGGGTGTATGAACCCTCAGCATGTATAACTGCCATCAATCTTTGGGGCATAGACAAAATTAAATGCCTGCAGTAATGTAGGCAAGAAGTTACAAGATCCTAGGCTTCTTGAATTTGTACCCAGAATCCATGTTTTGTCCTTCACCCATCTATTGGGAAATTAGAACGCAGGTCCCTTTTCACCACAGCCCACACATTCTCAATAGGGTTCAAATCTGGTGAACAGGGAGGCCAGTCTACCACTCTGATATCCTGCCTGTCTGAAACCTTTCAAGACAGTATGATTATCTTGTATGAATTCAGCAATTCCATTAGGATATCTCATTCTTACAGAGGGAATCAAAATATTCTCAATCATTACTGTGTACTGTGCACTGGTCAGTGTGCGGCGGCGCCGTGGCCAAGCAGTTAGCGCACTCGCCTACCACCTAGGCGGCCCGGGTTCGATCCCAGGGACCCACATGTGGTATTCGTGGTGGACGAAGCGGCGTCAGGGCGGGTTTTCTCTGGGTGCTCCGGTTTCCCCCGCCATCTCATTCCACCGGTGCTCCATCTTCATTCCATGTATCATCAGTGTCACCGCCTGCGGTGCCGTAGTAGTAAAAGCGGGCATTAAACACTACAACAACTGGTCAGTGTATCGTCAAGTTGCCACAGCACATCTAGACTGTCCCTTTATATCCAGTCCCAACATGATACAGGTATGTAACCATGATGGAATTGTGAAGCCACGTATTTTGCATCATATCGGGACTGCTTTGGATGCCTTTATCCCTTACATGTGTAAGAAAATTTCACCTCATCTGAGAATACCACATTATTCCAGTTGCAGTTGTCATTTTCTTCTGGAAGCACAAGGCAAAACAATCTGTGACCATCTGTCAGATGTTTTTTGCTGCTGTTCGCATTTACATATTGCAGAGCTGTTTGGCTTGTTCATTTCAAAAGCAGTTTGGAAAGAATTCCTATCTGCTACTGGAATTAAAGCACCATCCATTTCAGAAGTCCACATGCATCTTCTCCTTGAACCAGGATGATGGCGTTCAACCCCTCCCCTGGATAATCTCACCCAACTGTGCAGTAGATGCAGGGACTCCATTAGGAGCTCCAGTTTCACAAACAGAAAAACTTTCTGCTTTGAGTAGTGCAAGGAGTGACTTCCTTGTTCCTATGTCTTTGTATGTTTATGTATGTTCTACCATTGTCAAAAGCAGTATGATTCATTGAGAGTGAACTGTTTGTGCCTGATGCATTTGCGCACCACGTGCTTTCATGTGCAGCACATTGCTGTAGTAGAATAAACCCTAGAAGCATCATAATAACTATCATGTTATTAACTTTACTGAATGTTGTGCATGAAATGTTGTTGTTGGCTAATGCTGGATTTCTGACAATGAATTCATTAGTCCTCTTGCTCTCCAATATTTTTCACTGATGGATGAGGTGCTAGAAGTGGCTGGCATATTTGAAGGTGGTCTTGATCCATTTCCTCTTGCAGATCACATAGAGGACAGAATGGTAAAGAATATATCCCAATTCTTATGCTGTGCATGAAGTAATGTATATCTAAAATAAATAGCCACTATGTTTAAGAGGTAGAACCGGAACTTAAAAATTCAATGCCACAACTGGGATTTGAACCACAGACCTTCCGCTTGCCGGGCGGACGCTCTACCACTGAGCTATTGTGACAAACTATGTGTTGATTCAACATCATTAAGAGAAATGGAAACAAAATGTTTGCTACCTGCAAGAAACAAACCTGCTACCCTCACAATAGAAATAATGTACGTTTTGCCACAGCGCTACAATGAACACACATGAAAGGTGGCAAGTTTAGTAATGCCATACAATTCAAACTGTATCATATTTTGTGTAGTGAATATTTTCAGTTAGTAATGATAATTTGTTGTTAAAGGAGCTTCAGTTATGTATTAGGTTATGATTTAGGGTTACCAGGTTTTCAAGCTAAAAATATGGGAGATTTCAGAAATGTTTCCTTAATACCTGAACATATTGTCGATATGTCAATTTTTCTCTGTATTGATTTTAGAAGATGTATGTTTATTGCACAGAACTAGGTTTTGCATATTTATTCATAACATTTAAACCAATGAGTGTATTTACAAAATCTTATGTGTGTAAAAACACCAGCAGTAAGTTGGTTGGCTTACAAAAATAACAATTCCTTGATAAATGTAATTTTTTAGCGCAGTGCAATATAAATTTGAGGATTTAAAATTTTTAATTATCTGTTTCTGATTTTGGACATATTTATCACCTTGTTTCATATCTGGCTATTGCCACTGCTTTTTACCTTTGTATATTTTTCTTGTTGCTAGTATTTTTATTTTTTGAGTGAAATTTATATCTGGCTATTGCCATGAGTCTGTTAAGGGCGCTGATGACCTAGAAGTTGAGCGCCCTTAAACCAAATCCAAATCCAAATCCTTGATAAATAAATCAACATTTTTGAGGACATTTCAAGGACTTGCCTCCGTAGCGCAGTTGGTAGCGCGCTTGCCTCTGGCGCAGAGGACCCGGGTTCGATTTTTTGTATCAGCAAGGGTATTTTTCCCCCTCTGGGAGGTCTGGCACAGGGTAAACTCAGCCTCGTTAGGTCCCAGGGGGACCAATTGAGGAGCTGCTTGATGGAGAAGTAGCGGCGCCAGGTTGAGAAGACCACATAACTGGCAGGGAGGGCTCGGATACTGACCTCTCCAGTACTGCACCCCACCAATGATGCCTGTAGTGGGCAGAGGTGGGGGACGCAGCAGCTGGGTGGTAGGCCTTGGCCCTTCATGGGCTGTTGTGCTGGGGTTTAGTTTTAGTTTGGTTTAGGAACATTTCAAGGGGTAATTGGTGACATGAGTGACATAGACAGAACCATGGCATGTCGCAAACTACTCAGGGTTTCAGATGTCATTGCCTTATCACCTCAGTACATAATTCTGCATAACCCAAATCTGAGTTGTGAGGGCTAGCAACATGATCACCGCAAGCACCCTTTTATCTAAATCCTTCCAGTTTTGGCAGTGCTTTAGATCGACCCCCAGTCTTGTATGTTTCTACCTTCTCGTTGGACTAAGCTCTCCTCGCCTTTCTTTTCAAATTTTTGTATATAGTTTTTAAGTTTGTGTGTGTCCTTTTTGTGGTACCTGCACATTAAACAAATAATAAGAAGACGAATGGATACAGTAGAATGATGATAAAACATACAAATTATAAATGTTGTATGCATTAATTTACCAGGCACATAGTTAAGCTAGTGACGGATTTTTTGCTAACCGTTCTCTTTGTCTTTAATGGTAGCACCATTATGGACTTATATTTGTCCACTAAATTCAATAAAACTGAATTCTCATGAGCGTTAAAATTCGGCACTCTAGAGCGCTTTGAGGGCTCATCATCTATTTTCTTATTTTGGTCCATCGCGCAAATAAAATTCCATTAAAACTTAGGTTATGGACACCACTCAATAACAAACACAACAAACAAGTGAATGTCGAAAGTAATCACTGCCTTCTGAATACTACCGGAATTGCTTCAGAGGAGAAAAATAGCGAGAAAACCAGGCGCTATGAAACTGTGGTATTGAAACCGTGGATTAGCAATGGTGCATAGCTTTTAACACTTTACCACGGTAATAGTTTTACCACTGTATCGTAATAGCTCATATTTACCATTAGTCATTATTTAATCATAACTTTAATGCAACTATTTCTTTATTTGGTAGTTGATAAATTGGAACCTGATGTGAACTTTAAACTATGTTTACAGAGAAACATCTTTGCAACATAGTAGTCATACTTGGTCATTATTTAATCATATATTTAATGCAATTATCTCTTTATTTGGTAGTTGATAAATTTGAACCTGCTGTGAACTGTACCTACGTACATTCAGGACTTTTTAAGTAGTAAAATGTGTTCCATAATTCCGTAATTATCAACAGGGAGCACTGGCCATTTTTACTAACTTTTTTAAAGTGTATAGAAACTTGTGATGCCTGTAAAATAGTTTTCTTTATCCCTTAGATTGGTATCAGCTGTGTTCCGCCTTTGTGAAGTTGAGAAGAGAGCAGTAGAAGCAAAGTTGGGACATCTTCTGAGTCCTGAAGTAGGAAGCAGCATCATGTGGTTCTTGCGACGGTGGTCTCTCTCATACCTTCTCCCCACTGAAACCTATTATTCCGAGGTGGGTTTTGATATGTCTTATATTTTCTTAGTACAGATAAATTAATTGTAAAGATCTTGCCAGGATTTTCTTTGGGGGAGGGGATGACAACTAACTTTTTAAGAGTACATCCCAAAGTGCTTAGAAAGCAGTTTCTGTGCTTTATGTATGTTAACAGTTTTTATTTTTACATTTGTTTCTATGTTTACTTATTTTAAACTAATTATGTACAGATATTGCTTGACATTCAACCCAGCCTCATGTTCAAATTTACAAATACGTTCCTTATACAGGTTGTAATTAGGTTTTAAACATAAACACAAAGGCTAAAACTACCCAAAATTATTAAAATTGTGTTTTCAATAACTGTACTTTCACTCTAGTCATGTGTAAACAGTATGTTGGCAAGTTTAAAAGGTTAAAAAAATAAAAAAAAAAAAAAAAAAAAAGTTTTACAATGGATCCCAGCACATTGTGGTTTGGAAGGAAATGAGAAATTGGATTTGCTTGCAAAGAAAAGCTACACTCATCCAACAAAGTAAGAACTTACAGCATTACTTAGATAAATGAAGGTTTTAGTCTCTAAGTTTGTTTTTATTTTAGATAAAGTAAGAACAATTCAGTACAACTCTACATCAAAATGAAACTTCAGACCAATATGAAACTAAACCCCTATCGCAACAGCCAAGGCTTGCTGCATCCCCCACCTCTGCGCACTACAGGTGTCTTGGTGGGGTGTGGTACTGGAGGGTGGGATGTAAGAACAATATAGCTGATCTAAATAAAATCCAATGTGACACGAAGATTTGGAAGACGTTACTAGAACGAAATATAATACCAGACAGTCCCTGATCAATTGCAGTTGCATTATTTCGTCTTGAAACCAGCCACGATTGCTTGGCGGCACATCTCTTTAAAATTAAATTATAAGCACCCCACACTGCATAGTATGCAAGAACAAGAATACAGTAATGAACAAGGATCACCTGATGTCCTCTCCCGATCTTCAGAAAATAGTTAAGACATCATTCCAGATTGCAGAATATTATTGGGAAGCCTACAAGCTAATGATGGCAAATCAAGAACTACAGAACATTTGATTACTACTACTACTACTACTACTACTACGACCATGACGTCGACCACGGCATGACTGCATTGACCACCTCTAGTACTACTATTGTATTCTGTAATAATCCATAGAGCTGTTCACGTTCCTAGTCTCCCAACTGAAGCATATATTCCTACCACAGTCAGGTAGATAGATTTATTAGGATAGGTTGATAGAGTTATTTGAGCTGTATTAGTGAAAGGTAGAATCAGAACTGAAAAATTCAATGCCATAGCTGGGATTTGAGCCACACATCTCCTGCTCTATGCCAGCTGCTCCTAACTGAGCTACCATAGCAACATGCTAGTATGTCATTCAATTTCCGAACTGATTCGCATTTTCCCAGTAGACCACATGGGAATCTCAAATTTGAGACTGCATCCTCCAATGGCGACTAGCAATTTTTAGGCACTTAAGTCCCAAGCTTTAAGGTTTTTATTATAGTTTGCTTATATAAGGCCAGTCTATTTAGGAAAGAGACAAGAGCACAGCCTGTCACCCACTATTTTTAATTTATATACAGATAACATCATAAGAAAATGGAAAAATTTAGCAAAATAGTGGAATATACGTAAACTCTCTTTTATATGCTGACAATCTAATAATTTTACTTAATAATGAAGATGATATACATAAATCACTGAATCAGCTCAACCAAATTTGTAAGGATTGTGATTTCAGAATATAAATTCCAAAAGTAAAGTAATGTGGGAGAAAATGGAATTGTAGAATAAGTATCACAAATTAAATATCAAGGATGCAAACGTAAGTTGTAGTTAAGATAATGACATTCAGAAGAAATTGCAAGCTTTCAAGGCAATATGCAGCACAATAAATAAAACTTTGAAAACAAAAAGCAGTGACATGAGAATGAAATATTATAAATTTATGGCAGTACAAGTGCTTTTATGTAGTTTGAAAAGTTATGCACTAACTGATCAAGAACTTAGTAAGGTAAAAGCAACAGAAATGAGATTTTTAAGAAGTGTAAAAGACTAAGTAGAATTCACGATACAGACATTAGAATTGAGCTAAAAACTTTCATATGATATAATAAAATAGATGAAAATATAATAAAATGGAAAGAATAAATTGAAAGAATGGAGGACAATAGAATTCCCAAGAAGGCAGCAAATGATATATCTATAGGAAGAAGGTATTTGGAAATCCAAGGGAAAGATGGCAGGGCCTTTAAAGCCAGAACATGCAGTACTACCTATTCCATAAAGAGCTGAAAAAGATTCTCGTCCTCCAAGCTGTTTTGATATAGGTATCTAATTACATTCTACACTCTTATGGCTTTGATGTTAATTTATTTATGAAGAATATTAGTTTTATTTATTGGGAATAATCTTTAACTATGTTGTGTCAGCATTTCAAGTCTACCAAATTAAAATAACACATAGCTTTCTATAAGTTAGAAACAGAACTTTTGCCAGGACTATGCAAAAATTGGAATAAAAAGGTACTTGCAGCATTTTCTTACATTTAAATCTCATGGTCTGAAGGTAATCTGAAAGGTTTATGGATAGGGCTCGGAAGTTCATGCCCTAAAAAACACTGAAATATGCTAATTATTATTTATTTATGCCAACAAACTTACTGTTGGTGTTTTTTAAACACACAAGACGTGTGTGGGCAAAGTTTGAAAGGTAGAACTGGAACTTAAAAATTCAATGCCACAACTGGGATTTGAACCACAGACCTTCCGCTTACCGGGCGGATGCTCTACCACTGAGCTATTGTGACAAACTGCCAGAATGGCATTAAATTCTGGCAGTTTGTCACAATAGCTCAGTGGTAGAGCATCCGCCCGGTAAGCGGAAGGTCTGTGGTTCAAATCCCAGTTGTGGCATTGAATTTTTAAGTTCCAGTTCTACCTTTCAAACTGAAATATGCTCTTAAAAACTTGAAAATATGCCAAGAAATATGCACTATTTCATTAGAACAGCTCATGTCCCTTTGCAGTAGACGAGTTAGTGTAAATAATAAAGTTACCTTGTTCCTTAGAGGTTGAAGCAGAGGTGGTCCCGCTGCTACTATTAACTGCTAAATTGCAGTTCACAACCAACACTACACAAATTTTCAACAGTAAAACGTCGTCTATTGTCTGGCAAAACACTTTTGTAACGTGAAAAACTTCTTTACACGTCACAAGATGTCATAGGGGCATATTTAAATGATGTTAACTGTTTCACAGAGAGAGTCAACTCTATTGGTGTGACAGATGGTTTTCTTTCGAGGATGTCTTGAATATCGCACATCTGTTTATAACCAGAATTTTTTGAAATTACATAATTCACTTTCTCTTTCACTTTTTGTCCTATGCTACCAGGAACTGAACTTAGATCACATATTGTTTTTTCAAGCACAGTAAGTGATTCATGCAAAGGAAATCCTACAGCTTCCAATGTCGTTATGGCTGTTGGTAAGAAAGAAAAATGGACAGATATGAAACTAAGATCCTTCTTTAACCCAGTGCCTGACAATATTTTGCACAGTTTTTATTGATGAATCATTGTTCAAGTCCAATGAATTAACAACCTCTTCGATTATTTCTATGTGCTCAGCATAATATAAAACTGCATCGACCCATGTTCCCCATCGAGTTAACACCGGTGCAGGAGGAAGTCGGATATGAGGTGCTGTTGATCTAAACTACTTAACTCTTTTAGGAGATTTAACAAAAATACTCTTTGTAATAATCACAATTCTATCTACCTGTGGGAAAGAATCACATATTGTCTCAGAAATTCGATGAAGAGCATGTGCCTAACAAGTTATATGAATTAAGTTAGGAAAAATACCTTTCAGAGTTTTTCCTGATCTTACCATATAAGGTAACAAATAAAATAAACCAGTTGTATTCGATTCCACATGGGCATTGTAATTTCGAAGAGTCCATCACAAACTGTGTCACAGTTCCATTGTCAGTGGCCAACAATTTGCATGTATTAAAGAGATAAGCTGTAGTCTTTTGTTCATTATTTAAGGCACCCATGATTATATTAGCAATAGAATGGCGTTCAGAATCACAGGTTTCATCAACAGACAACCACACAAACTGATCCGCTAAATTTTGTATATTTGACAATACGTTATTGTAACAATGGCCTACATAAGTCTTACGCAGTGTACTTTCTTCAGGCACATGTTGTTGAGTACACTTGGCAAGAAAGTTTTTAAATATCGGATTATTAATTTTGAACAAGGGAATATCAGCAGCTAAAAATACTTGGCACAAGTCATAGGAAAATTCAGTAACCCTACTTCCTAAACACCCTACTAATTGTTTTAGAACAGGTTATTTGTTTGTGAGTTTTCTGATTAAATTCTCCTTATGTTTTGCTGTGTTTATGTGCTGAACTATTTGAAATCTTTTTTCACTCCCTATATTTTTGTCACATGCTCCACAAAACAGTGCCCTATTATCTGTAGATATTAAATCACCTGAAAACTCTTCCTGTAAATTAATTAATCTAGCACTCGAAGTTCATTTTATTTTCGGCATTTGAAGAGCTTTTTAACATTTTATACGCCTAATTTAATTTGGAGGGAACCAGTTCACAACACTGTTACGTTTGAAGACCACGCAGACGCAAGCATTGCTATAATCGTGCTGCTCAAAACGTTGACCTGCACTTCATCTTTGTTAATATAAACCTCTCAGATAACGCACAGATTATTCTCTATGCACATACATATAATGAAAGGATGAAAACAGGGAATTCACTGCATAACATGACTCAGCATTGCTTCTCGCCACCTCGCGAGTTACATCATATGCAACACTACCAATATGAAAAATATTATCCAGGTGGAAAAAAAAACCATAAAAATCATTAAAATATGCTATATAGAGGCTATAGTATTGAAATAATATGCATTTATCAAAATCAAGAAAATATGCAGTTATATGCACCATAAAATCACGTCCAAAAACTGAAAATTCCATAATCCATGCACATAATGTAAAAGCATACATTTTTAACCCCTATGAAAAAACATGCAAATGCATGAACTTCCTAGCCCTATTTATGGAATATGTAGGGACAAATAAGACAAGCTTATGATTGCATTAGGGAAACAGACATAGTAACTCAATAAACAATGTTTGAAATTCTAGTACTGACATAATCTTTTAAAATTTGAGCTTTCCTTTGCAAATGCCCATTTTTTGAAAATGATTGATTTATTTCTAATAAATTAATTCTTTTTCATATTATCATAAAACTACTCCTCTATAATAATGGGTGATCCAAAAGAGTCTGAACTGGTTGTGTTGTGTTTTGCCTGTATGTGTTCTCAGTGCTTGTCGCCGACTGCCACTATCATAGAACAGCTCGGATAAAATCATGCAACATTTTTAAAACTACCTTAAAAGGCTTTACTTACCAATTTTATTAAAGGAGATGCTGAAATTGGCCACTGTCATTGTCCATACATTTATGGCACCTCTTTAGTAAACTATCCATCACTCGTAGTTCATTTTGAGAAATGCTGGCAATTTCCTGGCGGATATTTTGTTTTAATTCTTCCAGGGTGTGTAGGCTTGTCTTGTACACTTTATGTTTTAAGTTACCCTACAGATAAAAATTGCAGATCACCTGGAAATCTTTCTGCAAATCTCACTTTCACTTGGCAAGCTGACTGAGTTAACACATACGAATCATAAATAAATACACGCTGTGCAGTAGAAAACAAATGCTGAGCCATAATACACTTTGTGACTAAGTACAGGACAAAATAATAAAGCATACTGGTGATAACTCAAACCACATAGTGTGTCAGAATTGGGATATATTCTTCACCACTCTGTCCTCTATGTGATCTGCAAGAAGAAATGGATCGAGACCACCTTCACATATGCCCGGCCACTTCTAGTGAAAAATATTGGAGAGCAAGAGGATTAATGACTTCATTGTCAGAAATCCAGCATTAGCTAACAACATAGTGTGCCAGCACAATGCTGCACTTTCAGAGCAGAGAAAAACAAGGCAATCATGACTGTGTACAGCAGCTGTATTATTGTGTTTCTGGGTACATAGTGGAAAAACACTGCGTAGGAGTTTGGATGCTTTTGGGTCTCTCTGGATGTGAATAACTATAGTATATACTTGCTGCAGTAAAATGAAGTCATGTTAAATTCAGTGCATACTTGTTTGTTCTTATAAAAAGTTATTATTTTAGGATTATGAAATAATGCTGTAATAAGCTAGTAAAGCTGTGTAACTGTACCTGTTTCAGATGAGCATGGCTTTGTTGGCAGCTTTTGGCAAGGATACTGAAGGTGCTACTTGGGTTGTGAACTTCCTGTTAAATAAAATAGAGTCCAATCTCTGCAACTTCAGCTCAGAGCCAAACCTTGTTAAAGATACTGTTAGACTGTTTATTGCCCTTGTTGATATGAGAGACAAGTGAGTAACTTGTAGAGCTTTGATTCCTGTGCTTTATGCTTTCAAAGTTTACTGATTTTTTTTAAGCCAACAAACTTTCTGTTGATGTTTTTATACACACAAGCCGTGTGCGGGCAATGTTTGAGAGTTAGAATCAGAACTGAAAAATTCAATGCCACAGCTAAGATTTGAACCACACCCTTCGCTTTACATGCAGCTGCTCTAACCATAATCCTGACTGTGGGATTGAATTTTTCTGTTCCAATTCTACCTCTCAAATATTTCCCACATACAACTTGTGTGTTTAAAAACACCAGCGCTAAGTTGGTTGACGTAAGTAAATAATAATTACCATCTTAAGGTTATTTAATCCTACGACATAAAGTACTTACAATTGTAAGTTGCACTTGGGATATTTATTTCTGATGTGAGATTCCCTTTGTGATTTACCTGGAGAATTCCATGTCATATTGTCATATTGGCAAGTTGCCACAGTAGCTTCATGGTTAGAGCAGCCACACATAAAGCAGAGGGTCTGTGGTTCAAATCCTGCCTGTGGCATGGAATTTTTCAGGCCTGATTCTACCTCTAACCCCTCCCCTTGTTACTTGCAGTAGCTGATAACAAACACAGAGACATATGCCAAAACCAGTTTTTGAGCCCTTTGAACTTTCACTTGTCATAATAGTAGCAGTAGTGGTAGTAGAGGTAGTGATGGCAGTGGCAGTGGTGGTGGTAGTTTTATTGGTTCTTTGGATCATAGTACATGATATAGAACACGTCCAAGATCTTTAGATTTATTTATAGGTTTTTCAGTATTTAACAATATGCACATGTGATATAAAGGACAAAATTGAGCTATTACCTGAAAATATTAAATAAAAACATTGTTTGAGAGGTAGAACTGGAACTTTTGTCCCTTTATACCTATGTATATAAAATCTTTCACCGCAAGGTCCTCTTCCTTTAGCCATGTCTCAACCACTCCCAAATAATCTAACTTGCTCAGTAAGTGATTTAGATTTCCTGTGTAAATTTTACTTTTCAGCTCCACGCAGTTCCAGAATCCCAGCCTTCTACTGCTTCCCATTCCCTATTGTGAACCTTCTCTAAACCAGAACTTATCAAAAACATCCCTCTTCCTAAGTTCATATCCCCTCCTTGCCGTTTTATTTTTATCTACCATGAGAATACTTCCATGTTCCGATGACACCACACTATCAGATGTTTCCTCTCCCTCCCTCATGACCACTCCCTCCCGCACACTCTCCTCACTGCTTTGCAACCATGCCTTCTTTCCCTTCTCTGCCAATCTGCAGGACTCTTCTAACTCCGCCTTCCTCTGTGACACGATCTTTCTTCCTGTTCTTGCGTCATCACTCATTGTCTCTGTCACCGACTTTGTTGACATAGCTGGCATTCCCCCTTCTTCCCCTACTCCTTCCATACCGTCACATGATGCTCTAGGCGACTTCACTCCAACCCCTGACGTCGAAGCTTGTTTCCACACAACCTCGTGTCTCATATTGTGTGTATCACCTCCAGAAGCCCTTGATTGAATTTTCTGCCCATGTTGCAATGTTACTTCCTTTCTCGTCTGCTCCCTTCTTCATGTATCCATTTTCTCTTCAGCTGTTACATTTGTTCCTTCTACCTAAAGTTGTACATTTCTGATATAAGCTTGTTTTCCCTCTGCTCTCGCTTCCATCATTTTTCGTATTAAATTTTGCATTATCTCCCTTTGAGCTGGCATCAAATCCTTGTTAATATAGATGTCGGAGCCTTTCAGCATCTTCACTTTCCCCAAAATCTCATAGATTAGCTGTGATGTTGCGAACTGAACCACAATCAGTCTTCTTCCAATATTCCTTCCTACTCGGTATGCCTCCACTATCTCCCAACTTTTCATTTCCATTCCCAGGTTTCGGATAAGGTTGGTCAGGGAATTGACCTAGTTTGTGAATGTAATCAGCTCGGGCACTTTCACATTTGTTGGAAGCTAACGCTTGTGATTGGGCCACACTGTGCAGTAGGATAAGGCAGGGTATGAGTTTGTTTTCAAGACACACTGTTACGCTGTTTGTTTATGTACTGAGCTGTGGAAAGTGACCACCCACACAATGTGCAGTGTTGCCAGATTGTTTTCGACAAAGCAAAGATATCTCTGTAGGAAATGGTCAGAGACAAAAACGTAAGATACAAAATGTGTTCCAGATACTGAGATCTACCACTAGTTTAAATTAATGTAATGATTTCCCTTCCACCAGGTATCTCTTCATAAAGAGATGATTAGCAAGTGTATTTTGTTTATGATGAAAAGCTATTATTATTGTTTTTTCTGTATTTATTAATAATCTTTTAATGTTGAGTCAGTTTAGCAATTCAGATATTGTCTGTTCTATCTTACATTTTAAGGACCTCTAGTTGTAACCAGAAATATATAAATTTGTATCATCAGCAAGCAATGTTGGATAACTATTTTTAAGGAACTCTAAGTCATTTATATATATCAAAAACAAAACAGGTCCAAGAATTGAACCTTTGGGGACACCATATTGCATCACTGCCATAGATGATAAATGTGTTGTAATTTCATTTGTATTTACTTGTGCATAAGTGATTTCTACCATCTGTTGTTGGGAAGTTAAATATTCTTTAAACCACTTGTTCACTATTCCACGTATACACCTAGTTTTTCCAATAAAATGTGTTCTACTAAGTTAAATTCCTGTGACAGATCTAAAAATATACCAATATTTTCTTTTTTTTTATCCATAGATTCATATTTACGTTGTGTTTATCGACTTGTCTTTACAAAAGCCATGTTGTTTATATTGAAGATGTTCTTGGGCTTCGAGCCAGGTGTAGTGATGAGCCATCAACGTTTCGGGAGTGTACATCTCTCCCATCATTAGGATGATGAATGACTACCAAGAGTGAAAGGACCAGTATATGTACTGTCTTACCACCTACCGCTTACCACCTCCATATTAGACTGGGTGTTTTTCACTCGGTACATACTGGCGGACAGTACATATACTGGTCCTTTCACTCTTGCTAGTCATTCATCATCCTGATGATGGGAAAGATGTACACTCCCAAAACGTCAATGGCTCTTCATCACTACACCTGGCTCAAAGCCCAAGAACATCTTGAATATGTTCGTCGCCAGGAAAGCTTCAAATCATATTTTCCATGTTTGTTTGTTATTACACTGTGTTTATTGAGGAATGATGTAAGTCTTACATACATTACTTTTTCTATTAATTTTGAAAAAACTGAGAGTAGTGATACGGGTCTATAGTTACCTACATCAAATTCTTCCCCCTTCTTAAAGAGAGGTTTCACCTTAGCCACCTTCAATTTTTCTGAAAATCACCCATTGAAAGTGAGAGGTTTATTATGTGACATAGGGGCTTTATTATATTTTGGTAGCAGTTCTTTATAACACTATCAGAAATTTCATCAATACCACAAGATGATTTACATTTCAAACCCTTGATTATACTTAACCAGTTCCACCTCTGTGACTGGGGTTAAATACATACTATTGCATTGGTTTGGATATCTATTTGGCTGTGGGAAACTTTTCTGTAAGCTATCATGCAAACTATTTTGGACTATATTTGTGTAATAGTTATTAAAAAAAATTGGCTACTTGTTTTGGATCACTTACGTTAGTTCCCTTGTGTCTAAGGTGTATTTTCTCAGGGATATTCTTATCTTGTTTAATTAAGGTCCACATGGCTTTTGATTTATCTTGTGATTCACATATGAGGTTTGCATTATGTAGTTTTTTTGCTTCAGTCAACACTTTGCTATATATATGTTTATATTTTTTATAGTAGGTTTTGAATTGTTCAGATATATTTCCAGCTTTTATGATTCTACTAAGAAATTTTATTCTGCAACTTGAACTTATAATACCAGATGTTATCCATTAGTTTCTTGGTTGCCAAATTGGCACTCTTGTTTTGGTTAAGGCTGTTTGAAAGCAATAATTGAAAATATTAAAAAACTCATTATATGCATCATCTACCAAATGGTGTTGATATACTAGATCCCATGACTGATTTTGCAGTAAATGATTATTTTCATCGATCACCCTTATGTTTTTATAACCTAGCATTTTGTTAGGTAACCTACATCTGATTTTGCTTTGAATATATATAATCTGGACTAAGTGATCTGAAAATCCTGTTTCAATTACCTGCAAGCTGCACTCCCATAGTGTTTTGTTTATAATAATTTGGTCTAGTGTTGATTGACATTGTGATTATTATTTATTTATGCCAACAAACTTACTGTTGGTGTTTTTAAACACACAAGCCGTGTGTGGGCAAAGTTTGAGAGGTAGAACTAGAACTTAAAAATTCAATGCCACAGCTGGGATGTAACATTGTGATGTTACTCTAGTGGGCACAAATACTACTGGCTCTGTTCCAAAGGAATTTAGCATACACATTAGCTCTGGTTTTGGTACTTTATCTAGAAAATTAACATTTAAATCACATAGGTGTGAACACATGCATAGGGTAGCAGAATGCAATTAGTAAACAAAACATTCACCTGTTCAGTCCTATTCTGTTGCCAGACTGTGCATATAATGTATTCAATAATGTTCAGTTATCTCCTTTACCTTTCACAATAGAAGAATTTGTTATTAAACTTTTTTGTCTTTTTAATCTACCATCGAACTAAATCTGTGCACTTATACCTCTAATACCTGTATATCCATAAATAAACAAGGAAATATAGTACATATTCACATCAATTACACAGCACAAGTGAATAATAAATATATTCAAATAGCATTTTGATGAATAACAGTATATATGTTCAAGGAGTATTTCTAGTACCATTCATATTATAACTGTTATATGTTAATGTTATAAGGTTGCTGTGTGCTTATATGCTAAGTATTGTACTTTAAAATGGTAAATGTTGTGTTTAATCTTTCTAATCAGCTCTTATAAAGAGTATGTAATATAATTGCTAGCCAGCAGAATGTAGTTTCCAGGCTAGTAGGCCGTGGTCCAGTCGATGAGCTATCACCTGATGTTTTTCCCATAACTCCGTTGGGCATCTTCAGAAAAAAAGGACTCATGCTACTTAACAAACAGAGTGGTGCTTGGTGAAGCAACCGAACCATATATAGGTAGAAGGAACTGCCTCCTTGTCTCCTATTTTCCACTCGCCTCCCAGGCTCCCTGTGTAGCAGAGAAAACTGCCACATGATTTGTCCAATTGTTTTTTTTGAGTTGTCTTATCTAGCTACAGCATCCAGGCCTTGTGCATGCATGCTACTTCCTCTTTTGTATTAAAATTGTTTATAAGCTTACAAAACTTGATGGCTTATCAGTACAGTTGTGCACAGTAATAGGATAGCAGTCTAGGTCTGCTCATCGAATGTTGTGAACTATTAGCAACACATGCTTGGCTAATACTGAATTTTCAACATGTCCTTATTAGCAGTTGCTTTTATGTTCCTTGATCCAGGTTTTTATGCTGCATTCGGTGGTGCTAAGTTAGGCTTGCCCACAGCTGCACAGTGTACAAAAAATCCCTTGCATTGAGAGCAGATCCAGTATGGCATTTCAGAACATCGATTGATTTTTTTTTGTATGTTTGAAGATTGTTTTTATATTGGGTCCTTCTCCAATAGTTTGCCAATTCAGTTCTTAATGCCATTAATATAGAGCAAGAACACTTTATTCCGTCTGCTTACCATATCATTTGAAATGGGCAGTCTCTTCTTAGAGCAATATGCTCATTGGGACCTTCTATGTAAATGAATAAATAAATGAAGGTAATACAATAGTAAACATATCAGATCTTTTGCATTATTTGTTGGGATATGTGTGTGTACAAGTTGAGCTTTCTCAAGCAAACTTTAATCACATACAAATAATTTCTTTAAAGTCATAATCAAATAGATCTTATATGTCACAGCTACACTTTAGTAATGGAAAATTGTATTTTATCATTTCCCACAGAGGAGGTTGTGTGTTGAAAAGCGAAGGCTTGTGGAATATTCTCCGTTTACAGTCCAAAATGGAGAGGGGTGCTCTACCTCGGGCAGCTAAGCGAGGACTTTACCAGGCACTTGTATTAGCTGGAGCAGCTGTAGAGGATGTGCAGAGTCGAGGGGAATATTGGCTTCAGGTGGGTTGTAAATGAAGGTAAAAGTGCAAACAAGGTGCAAAATACTTCTGCTTTGTGCATCCAGAAATACTTACAGATGCATTCTGATAAATTTTATCCCTCCCATGTCTTTGATCAAGACTATAATTATTTGTAAGAGCATTGTTCATAATTATATTAAATCTTCAATGAATTACTTTTCATGCCACCCTTGTGGATAAAAACCCCTTTCTTTAAGCTTAAAATAATTTCAACTTTCACCCAGGGAAGCAAATAATTAATGATAGAAACAATCAACATTAAACATGCATAATGCTCCACTTAAACTATTGACAGGACATGTTTCCAGGTCCTATTGTTCCCATTTTTAGCTGCTGGTTCACTAATAGGTGATTCCCCAATCTTTTTCTTCTTCCTTGGGTAACTATAGCATCCTCTGGTGGGGATTTGGTGAATTTAGGGATTAAATCATCTGCTGGAACATCAGTGTTTATAATTTAATGTTCAAAGCTTTTAATATATGTTGTTTCCTGTAAGTCCAGTTCTAAGATATGGTTATGTACTCATTTCATCAGTTTGACTTTCTCTTCTACATTGTAATTCTCTTCCCCACAGCTAATTTATCTGTTTATATCCATATTTCTGAAGTATTTTTTTAAGTCTTATGCTTGTAGCAAGAATTATGTGTCCAAGTGAATTGGTGAGAAAACTCACAATAATATTTCTCACATCAACTTATATCCACTGAATAGCATAAATTTCCTATGTGAATATTGTAGTTATATTTGTAAACATCATTTCAGAATCCGAAGCTACTGAGCAAGGGAAACATTGCTGACTTCTCTTGTAAGAAATAGTTACAATTGATAACAAAAGAGAAACAGTGGTGTTGGCCATGTAACCAGGAAGAGTAAATACCAGACCCTATACACTGCTAATCGAGTACTAATTGAGTACTAAGTATACATTTACATGTACTTGGAGCCCAGTCTTTGTTGTCATTGGGCAACCAATTGTTGCCGTTAATACTTGAATATTTTGTAGAAAGTGCTGGTTGCTTCTTTCTTCCTACTTCTCTTCTGTGTTCAATGTTTACTCCCGAAGTAATTTTTCTAATTTTCCCCTTTTACTTTTCTTCTTCTCCCCTGCCAACTTTCCCCGATATTTTAGACCTACCTGATTTTATCTCTTAACAGCTACAAATTTAAAACCCCGGTGGTGGCTCTTACAACCAGCTTCCCTACCTCCTCTAGGGGCAGCTTACACAGCCCTTAGAGCAGCTGTGGGTCTCCTGCGACTCAAAGTAGTGCAACCAGTGGTGCCAGACCAGGTTGCGAGGGTTGGAAAAATAAACAAACCAGTTTCGGGCCAGTCACTGCTGGCTTCCGGCATGCAGTCTTAACCTAGTGATATTACCATCTGCAGATGTCTTAAAAATCTGGTTCTTCATCAGTGAGAGCAATATTTAATATTGTTAACAAGTGCTGATTGCTCATACAAGACCTAAGATCTGATTTCATATATTTCATTAACAAGAATAACTATTCACACAAATAAGTGGAGCACAACATGGCTGACATTTTGGAACCAAACTGACGAAGATTTGGGTATTTCGAGTATTTCGAGTATGGAAGTATTTTAAAAATGCTTGGACTATATAAGCCTTTTAATGAACATGCCATTTTGCATTTCTATAACTTCCATCTGTAAATGTGAATGCACACTTCACACATTAACAGTCATTGAATTAGCAAACAATAAGCAATCATTTTCAAAGTGTTGGAAATCTCTAAACCAGCGAAAATTAAATTCTGTATATAGATTTTCTAATAGATTATTGTAATGTTGTAGCTATTCTGTCACATTTGCTATGAGTGAGTTAAATCTAAGAAAGTGATACATATTTTTTTCAACATTTTGAGATTTCCACAATTGAGTTTGGAAATGAATGCTTGCACATTACCATAAATTATCTAAATTTGTTATTGGGTAAAGAAACATGGGATAATGTATATATGATCAAAACACTAAATGAAGCAGTAAATAAGTTCTTGGACATATTTGCTTTTCACTTTGAAGCTGCAGTACCAGTAATCAGAATTCAGATAAATAAACAAAATAAGAATAAATGGGTCTCAACCGGGATACATAAATCATCACAAAGATTAAGGTTCTTAAGTAAATATGCTAGGGAATATAAAGTATCACAAGAATTTAAGGCATAATATCTGAAGTATAAAAAAATATATACTAAGGTAATCAAGGAGCCGAAAAGGTAACATCATGATACCAAAATCAGAGGAGTAATTAAAAAATCTAAGACATTGTGAGAAATAATCAGGGGCGAAATTAAAATAGAGACAAATTCAATAAATAATAATTCTGTGAAGCATTAAGATCAGAAGAAACTACAGTTCAAAAGTATTGGAAAGCACGAATGCTAATGGCTTCATTGCCAGATGCAAGGCACTAGAAAACAACAACAACAACAACATAATTCTGTCATAAGCGATGGTCAAAATATAAAGAATCCTAAGGATAAGAGGTAGAACTGGAACTTAAAAATTCAATGCCACAACTGGGATTTGAACCACAGACCTTCCGCTTGCCGGGCGGACGCTCTAACCACTGAGCTATTGTGACAAACTGCCAGAATGGCATTAAATTCTCAAGCCAGTTCATTGGCATAAATAAATAATAATCCTAAGGATATTTCCAAATTATTCTTCAGTTTTTACACAATATTACTGAAAAGTTGATAAAAAAGAATTCATTGATGAGAGCAGATAAATTCAGCCTAAAATATAATGAAAATACTCTCTTTTTAATGCCAGTAACGCGTGAGGAAATCAAAACAGTAATCAAAAAATTAAAAAGCAAAAAATCGGCAGTGTTTGACAGATATTCAAATTAGGTTATTAAAAATGTGCAGTGTTTTTAATAGAACCGTTGTGCTATTTAGCTAATCTTTCACTAACAAGTGAACTGTTTCCTGAGTAGCTAAAAGAAGCAAAAGTGAAACCTATCTACGAGAAAGGTAACAAACATGAGGTTGAGAATTACAGACCGATATCTGTAATATCTACTTTTGCAAATCATTTTGAGCAGATAACGCATAGAAGATTAATAAACTTTCTGGAAAGATTCAAAATAATAAATGATAATGAAAATGGCTTTAGGAAAAAGAAATCAATTAATTCTGCATCAACAAATTTTATTGAACAGGTTTATGATGCACAAGATAAAAAAACAGTTAGGCTTAGTCTTATTCTTAGATCTAACAAAAGCATTCGACTTAGTGGATCATTCGTTACTATTTGAAAAATTATCTGTATAGGGTGTGAGAGGATTAGCATTAAACTGATTTAAGTCGTATCTTGAAAACAGGATCCAATCTGTAGGAATTGAGTATTTTGATAGTAAAACCAATGAAATTCAAAAAGAACTGTCAGATTATGGAATTATAACATATGTTGTACCTCAAGGATCTATTCTTGGACCATTGTTATTTATCCTGTACATAAATGACTTAGCTGACAATGTTGTTGTTAGCTAATGCTGGATTTCTGACAATGAAGTCATTAATCCTCTTGCTCTCCAATATTTTTCACTGATGGATGGGGCACTAGAAGTGGCCGGGCATATTTGAAGGTGGTCTCGATCCATTTCCTCTTGCAGATCACATAGAGGACAGAGTGGTGAAGAATATATCCCAATTCTGTTTAAATGTTTTGCCAGACAATCATGTCCTGTAATCAACCTGAAGGTTGCAACTGCTGTTTTTCGAGGATACTCAGGAATCACTGTTTGAATGTTTGGTAGTTCCCATCTTTTATTCTTTGATTTTTCATAGTAATATTTTGCAATAATTTTTTTGAATTCAGAGTTGACTAATCTTTTAGCTGCATAAAATGGTAAATTAACTATAGATTTTTGTACACCGCTGGTACCCTTTTTTGCAAGAAAATCAGCTTTCTCATTACCACTCAGTCCACAGTGAGCCGGTATCCATTGGAAGACTAGGTGTTTTTGAAGTGCTGTTAGATGGCTAAGCATCTTCCAACATTCTATAATAGTTTGGTTTTTTTGTGACAACTTGGAAGTATAGCTGACAATGTAAATAGCCTGATAATTGTTGTTTGTTGTTAGCTAATGCTGGATTTCTGACAACGAAGTCATTAAGCCTCTTGCTCTCCAATATTTTTCACTGATGGCACTAGAAGTGGCCGGGCATATTTGAAAGTGGTCTCAGTCCATTTCCTCTTGCAGATCTCATAGAGGACAGAGTGCTGAAGAATATATCCCAATTCTGTTTAAATGTTTTGCCAGACAATCATGTCCTGTAATCAACCTGAAGGTTGCAATTGCCATTTTTCGAGGATACTCAGGAATTACTGTGGTTCAAATCCCAGTTGTGGCATTGAATTTTTAAGTTCCGGTTCTACCTCTTAAACTTTGACCACACACGGCTTGTGTGTTTAAAAACACCAACAGTAAGTTTGTTGGCATAAATAAATAATAATTACCATGTGAAGGTTATTTAATCCTGGGATATAAAGTACTTGCAATAGTAAGTCACCATTGGGGTAATTGTCTCTGATGTGAGACTGCCTTTGTGGTTTACCAGGAAAAATACGAACTGGCTTGAGAATTTAATGCCATTCTGGCAGTTTATCACAATAGCTCAGTGGTAGAGCGTCCGCCCGGCAAGCGGAAGGTCTGTGGTTCAAATCCCAGTTGTGGCATTGAATTTTTAAGTTCCGGTTCTACCTCTTATACTGTTTGAATGTTTGGTAGTTCCCATCTTTTATTTTTTGATTTTTCATAGTAATATTTTGCTATAACTTTTTTGAATTCAGAGTTGACTAATCTTTTAGCTGCACAAAATGGTAGATTAACTATAGATCTCTGTACACTGCTGGTACCCTTTTTTACAAGAAAATCAGCTTTGTCATTACCACTCAGTCCACAGTGAGCTGGTATCCATTGGAAGACTATACTGCATCCAGCCTTAGATCCACCCCTTGTATCCCTCCATGATAACCTGATGTTCATATCATCTACGACTAACACAAACAAATGCCACATGGACTCGTGCCTTATGTTTATGATGCAATAGAGCAACATTTACTCGGAAGTTTTAGGAATAGCGCTGCTATCGCGTAACATTCAAGTAGTCTTTACCAAGGTCATCGTACATCTTAAAAACTCACAGATAATTGCCAATATTTAAGGTACTATATTTTATGGTGTGCTTTGGTTTCGGCGTATTGCGGGTTAGTGATTAGTGGAGAAGCAAAAGTTGACAATATCCGAATATTTTCTGGGCCTAATATTGCTGTCCAGAGATACAACGGGAGAGGATATTTTATTTATTTATTTATTTTCAACCATAAAAACATATACATGTTGTGGTTGTGTCACTAAAAAAACTACTTACAAATATAGTGCTTACATACATAATATTCACAGGCACAATCTATCTACAAACCCTCATCTAAAACTCAAGATCAAAATCCTCCGGACTACAAAGGACACCTTGTACCAGATACTGTTTCACCGCTTACATCCTTAGATCTGCATTTACCTCAACAATGCAAAAACTCATCAGTTGAATAATAACACTTTTCCATCAAAAATTGCTTGAGATGTTTTTTGAAACGGTGAATGGAATTTATATTTTTTACTTCAATGGGTAATTTGTTGTAATATTTAATGCCTCTGTAGTAAAAACTATTTTCAAACAATTTTTTGTTATGTGGGGTATGGCTATTCATAGTTTGATTGCCAATAAGGAATTGAACTGGAGAAAATTAGTGTCTGTTGGAACAGATGGTGCTCCAGCAATGGTTGGTGACACCAGAGATTTCGTTGGTAGACTGAAGAAATATTTAGAAGAAATGGGTGCAAATATATCACTATATTTAAATTTTTGTGCCATTCAAAAACACAATGTTTTGATAAAGTTTGGTTTTTATAAGCTTCCTGTCCCATTTGCAATATCTCATTTGATTTGTTCAAAAGAACATATTGCTGCGCAGTGCTGTAACTTCAGATCCATGGTATGTTCTGGATATGTGGAACATGTGCTTATACAATAGCTCCCTCTTACAAGCTGAATTGTTAAAGATGGGATGCATGCATTCCACAATGTCACTCAAGAGTATGTCTCTATGACAACAGTTCATATTTAAATATAAGAAAAAAGCTTATCTAGCCTGGTATTTTGTGAATAGGAAGTTTGTCCTTAGTGTCCAAATTGCAGTGACTGTGAGAAAAGTACTTTGACGAAACCAAAAGGAGGATTAACTTGAGGCTTAAGGAGCACCAAAGACATTAATTATAAAGAAGTAGAGAACTTTGCAGTAGCATGTCATATTTAGGAACCAAGTCACAATGTAGAAAAATAAACAAAAGTAATAAAAGTGACCAAAATCCAAATATGTTAACCATTTGGGGAAAACGACTAATACAAAAAAACGGAGTTGACTGATAAATTTAACTTCACAAATAATAATAATAATAATAATAATAATAATAATAATAATAATAATAATAATAATAATAATAATAATAATAATAATAATAATAATAATAAGAAGAAGAAGAAGAAGAAGAAGAAGAAGAGGAAGAGGAAGAGGAGGAAGAAGAAGAAGAAGAAGAAGAAGAGGAAGAGGAAGAGGAGGAAGAAGAAGAAGAAGAAGAAGAAGAAGAGGAAGAAGAACAATAATAATAATAATCATCATCATCACTTCTCCAAATCTTCCAGCATGACACGAATGGAGTAAAATGTCTGCTACTCCAAAATACTCACCAAAACTTGCTTCTGAGTTTAGTAATTAAAAGATGGTGTATTATAGTAGCATACTGATGCCTGACGATAAATTTAAAAAAAAATGATGTAAGAAGGGGACCTCAAACAGTTATCCAGCGCTGGATCTTGCATTACAATGCTGTACCTTAACTAAATGAATATACTGTTTCAGGTTCTAAAACCACTGCAGGACAGGTTCAAGAATGTAATATGTCAAGAAAATTTCACCAGAACGTTTCACGAAGAGGCTACTAAACTGGAAATAATGGATATTTTAGAATCATTCATAGGTAGGTATCTGTGTGTGCACATGCATATGTGTCTTTTTTGTTTTTGTTGTTTTTTATTATTAGTAGTAAATTTATTAACAGCATGTTCCACTCTATATAGAATACTACATTTTAGGTAATACATATTACACAATAATACATAATTTTATGATGTTATACATCATCAAATCTCATATTCATGTATGTGGCTTTCATGTAACTGTTTTCTTAACGAGCACCAGTTTTACAATGTGGCAGTTACATCACCCGACTTAAACCCCCATTTTGCAAGGGGGACCACACCTATCGTTGGTCAACGGGTCCATCGGACCTAGCCGGGAGGACTAAATAGATGATATTTAGATCCACCGACCTTCCCCTCATGTGCCTCTGAGGGACGCTGTTGTGCTGTGATAGGCCAGCACATAGTAATTTTCCACTATTTCTTGCTCTGGTGGGGGCCAGGTTCTTCCTTTATTTGTTACACTGTTTATGAGTTCTGTTCTTTGTTTCTTGAAGTTCCTATGCTATAGGAATTAGTAATTTGTTGTTTGTTCACCCTGGTTGCACTGGCATGTTGCATCTTGTATTATTCCACACTGCTTGTAGTAGCTTTTCAGTTTACCATGTCCAGTTACCATGATAGTTAAGTTCAGTGAAATTGGTATGATCCTCTTAAGTCATTTTGTGACATCCAGGAAGTAGAATCAAGTTTCCCATTCTTTTTGCCAGTCAGAAATATGTTGGTCTCTGATTTCTTTTCGTAGTATTACTATAAGTATTTTTTGGTAAACTAGTTCTACTCCTGTTTTGATTGCTTTTTTCGTAAATATGTCCACCATCTCATTTGCTTGGATACCAGCATGCCTTTTACCTATCCTTCATGTATTTTCCACCTGTCTACAGAATTTCAGGCTACGGGTGATACAAACTGTAAGTAAGAGGTAGGGTAAGGGAATGGTGCATACAAGAGGGGAATAGGTTGCATCATTGTCAGGTTTACCCACGAAAGTTTGTTTCAGTTCTCTTTTTTAAATTTTCAACAAATCTATTATCAAACAAAATGACTAGGTGTACAAGCAGTTCTATATGTAACACTGGAAACAAATTGCTTCGTTTATTTTTACCATTTTCACTAAACTTTCAACTAGTTTTCACCTACTTAAGCACAACATGGCAATTGCATACAGAGCACATGCTTGCCACATCTCTATTATGTTATGTTTTGTGTTCGTCTTGTTCAGAATTGAATAGTTGGAGGCTAAAGTGTGTTAACTGATGATTATTCTTTCACATTAGTGTGCTGTATTATTAGTGAAAATGGAAGCAACATCACCAGAGTGTTATAATATTGGTGCAGTTTTTAAATGGAATTCTAATGGAATGGGCTGTGCTATGTGACTCGTTTTCTATCTACAGGGTTGTGGTAACAGATGGAATGCATATATCAATGTTTCTTTATCACAATGTATTTATTTATTAACACTTCGATATTTTACACGCTCAGCACCATATTAAATACTCAAAAACCTTTACACTTTTTTTTTAATTTAGTAGAATTTATGCTGGAAGAAAGTTTGGTGAAAGTTCCATGTTCACACGCTACCAAAACACGTCTTATCACCTTGAACATATAGACGCTACTGAATCGTTTCTTGGCGTCGCTTTGACACGACACACCGCCATTTTGGTTTCATCCGCCGTATTCATCCGCGCAAATAGTTTTTATTATGGAACACACACAATTCTAATATTTATACACTTTTAACAAACATTTATATGAACGATTTTCTATTGGGGTCTAATATTCTGTCTCATATGCCCCTTGTTTTGTTTTTCAAGTTGTCACCTATATTTACAATCTTGAAACACAATACAATACTTCTCCCTACTCCTCTGATTCAATCACTTTGTACAATATTTTTTTTTCTTTTCTTTACAGTCTTCTTCGCTGTTTGTCTTTGTCTTTTGTTTTGGCATGATACAGCATGTCTTTATAAATTTCATATATTCAATTACTACACAATATATGTTCGGTTGTTATACATTACATATTCAGTTATTATACAATACATATTCAGTTATTGTACCACATATGTTCAGTTATTATACAACATATCCAGTTATTATACAATACATATTCAGTTATTGTACAACACATTCAGTTATTACACAACATATCCAGTTATTATACAATACATATTCAGTTATTATACAATACATATTCAGTTCTTATACAACACATACTCAGTTATTGTACATTTGACATTGACACAAATATAATTTAAGTGTATCATGGTTTATTATGTGGCTTTTGGCTTGTATTCTTTGTTATAAGGAGAGAAAAACAAGATACAAATTTTGAGCTAATGATTATGATCATGTTTATGGCAATATTTTATTCATTTCTTTGCCTTGTAAGCTTATTATGTATAGGCAGGTCATTGAGTCGGTTCTTAAACTCTGATGTTACTAATGGTACCATTTTTCTTAATTGGGTTATTATTCATTATTATTTGGTTCAATATTTCTTCGAGCTTAGCATTGGCTATATCCACCTTAATTCATGGGCATTGCTTTTCTGATTATGGTTTTTCTTACTTCACTAATTGCCACCTCTTTGTCTCTTATTTCTATAAGAGAAAACTTCTATACTTATAATTATTCTGTAATTGTATTATTTTTCTTCTCAATTCCCCTCGACATCTTTGTGTCGAAATATTATATCTTTGTCATCATAATTGATTCCTTTTTATTTTTGTCCCTGACATCCTTATGTCAAAAACATATTATCTTCCGTCGCTATAATTCATTTCTTTAATGACAATTAGTGTCCTCATCTGTCTTTGTTGACAATGCTCTTTGTGGTCAATATAGCCAATGACTATGTTGATTTTCTTTCTTGTTGTATTTTCTAATCTGAACATAATTTTCTATAAGTAACCCATTAAAAATTGTTATTTTCCATCATCTCTACTATTCCTGCCGTACATATTTGTTGGCAAAGACTATTTGGTCCTTTCTTTGTATGGCTTTAATTTATTTTTATGGTATCTTCCTACCAACTTGCCATTTGTATTCTGTAGCTCATACGTGTGGTCACTCAGCTGTTTTGTTATGACCAGTGGTTCCATCTTTCTCTCTGTGTAGCCATCATGGTGTCGATGTCAATTGTAAATTGCTTAGATTTGTGTTGTTGGTCATCCAGCCAGTTGGGACGAACTTAGTTGTTGTAATTTCCCTGAGTGTTGGTGGTGGTTGTTTCTGTATTCTGTGCAGCATCTGCCCTATTTGGCACATTTTCATCTACTTCCTGCTGTCTTATGTTGTCAGTGTACCATTGGTCTCTGCCCCTTTGGCGTGAACCTCTGTTGTATGACAGTCTTTGGTTGTTGAAGTATTCCCTACAGAATCGTATGTGATTCACTTGATGGGTACGGTCTCCTGGTCTTCCACGATCATATGTATATGTTCTGTATCTCGATTCACCCCTCGGTGTTGTGTCGTGGTACCGCTGTCTTGTGTTCTCCATCCTCTCGCCATGATTATGTGGTTGTGGGAAATGGTGGGCCCCTCTCCCCCTTTCATGGGTGCTCCTAGTATTTCTATCTTCTCCCTCACTCTGGTTGTTCGTAGCCGTGCTCCGGTTTAAGATGGGTGAGTTTGGGTGACCGTTCCTATGTCTATGCTCATTAGGCCGACCATTTTGTGTTTCGAAGGCTGTCAGCAATTCTATCATATCTGCAAAATCTACTGGCCTCGCAACAATTAACCCTGTTCTCACTGTGTCTGGGAAATGTCTTGTTATGCTGGTAATTAGTTCTGCTTCCGACAAGTTAGGGTCTAATAGCTTTCCTTTGTTGGCTACTTTCATAAAATAATTGACTAGCGATAACCCTTTGGTTGGATCATATCTACCTGTCGCTAGCTCTACCCTAGTTTGGTTTTGCTTAGCTGGGCCCCAATACCTTGATAGGAATAAATTTCTGAATGAATTATACGACTCATGACCAGCTAGTGTTAACCTGAGCCATTCTAATGCCTTGTTTTTTAAGCTTTTCTTAACTATCATCATCCTAAGCTCATTTGGTATCCTTTTCACTTTAAAATATTCTTCCATCTCTTTAACAAAGAGTTTTGGATCGTCTCCCTTCTCCTCGTCAAATGTAGGTGGTGTGATTTCATGTAATATACTGTTAGTGTAACATGTGTTATGTGTTGTGTCATTGTTTGGTTGTGAACCTCTTTCTCTGTATGGTGAGTCAACATTTTGTACATTATTCAAATAACTCTCATCTTGTACATTACTTACATCTAAATCATCTTGCCTTTGTAGTGCATTCACAACATCATTTACATTAGCCAAACTTTCTTTCCCTTTTCTCATTTCTTCACAAATTGATTTTAAATCATTCTTTATTTCTAAGTGACTCTGTTTCATATCATTTATAGCATCCTGTTGTGAATGCATCACATCAGTCATCGTCTTAATTTTAGGAATTACAATTTGTTCTACAGTTTCATTAATAATGTCTTTCTTTACTACCTCAATCTCTTTCCTTAATTCCTCAGTTATTTCTGCTTTTACATTTGTAATCTTACAGTCTACACTTGTATTGCGTTCTGTTATTTCCTCTCTACACCTAGCAATTTCTCCTAACACAATCTTATTCTCTCTCATTTCTGATTCTATTTTTCCCATCCTATCTCCTACGATTTCTATCCTAGCTTCTAAGGCTTCCTTTGTCTCATTTAAGTTTTTATGTACTAATTTTAAATTAGTTTCCATTACTTTCATATTTTCTTTACACTCCTGTCTTCCTAATTCTATCTTCTGTTCTAAGTTCTGTCTTCCTAATTCCATTTTCTGTTCTAAGTTCTGTCTCACTTCCTCCATTTTCTGACCTAAACTTTGTTCTATGTCCTGCTTTAATTCTACCTTATTCTGTTCCATTTTCTGACCTAAACTTTGTTCTATGTCCTGTTTTAATTCTGCCTTATTCTGTTCCATTTTCTGACCTAAACTTTGTTCTAGTTTTTCAAACATGATCATCATTAACCTTTGGTCTTTGCTTATTGCTAGCTGTTCCTCACTTTCTGTTTCTATTTGATAACTAGGCCTATCTGCCCCTTCCCCCACTCCTGTTTCTATCTCTTTTCGCGACATTTTAATTTCTTTATTCAATTCACTTATGGTTAAAAGTCCCACTACTTTGCCGCTTCTCAGTAACATAAAAATTAAAATAAACTGTATGTGAAAACAAAAATTTTTGATCCTACTTTTTTTTCCGTTGCTTCGTCCAGTTATTTACGTCTCCTGGGCAGTTGGCTTCGCTAAATGATCTCCGGTGTTTTCCCGCGTTGATTATCCGTTCATCGTTGTCCTAATCTTGATATCAAACGATGGTCTAATGGCGTCTTCTTTCCTTTGACGCGATATGGCGTCACTTGATGTTTATCGTGATTTCAATTCCCGTAATTTGCATTCCATCCTAAATTCGAGCTCCACGTTGGGTAAGCCATTTTGGTGCAGTTTTTAAATGATTATTATGGGAATTGGCTGTGCTATGAGACTCGTTTTTTTATCTACAAGGTCGTGGTAACAGATGGAATGCATATATCAATGTTTCTCTATCACAATGTATTTATTTATTAACACTTCGATATTTTACACTCTCAGCACCATATTAAATACTCAAAAACCTTTACACTTTTTTTTTAATTTAGTAGAATTTATGCTGGAAGAAAGTTTGGTGAAAGTTCCATGTTCACACGCTACCAAAACACGTCTTATCACCTTGAACATATAGACGCTACTGAATCGTTTCTTGGCGTCGCTTTGACACGACACACCGCCATTTTGGTTTCATCCGCCATATTCATCCGCGCAAATAGTTTTTATTATGGAACACATACAATTCTAATATTTATACACTTTTAACAAACATTTATATGAATGATTTTCTATTGGGGTCTAATATTCTGTCTCAATATGAAAAGAGTTCGTAAAGCCTGCACAATGTTGCAACGTTACATGCCCAAACACATGATGCAAAGTACATCCGGTTTGTATCACCCATAGTCTCAACTTCTATATAGCTCAAGTAGTCTTATTTGATTCCTGATTTGCTCTATTAGAAAACTATGATTTTGTGGGTTCTTCAGTGAGTCTGTTGTTATTCTGCAGTCTGAGTAGACCACAACTTTTTGCATTCTATATCTGTCATTTGATTAATTTGTTCTAACACCTTTAATATTGGTACCTGTTCTGCCTGATTTAAGATCTACCTTGGAGCTTGAACTTCAATCAGTGCGTAATTTCTCCTTCTCTAGTGATAAGTATTCCAGAACCAACTCCTTGGTCTGTTTTGCTGCCATCAGTATAGACTTCAATTTCAATGGGGTAGGCTGCGTTCTTGTCAATGTCATTTATGTATACTCTCAGCTGGTTGCATCCAGTCTCTTAACTGTATTGGTCTATAGCGTTCCTTTGAGTAATGCTTAATCCTGTGGATTTTGGCAGTCTCTTGAATTGTTTAATCAAAGACATTGACATAGTATTGCTACTATACATGATGCTTCATATGAAGGAGTACAATGGCTATGATGGCCTTAATGTTAATTAGGCTGTGGACTCCCTTTGTGTTCTTTTATCTTTTCATATCTATGTTGTATTCTCAAGGCATGTAAACATACGTACGTATACATGTACCACTTTAACAAGCTTTATGTTCAGCTGCTTTTCTGGCCAAAGCAAATTTCCTGAGTGCTTTCTAATCTAATATTCCACAATCAAATATCACATCAGAAATCTTATTAAAAACAAGCAAATAGATAGTATATTTCCAGACAAGAACTTTAAAATTTATAAGCAAAATTGTTTTGTTTGTGAAAAAAGAAAATTGAAACACAGGTGCAATGCATAATAAACACTTCAGAGATGTTAAGTCAATTGACAACAGCAGTAATATGTTTTTTTCTGTTGAGCAGCACCAAATCAAAAAATAAATATGTTTCTTTAAGTCATTTATAGTATTTGGAAAAAGATCATGGTGAAAACAGAGGAGAGACAACTAATGACCTTTGACATGTCTGCTAAAGAAAGCTTCTTCTTCTTCATTTTCTTCCTCTGCTCCTCTTCCTCCTCCTACTCCTCTTCCTCCTCCTTCTACTCCTTCTTCTACTCCTCCTCCTCCTCCTCCTCCTCCTTCACCTTCTTCTGCTTCTTTTTCTTCATCATCATCATCATCATCATCATCATCATCATCATCATCATCCGATTACCCTCCCCTTAGTAGGACTTACAAGCCAGTGCCTAGGGTCAGATGATAGGTGAATGGTCTAATTGCTCAGCCACGGTACTGCCTTGCTAAAGAAAGCACCATATTAAAATTCATAAGAATTTTACTGGAGGTCACTCAAATGAAAATCAATGAAAGTGCAGAATTTTCTAGCAGTTAACAAGTCAACAAAGAGCTGAAGATGTGAACTCTAAACACATCCACTTGAACAACTGAAAATGGGGAGTTACAGAGAGTGTAAATTGACTTAAATAGATTAGCAATATTCAAATGTACATTACATGTATTTAATATTTGTGTTGAAGTTGCTTATTGTTGAGCTTTTAGATATAAAATATATATTTCAGCACAAGCTAAAATAATTTGCTGAATAAAATGTTTCTTCTGATCATAGGTGTGGCACAGGGATCACAAGTAGTGACAGTTCAGTCACTATTTCAGTTTCTGTATCCAATGTTGTCTGAATTTGCAACACTAGTGGGAGTCTATCACAATTACCAGCAGGTTGTGGAATTGATTCTGGAGCTGTATTGTGAATGTGCTAGAGGCATGCTCTGCTACCTTTCTCAGGTAATCTTCTGCATGTTAATATACACTACTTGATTATTTCACTTACATAATACATGCCTTATGGTCTTCAGCAGAGGGCAAGAATGAGAATGCAACATGAGAGTAAATGTTAGAGGCAAAATGCTTTTTCTTTACTGTGTACTTTTAAGTTAAATTATTTCTTATTTGGCTTCAAACTCAATGGATGCGTTGGAGTATTAGAAGATTGAAAAGTATGTTTTTGAAGAAGTGGTGGAGTTCGTCAGATAACTTATAGTGACTGTTTACCTTCTAAGGTCTTATTACATCTTGTAGGTCATATTTTAAAGAATTTCATATCCTCACTTTACCCTGCCTCTATATTGTAGCAACAGTATGCTTTATCGATAACAATATCCCCTATTTTATTATTAATAGTTCTATACACAATCATGGTATTAGGAATTATAATAAAATACATCTAAATAATTCCAGAACATCTAAGAAGGTAAACTCTGTATTGCATAAAGGCATAAATATGTTTAGCCTAATACTAACAAAATAAATCAAAATAACAAGAGAAAATTTAGAAAATGTACCAAGAAGTTTCTGAATGTTTTTATAATCTGAATAAATTCTCTTATTACTTTGATCATACTCTGTAACTATGTATTATTGTGTGTTTATTTATTTATTTACTATGTGCATATACACACTTTATTTTCATCTGGTACACCTTGTTGACAAAACCATGTAATTGTAATATATTACTTATGGTGAATAAAGATACTAATACTAATGGTGGTGGCGGTGGCGCTGGCGCTGGCAGTGGTAGTGGTGAGGGTGGTGGCGGCAGTGATGATATTTATTCCTGTTTTATAGACATACAGGGATGTTTTGAACATAGAATTCTAACACTTGTTGAGATTTACAAATTTTCAAAAGTTATCAGTTACAAAATATAAAATGGGAACGAACCTGAGAGGAGGACCAAGGATAACCTGGGAAGAAGGAATTAAAAGAGTGGTGGCTAATAAAGGAAAAGCTTGGGACCAGTTCAATAGACTAGCAGACAATAGAATTAAGTTTGAAAATGGGTTCAAGGTAAACCATGCCATGATAGTGGTAGAACAGGGAAGTTGGAGGAGGAGGAGGAGGAGGAGGAGGAGGAGAAGAAGAAGAAGAAGAAGAAGAAGAAGAAGAAGAAGAAGAAGAAGAAGAAGAAAATGATGAAGGAGAGGGAGAAGAAGGAGAAAGGGACGGAGGAGTTGATTATGGTGATGAAGATGAATAAGATGATGACGACTGGTGGTGGCGGTGGTGGTGATGATGAAGATGGTGAAAAAGATGATGAAGACTAGAAGATGATGACAAAGAAGAAGATATGAAGAAGATGAAAATGATGACAAAGAAGAAGATATGATGAAGATGAAGAAGAACGCCAGATGGCAACAAGACCGTAGCAGCAGAGAGGTGGAGGAAGAAGTTGACTTCAGTCACACAACGGCTGAGATCAAATGATCTCGAAAATGTTCCACTTTTTTCAACATTTTGTAAGTGAAGGTGAGTGGAAATAAAGTGATTCAAAAAACCCATATTCGATACATGAAGGGTACGTCACTGTTAATATTGCTTCTATTTTTAATATTTAGTTCAGTATTTCCCATTTCTATATGTGTACACTTTTAAATGATTTCCTTAATTTTAATCCCTTGTTTTCAAAATAACAGCTTTTTATGCTCTTATTCAGGGCTTACTTTAATGCAAAATAGTAAAAGTGAGGTAATAAGTCAGGAAATAACGCTATAACACGAACAAGAAATGCAAACTACAAATTGAATTTTGCAACATTCATGAAACAAAAACAAATTAGCTTATTAAATATAAGAGAAATTGTTCATAATTTTCCATGTATCCCCAAAATACCCTGTATATCCCCAGAGATATCTAAATCACCATTTGGGAACAGATTATCAATGTATGTAAAGTTAAATATTTTAATGTTTGTAACAGAAGATGAGATTGTGTCAAATTATATGAAGTCCATATTGTTTAACCTATCATTAATTATTATTGTTGAACTTTTGATCTTTTTTTCCTGTTTTTGATTGCTTAATTTATATCTGTTTTCCATAAATCCTTGTAATTAAATAATTGATAAATCTTGTACCTGTTTGGCTATGCACCAAGTTAGTTATCATTATGCATCAAAATATTTTAACCCCTTTGCCATCAGCTGCTTAAATGTGTATCACAGATGCCGTCAGCCAATATTGGTTTAAATCAGTCAGCAGATGTTCATTAAAATAATATTTACTCCATTATTTTTCAAGATATTTGACTGGAACAAAAGCTGTTTAATAACAGAAAACATAATACATTGGGAAGCATATATACTACATAAGTTTGTTACTATTGTGGTTTTAATTCTACAGCATAAGTTACTATGAAATTTAGCACAGAATATAAGAAGAATAAAGACGAAAATTAGTTAATGTACCTTATTGTGGACTGCGTAAAAATTTGATGTAAATGAAAGCTCCACTTTTATATTAAAGGAATGATGCATTGTTGATTCAAGGTTGAAGCCTGAGACATGCTGGAATAAACCTGTTGGAATCATGCAAAAATATTTTCTGATACCAATATAAAGAAAGGAAGAATATTATTTTTCTGTATGCTGTGTTCCATTAGGTTGGTAAGAAGTTCTTTTTATCCAGAATTCTGCTCAAATGTCATCCATTGCGGTTTATCCCACAGCACAAAACTTATCGTGTACAGTAACATCTACACTTAACTCTTTGGAAGAAAAATAAGTAAAGACTAAGTGTTCGCCTCTGTAAGTAAATGAAAGTGGACTAATATTAAATAGCACAGGAAATATTTCATATATAAATAGTGTTAAGTAACATAAAATATTAATTCTGCAAGAGATATGACCTGTAATTGATATACTTCATCTCTTTTATTAGAGGTATAATTAACAGTAACCTAAATATAAATATTCAGTGATTCCAGTGGCAAGCAGAGCTTGGTAAATCATATCGTCCATAATCTATGGTAGAAAGCACAAATTGGATGAACAGTTCTGTCTTTAATCGTGAAGGGGATGATAAAGCTCATTGGAATAATGCTAGATGAACATTAATAGAAAAATCTGACATTATATCCACATGACTTTCTCTGTCCTCTATCATGTATTTTTATAACTCTTTTGTGAACTCTCTAATGAGAGCTTAATCTTCTATCTACTTCATGTTAATTGAGATAAACTTTTACGAAATGCGTCTCAGTATACCAGTTAAAGCCGTGCCATAGATTATACTTATGCATAGTTAGCTTTCACCACACCTCTGTATTTTTCTTCAGTGCACTGGTGAATGACCCTCTCAAGACTGTGTATCAACTGTTTTATTTTGTGCCAATTGCTGCCTATATTCAAGCTGTAAAGATTAGAATTTATTTATTATGCACCTCAAAAGCAAAAGTTTATTCAGCACTTGTGTGTTGAGTGGGAATTACATTAGATTATTCTTATTAGTGCGCTGAAATGCCTACCGAAAAATTAACACTTTCATCAGGCAAGTTTTGTATACAATACGTATGTAAAAACCTAATCATACAGTCAGGTGTGTAGACAATATCAGGAGAAATTTCCTGCTTTTCCAGTTCTAGGTAGAGAAACTGTTAGCTGTCTAGTCAAAGTTCAGAATAATAGTATCGCTAAATGTTAATCCTAAGAAGCATAAAAAGAAATGCTCTAAATGGAAGAATTTGACAAAGTTGGTGTATTATTCTAACGCTCTCCAAATAAGTGTCTAAAACATGTTTGTTGCCGAGTAAGTGGGTGTTTCAAGAACTCTGTTCATAGAGCTGCTAAAAAAATTTTAAAATGAAACCCTACAGAGAGACTATAGTTCATGAATTACAACCTCATGACAAATGGACACCAGTTTCAACACCACTTATAGCAGGTAGTACTCATTATAATGCATGTCACTATCACTCATGCGTAAACTGCTGCACTGTAGCCAAGTGGTTAGACCATTCTCTTCTTACCAAAGCAGCCTGGGTTCGATCCCAGGGAACTGCATGTGAGATGTATGGTGGAAAAAGCAGTGCTGGGCTGTGTTTCCCCTGGGTTCTTCAGTTTCCCCACACCATCTCATCACACCAGTGCTCCATCTTCATTCTATGCATCATCATTGTCACAGCCTGTGGTGCAGTATGTAGTAAAAGCGGGTGTTAAACACTACAAAAAAACTCATACGTAAGCAAAGGGGGAGGTTTAGCATATGTGCATTCAATGGCCCAGCAGCAAATGGAACACACTGTACGTTTTGTTTTGGGTACAAAGGGAATGCTGGTATTGAAATTCCCATGAAATCATGAGAAACAACTGAAGGTTGATGTCAAAAAATTGAAAAATTACAAATTTGAAACCAATAACAATACCTTGGAAATGGCTATTGCCACAAAAATGCATTTGCAGTAAATTGTGTGTTTTAACCAAATGTACATTCTTATGTAGTAAGTTTATGTTTATCTCTTATATTTTACCAGTTATATAAAATTCACTCCAAGTGAAGTGGACTTCACAGGCTGTTCCCAGGAAATTCAACACTTAAAAGTTATTACTTGTGTAACTATTTTAAATATATGAAAGTGTAATCAAAATCTTATTAGCCATTTTTGAGAAAATTAAAATATTTCCATGTAAGGGGTAGTATGGGATAGGGGAATTTTCTTGAAAATCTTTGTGTCACATCCTTAGGAGTTGCTGAACTTGGGATATTCTTTAGATTAGGTGACACGAGCACTTGGTCAGAATTTCGGCTAAGTCCAACTCGGCAGTGTGTACTAATTCGAATGAAAGTTGCCGAAGTTGCTGTGTTATTGCAGTGTTAATTCAGCGCTGCCAACAGCACTATTTCCCCAGTAATTTGTTGCCAATAGTAAGTTTGAATGTTTTAGCGGGACCCGGCAGTATGCTAGTGACCTTGTTAGAAGCAAGTTGTGAGAGTGCAATGAATCGCTTCATTAGCATAGTATTGTGTCCTGGCACCCTCTTTCACCTTTTCCTTTCTGCCTATATCCTATGCTTCCGGTGGAGTTTTTTTAGTGGGTAGTGCCCTAGGGCAAAGCCTACAGTCCCCCTCTGTGCCATCCCAGCGCATGGTGCTCCGTAAATGTATTTTTTCTCCACTCGAGAATAAAAAAAAATAATAAAAAAAAGAACGATAAATAACAAAAATAATATAAATATAATAATAATATTAACTATAATAAATATAATATGTATAATATAAATATAATAACATTAAATAATAATATAATAAAATAATATAATAATATAAAATAAAATAAATAAAAAAGAATGATAAATAATAAAAATAATAAAAATATAATATAATATTAAATATAATATAATATATAAATAATACATAATATATATATAATATTATATATAAATAATATATAATATAAAAAATATAATAACATTAAATAATAAAATAATATAATATAAAATAAAAATAAAATAAATAAAAAAAGAACGAGCCAGCGTTTCATGGACTCAGTAACAAGGCAATAACGATAATGTACACAATAATTTCCACAACAATAGTATGGAATCACACTACCGATATATCTGTGTGAGCAAAATAATGTACACAATATCTGGCCGGCAAGTGCTAAGTCACCTATTCTAAAGAAGAGCCGAATTTACACAATAATTTCCACAATAGTATGGAGTCGCGCTGGCGGTATGTCTGTGGCAGCAACAACGCGCGAGTGCATTTGTTTTTAATGTGTTGGCAACCAAAAGTAGTGGAGTTGGAAAAGCAATGTTGGCAGATGTGAAAATCGTCTGCTAGTGACAGCTAGCGCATGCAGCAAAACCTAGTGGCAATTCTGATAATCACTGTCAGTGCATGCGCAGTAAGTAACTTCGGACTTAGAATCTGGCCGGCAAGTGGTAAGTCACCTAATCTAAAGGAGAACCCTGAACTTGAACACCAAGTTTGGTTCCTCTTATCAAAAGTTTATAGAAGGATGTATGAACAATTTAAAGATAACATATGAGTTGATTTGTTGGCACTACATCACATTTTTGTAACGGCACATTTTCCAGAGCTCAGTTACTCCCATCATCAAGATGATACTGACTGCTGAGCGTGGTGTCCTTGTGTTGGAGACTGTTTATTGTTGACTTCTGATGTCTTTTCAGGGGATTTCTTGTTGAGGTTGCTTGGAAATAACTAAATTGAAAACCCGATCTTTGTTTTTCAAAATGAAGCTTTTTATTTAGCTCCAAGCCAGTAGTTGCAGTAAACTGACCAATATTGTATTTAAATACCAAGTTTGGTATTTAATTGGCTTTCTATTTTTAATTTATGCTGTTCAAAGCCAGATGAATGGATGGATGGGTGCACACACACAGACCTTTTTTTCTACATGCTTTTATATGTGCTCAGGAATACCAGGATGTGCTTTTCTGGTGAAACCTAAATATCAAATTTTTGGGTAGAATACAATACTTCCTCTTACCTACACTATATATAGGTGGTAGTAAAAGTGCTTACAGTGAAGAATTCAAGTAATGTTCAAAACAAATAACACTTGTTTCATTGGTATCTGTGCATATTTCTTTTTGTCATCTTTCATATACGAATAGTTAAAGACTAAAATTTTAATAATAAATACTGTATGCATACATTTTGATCTCATTGCATGTAAAATATTGAGGGTTGATTAAAATTTTATTTTTAATTTATATTTTGGTTTTCATGTTACATCTCTTGGTTTTTGTTCCTTTTACATAACTTTGTTTTGTGGGGAAGTTTACTACTATTGTAATAATGAGGGCTGTTACTCTTTAGGAAGAAAAGCAACTTGGTTTGAAGCTCTGCCTGCAAGTGATACAGACATATTCCACATATTTTGTATGTAAACATTATTATGCAGCATGTATGTTTGGCATGTCTAAAAACATACAGGATGGAAGTGAAATAATCCATTAGACTTTAACACTTAGTTTCTCTTATTGTGAATAAAAAGAAAGTCTGATACCAAAAAGCTGAAAAGTGTATAGTTTTCTAGAAAAAATATTTTAATCCAAAACATTATCAACACCTGGCTCAATTATTATTGATTAAAGGTTCTTGGTTTATGGGTATATTCATAGAAAATTGAATAAATGACAACTTTTTCCTGTGGCATACTTCAATTTTGGTGTAGTTAAATTTTAAACACCCGCAATTTGTTACCTTCTTAGTTGTGGTAGAACTGGCAACATTGCATCGGCTGTGTTTACTTTCTTCACATATCGGTGTAGGTTGCCTGGAATGTTTGCTTAATCGCATGTATTTTTTTTTTTTTTTTCTTTTTGTCACAGCCGCAAAAGATGTGAAGCCTAACTACAGGTGCTGAATACTTGCTCTAAACTCTTATTTAAAATTAATCTCAATGTCAGTGCATACTTGTTACTGCTAATAAATGTTAGTTATTAAAAGCGTGGCCATTTTTTTTTCTAAAGCTACCACATAAATAATGGTTATAGTCCGTGACTGTGGTGCAAACACCAGTGTCAAATTTGTTAAGCTACATTTCTTGAAATATTTTGATATCTTTCGCACATACTGGCACGCATCTTCTCAGAAACTTTGTGTTGCAAATTTCATTAACTCGAGTTCTTTGGCGCTCATAGGATTCTTGTTAAAACTTGTTGGAATAATTGTTGGAAGTGAAAGTGCTTCCGAAAACTTCTGCATCATGTTATATAAATTCCTTTTTTAGATGGAGATACATGCTTGCATAAAGCACTTAGTCCCATTTTAAATTTAGTATATCAAAACTTAAAGAGAACTGCATACTTACTGGGCAATAAAATGTAAACAATTGCACATACATTTTGTTGAAACATTTTGCAGTGGAGCGTAAATCCACATAAATTATGCTTTCCTAAAGGTTTAGCAATTACTAGTATCACATTGTTAAGTTCAATACAGAGTAACGGTATTAATAATGCAGGAGGTGTTTCACGTAAGAGTGACGTAACCTTTGGAATGCCCAATGCACATTTGTCACATACATATCCAATGTTGGTATAACCTAACCTCCAGCCATTAGCTGCCAGCCTCAGCACCAGTGCTTCATACATATGTCTTACAGACGATATGACAAGTGATCACCACATGTGTAAGTGTTAGAAACAAATTACCTTACTTATTTATTTATGCCAACAAACTTACTGTTACTTACTTACCAACAGTAAGTTTGTTGGCATAAATAAATAATAATTACCATCTGAAGGTTAATCCTGGGATATAAAGTACTTACAATAGTAAGTCACCATTGGGGTAATTTGTCTCTGATGTGAGTCTGTCTTTGTGGTTTACCAGGATAAATACGAATTGGTTTGAGAATTTAATGCCATTCTGGCAGTTTGTCACAATAGCTCAGTGGTTAGAGCGTCCGCCCGGTAAGCGGAAGGTCTGTGGTTCAAATCCCAGTTGTGGCATTGAATTTTTAAGTTCCAGTTCTACCTCTCAAACTACCTTACTATTTATTGTGAACATGAATATCATGTTAGGTCCCTACCATTCAGTAAATAAAGTGAATAAGGCAACTCGCTTTTGATCAGCATGCATGTGCAGTTAAGTAGATATGGACTTAGCATGTATTTGTTTCATTTCAAGTGAATTTATGTATTTCTGACTGAATAAAGCATATATAAAGTTTCTTTTTTATGTTTCTATTATATTTGTGACTTCCTAATGGATGTAATACTACAACTGGTGTCAGAAGTTAGTAAACAATTTTGTGCAGCATTTAAAAGAAGAATCCGATTCTAAGTGAGATCATTATCTTATCATGACATAAGCCTTTCAAATAGAACAGGCCAGATATTCAGACTTTTAAACATACCAAATAAAATCTTTGTAATTACGTGGAAATGTAATATTTGAGGTAGTTTTCATATGGAGTAATCAGCCATAACCTTACTTTTCACATAATTTCTAGTGTCTGAATTCATTGCCTGGCTAATGTTATTTAAATGGTTTTATAGAGCATTAGAATAGTTCATTGATCTGCCGGTGGAAGCTGAGTACCCGATCAACAGCTTGTGCCACATTGCCACACACTCTTACCTGTAAATATGATTAATTATTTAACGGTGCATTTAATTAAAAAAAGTTATTAGAATTTTTTGTTAGTTTTCATCCACTTTCTCACCTCCTTCAGTCTGGCAGATTATTTCACTTCCACGTTGTATATTGACTGTTTTCCTTAATCCACTAACTTCCTACTTAATGAAGTTGAGTCAACTAAAACAATGGTTGCTGAATGTCTATTGAATAATATCATGAAGAAAAATAATGTTTGTGGTCGTTTATGTACGAATGGTAGAGCATTCATACATGATGTTTCTGCACGCTTGTGTTCACATTAAAATGTATTTGTAAATGTGGCATAGTGCTCACAAACACTAGTTCTAATGGGGCAAATACATTTTTAAATTTCCTCATATTACCAAATTCTGTTTTATCTGAATACACATACAATCAATTTTTTTCAACTCAATCACAGCTGCTTCATCAGAAAACAAGATATAAAAACTACAAGTCAAGTACCTTTTAGGTTGCATATTTCATTTCATTTATTTATCTATGTAACATTTAAGTTTCAGTACATTATAAATGGTGTAAGAATTCTTGGAGTTCCTTAGAAAACTAAGTGGAACTAATGCTTGTTTAAATTGTAATTAGCCTCTCCTATGTGGAAGTAGTTTGGATGAGATTTAAAAATTGTAAACTAACTTTAAAATGAAAATATGATATTTATGCTTATTCAAGCACATTTAATCTACAAGGACTGTCCGAGACTACCCAATCTGAGGTATAGATAGTGGTAGTAGTTTCAAACAAATGACTATGACAAAGTACCAACCTTATAAAGCTTAACTTTGAAGTTTGACAATGCTTCATTGTTTAGTATTTGTTTGGCAGCCATCAATAGTAAATGCTCTCAGTGAATTTGTAAAGATGGATAAAACTAATCAACATCATGTAATACAGTACTTTCATTTGAAAGGTCTTAGTCCAACTAATATTAAAGCTGAGCTAGATTCTACTCTGGAAGAGTCTGCTCCTTCATTTACAACACTAAAATATTGGGTGGCAGAGTTTAAGCAAGGCCGTATGAGCTGCCAAGATGAACATCACAGTGGTCAACCAAATGAGGTGACCAAGCTAGAAATTGTAAAAAAAAATCCACAAAATGGTATTGGATGACCATTTACTGAAACTGGGCAAGCTAGGAGACAATGAAGGCATTTCAAAAGGTACTGTACATTGCATACTGACTGAAACTTTGGGCATGAGAAAGCTGTATGTAGGATAGGTGTCATGGTTGTTCACATTGGAAAATGAATGTCATGAGCTATTGCTCACGAAGTAGTATAAATAGAAGTAAACCCTGCTCACTTTTAGTAATCTTTTGTATACTGTTTCTTTAGGTACCTCCATGGTCACCTTAGTTTGCTCCACTGAAGTTCAGTACTGTGATGATTCCTGAATGGAAAATAAAAATCTGACATGTTGCATTCTCATGACCTTCTCTACTCACTCAACCACTACAGTTCTTACAAAAGCTTATTCTTGTTATCTACGTAATTGACATGAGCTTTCATTACTCATTTACGCATGTCAGTGTAGGGACAAGAAGATCATAAAATGTTGTTAAAATTGGGTCGCTCTTTGATAACTTTGAAACTCTATTATTTTGGATGATTGCTAAAGAAATAAAGAAAACAAAAAAATTCTGATGTTGTTCATTCACATGACTTCCTCTGCTCACTCTTCTACAAACTATTCTTACGAAAGCTTATTTAGCCACTTCATGCTAACCCAGATAAGCATTCAATCTACACTTACAGTTCCACATTATGTTATGTGATAAAACAGGTAAAGCATGTATATATGTGATGACTTTGAGATACCATGCTTTTTGCATGACCATCAGAAAAAAAGAAGAAAAAGAACTTCCCATTTGATAAAACTATAAATACTTGAAAATTCAAACCAACTATGCAAAAAAAAAACATTACATAACTTAGTGCTTTAATGCAATCTACTTTTAATGTGTGTGTGTGTATGTGTGTGTAGAGCAAAAGTGATTTAGAATAAAGAAGACTACAGAGGCAAACATCAGATTTCATTGTAGGTAGAGTAGAAATAGGAGAAAACCATTTAAGAAAAGTATAAGTATTTGCAAATTTAAGGGGAGGCATCTGTGAAAATGACAAAAATCCACAAATTTTTTCACAATGATGTGAAAATTTGTATGTATGTGTGCCAAAGCATAACTATACGGTTTTTACCAGGTTTCACTTTTCTATGCAAGATAGTTTTTGCAAAAAAATTTGTATTGGTTTTTTGCTGCAATTTTAGGGTAGAATAGCAAAAGCTTCTTATAAAATATTATTTGTTCTAAGTAAACTAAACTCTGGCCACATGTTTCCCTAGATTATGTATACAAAACCTGGTATTTTTATTTGGCTATGTCAAACAGTTTTGAAGAAAAAAAAATATTGAATACCTCAATGTCCATTTTTTTTCAAATTATTAATAATTTTCAAAATAAAAATTCAATAACAATTAAACTACTCCATCTAGAGCATTTAAAATACCAAGTTTTATGAAGCAACTATCTAAGAACATGTGTGCAAAATTTAAAAGAAATCTATTAAGAACTGTATTAGAAGATGCATTTTGAAGATTGAAAAATGTGAAAAAATATAAAGCAGAGAAAAATGACTTTAAAGTTTTAAGCGTATGACAACATACATTTACTGCTTTAGAATTCCCCTGGACCATATGAAGGTTCATCAGCTAATTGTTTAGCTTCTTCTTCTTTAAGTTTTGCTACTCTTAACTGTTTTTTTTTTTTGCTGATTTGAATATATTTAATGTACTCAGTGCACTCTGCTTTAATCTTCCCTTATCGCTAACATTACTAATTCTTTTACTGACTGGACTTACTTTTCTTGCTGTGACTCTTTCCTTTACATAGGGAGTAGCCTCACAACTCATTAAATTCACTGATAGCTGAAATCACTGTAATGTTTTACTACTTGAACTTGCTCCTTCAAGATCTAGTGTAGACCTAGTTATGCTTGTTTCCCCCTGAGATTTGCCAGTTTGCCATCTAGGCATTATATTTTTTCTTGCTGCAAGAGATTTCTTTGTTTGCTTTTGCTTACCCACTTTACAATATTTTTATACCAGTTAATAATAATTTAATAAAAATCTGGTCCACTTAATGTACAATCTTTACAACTGTACAATAAATTATAATAGTGAGAAGAGTATTAGCTGCTTGTGTGTTTACAAACAGCTAAATAAATTTATTATTTTCACTTAGGTAGAGCAAGAAGACACTATTCCCTGCCTTATCTTATTCTATATTATACTTATTCTTATTCTAAACTCTACTTATCTAAATGTTGTTGTTGTTAGCTAATGCTGGATTTCTGACAATGAAGTCATTAATCCTCTTGCTCTCCAATATTTTTCACTGATGAGATTGAAGAGATAGCAGTAATAGTAACCGCTTTTTAGAGAGCACCATATTTTTATGAGAAACAGTGAGAGATACACTCTGAACCTTATGTATCAGAAGAATCAGATTTTGAGCAGCCTAAGTTTATCTGTGTAAGACACTGGTTTGCCAATATATATTAATTTACTTGGTTTCTGTTTTTAGTGTGTTCAATTTGTGATGAAAAATATTGGATTTTTGCATGTTTTCCTTAAATGATGTAACAATTTATGCAAATAAATATTAAATAAATATTATTGTTGCTGGCTCTGTACCTCAGTAAGAGACCACCTGCCTGCTGTGGTACACCACAATAAAGATGACTTCTCTCTTCTTCAAGCTGTGTAATCTTGAATAAAATTCAGAGAAATACAACCTGGTGGTACACACATGTTAAAACAGGAAACATTCGTTTGTTTCACCGGCATGAGTGTTTGCAGAAAATCCCACAAGATGTCTCTGCTTACATCCACCAGAACTGAATCAGACTGCCCCATTTAAACTTCAAAATTGTACGCGATTTTGCTGCAATGGGGTAATGAATGCATTTCAGCAGCCACGCCCACCCACACATGGGCATTTAAATCAGGGCATAACAGCCTTTTAAATGGCGATGAGGAGTAAATGATGGTAGATTCTGAAAGTACAAGGTACAGACATAATTTTAAGGCAAAAAACGAAAAATCTCATTTTTCGTCATTTTTGTCCAAATTTCACCAATGCCTCCCCTTAAACCAATAACAAGAAATATCTCAAAAGTTGTTTCCATAAAAAAAAATGAATTAATATAAATTGTGTGCTTTAATGAGGTGTAGATTTTTTGTAGTACAATTTTATCTATATCTTACAGTTACCAGCTATGCAAAAGTCATCTTAAAGGAAGAGGACTTCAGTGACTGTTTCCAGAAAATTCAATATTCACATATCATTTCATCATGAAAATAATTTAAACATATAGTATTTTAATCAAAACCATTGGAGCCATTTTTGAGAAAATAAAGGACAGTTAGGGTTAGTAAACCATACAAGGAGATCACAATTCATAGGAAATAACATACCTTAATGGTGACTTACAATATGTTAAGTACCTAAGTCCAGAGCTTCTAGTTTAACCAGCTATAAGGTCAACTGTTGGCTTTAAAAAAATTGGGCCTAAAAGTTTTTCCACTAATGGCGCACCATATACCAAATTTTTTGCCTTGAAGGGATATTTCATGGACAATATTAGGTTTCTCAGAGCTCCAACAACGATTATTTTGCATACACACATCCATAAAGGTGGAACCAAGCCTCATCTGTGAAAAATATTAAATGTGGGTAAATTTCACCATTGTACACACTATTGAGAGGGCACTCACAAAATGTGCGCCTAATTACAGGATCACCTGGTTGAAGAGCATTTTGCATTATTTTGTATGGTTTTAACTTCAGCAATTTAGTAGCTCTTTGCAAAGATCCATAAGAAACACCTGCCTGTTGTGAAAGATGCCTAAGCGATTTTTGGGGGGAATTCTCCAAATGATGTTTCTTTTGTAAGAACCATATGCCATCTTTTATATTTTTGTGCCTGAACACTTCCTGTGGCCTGAAATTTATTGTAAAGTTTATGGATTGTTGTACAGCTTGGAACTTTTACACCTGGAAATCTTTCTGCAAATTGCATTTGCACCTGACGAGCTGAGTCAACACATACGAATCATAAATAAATACATGCTGTGCAGTAGAAAACAAATGCTGAGCCATAATGCACTTTGTGACTAAGTACAGGACTAAATAATAAAGCACACTGGTAATAATGCAGCCGCACAATATCACGTCAGCTCAGTACTGATTGTGAGCAGAGCAGAGAAAAATAAGTCATGCTTGTAACCTTGTGTATATCAGCTGTTGTTATTGTGTTTCTGTCCGCACAGTGGAAAAACACGGTGCAGTGGTTTCCATGTATTTGGATCTCTCTGTATATAAGGGTAGCAATGTCACACTAATTTATAATGGTAGATGTTCCTTAAGGCTGAGAGGTTAGTCTATTCGCCTATCACCTAGGCGGCCTAGGTTCAATCCCAGGGTCCCATGTGTGTATTCGTGGTGCATGAAGCAGCATCTGGACAGGTTTTCTTGGGTTCTCCAGTTTCCCCTGCCACTTATTGCACCAATTGCTCCATCGTCACCTATCCATTCATCAATTTCACCTATATTTCATGTCATACTCTTCCTACCTGCTTGGCTGACCCCCACTTCCAGGTCTTCACTCTCTCTGGTCCATAGGTTCCTCTGTCCCCTGACAGCAGAGCTATGAAACTTTGAAACTTATCTAATCACTTATTGTTATTTAGTAAATTTATATAATTTCAGTACACTATTCATAGCTTTTTTTAACAAATAACAAGTAGTATAAATTAATGGTTTATATTATGGGCTAACAAATTAAGACTTGGTTACTGCATACATATGGTAATGAATTTGTTTCTATTTGTAGTCTTTTACCTAATAAACTTTGTATTCTAAATAACAAGCAAGCACATTTCCTTTCACATTTCATTGTTTGTTATTAACTCTTCTATTATTGTCTTTTTGTTTTGATTTCCTGATTTAAATTTGGTGAAGTTAGTGAAGGAAAAGTTACTCTGTTATAGGCTTCTCCAAGTCAGCTGCTGGAGGGTTCACCATCTCAGTGACCTGGAAGTATATCTCATTAAATTATTGGTCAGTGCCATGGCAAGCCCATAAGCAGCTGAGTCACATGAGTGCTGTCACTGTAAATCACAAAATACATAATTTCTCTCAACTATAAAGTGCACACCTCCATATTCTTTGATGGTATTTTGTTTAATTACCTTTATTGAAAAGAAAGCAGTCACCTAAATTGTTTGCTATTCTATAATTAACATGACTTTAAACTTGACCAGCAGAAAATTGATGATAGAATCATAACACCACATTATTTTATGCACTATAAAAGTTAGATAAATTAATTTTCTGATTCAATGCTAAGTAAGTAACAAATGATTTTGTTCTTGTTACAGGCCGACAGTCGTCGCATCTATGAGGCTTGTCTTCAGACTATACAAACCTATGCCAGATGTAATACAGGCAGGTTGACCAGGGAATCTGCTACAGCAGAAGAGGATACTTTCCATGATATTTTGCTATTGATGGAATTGTTAACTAATCTTCTCTCCAAAGATTTTATTGATCTCAGTCCGCCAGGTCGGTTATCTCCTGTATGTATTTCAATATAGTTCCAGGGAACTAGACTGTAACATTCTAAGGCTTAACTTTACACCAGAATCAAGAATCATAAGACTCTCAAACATTGCCCATACACAGCTTGTGCATTTAAAAACACAAGATTGTTGGCATAAAAAATAACAGTTACCATGTAAAGGTTATTTAAACCCTGGACATAAAGTACTTGTGGTTGTAAGCTGCCCTTGGGGTATTTATCTCAGATGTGAGACTTCCTTGTGATCTACCAGGAAAGTACCAAATTGGTTGGGGCCATCATAGCTTATTATACTCATTCATCTACTATCTACTCCTATCTACTTTTCTGTCAGAACTTAATCTGTTAAACAAATAAACCTCTATCTTCCTTTCATGGAAGTTTGAAAACAGTGTTGTTGTAATTAATTTAACAAGTGTTGTTCAGTGTTATTAATTAACTGACCTTTTAAATTAAAATAAACCTCTCTTCAACATTTTGTATAATGCACAGTACAAGGTTGTTCTTCACTAAAGTAAGAACAAATTAGAAACTAAAAACTTCACTTATCTTATCCATACAAAATGAGAAAGTAAAGCTCTGTTCTTATTCACTCCATTGTTGTGCTGTTCACAACTAAGAGCTTATACTGATTATTCACATCTATTGCTGGATTTATCCCAAACATTTTTAGTTGTTATTTGCATATTATGTGATTACAAGAATAATTGTATTTTTTGGATGTCCTTTAAATGTTATTTAAAGCTTCATAACCACTGGAATTCCAAGCTCACTTTTCTTTTGAAAAAAGATAAGCAAAACATTTGTTTGAGGTCTTATGATACAGCCAGGATTCACTTTTGTAAACTATGATGTTGAAATACCTTATACCTTTAGTGTTCATCACAATACCAAGTGCACCAACATGTAATGTTCATCTGTCCATTGTACACGTCCTAATAGGTTGTCAGCAATACGCTGAGTACCAGTCCATTGATGTGGGGTCTACACTTGCCTCCATCTTGGGCTGGAGGCAAGGCTTTGCAGTTCATCACCAAAATAGGCTTTGATAAGCAAGTTTAACTTGTCTTTTTGTTTTAGATAGTTTTTAGCTTTTTAAGCTTTGTTTTATGACCTTTTAACCTTCTTTTATAGCTTTTGTGATTTTAATGCTGTGAATTTGGTTTTTAGATTTTAAGGTTAGGCATAGGGCCCAAGTGACGTCACTGTCGATGAGTCCTTAAACCCCACTCACTCACTCACTCACTCGCTCACTCACTCACTCAAATACTGAGTGCAGGCTTTGTAGCATCTGTTTTAATTACATATTGCCTTTTAAAGAAATTTTAATGTTTGGAAGCTCTTACTTTGAGCTTGTCGATCACACAACAGTTTATTTCTATTTTCATTGCTACAACAGCACAGAAACGAAGTTATGTTTATTACTATAGCTCTGATTCATTTCATGACTTCTTGGATGTAAACTGCCTGTGTACATGCATTCATCCCAGAATCTGCACAAATCTGAGCCTAGATTTGCTTTAATAGTAAGTAGCCAAGTGTCCAAATCATGCTCAAATGTTCATAATTGAAGAGCACATAAACAAGAAGCAAAACAAACCACAAATTACTCTCTATTCATGACTGACTGTAAATCCAATAATGTTAGCACGATTCTTAAGATACGATGTAAAAAAAAAATATACTATTGTGTTTTAAGCATACAACACCAGTTTCCTGCAGCTGACGACAGATGTCATTGACCCAAGCTTTGTTTCAAAACATACTGCCAAGTTATTGCACAATGTTTAGGAAAGCTTATTTTTAAGCATACACCACCAGTTTCCTGCGGCTGACGACAGATGTCATTAACCCAAGCTTTGTTTCAAAACATACTGCCAAGTTATTGCACAATGTTTAGGAACGCTTATTTTTAATTACATTAAAGTGATTATGTACCACAAAATTATAATGAACACCAATTTGGCAATTAGTTTGAGGAAAATCACAGGGTATGTAATACATCTCTCACATCCATTGATGCTACATCCCTATTTGCTTTTAATTCAATATCAGATGAAATATTATTTAATACACTAGATATCAGATTCAATCACATAAATCAGTAAACCAGTCAGTATCAATGAGCATCTTTTCATGAATATAAACAAAGGGCAGTCAACTCACAGGAAAAGATAAAAGGAAATGTTTTACTTCGTTTAAGCTTACATTTTGTATTTTTTATTTAAAAATAGTGAATTGCCAAAATTATCCATACTTTAATTTTCGAAAAGTTGCTAAAGAGTACTGTTCGAATCTGTAAATATTGTAGGGTTGTACATTTAAAATAAGAAAGTTAAAAATCAAAAAATCAGTATCATTTTTGAGTTCCCTGTGCAGTGTATCCTGTACACTAAGTTTTACATTAACCAGCCAAATGGTGCAATAGTTATTCAGGTGGTGCAGGACTTTTAACTGAACACTAAACCTGTATATATAATTAAATAATAGTTATATAATTATTAATATAATATTATAATATTAATAATATATATATAATTAAAGGTTAAGATTTTGCTTCAAGATAAGCCTTAAATAATAATATATATATATATATATATTTACAGTTACTCAAAGAGCATCTCCTCTTTTTGTTCCAGATGGTTCGTTTGATGGAGAGCAGACTGTTACTGCTGCTGATGTCTGTCTATTTGGGCTCAATATACTGATGCCTCTCATGACAGTTGATCTCTTGAAATTCCCTTCTCTCTGCCTTCAGTATTACAAAATGATCACTTTTGTATGCGAAATTTACCCAGACAAAGTGTGTGGCCTTCCAATAGATCTGTTGAAAAACCTGTTGGGATCAATTGAATTGGGCCTTACAACATTTGGACAGGAGGTGATAGTCCTCTGCTGTGATTTCATTCAAGTTCTTGGTACTCATATATATAACAACAATCTTCAGTCTGCTCATGTTTATGAATCACTTCAACCTCTTTTAAAGGTGTGTATCATGCATGTTTATTGTAATAACTGATGTCTTAAGATTTGTATGCAGATTTTAAGGTCGAATAGTTTATAGGTGTTCCAAATCTGTTTATGGCATATTAAAACACTACAGAAAACAACATAATTTAGTGCTTCTTTAATATATAATTTTCTTATATTACTTTAAAAATTATTTTCAAGAGCATTTTTTGAATTTTTTCCATTCAAAAGAGAGAAAGGATACCTAAAGCAAAGTTGGGTCATTAGGACAGTGCACTGTAATGTTATCATTCGGATCTTTAGTGTCTGAAAGTTTTGCTGTATAAATGAGAAAAGTTATTGATTTTGAATGTGCTTAAGCATGTAGTTATGCTATCTTTTAAAAGTTTGTTATTATACATGTTGTTAAAGGGGAACAAAACATAAAAATCATGTTTCTTCCTAAATGAAGGATATGACCTTTAAAATGCAGTTGTAAGATTGTTTTCTTAGTATGTGATATCGTTATTGCCTTGCAAGCAAATTAAGAAACACCTCACATGTCATCAACTCCATCTGCACGCTGCTGGTACATGGAAATTCACAATTTGCTTACTGCTGTATGTGCACTAATATGTTTTCATAAATGTGCTTGTTGGTATTGAAGTTCAAGAGTAGTGTACTTGGGTAGCACTGTGGTCAAATGGTTAGAGCATTCGCCTACCACCTCGGCAGCCTGGGTTCAATCCTAGGGACCTACATGTGGTATTTGTGGTGGATGAAGTGGCATCAGGACGGGTTTTCACTGGGTTCTTTGGTTTTCTCAGCCACTCATTCCAGCAATTGCTTCATTACCACCTTTCCAATCATCGATTTCACCTGCATTTCATACCATCCTCTTCCTCACTGTCATACCGGTGTTTGGCTGACCACCCACTTCCAGATCTTCACACTGTCCGTCCATAGGTTCCTGTGCTCCCCGACAAGCGTCTGACTAGGCACTGGCTTGTAAGTCCTAGGGATGTAAATCCTACATAAGGTGAGGGTAATCAGGTAAAAAAAAAAAAAAAAAGAGTAGTGTACTTTGTGGTGGTGTTTTGGTGATGGTATTGCTGAGTCAGTTTAGTATAGGCAAAAAATGTAATATTCTGAAAAATAAAATGCCTCAATGTTGTGTGTATGACTGCAATGTGAGAAGCAAAACATACAAGGAATTTCTTTTCACTCGTTTCCAAACACAACTCTACCAAAGATGCAGTGTATGTTGAAAATTTTGCAAAAGAATTGCATGGTCCCATTACTGATTTATGTTTTTTCCATTTTAAGGGCACGATTATAGACACAGTTATTAAAAAACCAGCTTATGCTGGATGAAAATTTCAGAGGGCCTTTATTAAAACCTGGAACTATTCCTACTATAAGGAAAAATGAAGATAGTTGAAGTTCTAGTAAGACAATTGGTCCTTCAACATCTTGATCCTAGAGCAGATGACAAAGAACAGAACAATATGAGGTGGAAATCGTAAAAATACTTTTCCTGAGTTAGTGTTATTTGCAATAAGACTGACAACGAAGGGGATGATGATAAAAGTAGTGAAAGAGAATTTAGAATAGAAGGTGATGAAAAAAAGTTCAGAAATATGTGTACTAGATATTGTACTCATAAGGAAATATACCAATGATATATTGTTGGAACCTGAAAACATATAGAAAACAAGCTATGACAAGGCAGATAAGCATAAGCTGAATGAAAATTTCTGTGAACCCATACTTCAGATTTTCATACAGGCGATAATGAGGAAGAAGTAGGAGGAGGAGAGTGTTTATTATATATGGAAATAAAGCTGCAGCGGCATATTTCATAGTTGCATGGACATCTCTATTTTTACTTTTCAAAACAATTTCTCATTAATTAAAAGGACAATGCTGTATGCTAAAACTGTGTTATCCTAGTAATACATTTGCTTGGAGCTCACAAGATTTGTTAAGAAAGAAACCAGAAAGAAATGCTTTAATAGCATATTCTTTCTGGTAGGTGAAGTTTAAGCCTGGCAAATCACTGGTTTGGCAATGTTTTCAAGGCCTATATTCTATAAAACCACTCGAAACATGGCAGCACCAGTTAGTAGAGCATTTTGAGTTCAAGAAAGAAAAAAGAACTTGAATTCATTAAAAGGTTGTGGTATACCTACATATATGGTTGTCAGGCAATGGGCAGTATGACTCCCCAGGATTTTCAGCCAAATATTTTGTCTATTCTATCATGGATTTAAATTCCCACAAAATTATTGATCTTGAATTTGTTCAAATAGGTATGGTGAAAGGCAATTTGGTAAAGGCTGCTTGTGACAGCGTAATGACTAAGCTTGTGAAACAGGAAATGTGTAGAGTGAGTTTTCTGACCAACAAACAAATAGGTATAAGATATCTGCTAAAAACTCAGTATCCAGAACATGAATTTGACATACACCATTTGTCTAAAAGGGTAATGAAAAAAAATTAATACGGTAGAAAAAGAATACCCAGAGTTGATGATATGAAAAGCCAACGTAGTGAGAACAGTGCCATATTAATTGAAAAATTTACATCAATTCTTCATCATATAAAAATGAACATAAATGGCTAGGAAATGGTGAATGGAAGCTTGGTGGACATGAATTATTGGAAGAAGACTGATACCGAAATTTTGAGCTACTTTAAAAAGATTAATTAATTACAGTAAAAGGGAAATGAGCATTTAATAATAATGATAATGATAATAGCTATTGTAAAGATTTTAAATAAATATTAGTAAATGTAGGGAGAAAACGAATGAGTGGGAATGGCGAAGCCAACATATTTTTTTCGGAAAATGTCACATCTGTTCATTCCAGCAATGAACTGCTCACCAGTCAGTCAAAGGTAATGGACACAAATGATGATTACATAAAAGTGTTTAAAGTTCAACTAAAACAATCCTGTGAGCAATAAAGATGATGATGATTATTATTATTATTATTATTATTATTATTATTATTATTATTATTATTATTATTATTATTATTATTATTATTATTATTATTATTATTATTATTATTATTATCATTATCATTATCATCATCATCATCATCATCATCATTATTATCATCAGTATCATTATCATTATCACTATCCTCATCATTATGCTAATGTTTTTCAGCTTTATGTAACTGAAATGTTTAGGAATTAATTTACCTATTCACTACATTATTTTCTGCTCAAAGATTTGTTGATTTCTAAACAACACAATTAATGCCATTTGTAGGCTAACAACACATATAATTATGGTGCTTTCAGTGGTATCTTTGATGTCTTTGAAGATTGTTTTGAATGGCTTAGATTTATAGTTGTATGTTAATGGTAATTTAGATTCAATTAGCTTCATAATAAAAATAAAGAGGACAGTTTTTAAATAGAAAAATTAATTTGTTAGATGAAAATAGTTTTTATTGCAATCCTATCCTTTGCACTATGAAATGATAATTTGGTTGTAGCTTTTTCTAAATACTAAATGGCAAACTGAAGTATAAATCTCAATGGAGACTAAATTATTTTGGAACTTTCTCTTAGCCTGAAAGGATGAATACTAATAAAATTAAGATCTCTTTCTCCATTTATACATTAACTATATCAATATTTACTTGTCATCATAATATTTGTGAGTGTAAAGAATTTCAAGGTCCTGTAAATAAGTTATTGCACGTCTTTATGCACAGATTATTTTCTTTCAAATCTGACATATAACATAAGTGTAAGTTAAAGGTTAATTCCAATTACATAAAACTAATTTATGTACACAGCAGCATATTTGTGAAGCTGATAAAATGGAATATAGTTAAAAGTATGAAGAAGAATTAACTATAACAGTAAGTAAACCCGGTGCTTTCTACTTTCAGCTGCTTATGAATCTCATATTATCTCATCAGATCAATTCAGACTTACTGCCAAATGCAAGTACTGCACTTTTCGTCCTTATTTGCTGCTATCAGGTAAGTCTAAGAAGCATTAAGACTTAATTTTGGAAGGAAAGAACAATAATTAACTAATACTCTAAGTTAGGAGCAATGTATAGGATGGAATAGTTAGAATGCATATGTTTTAAGATGAATATATGGAAATCACTTGTGGTACAGATATTTTGTTATCAATTTTGCTATGTGTCTGAGAGTTCATGCAGCACTGTGGCAGAAATTGTATGTTGAAATGCATTCCCCAGGTTAATGCCAATATTGAATATGCCAAGTTGTTTAGACATAACACATGTAAATATTGTATATGCAATGTATCAAAATTGTATTTCTTAATCCATGTCCCGGCGGTCGCCTCTGTAGCACAGATGATAGCGTGCCTGCTTCTGTCACAGAGTGCACAGATTTGATCCCCGGTATTGGCATGGGATTTTATTCCCACTGGTATGGGATACACTTAGCCTCGTTAGGTCCCTGAGTGGCCAATTGAGGAGCTATCCTAATAGAGAAGTAGCGTTCCTAAAAGATCAAGTAGTCGTCTTACCATTGCGGGAGCCGGCATGCTCACCCCCAACCTGCACTCCTCTGTGGCCTTGGCTGTGGCTGGAGGACACAGCAAAGGGCGATGAGGGTAACCTCTGCATAGAGACACCCTAGGGAAGGAACCCATGTCCCAAGCCCATTGTGAAACGAAAGGAAATATGTTCGAGGTCGATCATGACCATATGATTGACGCATCACAATCAAATCATTGAATAGCCAATCAATTGCAGTTGCTATGCCCATAACTAGGTGAATAAACAATTACCCCTATAGAGAGGTAATGCTAAAGATGGTCGCACATTTGTACTACGGAATAAAAGATTTTGTTGGCAATCCAACGAAGTTGAATTATATCGCTGAAGGACATCTGGTTGAGTACCACATAAATATTCAATATGTGCAAATATCATAAATGTCCTAAAATATTTATGAAAGAAAGTAGTGAGGATTTAACACATACGAAAACCATGAAGTTCCTAAACACAATATCTTTGGGGCCTAAAAGTATTATTTCTTATAAAAGAGTGAAGAGAATATGTTCAATTGTTGCAAGTTAATGGTAGTAAAGCTGATCTAGAAGAAAATTTGAATGTTTATTGGAAATAATAATAATGATGATGGTGATGGTGATGGTGATAATAAATAATAATACCTTGCCCTTATTTGTCTGTTGGTATCCATAACACCCTGGAGATGAGACTCATTGCTGTATTACTACATCGTTAAAATGTCCATTCATAAAAAACCACTACATTAAGAACCATTCGTAAAAAGCGCTATATTAAGGAGCATTCGTAAAAACCGCTACATTTGGCTACCCAATAGTGTGGTTCAAAAGACAGACAAAAATTAAGAAAGACTTAAAAAAACTTTCGAAACAAAAGGGCAAGATACAAATCGTCATCTGTGGAGACATCTCACCCCACAGACAACAGTTCCTGCGATGCTGTAAAGAAGAGCATTAGCCCTGAAGAAGCTCTACATAGTAGGGCGAAACGTTGGCAACAACACAACCAAGACGCGGCCTTTCCCGGAAGATTTTATTGTTATGGACACTGGCCACCGAAGCCTTGTAAGTTATGTTAGTTTTGTTTCCTTAGCTTGATGTGACTAAAGCAGGTGCAAAGGTTAAAGGCATATGAAAGCAAGTCATACAGAAGAGTCCAGTAAAGCCTATGCTTGCTCCCCCTGCCATTGCTACCAGACATAGTATGTACTTCTTAAGCACCTGAATGAGAATATTATCCATTAGTTACATTCGGATAAATATTTTAAAAACATACATGCCAATTATTATTTATTTATGCCAACAAACTTACTGTTGGTGTTTTTAAACACACAAGCCGTGTGTGGGCAATGTTTGAGAGGTAGAACTGAAACTTAAAAATGCAATGCCACAGCTGGGATTTGAACCACAGACCTTCCGCTTACCAGGCGGGTGCTCTAACCATTGAGCTACTGTGACAATCTGCCAGAATGGCACTGAATTCTCAGTAGCTCAATGGTTAGAGCACCCGCCTGGTAAGCGGAAGATCTATAGTTCAAATGCCAGCTGTGGCATTGAATTTTTAAGTTCCAGTTCTACCTCTCATACATGCCAATGTTATAATTGCACAGAATCTTATTTTATAATCATGGCTGTGCAAAATTCCTGTTGCTATGATCTTAGAATGCAAGATATGCACCTTGTCTTCAGATGGTTATCATCCTCATCTTTCTTTCAACATTGAAAAGCCTAAAAAGAACAACTATTCCTTCTTCCCAATGCTTATCCCAAATATAACATATGGTACTGGAAAAGGAAGAAATTAATTTTCCATTTCATTTTCAAAGTAATGGTGATTTTATTATTAAAGTGACTGGGGATATGTTAAGTTGTATTTCAAAGTCAAGCTGAAGAGAGTATGTGCGTGCGTGTGTGCATGTGTAGGTGCATGTGTGTAACGATTTTGGTTAAAGTGATAGGATTAAGATACTTTTTATGGCAAATGAAATGTATATTTTGAATTTTCTGGCTATAGCCCACGTAGTCATGTTTACTCTTGACGGATTTTGCATAACTGGTAAACCATAAGAGTTAGACCAAATCTTACTGTACAAAAAATGTGGATCTTGTTAAGATATACAAGTTGTGTCCAAATGCACTTTTTTATGTGTAGTTAACCATTTCAGAGATATTCCTTGTTATTTGTGGGAGTTTTGCAATAAACTTTTCTCAAATGGCAGGTCGTTATTCACTTTTTCATCTCTTGATTGTGCAAAGAGAACAAAATTTCAATACTTTCATTTAGCAATCAGCCTTAAAAGATTTGACTTGCTCAAAGTCTGTTATATTCCCATATTCACCTTGCACCTACAAGAAAATTAACAATAACATAATTCCTACAAATATTTATCTTGACTAATACGAAGAAGATAGAGAAATAGGAGTTTCTAAGAATAGTTAGTATACAAGAGTAGAGAAACTCATGTGAGTGCAACACATCAGATTTTTCCTAATAAAGTATGGTTTCATTTATGCACTTATGGAAGCAAAGAAATCCAGAATTATTCACAAAATTCCTCTGCATGATGAAAGTGTGTGGTGTGTCTTAATGTTACATCAAATAATAGGACCTATATTTTTTTGAAGATACTATAAATTCAGAGAGGCGTTGTATGTAAATAATTGCAAATTTTTTAAACAATTAACTGATCGGTAAATAATGGATATTTTCAACAAGATTCTGCCACTGCTCATATTGCTGCAATTTTTTTTGGAGGCTGTAAGGGAGATTTTTTAAGAAAGAATTACTTCTAAAGGATTTATGGTCCTCACATTCACCAGATCTCACTGTGTGTGGTTATTTTCTATGGGGAAGCCTAAAAAGTAGGTTCTGTAGAAAGAACACACCTAGAATACAATATAAGAGCAGAAATTAAAAGAATAAAAAGGAAGAATTTTTGCATGTGAATGCAAATTATGTCAAAAGATGTCAGGAATGTGTGAATGCTGAAGGGCATCCATCACATTGAGCAACCACTGTAATAGGATAGTGTAATAAAATGATGATTCTGTGTATGCCATGGACTAATAAACATTCATGAGTAGTGTGCTAGGGAAATTACAAATGCCACTGTTGATCTTGCTCCCTACCAGCTTCCTGTTGCCCGTTTTCTCGACTGAAGTGTGATACATACTTTCTGTATAACATAGATGAGTTTGTGCCCACCACATTTACCTGTCTTAATGTCTTCATAAACTCATTATTTTGTGTTATTGTTGTTATTTGTAAGCTACTGTTAGTCTAGTAAGCTGTTATGTGATTGATATCTGTAAGGTTGTAATATGTGCTCAAAGAAGCCTTAGAAATGTTGTAATTGTTTTAGCCAATAAAGTATTTGTGTATCCAGCTACCCGTAACAGCTACCAATGCTCTGTGTCTCCATCTCTTAATTCCTGCTTTAACAAGGTCATCCTGAACATCATCCAGCCACTGTAATCTGGGCCTTCCTACTCTTCTTTTACCACTTGGTTTTACATCTAGTAATTTTTTAGGAATTCTATTATTGTCTATTCTGATGATGTGGCCCAGCCACTCCGACCATCTAATTTTCATATCAGTGACAATATTTGTATCCTTATATAATTCTTGTAATTCAGAGTTGGGCCTGATTATCCTGCCTGCCTTATTGTAAACAGGGCCATAAATTTTCCTTAACATTTTTCTTTTCCAAGTGTTTAAAATGGTTATTACCTTCAGGTAAGGTCCAAGTTTCAGTTCCAAAAGTAAATACAGGTTTAGTAATAGTTTTATAAAGTCTCACTTTAACTTTTCTTGAGATATATCTGACTCTTATAATTCTACCTAATGCTCTAAGACATTGCTTACCGGTAGCAATTTTCTCCTTTATCTCAGTTAGTATGTTGTTATCTCCAGTAAGTATTGTGTCAAGGTAGTGAAAACTAGAGACATTCTCAAAAGTTATATCATTTAGAACAATAGTGTTCATGCTATTATTTCTTTTGGTTGTGTTATTCATGTACATTGTTTTAGCACTATTTTCAGGCCTGAAGCATTTGCCTCATTTTGTACCTTTAGCTCACTGGTATTGATGGCAATTCATGTATGGAATTGTTGATCCATCATGAAATAAAATGAGCTGATAGATGAAATCTGATTACACAAATAGCTCCGTAACTGAGTTCAAAGTTTGCTTATTATTTTAATAATGAAATAATATTATTTTTATATCATATATTTTCTAAATATTTTATTATTTTCAGGAGGAGTACCAACAACTGGTTCAAGGTTTATTGAACTCACAGGTGGATCAAGTTATAGCTGAGAGACTTGCCAAAGAATTCAACGAACTCACTACCAACATTGTACTCAATACTGAACGACAAAACAGATTAAAGTTTCGTGACAATTTTGATAAATTCATTGTTCATGTGCATGGTTTCTTGCTAGTTAAGTAATGAAACCATTGAACAGTTTGCATTAAAACCTCTAGAAGCAGTTAGTGTAGCAAAGATATTTTGTATATTTTATATTTAAGTTATTTTTTATGTGAATTGCATTAACATCAATGTTTTCCTTCATGATGTACTTCTGCCATACGAATTTTCATAATTTTTCATTCCCAATTCCCAGTGTCAGCCTGCATTCATGTAATCTTTTTAAACTGTACACAAATAAATGTGGGTATCAGTTAAAACATTTTTTTTTTCAATAAATCCCAAATTTATCTTTCATATCCTGAAAGCAGATAAAAAGAATCAATGAAAGAGGTAGATACAGACAACAGAACTGAAGCCAGTTGTATATCTAATATCCATTGCTTTTGAATGGCCATGTTTGTGTAACATTACACAATTTTATTTATGTTTAGAAGATCTAATCATTCTAAGAATCACAGACAGTGTATTCCATTAAGTATTTATACCATAAAAGGAGGGAAAACAGGGAAAATTGTTTGTGGGAAATTTGCTGTTAGTAAATACCTATGGTGGTTCCTGCCTTATTACTGTAATCAAAATGTTGGGTATTAAACATGTGTAAGTGAACATAATTGTAAAATTTATGATTCTTTCTATACTCTTTAACTGTTTTACTGTAATCCATGAGTTCAAAGAATGTGAAGAATCACTTGATACCATGACTAATATGATTGGTGCAGTATAATGTACAATAACCAAGACTTTTTTTCACAAATCAGTGCAGATAGCAGAGGAGTTTTTAAGGGAATCATTGGTAATGTGCATTTCAAGCTCCATTAGATCTTGGGATGGCATTTTAGCACTCAGTAGAATCAAAGTATATCTAACACTCAGAAATAAATCCTACATACTTTTTAAATACTTCTAAATGCTTAATTACTGCATCCTCTTCCAGAGACCATTAGTGACATTTGCTACATTTCACTTGTGTTGGAATAGGATAAAAGGAGTTGAGCAGGGATAAGGCTTAACATTTTTGCCTAGCATGCATCACTCACCACATTAAAGTGATACTTTGTTCCTGGTCCTTGACTGTGGTGGCATTTCCTGCAGGTGAATCTACAACACTATTGGCTCTTATATGTAAACAACAGTCAGTGGAAGACGGGAGTAAAGAGTAACTTGAAGAATTAATTGACTTGCATTGTTTCTACAGTTCCTGGCTTGGTAATGGACTCACTCTCTCCTTACATTTAATACTCTGATAAGCAAAATCAGGAGTATGGCAGAATCAAATCACAACTTCAAATGTGAAATAATTCAGCATTCAAAAATATTTGTTTTCCTTCAATCTGTAAGTTTGTTGCTGTTGGGCTGGTCCCATAGCTGATTGGTTGAGCACCTATGTTAGGGGTCCTGGGTTTGATTCCCACTTGGGAATAGAAATATTTCTGTATCCAACATTATTCCTAGAGTCTAGAAGTAATGAATGAGAGTGTTAATGTGTATGTGATCCAATGTACAAAAAATCTTAAGACCCAAAACCCACTGTAACGAGTTAGCACCATGTTCCAAAGGAAAGGCTGCCGATATGACCATTGGAGTTAAAGGTGGGTTATAAATGGAACAATAAAAAAAGACACTCAGGTCGTGTCAACCCCTTGAGCATAGCCCACACTCTGTATGGTATGAGCAGTTTCTTTAAACATTTTGTTTCATTAATTGTGCTAGATTATCCGACACTTAAGGGCACAAAGGGATGGAAGAAGAAGAATTGTTCTAGATTACATACAGCAGTATTTTAAATAAAATGTGAATGAAGTGTGGAACCATTTTGAATGGACAACTATTGTTCTGGACTGACTCTGTTAGAACCTAATGCCATAAATATGCAATGAGCAATGTGATAGAGAAGTCTATCAAAGTACAGTCCTGTAATTTCAATGTCAGATCAGATCAAGTAGATTAATCAATAAGAATTTTAGAGTTAGAACTGGAACTGAAAACATTCAATGCCACAGCTGGGATATGAACTACAGACACTCCGCTTACCAGCAGGTGCTCTAACCATTAAGCTACTGTGACAACCTGCCATAATGACATTGAATTCTCCAACCAGTTCGTATTTTTCCTGGTAAACCACAAAGGCAATCTCACATCAGAGACAGTTACCCCAATAGAGCATCCACCTGGTAAGCAGAGGGTCTGTGGTTCAAATCCCAGCTGTGACATTGAATTTTTTTAATTCCAGTTCTACCTCTCAAACATTGCCCATGCACGGCTTGTGTGTTTAAAAACACCAACAGTAAGTTTGTTGGCATAAATAAAATAATAATTACCATCTGAAGGTTATTTAATCCCGGGACATAAAGTAGTTACAATAGTAAGTCACCATTGTGACTCTGTAATTGACTCTGATGTGAGACTGCCTTTGTGGTTTACCGGGAAAAATACTGTCTGATTGGAGAATTCAGTGTCATTCTGGCAAGTTATCACAGTAGCTTAACGGTTAGAGTACTTGCCTGTTAAGCGGAGGGTCTTGGTTCAAATCCCAGCAGTGGCATTGAATTTTTTTCAGTTCCAGTTCTACCTCTCAAACATTGCCCAGCCGCATTGTAGCCAAGTGGTTAGACCATTCGCTTCTCACCAAAGCGGCACTGGTTCAATCCCAGGCAACAGGTGGGATTCATGGTGGACAAAGCAGTACTGGGGTGGGTTTCCACTGCCATCTCATTCCACCAGTGCTCCATCTTCATTCCATGTATCATCAGTGTCACCGCCTGTGCTGCCGTATGTAGTGAAAGTGGGCGTTAAACACTACATAAACACACATTGCCCACACACGGCTTGTGCGTTTAAAAACACCAACAGTAAGTTGGTGTTAATAAAGGAAAATGAAGCTATTAACAGTGAAGCAACAACAATGTGTAAGAACAAATTAGAAACTAAAAACTTCACTTATCTTAGTGATGTTGCAAGTTATTTTTGCAAAAAGTGACTCGAGTTGACTCCAACTCATTCTCAAAGCTATACAAACAAATTTGTTACCAAAGCTACAGATCTTAGAAAACAAAAAACATAGATACTGATGCTCATTTTAATTACCAATCTCTGAAAACAAAAATCTATAAATACAATCTATAGAAGGTAATTCAAAGTTCATAACATGGTTCCTGTTTTTTAAAATAAAAATAATTTTATGGATGCCTTTCATTTTTGGACTTAAAAATTAAAAGACATAACAATAAATTGAATTTTGGTATTTACTGAAAATCTACTCACACTGATAATTACATAAAAAATAAAAGTTTTAATCCTTTTGCACATAAATTTGCTGTTTTCAATGGTTTAGTTTATAGGTTAATAAATATACCCCTTAATAAAGAAGAATTTGACACAGAATATAAACACATTATTAACACTGCAGTAATTAATGGTTTTAAAACAGATTTTATACATAAAAAGATAGAAAAAGTTAAGTATCAAAAAGCTGTTAAAGAAGTTTCTACCCTCAAAAAAATAAAAGATAATTGTATTTTTAAAAAGTTTACTTACCATCCATGGGCCAATAAAAAATTTACAAAGATTTTTAAAGAATATGGAATAAATTTGGTCCCTCAAAATAAATTTAATATACAAAATTTACTAAATTTTTCTAAAAAAGATAAATTATAAAAAAAATCTGGCATTTACCAATTTAGCTGTTTGGATTGTGATAAGGTTTATATTGGTAAAACTAAACGTCATTTAGAAACCAGAATAAACGAGCATTTAGAAATATTAAATATAAACAAACTGATAAATCAGCTGTGGCAGATCATTTTTGGTCATTTAATCATGAAATTAATCCAGAAGTTAAATTATTAAAACAATTAAGTGGACCTATAGATTTAATGGTTTGGTATAAAATTATTTTTATTTTATTTTATTTATCTGCCACCATTACTCAATGTGAACTATGGCAAGTGATGGATAGTTTCCTAAAGAAGTGCCAAAAATGTATGAACATTGATGATGGTCAGCTTCAGCACCTCCTTTAATAACATTGGTAAGTAAAGACTTTAAAAGTAGTTTTAAAAACGTTGTGTGGTTTCATCTGCACTGTTCAATGACAACGGCAGTTGGCGACAAGCGCCAAGGATGCATACAGTACAGCCGGTTCGAAGTCTTTTGGATTACCCGTTATATTTGCATTTTAACTTTAGCTGATATTTCTTTCTTTCCATTTATACTGGTATTTAACTGATAGTAAATATTCTTTGTTTTCTTTGCTCTATTATTTATTTCTTCCTGATAATTCTTCAAAATGCCAAAACTCACAACACCTGGTTGTAGCTTATAACAACCATTAAGAGGTGATCATCAGTCTTGGTGCATACAACATAATGTATGACATTTTGTTACTCTGTATCCCTTGTCTGTTGTACAGTGAGACATTTAGGTAGGTATACAACTCTTCAGTGGTTTCATTGAAGTTCCACGACAAACATTTTGGACTCCACTGATGACTTCCCCAGAATGGGCTGCATAGCCTAAACCATGAAGAAGAGGAAGGCATTTTGGTTATGGCCGTTATGAGAATTATAATCACTCAATCAAATATATTAAATATTTAGAGACTAAGCTTCACTTATCTATGGTGCAAGTTGTGAGTATTAAACACAGACCAAGTTTTCGTGAATCACTATCCACATTTTCAATGCCAACTATTTATCCTGGTCACCACCGTTACAGACACTATAATTGTTCCACTCTTAGGTCCCCAATAAGCAGAAGCCAAAGCACATCAGTAAATATAGTACCTTAAATAATGGCAATTTTCTGTGAGTTTTCAAGTTGTATGATAACCGTAGTAAAGAAGCTTGAATGTAATGTGATAGCAGCACTATTCCTAAAACTCCCAAGTAAATATCGTTCTGTTGCACCATAAACATGAGACATGAGTCCACATGGCATTTGTTTGCATTATCGCAGCTGATACAAACACCAGGTTATCGCAAAGGGATACAAGGTCTGGATCTAAGGCTGGACGGAGTATAGGTGATATACTTTTTCCTATTGTGTTACCAACCAGTAAAAGCAAAACAAATTTGTTGACAGAATCAATCTGCTGTATTTCAAAATTCATTATGCTGTCCTTAATTTTCAACTCAAATATCTTTTCCCAAACCATTAAATCTATGGCTTCCATTTAATTGTTTTAATAATTTAACCTCTGAATTTATTTCATGATTAAATGACCAAAACTGATCTGCCATAGCTGATTTATCAATCTGTTAATGACTTCATTGTCAGAAATCCAGCATTAGCTAACAACAATATTTAATATTTCTAAAATGTTCTGTTATTCTGGTTTTCAAGTGAAATTAATTTTACCAATGTAAACCCTGACACAATCTGAACAGCTAAATTGATAAATGTCAGATTTTTTTATAATTTAAAATGTTATCCTTTTTAGAAAAATTTAGCACATTTTTTATGTTATATTTATTTATATTATGTTGTGTGATGTGTGCGTTCTGGTGTGTTGTATGTGGTGCAGTGTAGTGTGGTGCGTCTGTGTCTGTCTGTGTGGCTGTCTGTGGACACCATAACTCAAAAACGAAAAGTTGGTTAAAAACCAAAGTTGTTATTTAAGTTCAACATCTTTTAAGGATGCAGCACGAAGATTTTGAAGAAAATTCCTCTGCCCTAAACTTACCTTTACACGGAAACATTTTCGAACATTTTGATTTTCTCGAAAATGGCTCAAACGATTTTGATTAAAGTGTCACATGTTTAAGATATTTTTATGACAAATGAAATGTATATTTTGTATTTTGTGATTAGAGCCTATATGGTCCTGTTTGCTCTGGATGACTTTTGCATAACTAGTAAACCGTAAGAGATAGACCAAATGTTACTATACAAAAGATGTAGATCTTGCTAAAACACACAATTTATCTCCAAATAAATTGTTTTGTAGAGTGAACCATTTCAGGTAGATATATTAGCCCTCCAAGAGATAAGATAGACTGGGAAAAATATTCTCGAAAAGAATGCAGCATCTATTATAGTTGTCATCATAAATTACACTAGTTTGGTAATGGGCTCTTTGTGAATAAAAAATATAAGCACCTGGTAATGGTTTTTAAACTGTCAATTGGAGAGTATGTAAACTTAGACTAAGGGGACGCTACTGAAACTAGTATTATCAATGTCCATGCTCCATCATAAACTAAAAGCGAAGATGATAAGGAGACTCGATGAACAGCTTGAGAAAGCATATGATGGATAACTAGATATGATATAAAGTTAGTCTTAGGAGACTTTAATGCAAAAGTCGGACAACAAGTGGAATTTTTTAATACAACAGATAAGCACAGCCTACACAAAGAATTTTATGATTATGGAATGAGAATGTTGGATTTTGCCATATCAAGGGATAGGATAATAAGTAGTACTATGAGTAGTACTCCTATGTTCCCACACAAACAACCATAAAGCAACCAGGAAATCCCCATATAGAAATACAACTAATCAGATTGACCATCTTTTAATTGATAGGACACATAAGAGTAGTGTATTGGATACTAGAAGTTTTACGGGAGCAAACATTGATTCAGACCTTGTTTAGTCCTAGCTAAACTTCGTTGTGGGATCAGCAGACATTTTGTACATAAACAATTAAGAACAGGAAAAAGATATCATATAGAGAAATTGAAAAATCCCACTTATAGAAATGAGTATATAACAACTTTGTCAGAGGGAATGACACAGGGCAGTACTACACAACCAGAACAGATAAATTGGAGCTTATGTAAGGAAGTAATTGATAAGGCAGCTGAAGTAATTATTAAGGAAAATCAAAAAAGGATCAAACATTGATATGACGAAGAATGTTCAAAGATTACAGAGGAAAAGAACAAAGCATATAAGGAAGCAATAAACAAAAGAACAAAAAGCTCAATTGAAAGATACAAAGTAATAAGGAAAGTAGAAAAAGAATACATAGAAAAAAGAAAAAGATTTACTATGAAGAATTATTTAAGGAGTTGGAAACACAACATCAATTAAATGCATCTAGACAGTTTTATAAATAAATAGTTTAAGGAAGGAATTTAAACCAAGGATTACAATTTACAGAGATGCTAATGGGGAATGGGTACATGGTGATGAAATTCTCAAATGCTGGAAAACACACTTTGTAGCATTACTGGCGGTAGAACAGCATAATCAGAGAACAGCAGAGATAAATGAACAGGTGGACATTGAAGAGCAATTAGAACAAGGCTATATACCTAGCCTGGATGAGGTTAGTGAGGCTATAGAGCACCTTAAAAATAATAGAGCCCCAGGACCTGATAACCTGAATGCAGAATTAAGATAGCAGAGCCTATAACTCTACTAAAATTACATAAAATGATGTAACAGGCATGGGAAACTGAAATGATACCAATGGAATGGAAGAAAGGAATTACGGGGCTTTCGAACCGGTTCTTCACCGCTGCACGGCCTTTTGCCTATGCAAGTTTGAAGCTGTCGCGGCCGGGTTTGCCGCTACTAACAAGCCGCACGTAAAACATGTATAAAAATCTTACATTATAGAAAATGCTGGAAATGTCGTCCTTCCTCCGCTATACAGGTATTACATCGGGAAAACACATTCTGATTCACACGATTAAGTTGGGCTACTGTAATGTCTCTGATTTTCAAGTTGATCAAAGGTACTGAATTTTTTAGTTAACCATTTAGCTAAATTATTTGTAGGTAAATTTATACAATTTATAATTGGTCTCATTTTATTTCCTGGTTTGTGAAATAAAACTAAAAAATTCAGTACCTTTGATCAATTTGAAAGTTTAAGTATAAAACTTCTTTTGAATTAGTAGAAAAGATTAGCAACATACTAGTGTCTGATAATGATAAATTCGTTTCTTTTGATGTAACTGCTTTATTTCCTAGTATTCCTAGAAAAAAAGCTTTTGATTTTTTTAAAAAAAATGGTTAAATTGTTTAGAATTAAACAAAGATTTAATAGATGATTTTGTAAACCTTACAAATCTTTGTTTAGATCAAAATTTCTTTAGTTTTAATGGTCATTTTTTTCAACAAACTTCTGGTAGTCCACTTTCGTCATTTCTTGCTAATCTTTTCATGAGCTTTTTTGAAACTCAAATAATAAATTCATTCCCTCTAATTTTTAAAATATGGTATAGATATGTGGATGACATTTTTGCTGTTGGCCCTAAAAAACAGATAAATGATGCTTTAAAACTTTTAAATTTACAAGATAAAGCTATACAATTCACTTTGGAAACCAAAATAATGGATGCCTTCCTTTCCTGGACTTAAAAATTAAAAGACATAACAATAAATTGAATTTTGGTATTTATAGAAAATCTTCTCACATTGATAATTACATAAAGTTTTAGTCCTTTGGCACATAAATTTGCTGTTTTCAATAGTTTAATTTATAGGTTAATAAATATACCCCTTAATAAAGAAGAATTTGACACAGAATATAAACACATTATTAACACTGCAGTAATTAATGGTTTTAATACAGATTTTATACATAAAAAGATAGAAAAAGTTAAGTATCAAAAAGCTGTTAAAGAAGTTTCTACCCTCAAAAAAATAAAAGATAATTGTATTTTTGAAAAGTTTACTTACCATCCATGGGCCAATAAAAAATTTACAAAGATTATTAAAGAATATGGAATAAATTTGGTCCCTCAAAATAAATTTAATATACAAAATTTACTAAATTTGTCTAAAATAGATAAAATACCAAATTATAAAAAATCTGGCATTTATCAATTTAGCTGTTTGGATTGTGATAAGGTTTAATTTGGTAAAACTAAATGTCATTTAGAAACCAGAATAAAAGAGCATTTTAGAAATATTAAATATAAACAAACTGATAAATCAGCTGTGGCAGATCATTTTTGGTCATTTAATCATAAAATTAATCCAGAAGTTAAATTATTAAAACAATTAAGTGGACCTATAGATTTAATGGTTTGGGAAAAAAAATTTATTTTGAAAAATAGGAACCGTGCTATGAATTTCAAAACACCTTCTATAGATTGTATTTATAAATTTTTGTTTTCAGAGATTGGTAATTAAAATGAGCATCAGTATCTATGTTTTTTGTTTTCAGAGATCTGTAGCTTTGGTAACAAATTTGTTTGTATAGCTTTGAGAATGAGTTGGAGTCAACTTGTAACTTGAGTCAGTTTTGCAACAAGAACTTGCAACATTACTAAGATAAGTGAAGTTTTTAGTTTCTAATTTGTTCTTACTGAAGAATCTTGTTGCTTCACTGTTAATAGCTTCAATTTCCTTAATTAACTATAGGGGTATTACACTGCTTCATATAATATATACAATTTTCTCTAAAATACTACTTAGAAGAATAAAGCCATATGCAGACAAGCAAACTGGAGTGTATTAATGTGGATTTAGAACAGGGAAATCAACTGTAGATCAAATACACACATTGAGACAAATGTTACAAAAACTATATAAGTTTAAAATTGACACTAGCCATCTGTTTATAGATTTTAAAGCAGCATATGACAGTACTGACAGAGAACAACTATGTAATGCAATGAGAGAATTTGAAATCCCAAGTAAGCTGATAAATCTCAAAAAGCAACACTTAAGAATGTGAAATGTAAAGTAAGAATACAGAATCAATTATTTGACAAATTTGTGACATATAGAGGATTCCGGCAAGAAGATGCACTGTCATGTCTGCTTTTCAATAAAGCTCTTGAAAAGGTGATTAGAGAATCAAGTATAGACACAAGAAAAAATATATTCTTTAAATCTATCCAACTGGTAGCATATGCTGGTGACATAGACATAATTACTGGGCAATCTGAAAGGGAGGTGAGAGAAGTATTTAATAAATTAGAAAAAGCAGCGAAGAAGATGGGATTAATGATCAATGAAAACAAGATGAAACATTTACAAACAAAGAACAGCCTAGGGAATTATATTGTAATTGATAATTATAAATTTGAAGTTATAACAAATTTAAATACCTTGACACCTTGAGAAATAAACTCAAGGATGAAGATGACTAATAGATGTTATTATGGTTTAAAGAAGCAACTCCAATCGCATCTCCTATTATATGAATCAGAGAGTTGGACCCTAAATAAATAGAACACAGAAAGATTGATGGTATTTGAAAGGAAAGTATTAAGAACGATCAATGGACCTGTGAATGATAATGGGATTTGGTGCATTAGATATAATAGTAAATTATATAATTTGTATAAAGAGCCAAATGTAATTAAAGTAATTAAGGCCAATAGAGTAAGATGGCTAGGACATCTGTATAGGATGGAGGATAATAATGTGAAAAGGTCACTCTCACCAATCCATTATATGCAACAAGAAAAGTAGGAAGACGGCTTGATGATGTGGAAAGAGATCTGAAGGCAATCGCTCTAATCCATTGGAAAAGGGTAGCACTGGATAGAGTTGGATGGAGGCACATCATTGGAGCGGCCTTGGCCTAATAAGGCTGTTGAACTGAAGAAGAACCATTTCTGAGGTATTCCTTGTTATTAGTGTGAATTTGGAATACTTTCGTCAAATTATAAGATCGTTAGTAACTTTTTTATATCTTAGCTGTGCAAAGAGAATGGAATCTCAAAGCTTTAAAAGATTTGACTATCGCCCAAAGCTTACTGTATTCTAATATTTCCCTTGCACCTACAAGGAAATAGGCAATAAGATAATTTCTGTAAATGTTTATCTCAACTAACACGAAGAAAACATGGGAATAAGAGTTTGTAAGAATGGTTAGTGCAAGAGTAGAGAAAGTCATGTGAGTGGAACACATCAGATTTTTTCTCTTATTTCACTGGTGTATTTTTGTCAGCATTGTTCATAAAGAATAGTGATAAACTGTTCAGTGGTTCATCGAAAAAAATAGTATTTATTAACATTTTCATCATATTAATTGGACTTTGTGAATTTGGAAAGTAATGTGTTAAATGTGAGCACGTGGTCCTCCAAAGGCTTTACAATTGAGGGGCTCTGCGCAACAGTGGTGTAACCCTCCCCCATACATAATTTGCAATATTGATGCCATGTGAGATTTTCATATGAACTATCTTCCCACTATATGGTTTGGACTTAAACCCATTCCATATATTAAACTGAAGCTACTAATATTTTCCCTCGGACAAAAATCCATGTTGCTTGAGTGCAATCGAGATCTTAGCGATGTTAAGTTTGAACCAAAATATATCAAACCCACACCAATAAATCCAAACAAACTTAAGGATAATAAACTATGTCCCACCAGCATATTATAAATGTTACAATAGTTTAATTTCTAAAAATGGTACTCAAAACTGAAAAAATGAGATGGATGGTGAATTTTTTTACATGTCTGATTATGTAAAATAGACATGCAAATAAAACTGTAAACATCTACTTCCAAAAGCTTGAGTGAATAAAGCATATTTCATTACATTTGAGTATATCCTAACCATTTAATAGCAGTATGAATTTGAAAATTATTATGCTTATGTGTGTGAAAATGAGATGGACAGTGTAAAATAATTTTTCATATCTTGATGTACCAGAATGTTCAGCACATATGAATCAAACATGTTTAATGCCCTTTAATATGTCCTACCATTCAACAATAAAAGTTTTAAAAAATTTTATGGATAAATCATACTTCCATTTTATTCAGATTTATTCACCAAGAAAATTCATACAGAATATAGGCTTCATCAAAATTGTTAAGACAGACATTATCATATTTACAATATACAAAGTTTAAGAAAATAATACAAGGTCGCACCGAGGTGAAACACAGATACCCAGCATTTGCCTTAAGGACTGAGGGAAACCTTGGATTAAACCTCAGTCAGGTATACAGTAGCATTTAAACATTTTAAATTGATTCTATATACATTATATTTACAACTGAGGTCATAGAGAACTAAATATAGGTGATGTTGACTACAGTCTTGTTCTTGGAAGCCATCGTCAAGCTTTCTCTTGTACCGAAGTGCATCTCCCAGGTGAACAGGACCCATGAAACAAACAGTTCAGAGTTGCAACATTTTAAAAAATTAGCTAGGATGGGCGATTTATTTATCTAAATTCTAATTCTAAATTAGCAAGAGATTTAGTACAAAGGGTGTTCAAAATTGGGTATTCATGAATTCATCAACTGAATAAAACATATTTTAAGAGCAATTTTTTAAATTTATTTTTAAATGCTTTGACCTGTGGAACTTTGATGTCCTCAGGGATTTTATTATATAAGTTAACACTTTGATGGGAAACTGAAATCAAATTTTTTGTTAATCTGTGTTGTTGGAGTTGGATTGCTGTTGCTACTCATGTATTGTATGAATGGTATTCATTATTAAGCTTGAAGGTGCTTTTATTTTCATGTATAAATGAAACTGTTTCTAAGATATAAATACATGGTAAAGGTAGAATTTTCAGATCTGAAAAAAGTGGTTTACTTGGAGTGCATTGGTTCACTTGTTTGATTAATCTTATTATTCTTTTTTGTAGTTTAAACACTTTAATGCAGTTGGTGGATGATCCCCAAAAGGGGATTCATATTTCAATACTGAATATACATAACCAAAATAAACTGTTTTTAAGACTCTAGGTTGCATGTTTTAGCTAGCAGTCTTATAGCATAGCATATATGACTTAATTTGACATGCTCTGTCCAGTTGAGCTGGGAATCAATAACAATCCCCAAAAACTTGGTATAAGGGCTCTCATCAACCAATGTACTTGGGTTGCTCAACAATGATTGACACTCCCCCTATAATTGCTGCAAAGTAGCAGTTTGAAATGTGTATCAATGTATGTGTGAAGATTGACTATAGTACTGTCTGCTGCCACCAGATGATGTTGCTACTTGCCATAGTTAGCTCACTGGAGTGGCAATTGTTCCGGTTTGCCAGTATGCTTGAAGAAAAAACATGAAAGCAGACAAGCACTGGCAAAGGTGGACAGTGTGGAGGGAAGGAGTGACTGCTTCAGACATTCACACAAGGTTAGTAGCCATATGTGGGGAGGCAGCACCCAGTCACAGATCTATGTTTCGCTGGATATCCGAATTCAAAGATGGCATGGACCTTGCTGCACTGGGCGTCCAGCAACTGCACGCAAACCAAACAATACCCAACTTTCAATGCCCAGATAATGGAGAACAAGCGAATCATGTTTGATGAACTAGTGCAGCCAACAGGTCTATCACAGGGAATCCTCCACACCATAATCCATGAAGATTTGAAGATGGTGTGTGCACAATGGATGGTGCATACCCTTACCATTGTGCAGAAACGTGTGAAGATATCCCAATAGTTGGTTCAACCATACAGAGCAGATCCAGAGGAATTCTTTGGGCATTGGTAACCAGTCGCCAGACCATTGTCACCATTTGTGAACTAGGCTTTATTATGATGCCACATCCCCCATGTTCTCTGTATCTGGCCTATGCCCTATTTGACTCAATGAAGGATCATGGGAGGTACGAAGTTCACCACCAATGATGAACTTCATGCAGTTGTCCAACAGTGGCGCCAGTATATCCCTAAAGAATGGTTAGTTATACAAATACAGAAGCTGCCAGAACGATGAAGAAAGTGCATAGATATTGGCAAGGAATACTTGTAATATAATCTGAATGAATTTGTTCAATAAATGGTTTCTGTGAACAAACAAGATTGCCATGCCAATCATTTTTGAAGTCCTAAGTATTAAATATTGAGACTGAAAAAGGATTAGGAGCTCCCAATTGTTGATTGAATTTAAGAGTTACTGTATTGCTTATATTTATATGAAACTTATTACTTGTCATCCATTTCTGTAATTCTGTAATGGTGTAATTAATTTCTTCCTGCATAGGTCTTTAATCATTATTTCTGAAGATAAGGTTTGTATCATCTGGAAAGAGAATGCTATTGATTGGTGATAGGTATGATGGAAGATCATTGATATAAATTAGGAATAGAATTGGTCCCAAAATAGATCCCTGCGGAACCCCAGATTCTATAGCAGCAGAATTTGAACAAGCACCTTCTAATTCAACCATTTGGTACCTATTTTCCAAATAAGAAGCGAACCATTTGTTAGCTAGTCCTCTAACACCATAAGCATCTAACTTCTTTAAAAGAATAACATGATCAACTGTATCAAATGCTTTGTTTAAATCTAAGAATAGGCCTGCTACTTGTTATTTTTTGCCTTTAGCTTCTAAGATATATTCTATAAAAGAAAAAATTGCACTATCAACTGATTTTCCTTTTCTGAAGACAAATTGAGCTTTTGATATAATATTATGCTTTTCTAAGAAGGGAACAATTCTATTGTACATCATTTTCTCCAGAATTTTTTAAACATAGATAATAAGGAAATAGGTCTATAATTTTCCACATTGGTTTTCTCGCCCTTCTTCAATAATGGTTTGACTTTAGCTATCTTAAATACATTTGTAAAGCACCCTGTTTCTAATGAGGCATTGCAAATATTGGTATTTGGCTTTGAGATATTGCACACATTGCTTGATCAGAAAATTGAGTACAAACTTACTGCAATATCATCACCACCACCGCCACCACCACCACCACCACCACCGCCACCACCACTGCCACCATCACCATTATTATTATTTTTTTTCTTTTTGTGGTTGTATGGTGGGACAGAAAAAAGTATCAGTGCAACAGTGGTTCAATCCAGAAAAAATATATGCAGCGCAGCACAAAATCTATAATATATCAAAAATATTTTAGCACTCATCAGTGCATTTTTGTTTAATAAGCTGAAAAAGTATCAGTGAACAATCAGTGTGACTCAAATGAGCTTTTCTTTATACTAAAAAAGAAAAAAAACATGTATGTGTAACTTTAACTCAGTTTTTCTTCAATTTTTAAACAAATGGGTTAGACCACTGTTGCACTGACCCCCTCAACTGTTGGTTTACTGGTCACATAGTGTTTCAGTGGCAGTGAAACTATGCTTCTTAGAATGACAGTTGGTCTAAAATTGCATTACTATGCATAACCATGTGTTCATAAACATAAAGTTGTATTTATAAACTGCATGTATTTTATCAAGGTCCAATCAGTCGCTAAACCAAAACCATAATGAAAATAGAAAATGTTTTATTTGCAACATTTAGCTACACCTACATGTTACTTTCTACATAGTTGCTGCTCCGACATTGACATTTTTCATAGTGTGGTACAGCCATGGAAGAAATAATTGCACAAATTAGGAGAGCACAATATTTTTAAGTTCCACCTTACGTGGCAGCACAGTTTACACAAGTCGATATTCTAACATGCAGCTAAGTTTATTGATAGTCTCTGTACCATATGTTGCCATTTGTCAGATACACAAATAGGCTGTGTCTTGAATTGCCACTTGCTCTGTATTTGCGAGTATGTATACAAATGCAAGTAGTGATTCAAGACACAGGCTATTTGTGTGTCCAATAAATGATAACATCAGAGGCTATAAATAATCTCAGCTACATGTTAGAATATCCATTCAGGTAAACTGCACAGCCACATAACAAGGAACTTAAAAATATTCTACTCTCCTAATGTACTCAATCATTTTGTCCATGGCTGTATTAACTTTCTAATCCCCTTGTGATAGAAGGCAGCCGCCTGTGTTTTTGGGCATTTCTCTATACTGATTTGCAGCCAAAATGCTATCCTCCTAGCCACCGTTCCATGTGAAGAAAGAGATCAAAATCAGATGAAGATAAGTCTGGACAGTATAGTGGCTCCATTCCTTGAATTTCATCCATAGAAGTCCTTATCTGTCCCAGAACACAGTAGCCATACTGGTGGAGAAAATCTGCTTGAACTTCTTTGGTTTACTCGGGAAATCAGAATTCCACTGTTTGGATTGCTCTTTTGTTTCTTCATTTTCAATAATTTTGACGATGATGACAATGACGACGATGATGATGTAGCTTCAAGGGGGCTTACTACTTGGTCATCAGTGCTCTTATAAAATTCATCATGCCAAAAGCCAGAGATAAACTTCAAAATAAAGTAGAAATAATAGTAAAACCAAAAAATGTGCATAAATAACCCAAACTGATGGGGCAAAAGCCAGTATTAAAACAAATCTGTAAAAAGTTTCTATAGGTATGAAATCTTGATATCTATAACTCTAAATCCTTATTCTAAAGTAAGAAAAAATTAGAAACTAAAAACTTCACTTATCTTAGTAATGTTGCACTTCTTTTTGCACAAAACTGACCCAGGGTTTCAAGTTGTCTCCAACTCATTCTCAAAGCTATACTGTTAATTGCTTCAATTTTTCTTATCTAAATCCTTATGTTTACCATTGATACAAATTTCAAAGTTCGTTCGATTGCTTGTTTATCATCCGCTAGGACCTCTGCAAGACTGGCCAGTAGTTGCAGAGAGTACTGAAAGTGTGCCAGGGAAACACACTCTAGCACCACTTGATGGACCGGCAAAAGTTTGTGACACAGCAAACAAAGAGGAGCAAGGACCGCTTAAAAGAGTAACTATGCGTAAAACTGCAGTGGCCAATACGCAACTGAGCTAACATTCTCTTGCAACATGATACACAAGAGGAAGTTACCCAGTTTATCTGAATCCCCTTGAATATTCTAAGCTTATTTCCGTGGAGAGCTAACCATTCTCTGCACTTCAAGCCTCAAGTCTTCTGAAGTAATGCATTCACAGAGTCGTGCTCTTTGCAAGTAAACAGAACCAACTTGGTTACAGGTTCCAATTGGCATGATCCAAGCGCCATCTAGGCATACTTGTGGAACATGTGCCTTGTGTTAAGAGACCAATAAGATGAAAGGCATTGGTAATTGGGAAACAATATCTTCTAAATCAGTGATGGGCATAGGTTCCACAATATATCATTTCTAGTGAGCATCAGAGTGCCCTCATGACCAGGAACCCCTCTTCTGGTGGAAGATCATACTGTACTGGAATGTACCATCTTAGTTGAAAAAGGTCCTGCAGACACAGCTTAGTGTCTTGCAAACATGCAACCAAAGACTCATTTTTATTGAGTAGAAGCTCAAGCTCTGGTTGGTGTGTTTTAATTCCATGTGTATTCCATTGTAGGATAGCCATGGTAATGTTTTATGGGATAAGCACTCAAGTGCAACCCTCCATTGCCTGGAAGTGGACAGTAGTCAGTTCAATTTGTCCCTTTTCTTTGGTGTTTGGCTAACACTTTGTCTTGAGCTTTATCCTGCCTATTTTTCACTGGTGTTCTTGCAGTGTGAGGAGAATCTCTTTGCTCCACCTCCTCCATGGAAGAGGATCATTTTCCCATAGAGAATTTCGGTTTGATCTCAAACCGATTGGAAACGGAGATCAGCGAAGATGAAGATTGCCAATTAGAGTCAACTCCAGAAGATTCCTCAGAAGAGGACCTTCAAGGAGATTTATTTGGACTTTTCTTTGCCTTTGGTGTACTGGGAGCACACTTTTCTTTCAGGAGGTCAGAGATTATACTGCATCTTGAACATTTGCGATGAAGCATTGTATATTACGGGTCTGCCAGTCTTATTTGTTGAGGTCAATATTTTCCGAGATTTGCTGAGGTTTTCTATGCAATTACAAACTTTGTAGAGGTTGATGAGGATTTAAGCAATGACGTTAAAGGCTTTGGGTGTGATCTAGCTACAAGAAGCTTGTCTAAAGATGTAACCTTGTTTGGTTCCTTAGTTTGAGTTTCAATTTCCCGACATGGTGCCATTTAGCTGCAATCGAGCTGTAGGTACTAGACTTCAGAATAGAGGTTTGGCACAAACACAAGGGTTTTTGGGAGGGTTTTTCCTCCATAAAATGGGACATTCTGGGGAACTTGATGGATGTTCATTGCTGCGGTTAACACAACTTAGAAGTGATGTACATGTATCGTCGTTCAGGATGCTCCTATAGTTAACACAGGTAGCTTTTGTTATAAAAATCACAAGTGTAACCAAAGCACTGACATTTATAATACCTCAGCGGGTTTGGGATATATGGTTTAACTTCAGGCTTCATACCCTGCCTTAATCCTTTGTGGAGATCTAGCTGATCAAAGGTAAGGAACAGGGTATGAATAGGCAGGTATTCTCCTCATTCTCTTTGCTGAACAGATACACAGATGTCACATCTTGGTCTTCTGGGTTCTCCTGAATCTCCTCAATGGACATATCATCCAATATGCGTGTTTACCAAGCCATACGAAGAGTTCAAAGTCCCATGCATCTCTACATGAACCAGATAGCTGCCCTTTTAGTGCTGTAGTTGCGTGGGATGCTGTATCAGCTTCAACAAGGAGCATGCTGTTGCGAGATCTAGTGCATGTTTTCATTAGGCCAATGATTTTATCAAGACTCTTCTAGATGATGAATGAATTCACCAATATAAAGTTCTTTCCTTCCTCTGTTCTAGTAATTACTAAGTAGCGAGGACCACTTGACATGCTATTTGTGTTACACTTAGCTCCTGTATTTTGTTCAATGTTTTTACATGCACCACCTAATGGGCCCAAGGGCAATCAGCAACTAAATGTAGTAACAAGTATGTAAATGTATATAATTTGTAAAGGAAATGGAAATAAAGATTACTATTACCAGAGCGAATAGAAAGAGAAAGTGTGATCACTCCACTGCTCTTCCATATGATTATACAAGAGCTACCTGGCGCCTCCGTCAGGTGGCAGCAAAGGCGTTAGTGTGGCTATTAACAGCGCTTTTCGCTGGGCATTGCATTGGAGTATTGTTGTGTATGGTTGCTCTGTTTGTTACAGTGCGATGAATTGTGGTTAATTTTTATGAAACTGTGAATTTATAGAAGTAATTGACATGCCTATGTGTTTCGTGCTTGGTTGTAGATCTGGATATGAGGAATCCAAGGGCAAACATTTCTTTACACCTCCAAAAGATAAACTACTGTTTTCTAAATGGGAGAGGGCCATACCAAGAAAGGGCAAGTGCCTTTCTTCTAATATTTACATGTGTGATTCACATTTTTCATATGAACTATTGATAAAGATACACTAGTTTATAGTTAATGGAGAAAATATTGAGATTGCAAGGCAAAGGTGGAAGTTAATGCCTCATGCAGTTCCACATCGTTTTCCTAATCTTCCTAAAAACTTATCACAGCCAATAGACTCCCCTAAACCTCCTTCACAGCGACTATCACAAAGGGTTGGAAGAAATACCAATTTAGAAGACAGTGGGAATCATTCAGAAGGCCTTCGAAATACGATTGTTAATCTTCCCCTCACAGGGCATACCAGTGAGAGTTTAGTAATAAAGTAGGCCTACTAAAGAAGAGGTTAAAGCAACAACAGTGTAATATAATTAGACTAAAATGCCAATTGAAAGTAGCCAATGCAAAGATTCAAGTACTTCAAAGGAAAGTAAATGGAAGGAGTAGCAATATCAATGAATCTGATGGAGCAAAATACTTAATTGAAAAACAAAAAACTGTTGTTGATACAATTTTTAAAAGATCAAAGGCAACTAAAAAGAAAGGCATGAGATATAATGAGATATATTCCCACCATCATCCATCTACAGTGGATTTTCTCCAGTTGCATATGTTACGGTCAATTATGCTCCAAACAAATTAGCAATATCATCTGAAGGCAATTGTGAGTATAGGCAAGGGCTGCCTTTAACATCATTCGTTAACCAAATGAAGTTATTAGCAAAGGAAATAGTGAGCCATAATAGTGGAACTACAGGACATATAGAGAGCAAAATTAAGGACGAAATTTAAATTGATGAACCTGATATACCAGAATGCGAAAACAATGTACTTGAAATTATTCAGAAAGAGATGGCTAAAGAATGTCTGGTATATCACTTGAGTGGGTATATAGTACACAATTGTTCAAAGCATGTGTTAATTTACTCCAGGACAAGTATGCAGATTTCCCCTCCGTATCACTTTTAACTGCAATTAAAGACCACAAAACTGGTACAGACAATTTATGCCTTATTTACCCTTCTAAATCTGTATATGGCATTCTTTCGCAAGTTGAGAGGGTTTTAGCAGATGGACTTTCAAATGAAAGTAACTTGTGGGGCGATATATTTTTCGATTGTTGTGACAGTGTTTACCAAATTCGTGTTGCTTCTGGAATTGGGTGTTGTAAGGAACATTTACTGGATCTTGTCCCCAAACTAATTGTGCATTACATGAAGTGTCGCTTCTTTTTCCGCACCAAGGAAATAAGAAAGGAGTTATAATCATCAAAGGCTGGAAAATTATCTCGGAAATTGTCGAAAGTTACTAACAGCTGATTTCAACATTGGTGAGTACATTCTTATCTGTAGAACAAAATACAAGTAGCTTGTACTATTCTTGCAGCAAAGTTAACCTTTCATTTACAGAAAATTATATTTTACTTTATTCCTTTAATGCCATTTTGCATTCTAGTGGTAACATTACTGTCTTGGATTTCTCTGAATGGCTGTCAGAATGTGTATGCGTGACTCAGTCATTGTTAAACAACAGTATTCTTCTACTTTGCTACTTTTCCAGTGAATCTCCTGCGAAACGCTAGTGTTTGTATTAGCATTGTACCGCACTAGCAGCTGCGCTGCCATCTGTGCGGCGGAACACATGAACTACAGCAGTGATCGCACTTCTCCTTCTATTCGCCCTGCTATTACTATTACTAGATTATATGCACCATGGGGCTTAGTTGTCCACCATTGTAAATGTCTCCAATGGCATGCTCACATACTGGGCAGCACCCTGGCTTAGGCGAGAGTGCTGGCCTGGTCCTTGCTCACCTTAGGGTCTCCCCTGGCATTGTATAGACAGAGGGACTTCATTGCCTTCTGAAGTACATCAGCTCATGCATTGGCTGCTCCCCAGGACTACCTTTATCAAGGGATATGAACATATTCCTACATGATAACCAGGGGCTGGGAATTACACATTAGTTATCACTCTTTGTGACTCCTCATCCTCCAGCCCGTGCGATGGTATTCATTAGACTGTGTTCAGGGAGGCACCAGGTTAGAAATCAAACACATTTGTGGACCAAACTTGATTGGAATTTGAAATAAGGTCTCTCACCCCACAGAGAAACCCAATTGAGAGTGTGGCTGGAGACTCCAGGAGTACCATTTCCCATACTTGTCATAGTAGGCCCCTAGGGGGCTTCATTTTCAAAATGGACCCATTTCTCACCCTCTCTGACAGTTTTGTTCAAACAATGTTCTCCATCATAATGGTAGCACTGTAGAAACATTAAGGCGGCTCTCATTTGCGATGTTTTCTGGTGGTCAGACAGTATTTTGGGAGCCCATCTTGCACTGCTGAAGGATCTTAGTCATGATGGCATAAAGAGTTGACCATGAAATTTTGGGAAATAGATCACTCAACACATCTTATGAACGGACGATTTTCTCAAACTGCCTGATCCACTCACTTATCTATATAACAAAACAGAGGAACTTCCTGTGTCTCCTCTATCCCCCTACAAATAGTCCTTACCCTTTGTTTTGGCCTTTAAAGTTTAAATGGTAAGCAATTTCAAAAGTGCTGTGAGGCACATACACTGTCACACTCTTTTGAGCTAAGTTTAGTTACCATTCACAATTTAGTGTAAAAGTTTTAACTGGCTGCTTGGCATCTTAGAAAGCTTCTTTAACAGTATAGATTTAACACAGTGAACAGATAAATTAACTCACCACCACCAAGAAGTCCTTTCTGCAATCACAGATTGCTGTTATATTTCACTAGAAATGTTAGCCTTCAGAAAAAAAGATTCTTTAGGTGGAAAGTTTCAAAACCTTTTCCGATTGTTGAGGAAACAGAATGTGGATGCTTAGGTATGCTTAGAATAGTTTCACAATGTAAAAGAAGAAAATTCAAAAACTTGGATCTAATCCATTGAGTTACAGGGACATGTTCAATTTAATCACCACTACGAGTGATATGGTTATTAAAAAACTGTACACACTGCAAAAGAACTAATATATTGGAAAGGGTAGAGTGAGACTGAAAAATTCAATGCCATGACCAGGATTTGAACCACAGATCTACTAGTTACTGTCTGTCTGGTTGATTTCCACCTATTTTTAACACTAGGTAAAAGAAGAGAAAATAAATGCAAATACTTTATAAGAATTTAAATTTTATTTTCTTAAAAATATCACAATAGAGCCAGAGATTATAAATTATACTGAAAGGAATCTTCTTTTCAGAAAGTGCGGGACGTCACATGAACAGAAAAATACAGTCATAATTCACATGAAGTGTTGACAGTAAAATGATACATACCTACATCAAACTCATTTAATGCTATAATACAATAATTATTTGTACAGCTTAGTCACACATGACTAGTAATGACAAAATGGTAAACAGAGTAAACACGTATGCAGTTAACAGTTTTGGCAGATGAAAACTGCCATTTATTTGTGAGCTATGAGTAGGTGGTGTTATTTTTCAAATCAAAGTTCACATTTAGAAATACATACATTATTTTAGTGCATTAGCAGTCTCTCAATAGGAAGTGTATGCTAAATAGATCATTTATTGTATACAAACATATTGGAACAAAACTGGAAAACAAACAATTAAAAGAAGTGCAAATCACCATTATAAACATTTCATAAGTATTAATAATATTTCCCACTCATGATGCCTATAGTAGGCAAAGGTGGGGAATGCAGTAGTCAGGCAGTAAGCCTTGGCCTGCAAAGGGCTGTTGCACTAGGGGTTATTTTTTTGTCACTGTTTCCAGATTCTACAGAAATTTTGGCATATTGTTTAGATTTGTGCATATTATGTACTCTGTCTACAGTTAAAATAAAAAAAGAGAAGAAAACCCAGAAGAAACCACACAATAATACATTTCAGTACTTTGCTTTTCAAGATATAATTTGCTATAAATTTGTTGATCATCAGTGATTCAATGCATACAAGGAAGAGTACCGTGTATTGTGCATTTTCAAATAAAAAAATATCAAAGTAAAAACAAATGAAAGCATAGGCTTTTTTTATGGTACCAATATTTATTGTCACAACTTTTGTGTGAGGGATCTCATCATGATTTCCCAGCTTGTTTGGCTGTGTAATTTACAAATTTGGCTAATTCATTATAAAATTATAGCTATTTATCACATAATTATTATATTTTCTATAGTCCTCATTACTTCAACTTAAGAAAATCTATTAAAGGCTGCTTGCTTACTTATAAAAGCCTTATGCATATTTACTATATTAGTGCTTGGGCACATTTATATTAATAATTTAATTTCCTGTTGTAATTTTATCGGCCTTATTTAGAAAAAAATATTAAATCACCTGAGTGCCATAAGTGTGATCAAAAACAGAGAGGAATTTTAAGCTACATAAAGATTACCTATATTTATTTTACTACTTATCATTTCTGCTTTGAAAAATTATACCTAAGTAGGAACAGATATGAACTGTATTACTATTCTATTTTGCAATTTATTACGAAGACTAATCTACATGTGCTCTAAATACAATTTAGAAAGAAGTAACTATGACCTGATTTTCCTAACTTATGACTGATATTTTGGTGTGGCAGGGATCACATTTCCAGATTAAGTCTAACAATGCTTCTAGAGTTACATTTGGTGAATCCACATATAAATATAGGCATTGAACTGTGCTAGTAAGAAAGGATGCTATAAAATTATGTACAGATAGAAAGCGAAACAAAAACTAATAGTAACAACCCTATAGTAGCTAAGAATAGTTGGAGTGAAAATAACTTCATGCAGCAGCAACCTGAGCTTCATTGCACATGGACCATGAGGACCTATGTTCCATCTGGCCCATGGGAGGCTGGGTGTGCTTAACATCATGATCACCAAAAACACCCCATTTCATCTAGACCTCTCAGCAGTCAACGAGCTGGACTCCAATCATGACTCAGTCCTGGTGGACTCCAATGCTGACATACCAGCACTGGTAACTTCAGCCTCGACATGAGGTAGACTGGGATTCAGTTGTCCTTAACCTGAACCAATCTGTGGACCTGCAACCATGTATTGATTCTACTGAGGTACTGGAAGTGTGGCCATGGCCTTTTCCCTTGGATTAACTCCGCCAAATACCTTGGAGTACTGCTCAACTGCGGACTCACTTTCACTCCACACATCGGGGCAAAGGTTGGCCTGGGCCATACCACCCTGCTCCAAGATACCCACATACCTGAAACTACATTTGTATCATGCGATCATCCCACTGGCTAATGCTGTGCAGAGCAAGGTGCTCAGGATGATCCACAATACCAACCATAGGTTCCCATCCCATGTCCTTCACACCCAGTCCAGCATATATAGTGGATGTTATGCGGGACAGAGCTGACACAATGAATGCCAAACTTGCACCACATCCTAACCAGCTGGTCAACATGATCACCTCCTTCCCAGAATACAACAAAGTTACTGTTTGCCCAAGGATGCACCAGGTTGGTAAGTGGTGTCACTTCGCCCTTCAATACCATTCTGCCGATTGAAGTAGATATCGGCTTGTTTACGGCTGTATGGACGACCGTGTAGCTGTTCACTGCCGACTGTAACATTAGGATATCCCCTCAACTTATTCCTTCCAGATTCTTGGTAACTGGCACTGCCCCATTTATTGGTCACACAAGCAGCTGGCTAAGTGTGTAGCATTAAGCACAGGGTGCTGTTTGGATGGGTAAACATCCCGGCAACCAGAGGCATAGCATCAATGGGTATTACATACCCTATAATTTTCCTCAAATCGATTGCCAAATTAGTGTTCATTATAATTTTAATTCATGCTATTCTGCAATAACTTGGTGGAGTATGTTTGGAAACAAAGCTTGGGTCAATGGATCTGTTGTTGACTGCAGGAAACTGGTGTTGCGTGCTTGCCCCACAGAGTGTAATATGTTATTATACATCTCATGTTAAGAATCGCACTAACATTATTGAATAGAGAGTAATTCAAAATTTGTTTTGTTTCTTTTGTGTGTGCTTCAATTGTGAATATTTGAGCATGATTTGGGCACTTAGTTTTTACTATTAAAGCAAGCATAGGTTAAGATTTGCATGGATTCTGGGACAAAAATATGGACACAGGCAGTATACATACGAGAAGTCACGAAATGCACCAGAGCTACAGTAGTAAACAAAACTAAAACAATGAATCAAAGTAAAAGTGCTTGCAAATAGTCATGGAAGAATTTGTAGCAGATTGGTAGAAACATCCCCGGAATTTCAGGTGGAAGGGTTAGTAAAGCCTTGTGCTCCAAGTGAGGAAGTTGTTAATAACTGTGTTGCATTACAGCAAACCTAACCTCAAAGGACCATGTTGTAATTATGGGTGGAACTAATGATGTTTCCAAAAATAACGAATTGAATGTCAAGAAAACATTGTGGAAATGTCTTCCAAACTTAAGTCATGCTAATGTGATAATAGTAAATATTCCCAAGAGATACAATTTGGATAACAATTTGTGGGTGAACAAGTTAGTGAGCAAATGCAGTGAAATCATAAACAGAGTTGCTTCTGTTTTTAAAAATGTGAGCAAAGTGGACATCTGTGACTTTAAACAAGAATTACACACAAGGCATGGTCTACACCTTAAATGGAACGGAAAGGAGCAACTGGTGAATAAATTGGTGAAGACCATGAAGAAAGGTCAGCTCAAATCATCCGGCTGCCATTTAGGGAAGAAGCTCTGTACCATATGGAGGGGGTAGAGGACAAAGTTATAGCTGAAATTTGTAGTGCATCTGTTGTAAATGGAACTGATACCTATGTGAACAATGCAACTTTTTTAGGTTAAACGAGTTCAAGTATGAATCGCAGTATTGTGGTAAATGATAAGTTTAGGTTAGGTCAATGTAACTCATACAGTTCAGAATATTTCATAATTGGTTTCATTAACAAAGAGGGACTAAGTAATAAACAGCTAATTGTTAATGAGTTCACTAAAGAAAATAACTATGATGTCCTTTGTATATCGGAACACTGGTGTAAGAGTAATGAAATAATATATAAGTAACTTGATAATTATTACTTAGCTATTTATTGTAGGGAATCTCATTCACATGGAGGTGTGGCAGTGTATGTAAAAGAAAACTTTGCAAATTATTGTAAAATGAATGACCTTAGATTGTGGTTCATTGAAATTGATTTTAAAATAACGGGTGTGATATTGCAGGAATTTAAAACAGTAATTATTTCACTTTATAGATCACCCAGGGGAGATCCTGGTGTATTGCTTGAAAGATTTGAGTATCTATTTATTTTTTTTGCTGACCCTAAGTGGAAACACTTTAATATTGTAATCAGTGGAGATATTAGTTCACATTTTGGTATAAGAGAAGACAAGCGTACAGTATCTGAGCTGCTTAAAAATATCCTCAGGCAGTTCAATTTCCATTGTACTAATCACAAAGTCACCAGATTGTCAGTGTCTTTAGACAATATCTTCACTAATGTTAGTCATGCTTATTTAATTTGTGACATTGCAATTTTTCCATTTTCTGATCATCACTCTGTATGGTTGATATAAGAAATTCAAAAGTAAACAACCCAAGGCCAATGAAGGCAAAGACTGTAGTTATTAGACCAATTATCGTGACAAAGTTGGATATTTTAAGAAAATGCTATGATGTTCAATGGAATGAGCTGCTGTGTAACTCGCAACCATCTCACTATCTGCAAATGAAACTTTCAAAAGATTTTTTACTATGTTCTTAAATGTTTTAGAATTGCGCATTCCCCAAAGAAAATGCAAAGTAAATAATAGTGTCATAAGAAATAAGGTTTTAAAAAAGGATAGGAATACCTGGTACACTCCCTACTAGCTAATATGAAATGAAAAGTAATTATGTATTTCGATTTGTACAGGAGGGATAAATCAAATAGAGTCAATTATTCCTATATAGAAATCAGGAAAGAATATAAGCAATTAATTAATATTACTAAAAACACAAGAATCTTAACAGTATTGAAACCTCAAATAATAAAGCAAACAAGTCTGGAATTTAATTAACTCAGTGGCAAAAGAGGTAATAGGAATGTTGTAGAGTTAGCTCCAAATGAGTTGAATTATTTTTTCGTAAAATCAATGGAAATAATTAGTAACAATTTAATTAAACCTAAAGAATTTGTATTGGAACTTATTGATCATTCCGTCCATGGATATAAGCAAGGTTGTTTTGTCTTTAAAGAAGTGAATCCAGAGATTGTATGGAACACTGTCATGAGTTTCAAGTCATCTGATGCTGTGGACATTTATGGCTTGTCAAATAATATGCTACAAAAAGTAATCAAATGCATTTTGCATTCATTAGCGTTTTGTCTTAACAAATGTCTCTTAGAAGGAATTTTTCCCAATGTATTGAAACTTTCAAGGGTTGTGCCTATCTTAAATAAACATCTGATGTGTTGCACTAACATGACTTTCTCTACTCTTGTACTAACCATTCTAACAAACTCTTATTCCTATATCTCTGTGTTAGTTAAGATAAACGTTCGTACAAATTATCTTATTGCTTATTTCCTTGTAGGTACAAGGGGGATAATAAATTACAGTAGGCTTTGAGCGATAGTCAAATCTTTCTAAGATTTGAGATTCTGTTCTCTTTGCACGCTTAACATATAAAAAAATGAACAACAATGTTGCATTTTGCTAAAGTTCCAAGTTTTCCCGAAACTCATACACACATATCTCTGAAATGGTTCAACCTACAAGAAAATTTATTTGGACATAAATTGTGTATTTTAGTAAGATCTACATCTTTTGTACAGTATGATTTGGTCTATCTCTAATGGTTTACCAGTTATGCAAAAGTCGTCCAGAGTAAATACGACTAAAGCCTGAAAATTCAAAATATACATTTCATTTGTCTTAAACTATCTCAAACATATGACATTTTAATCAAAATCGTTAGAGCCATTTTCAAGAAAATCAAAATTTTTGAAAAATTTTCCATGTAAAGGGTAGTTTAGGGTGAGGCTATTTTCTTCAAAATCTTTGTGTCGCATCCTTGAAAGACATTAAACTTAAATACCAAATTTGGTTTTTAACTGACTTTTCGTTTTTGAGTTATGCTGTCCACAGACACACAGACAGACACACACACGGGCCTTTTTCTAAAAATGCTTTTTTTTTTTTTTTGGATTCAGGGGTCTCAAAACATATATTTCCAGTGAAATCTCAACATCAAATTTTTAGGTGGAATACAATACTTCCCCTACTTACCAGTAGAGAAAGTAAAAATGGAGATATAAATTGTGCATCAAGCTATCATCTATCTCATTAGTCCCAATTTTCTCAAAAGTACTAGAAATGCTTATGTATGTTCAGCTCTGTATTTACCTATAGAAGAAGGTAATATTATAAGTGAAGTACAATTTGATTTTAGAAAAGGCAGGTCAATAGCAGATGCCAAGTTTATCTTGTTAAAAATATATTAGCTGCCTTTGAATCTAAAGCTGTAGCTCAGGCCACTTTTTAACACGGGTAAATCCGTACTAAATGGATAGGTACTGTGGCAACTTACTAGGTTAACCCTGGTGACCTATTCTTGCTCTTCGGCCTTAACTTTGTGCAATGATAATGCAAAACAGCTGTAGATGTCAGGTAGCACAATCCAACACTGTGAATGGCAGCTTTCATTACTGCACTATGCTACATGGGCAAGTTACCAACTTATAAAGCATCAATCCTATTAAGAAAATCAGATCATAATGAATACCTGATTGATAAAAAAGTATATAAAACTCAATATTTAGCTGTCATCAATAACCTTGCGAGTCAATAGTAACTCATATCACTGATAATTACACAACACATTTCAAAAGCCTATTGCTCTCCTTATCAACTTTGGTTTTACCCAATACAGTGCATATACATTTTGAGTGTTTACAAAATTTGAGATTCAGATAGTCCTGAAAATGTGAAACAGCATCTTTTGTCTAATAGTTATGATTGTGAACAAAGTGATAGAACTGCAGCTGCTTGCAATAAACAATAACAATTTATAACTTGTCTGACAAGAGAAATGATTGGTTTTGTGGATATTTTTGTTGCATATATAAAGTACAATGTTATTTATTTATTTGTGCCCACAGACTTATTGCTGGTGTTTTTAAACACAAAAGCCATGTGTGGGCAATGTCTGAGATGTAGAATTGGAACTGAAAAATTCAATGTCACAGTCGGGATTTGAACCACAGACCTTTCACTTGCCTTGTGGTTGCTCCAACCATTAAGCTACTGTGGCAACTTGCCAGAATGGCATTGAATTTTCCAACTGATTCATATTTCTTCCAGTAGACAAAGGGTCTCACATCACAGACAAATACCCCAAGGGCGACTTACAATCAAGTACTTTATGTCCCAGGATTAAGTAGGTAACTTTAGATGGTAATTATTATTTATCTATTATTTAAGCCGTGTGTCAGCAATGTTTGAGAGGTAGAATCAGAACTGAAAAATTCAATATAACAATCAGTAGCTTAGTGATTAGAGAAACTGCACGGTTAGCAGAAGGTCTGTGGTTCAAATCCCAGCTGTAACATTGAATTTTTCAGTTCCGATTCTACCTCTCTTAAGTACAATGTTTTTTTGAGAGCAAGAATGAAGTAATGTGTAAATTAAAATGCAATTGAAAGTATGGATGGAATTGAGAAAGTGGTAGAAGTTTCTGTCCTTATACATATTACCTCATATGGTACTCTGCTATAATGTGTTGCCATCTAGTAGCATTAACATAAAATTGCAATGACAGTTCGGATACAGAATATGAGAGAGGCTTCGCATATAAGGTACCTAAATATGTCATACCAGTTGTGCATGTCCAAACTAAACCCTTTGTGCAACAGTCCACGAAGGGCCAAGGCTTGCTGTCCAGCCACTGCGTCCCCCACCTCTGGCATCATTGGTGGGGTGCATTACTGGAGGGTGGAAAAGCATCCCAAGCCCTCCCAGCCAGTTATGCAGCCTTCGTAACCTGGGGCTGCTACTTCTCCATCAAGTAGCTCCTCAATTGGTCCCCCTGGGACCTAATGAGGCTGAATGCATTCCGTGCCAGACCTCCCAGTGGGGGAAAAATCCCCATGTGCATGTCGAAAACCTCCTTCAAATGTGCGCAAGTCAAGATGTTCTACCTAACCTGTCTTGTTGAGTTTATAGGAGTGGTGCAGTACCGTATATGTTACGTGTAATAGCACTCAAAGAAAAAAATAATCACTAAATCTGCAAGGTGTCAAAAGTTACGATGTTCACATCCCTTTACAAAGTAGGCACTACTGATTCACTGCAAACACCAACTGGTGTTACGGATTGGATATTACCGTTCTCTTGTGATGGGTTGATGAAGTTCTGTGGGATAACATTATTGGGTGGAATTTAATAGTTCATCACATGGTCTCGACTTTTCCAGATATGGTTGATCCCCATGTTGGAATTCTCATACGTAAAGCACTTTAAATCTTCAAGAGCTTTTTTTATCCTATTTTAGGTGCATATCTCTGAAGTGCTCTTTAAATATAACTATGTAAATTTTATCACACAAGCAATTTAATTTATACATTCTTGATCTGCTCATTAGAAGGTTTCATTTTAGAACTTAAGGTTCAGCAAGTTTAAATTTCTTAAATGTTTTGTCTACTGCTGTATTTACTATGATTTTTGGCTGTTTTATCCCCTCTATTCTTGGGTATGTTTAGTTAATGAAAGTAACAGGCTTTCAAAATATGTCACTTCATAATTAGAAAGGATGTGATTTGCATGTTTTTCTACTGACTTACAAAACTATTCACTATTAGTTTGCACCACTGTCATCAAGTTGCTCAGTAACAAACATTTAGCGCTTTAATAAAACTACACTGAGTTAAAATGTGCTGACAGAGTGGTATTCAAGAAGTTACACATGAAATATATTATAAAGTAAAGGCTACACATTTATTACACTAATCATAAAAATGCAGCTCCACAATGCACTAAAATATGTTCCAGCCTGCTAGATTAACCTTTAGCTAAAATACTCTACAGGTACTGTATATTATGAATATTACAAATAGAAGCACTATTAACAGTGAAGTATTCTTCATGTTTGAGGTCATTTTGAGTCACGTTTTACACTCACCTTCACTTAAATTGTTTTAAAAACAGGAAATGTTTTCAAGTCTGTTCGGTCCCATCATCAGCCGTTGAGTGACTGACGCTATCTTCTTGTTCCCCCTCTCTGCTACTATCATCCTGCTGCCATCTGGTGTTTGGGGCACAGAGCTTTAACACTTCATTCAAAGCTGGGATTTCACAGTTAAATCACTGTTTTTGATTATGTAAATTTTTTCCCAAATGTGCAGTTCTATTGGTGAATTTAGAGATTTTAACAATTTTATATTGAGGCCAATGTTGTGGTTTTCATTCCAAAAATGGTGTGCCACAGAAGACTTTTCCATTTGTTTCAATTTTATGTGCCTCTGATGTTTCTTTAGTCTGATATCCAAATTTCTTTTTCTTTTTCCTAAATAGCTTTTTTCACAACTATTGCAATTGATTTGGTAAATTCCAGATTTTAGATTGTAAGGGATGATATTGTTAAGTGGCTTGTTCAGCAGGTTTTTTAAACTATTTGTTATGTGGTGCCAGTTTTATATTTAGCTTTTTGAAGATTCTTTCAAATTTCCTGAAGGCCCAGGGATAGTTGTTCCAGTTGTTATTTGCGAGTGGTGTTAACATAGTGGTTTGCGAAATTATCTTGAGCTTTTCTGCATTTTTTGACATGTTTCTAATGATGGCTGGGTTAAATCCATTCAGTACTACTGTTTCTTGTAAGATGTTGCTCTTTCAGAAATTCCTGTTTACTTAAAGGGACGTTATATAATCGGTGAATTAAGCTTCTAAATACTGCTAGTTAATGTGAAATTGGGTTGCAACTATTTTTATGCAATTATCCACATGTGTGGGCTTTCTATATATTCCAAATTTTATACCATCTATATCTCTAGTAATTTCAGAGAGTCTTCTTTTTGTTTCTGGGGGATTATGGCGAAGATGTCATATACGTATCTTGTCCAAAATTTAAACATATGTGGAAAGAAATTTACCTTTGAGTTTTGAAAAAGCTCATGGGCATGTCTGCTAAATATGGTGACTGTGGGTTCCCCATTGTTAAACCTTGGGATTGTCTGTACAATTTATTGTCAAATGTGAAGTAATTATTCTTTGTGCAAATTTCCGTAAGGTTAATGATGTCGCTTATTTCTGAGGGGTGTATTGTAGTCTGAGTCAACCATCTCCTAATGAGTATAGGTATTTTTTACACCGGGATGCTGGTAAAAAGAGATTTAATATCGAAAGAAGCCATTATTTGGCCTTCAGGGATATTGTAGTTCTGTAGGTATTTTATGAGTTCCAACGAGTTCTCAATTCTGAAACTTTCAAATTTTGTGCAAGATTTTAGCTTGTTTACTAGCCATTTAGCGATGTGGTAAGTGGGTGAATTAATGCCGTTGATGATGGGTCTTATGCTATTGTCCTGTTTGTGTACTATTGGTAGGCAATATAATCGTGGCAGTATGGAATTAGAGGATTTTAGGTTAAATTTTTCTGTTGCTGATAATGTTTTTGTAACTTGTAAAATTTTATTGGTTCATGTGGTATATATGATTAGAGGATTTTTCGGGATTTCTTCATATTCTGCACTACCTAGCATAAGGTTAACTCTACGGTTGTATTCTTCTTTATCCAAAATAACCAGGGAATTGCCTTCGTCTGCTTTTAGATACACCATTGGTTTCTTGTTTAGGTTTTCTATTGTTTTTTTGTTGTTGTAGTTGTTTGGTTTTGGGCGTAACTGTTTTAAAATCTCTAGGCATTCAATTTTGGCTTTTAAAGTGCCTTCATTTTTAGCTGGTGTGTGGCTATTTCAATGTCGGCGATAAAATCTTCTTTATTTTGCAAGAGGTTTACACATGTTTTGTTTGCATAATGAAAAACAACAATAAAGTGATTAACTTCAAAATCTCAGCTTTAAATGAAGTGCACCCCTAACACCAGATGGCAGCAGGACAACAGTAGCAGAGGAGGAACAAGAAGATAGTGTCAGTCACCCAGCACCTGATGATGGGACCGAATGGTCTTGAAAATGTTTCCTGTTTTTAAAACAATTTAAGTGAAGGCGAGTGTAAAAAAGTGACTCAAAATGACCTCAAACTGTATGTTATATTATCTGTTGGGAAAGAGTGATGTTTAGAATGTAATGCAGTGTGAAAATAAAAGCTAGAGACACCATTTGCCAAAATGAACTGAACAATTAAGTTAAAGAGTTAAAATATAAAAATCAAATAGGAATTGAAAGTCAAAAGACTTCTGTTATTTTAGCTGCTTATCAAAGAATTTTGACTCTTGGCTTGCAACGCATCTGCATCATGACACTCGCAGAATGTTGCCTATAGTATTTCCAAGCAGTATACCAAAATTAATCCAATTTTTGACAATTTGTGAGAATGCAAGAAGAAGAGTGTAACATTAATCAAAAGGAATTTGCTATATCCAACCTTGTCTCAAAGTACAGCAAGTCAGTATATACCTAATTGTAATGATTTTGGCAATATGAACATAAATACAAGAATTATTTAGAAAGGTAGAATCAGACTGAAAAAAAATCAATGCCATAGCTGGGATTTGAACCACAGATCCCCTGGTCTCTGCCTGACTGCTGAGCTACCATGTTAACACGCCAACACAAATTCTCCAACTGACACATTTTTATGATTTTAATGCTGTGTCAGCATGTTGCCATGATAGCTCAGTTGTTAGAGCAATCAGATGGTGACCAGAAGATACTTAGTTCAAATCTTGGCTATGGCACTGAATTTTTTAGTCTGTTTCAAATCTAATCTATACACTTCTACTATCTTTTATCTATATACAGCTAGTGTCAAAAAAGAATTAACTGTGGAGAATTATTTAATTTGAATTTATGACCACATGGACCTTTGCAAAGCGAAATATATCAAGATATATTTGTCCATTTTATTGCAAAGAGTTGCCCCTTGAAAGGAGCATACACTATCTCTCTTGCTCTAAGAAATAAGAGGTGGGCAAAAGCATAATTTTGAAAGAAATGAAGCAATATTTTACCAGAATAACACCTTAAGCATAGGCCAAACTTTTCAAATGTAAATACTTTAAATATATCTTAAAAACCTAACAAACATATTATGTAAACTGCAATATACCCTTTATAAATCAGAAAATAAGGAAGAAAAAAAGGAAGCCCTGAATGCAATATTTAACACAATAAACATTACATGTTTTATATACATATGCTATCACTAATATTACTATATTTATTCTCTAACCTAAACAAGAACCTTGTTTATCTGGCCATCATTAATCCAAAGTGATTTTTTTCCTTACTTTGGATTTTTACTCCTGAAACAATGCAAGTTTGAAACAAAAACAAACTTGTGCAGCATTTCTTAAAATGTGTTATTTTCTTAAATTCCTATTAGTCACAAAATAAAATGTTTATATAGATTAGTACTCCACATTCATTTCATAAGGTTCTTGTATACAATAAGTGATAATACAAAGGCTCTTTCAAAAGCTTCTTGAAGCATGATCTCACTTAACATTCCTGGTACAAACAATTAGAATGATCCTAGCATGGGCATCGCGCGGGGGGGGGGGGGGGGGGGGGGGCAAGGGAGGGGCTTTGGCACCTCCCTGGAAGTTGGTCAACTTAATGTGCAATTAATTACTGACTATTAAACTACTATTTTAATTTTAACACCAGGTGAGTCAGCTGCCCCTTATTCTCCAGTTTTATGCAATCCGAATTTTATACTCTAACATGAAAACATCGGTCCCTATGCTAGGTTCTACTATAGATCTTAGAGCATGGACTTTTAAAATACTTGTAATTGGACAGTTGTCATTTGCACCTTTGCAAATGTTCATTGGGACGAGCGAATACTACCATACATGTTAAACGGAATGTTTGCCTCTCACATTACTAGGTAGCTCAGTTGGAACAAGCGACCGATTCGTAAGCAATCTGCCTCCTGTAGATGTGTTTAACTCTCCTCCATTTGCTGATTTTTTTTTTTATTTTTACTATTTTACCGTGTAATATTCACAAATAACATTGGCTGAACAATTACTATGTTAAAAGCTGTTATTATTTTAATTGTAATTGTTTTATTTCCATTTTATGGTATTGTTGTTGTCTATTAGCATATCTCCCCCGGTATACATGCTGAGCTGCTTTACATGGGCCCTTGTTTTTCCATAGATCAAAAGCATATCAATGTACTCATCTGACAAATACGTGGTGAAGGAATGGCACAAAATATCAACAGCTTATGCATGGGGAATGAAGGGAGTCAGCATTCATAATAACACACTACGTCATGCCAGTCCAATGGAGCAGAAGTCATTATACCTGTTCTACTATGAAATGCAGACAACCAAACACAATTTCAGTTATAATGTCCTAAACCCTCAGTGACTTTGTAATTAGATTATTGTGAATTCGGCTTCCAGGTTTTGATGAGCATAAAAAAAATTGCACAATGCTGAGACACGACCCGTGTTCCTGAGGGGTAGCGCATAAGCTACAGTCATTATTCTCTTCAGCTATTTCGAGACTTCACTGAAAGCATGTTTAGAGTCCAATAGTACAACTTGTATGCCAGGCATTATGCCACTGCCACTTCACGAGTTTTCATGCTTGATTTAGCCTTTTGAGACAGTTTTAATCCTTTGCTGGGCATTTTAATGTTAGTACTTAGGTGGCAAAAGCTATTATACCTGTTATTTGAGATGTACAAGACATAGTTTATGCAAGAATTTAAATAAGCCATTATTTAATATTATGTGCATTTTGACTGTATGTGTCCATGGTGGATGAGGCGTGTCCTTAATTTTTGCCTACTTTTTCGCAGCCAATCCCTGCTCTAAATACAAGTGTCTGTCATTTTCTTTTTATTTGGTGTTGTTAGTGTACTCATATGATAGGTCCTTTTTATCAGAAGCATTTACTGAATTACGCTGCTATGTATACTCTAATAAAAAGTTTGTAAAATCAGCTAGAAACCGGAATTCGTTCTCAGTAAATGAGTCGTCGTCTTTGAGGTATACTTTAGCGAGGAGTATGTTCTGTCCCTTAAACTGCTGTTCCTCTGAGTTTTGCGCATTCCTCTCTCTAAGAACGTCAGGCAATACGTTTTAGTAAGCACAAAACTGGATGAAAACGTACATGGCATATGATGGGAGGCCTACCTTCCAAAAAATAAGGGACGGCTGACTCACCTGGTATAAAGATCAATTTTTATTTAGCACAAATTAATATGGTTATCTGCAACAAATATAAATTTTGGCAATACAATAATGAATAAATATTATCTGATTGCAAATTTCCAGCATGTGGCCCCCTCCCCCCCTGGAAAAAAGTCTGCCGACGCTCATGGATCCTAGTCAAGTATAAATGTATGCTGACTAAAATAAAATTACAAATAGTCCAAGAAAAATTCCATCAAACTATTTTTGTTGAACATTTTTAGAGAATATCACATTTATATAATTATGTGTGCTGATCACTGGAATGTTAAGGTTTGGTTGAAGCATAACTATAACAAAGTCCTGATGAATGAGTCACTCACTGCAATAATACTTTGTTTGCAGCCATATTATCTCATAATTTAAATATTGTGAAATATACAGGGCTTTCGAATTGGTTCTTCACGGCTGCAGACCTTTTGCCTATGTGAGTTTGAAGTTGCCACGGCCAGGTTTGCCGCTACTAACAAGCTGCACCCAAAACATATATAAAAATCTTACCTTATAGAAAATGCTGGAAATGTCGTTCTTCATCCGCTATACAGGCATTATATCAGGAAAACACATTCTGATTCACACGATTAAGTTGGGTCACTGTAATGTTTCTGATTTCATTTCTAATATTTTGTTTTAGTTCTTCCAATGTGTGAGGATTTTTCTCGTAAACTTTATCTTTCATGTTATCCCACAAGTAAAAATCAAACACTGCTAATCAGGGGAGCGAGAGGGCCACACACCAGTACTAATCACTCTATCTTCAAACACTTCTGTAATTTTATCCATGGAGTTCTCGGCTTTATGGGCAGTAGCAGAATCTTGTTGAAACCACCCATATGATTACTCTTCTTCTGTCAGTTCACAAAAAAATGGGATGAAAATGTCATTTCGGTACATCTCTTTATTTACAGTCTGGTCGTAAAACATTGGACCAATTATGTGTCTAGGGCTAATAGCACACCAAACTCCAACTTTCTGATCATAATGAGGGATTTCTTGAACGCGATGTGGATTTTGAGATTTCCAATACTGATTGTTATGAGTGTTCGCACGACCATTTAGATGAAATCACGCCTCATCTGAAAAGAACAGAAGCTGTGGATCGATTAAACCATCGTTCACGACATTTCCAGCATTTTCTATCAGGTAAGGTTTTCATACATGTTTTACGTGCGGCATTTAGCAGTGGCAAACCCGGCCGTGGCAACTTCAAACACGCATAGGCAAAAGGCCATGCTGCAGAGAAGAACCGATTCGAAAGCCCTGTACCTGCTTTAATTTCTGTACCTCACAACTTGCTGAGCTTGAAACACTTCAGATAATAGAATGAATTTTTTAAAATGTGCTGAAGAAAAGCAGAATGCTTGAAAATTATTTCAAGTTTCTATTTTGTATACAAATGAGATTTTTCTGTATAAACGGAAAGCAATCACAAAATCTAAATTAGAACAAATTATAAACTGAAAGCTCCACTTATGAAGAGGTAGAACTGGAACTTAAAAATTCAATGCCACAACTGAGATTTGAACCACAGACCTTCCGCTTACCGGGCGGCTGCTCTAATTTGTTGGCATAAATAAATAATAATGTCCACTTATCTTATTAGTATTGCAATCTAGCTTTGAGAATAAGTTGGAAACTAGTCAGCAGTATAACTTGCAAAACTAATAAGATGTGGAGCTTTTAGTTTCTAATTTGTTCTTAATTTAGATTCTGTTGCTCCACTGTTAATAGCTTCAATTTTTCCTTAATTACAAAATATTAATTGTGTTTTTAAATTCCAAAGTGTTGTGAACAGATAGCATAAACATGGCTAATTAATAATGCTGATTTGGAACTTTTATACACAATATATTCCAATATACTTTAACACCAATAAATTCTTCTGCTCGGTTGAGAAGGCTTTGTCCTTCAGCTCTTATTCATCATATATTCAGAAGTTTCTTTTCAAATTGCACAGTGCATACACAGTATTAATAACATTCTAATACTTATCAGCAATATTACTGATATCATTTTCCTCATACAGAAAATAGAAATAAAAACACATTAAATCATATGAGAGTTCCTTTATTGGTTCTGAAAATGCATTTATGGATCTAAATCTTATTCATAATTTATAGTGTACAACTATAGCCAGTGATCACTTTGACTATGATTAATATGACTATCTTTTACAGCCATTGCTCTTATAATAATCTCTTCTAAAGTTTACTAGCATAAGGTTCACTTTGTGTGTTTGTTTTTTTCTTTCTTTTGTTTTTTCCTGTTTTACCCAGTGCCTCTAAATGAACAAGAAACAGATGCTCATTAAAATGTTAATTAGTTTTCCTGTAATTGTAAATAATGCAATAATGGTTATTAGTGCAGTCTATCATTGTTACAGCAACCATTAGCAAATGTATGAGCTCCTGTTAATTCAATTTCAAAAGTTTTCAATGCAGACTTTGTTTTGCAATTCCTACATATTTTTAACCTAAATCTACATTACAAAATATTTTATATTGATACTGTTTGACTGACTAGACTGTTGGTTAACCCTAGATTGATAATCATTTGCCTGAAATATGAAATCGCATGTTTATCAAACTTATAATAGAGTACCATATCTGAGAACTTCAGTAGTTTTTGTACAAAAATAAAAGCAATATTGCCTTTGACATTATCACTGTCATATGGTTCACCTTCCAGTTATTAAATGTAATGATTGGAAAAATACTCAATAAGAATGTTATTTGCAGTCAAATAAATCCAATAAATCTGATATTAGATAAGTGCATTTTGCTAATTCCAAATACATACAATATATGGCTTGTTATTTACTCACTATTGCTCTTGAGTAAAATACAGACAAATACTGTGATCAGAAGTTATGGAGAACAGCAATAATGGCTTTAATGCTTAGATAATGATCTAGGGTTAAGCTTTCACTGTAGCCTTTCCACTACGGTAGAATGTATTACAAAATATATACATTTTTATTTAACTTTATTTGCAGATACAGTATGGATTTCAAACACTGACATTGTGGTATAGCACTGTAATCAGTTAAAAATGTGGATTCAATATTTGCTCACGGCAATGCATACCATTAAAAATAAATGTAGTTTTACAATTTTTGTGTGTTTAGACCACAACTGAGATCCAATTAGGCAGAAAATCACAAAGAAAATATTTCTTTTTATCTCAGTATATAAATATGGATTCATCAAGTAAATGTCAGGTTTTTTTAAGAGCACATCATAACATGTTCAAAGTGAATTTCACAGATTTTAGTACCCTGCAAAGATTTTGCAGCACAGAATATTTTACATCATAGTGATCAATTTGGATGCTCTGATTTAAAAAATAATAATAGTTTTTGCGTATAATGTACAGATTTTGAATAGTTCTGTTTCAACACAAAATTGAAAGTTTGGTACGTTACTATTAACATCATTGGATATTCGACTTGCAGCATGGTTGATTAAGACATACAAACATGCTAAATCATCTGATGTCATATTGTACTCTATTTACAGGTTATGTTGAACCTATTTAGTTAATAATGTATTCTATTCACTAGAGGAATTTTTAAATAGGTTAAAAGTTCAGTAATCAAAAAGTCAATGTTATGTATGTATTTTCTAATCTGTTAATAGTTCATTGTGCATAGTCTCTACTACTTAGTTAATCAGTTCTTTGTATATTATTATTGTATTTATTATTATTAATGTTATGTTATTTTGTCTTTTGCTACTTACATATATGTACTTGTTTACCTTTGACTGGATTCAATCGTGTATTACACCATATTGAATTGCAATAAAATAAGCAGTTCACATAAAGAAATGTTGATTCACTACAACTCTGGTCACTGCTCTTATGAACAGAAGCTTGTCCAGGCATCTATAAGTAGACTAGTAAGAATAGAACCCTTCTATTACTTTTAAAATTAGGAAAATATGTATAGATGTATTTCCATTTTGCCCTCTGCAAACAAGTAAGGTGGAAGAAAAGCAAATTGTAAATAGTTTGAACTCAATTGGGTCAAAGTAATTAAATTTATGGTTTACCTTTATGTCATATTGCCATAAGACTATGTGAATCTACATTACTGTGTTTGTAAAATCCATCTGAAACAGCTACTCTAAGAAAAATAAAATACTTTCCATACTGCCCTACCTCTCCTCTACAATATCATCGGTGCACTTACGAACTAGAACAAAGAAATGCATTTACTCTCGCTATTTATATGTAAATACTAACTACCTAACATTGTGAGAATTGAGAACATTGTGAAGGCAAAACTTTTAAATACACAACCTATGCTTTTTCTTTTTTCTTTAACTTTTCCTTCATAGTAGTTAGAGTTGCCAAAAGAAAAAGAGTTACAGCAGGTAACTAACTGTTTTTTTAAAAATAGCTCATATTCCAAACCTGACAAGAATAAAAGTTGGGGATTATTGGATTAAAGTGGAATCCACATTTGTAACTATTTACATTGAAATGGGAGTTTCAGATCATAAGCCTTTATCCACAATTTGCTATAAACATCTTGTATGTTACATACAGCTCACAGATAATATTTCCAAAATGATAATACGCAAGGGCTTTAGCAAGTATTAGAAAATATAAGGAACAACAAGGAGATGAACTACTGACATTCTAATCTTGCTCCTCTTGCTTTTTGCTGAATTCAATAACCCACCACTTTGTTAAGTTTAGATAGAAATTAAGGCCCTCAGGTTCATAATCAAAATATGTGAAAGAAGAGATAGATCGTGGAACAGCAGGTTCAATTTGTGTGCCTTCATGCCATTCGTTGAAGGATGTAATGGAGATAATCTTTGCTTGGGATGCCAGAGCACTACGCCATCCCACTTCGTAGTACTTGCCATGACGACGATGACGTGTATTGGCAACGTTCCAGGGACGGATCTGTGTATCAATATATCCTGGTCCAACAGAGGGTACGAACAACAATGCATTTTGCCTTGCAAACTTTCCTAAGCTTCGCCAGTTCTTCCAAGAAGAGCCATATGTAAAACCATTTGTGGCAAAGTAAGTGTAGAAACCTGCAACAAAATGTTTCAACAATAAATTAATTTTGTAATACTGCTACATGCTATGGGACATGGTGATTAGATAAAATAAATAATAATTAAAAAAAGTCTGAATGGGTATGCTGATAGGCAAAACAACCCATTTTTTATAAGGTTTAACCTTTAACCTGGTAATTATGTTGGATAATGAATGAAATGGGCGGAATGTTGCTCAAATGAGTTCCAGTTCTATAAAGCTTAAAGTTACCTGGCATTTGCTTTCTCAGGATAAGGGAAACCCAGGAAAAATATTCTTACCTGAACAACTCACCCCTAACTGAGAGTTGAACTGGTGATCTCTTGAAAGTGAGGCAGACATGCTACCCCCACACCACAGAGGTGGGCTAAAATAACCAATTCTAGAGTGGTGAAAAGATCTGCTTCACTATTACTGATAAGAGAATAGGTGAAATTCTTTTTCAGAAAAAAATTTAGGGATGTGTGTGTGTGTGTTTTTCTGACCTTGCACAGTTGAATGAATAAATGAATTTATTTAATTATATACAATGTGTTAGAGATAAGCATGATGGTAGATTAAAATATGATGAATAAAGAATTCCAAAAACAAATTCATCTGTTGTGAAATCTGAAAGATATAACTGAACGCTACTGAATGCATTATCTACAAAGTCTGGTAACAGAAGAGGTAAATGTTTTGTTTACTAATGGCAATTCTGCTGTACTGCATGCATTTACACACACAATGAGTGAAAGTTCAAACCAGAGCAACCCTAGATAATTTGAACACTACACAACACTTATAATTTACCGGAACATGTTTCCAAGGCTGACTTTCCTCCATTGTGAACCAGACATTGACTGGTTCTCCCTGGTGTGGATGGTGATGTTTCCTCTGAGGTCTCTTCTGGTGGTGGTTCAAGGAACTCACTGAAGATATCCTTTTGGGGGATGTTGAAATTGAATACTCTGTTTCTATTTTTCAAAATGAAGATTTGTTCCCAAGTGGACAGCTCTTGTTTTCCCCGTTATGTGTTTGAGGAGTTTCAGTTCTGGCTTTATATTGTGGCTTTTGTCCAAAAGTGAGTGGTAACTGCTGATTTTTCCAAACATGTAATGGGAAAACAAGAGCTGTCCATGTGAGAACAAATCTTTATTTTGAAAAATAGAAACAGAGTATTCAATTTTGACATCCCCCAGAAGGATACCTTCAGCAAGTTCCTTGAACCACCACCAGAGTAGACCTCAGAGGAAAGATCACTATCCACACCAGGGAGAAGCAGTCAATGTCTGGTTGACAATGGAGGAAAGTCAGCCTGAAACATATTCCAGTAAATTATAAGTGTTGTGTAGTGTTACTAATTGACTCACCTTTTTTGGTTTAAATTCACTATTACAACACTGTTTCAAACTTCTTAGATAGAAGATATTTAATCTGATGTTAAAAATAAAGCAGATTCAGGTGTGAATTGTGGAAATACCTCATTCAGCTGTATTGTGGAAAATTAAATTAAAGGTGGTGGCAGTGGCGGCAGTGGTGGTGGTAGTCTAATGCCCTTTTGCTTGGATATATTCCATTTACTTTCTTGCTTCCCAGTCCCCAGTGTTAGTGATCACAAGTTAACATTCTAAGAGCTGTGCAATGAGGGAGATGGTCTTTGTTCATTATGGAGTTCTCGTCCCGGCACAATACACAATTTGAGAAGTTGAGTATACCAATTTTATGAAGGTTCGCAGCCAAAAGGTCATGACCTGTCAGTAATCTAAATGTTGCAACAGCCTCATTTAAACCAAAGTTGCTATTCAGGAAATTTACTAATGGTCAATAACTATAGGAATTATAAAAATTATTTTGTTGTTTAATGATGCTGTCAATTGCCAGGATCATATCAGTGCCACTGGTGTGCCAGAATTTCGTCCCATAGGAGTTGTTTTACATGCCAGTAAATCTTCTGACATGGAGCTGTCATTTTTAAGCACACTGAAAAACCACTGGTCTGGGCCAGATTTGAGCCTGCGACCTTGGAATCAGCAGGCTAATGTCTAACCAACTGAGCCACCCAAATCGACAATATAACTGTATGGCAATATGAACAATACATTATACGCTTATTTACAGTAGATGCCCAAAATGTACTTCATCAGAATCTATGAAAGCATCACATATTCTTAGCTAATGTTGCTCTAACTTCATTAAAAGTTTCTGTATTCTGTTCAATTTCTAAGGCTGCTTCAAACACACATGTTTCAAGATCATTGATAGAAGCAACCTTGTATTGGTACATCTTACTCTTCAAATGTCCCCAGAAGTAGAGATCTAAATGATTGAAATCTGGGGAACTTGCAGGCCAAGGTACTGAGCCAAAATGATCAATATGCCTGACCTTCCGGTCTACACACATGCCAATGTTGCATTGAACCCACTGTTATACAAGGTGTGGAGGCAGGTAAAGTTTACGAACAACATTCCTGACCTTCCCCTCTGCACACACACAAAAGTTGCATGCTTGCCAAACATGTGTCTGCAAATTTATATCAATGGATACACTGGAATTCAATATACCATTTTGTGATTAAACAACTCCTTTTAGCAACAAATGGAAAACGTCATATTTTCAATTTTTACCTCTGTATGCTAATTGCAGAAGCAAATGATAAAGCAGTGCAACATATTGGCAACTAAGCATTTAACCATTTTATTTTAATTTATGCAATCATGCACTTTAGAGGAAAATTGTAGAGGAACTTATGCTTTACAGTAATGTCAAGAAATTTCCCTTAAAGTCTGCACACTCATACTCTAACACCTTGTATACGTCATCAGTAGAGGTCACATTTAGCTATAGTAACATACATAAAGAATTAGAATTAACAATATTATACAAGCAATAACTAGGAGTATAATTATCCTCCTCACACACTGTTTACAAATTGTAATATTAAACAATTGTATTTGTTACTATGTATGCCAACCAACTTGTTCTGGTGTTTTTAAACACACAAGCCATGTGTGGGCAATGTTTGAGAGGTAGAATCAGGATTGAAGCGGAAGATCCGTGGTTCAAATCCTGGCTATGGCATTGAATTATTCAGTCCTGATTCTATCTTTCAAAAATTGTATTTAATTTCACTACTTTGCTTTGAGTCACCCTCTAAATACCCTATGCCCAGTTATACCTTAAACAGTTAACTGGAAACCACTAAGTTTTCTGAACTTTCAGCAGTATATACAACCAAATAATTGTATAACATCTATATAGCACTTGATGACACATCACTAACATATGGTCTGCAATTATCTTTGGGGATTAGAAAAGACTAAAGCTTATTAATTATAAGTCCAAGACTAACCTGAAATATGTTTTAGTATACATTTCTTTACACCATAGCTACTACTAGACTGACTCTCCAAAGGCAGTCAAGCATATGGTTCCTAAGATAATGTATGACCAAACTCTGCATAGTAAATGTAATGATTTAGAAAGATCTAACAATCAGGCAGACTGATAAGCTCTTTACAGTCATTACCTGTTATATTTCTTTACTGTTTCATCTTCATCCTGAGTCGAATTTAGCTGTTACTGCATCTTCATTTTTATACCAGAGCATTCATTTCATCATGCACGTAGTTGCCTGGGACAGTGAACTATTAAAAATGTACAATAAAATAATAAGAAAACAAACTCAACAACAAATGGAATTAAATCAACAATGAACTTAAAAGATCATGGCATTGGAAAACAATAATAATCCATGCATAGGCATTTCAAAGATCATTGAGTAAGTATTCTATAAAAGATTATTTGATTTTATAGATAAACACAAAATATTATGTGATACATAACATGGGTTTAGGAAAGCCAGATCCATGGAAAATGCCCTCTTCGAATTTGTAAATCACGTGTTACAACTGCTAAACAACAAAAGCAACATATCTACTATTTTCTTAGATCTGTCCAAAGCCTTCAATTTATTAAATTACAATATATTATTCTAAAAACTGGAACGCTTGCGAATTGGAGGTAAAGCATTAAATTGGTTAAAGTCTTATTTTAGTAACAGACAGCAGTTTGTAGAAATAATACACAATCAAAATGGAATGTTCAGAAGTTTTGCATCTAAGTGCCATAGTAATTAGTCTCAGAGTCCCGCAAGGCTCGATCTTGTGACCAATCCTATTTCTACTGTTTGTAAACTATATAAAGGAAGATACACCCCCTTGCAAAATCACACAATTTGCAAATGGTACCAATATAAGTATATTTCATTCAAACAAGGAACATCTACAAGTGCAATCAGAAACAGTATCCTCAGATGTATACAAATGGTTTGAACAAAATAAATTTGTAGTAAACATAGAAAAAACAACAGTAGTGCACTTCTGGACTGTTCAGAATACAAATTTCTTGGAACCAATAGTCAAAATTAATAACCAATAAAACATACTGATTGCGTAAAATTCCTTGGTTCTTAGATTCAGAACAGCCTGAAATGGGATAGGCATGTTGGCACTTTGATAAGTAAACTGAATTTCATGTTATAACTTCTGAATGTTGTCAGGAAATGTCTGAACTGACACTCTTAGGATATTATGCTTTGCATATGTGCATTCTCGTTTAAGATATGGAATAGTATGATGGGGAAACTCTCCATCTTATAAAGCATTATTTAAAAGTAAAAAAAGAATAATAAGAGTAATAATGGATGTAAATCAGAGGAGTTCATGCAGAGCATTACTCAAAAAACTGAAAATTTTATCTCTTCCATCTGTATATATCCTGGCATGTGCCATATATGCAAAGAATATACTAGGAAGTAATATGTCCCAACGAAGGAATGTATTCATAGCCACAATACTCGTCAGAATCAAATATGCATGCAATACAAAATGGAACAGTACATTCCAGCTCCAAAATTTATAATAAACTACCAATTAATATAAAATCAATCAACAAAATTGAATGTTTTAATTCCAACTTGATGACATACCTGCTCGATCACCGTTTCTACTCTGTTGAAGAATTTTTAAACTCTTAATATTGAGAAGTATACATTTAGATGTTATATTTTAAGCACTGCACTCTAACATTTCATAATAATTTTGATTTTGTGATTATTTTCACTGTTCTTGTGTAATTATAGTCGGACAGTAAATAATACAGCAACTTTCAGGCATACTCCCTTTTACTTTTCAATTGTTAAATGTTTTAAAATCTAAGTTATCTAGACATGTTCCATATCATAGCAAAACTAAATGCAGTGTGATTGAAGGAATTAATAAATCTATCTGTCTGTCCATCCATCTATCTACGTATAAAAACACATAAAATAAACTAATGACAGATCACAGTTTACAGGCTGAATCAGAATAACAGGGATGTTATCAGCTCCTGTCATGGTTGCCTAACCTACCCTTGAATATGCATGAAAATATTCTATGTCAAGGACTCTGAGGAGGATATTCTTGCAACAATTGTTACAGCTGCCATAATTTTAAAGCAAGAGGGACAGTATTGAGCCATTCTTCAGTGTTGCTACATATATGTGATGAAATGAATCGTAGGCTCTTTTAAAATTTTGTTGTAATAGGCAACATCATTATCTAACGAACACTATAATCCCTCTAGGCTTAGAGTGGGTCTTCACATAAACATTGCTGGCTGTATTGTCCTGCCAACAAACACTGTTGCTGTTCACTGCACTCAACTGTTTATGTCTTACTGATCATAAACATTATAGCTTTCATTGTATATTGTGGGATTATAGTTGCACTTGGCTAATACTAAATAACTAAATTAGCTAAATCACACAACGGGTAAAGAAAATTTAGAAATATAATTTTGTGGGTAAAACTTGAGTTAATTTGAGTCATCAGAGGCATGGCACCCAGCCCAGGATTGGATGTAGTTGTATCACTAGAAGAATCCAAGTTTATGACCAACCTGGGTCGTTGCTGAGTAAAGAAAGCACCATATCTATGGCAAGAGGCTCATTGTTTAAAAAGAAACTATGCACTTTGAAGCAAATAGCATTTTTAACAAAATCATCCACTTGCCCTAAAACATTAAATAGCCTTCCCTTTCCTTTTTTTGGATTTTTACAGATCCTGTTTGTTTCATTTCCTTCTCACATTAGAAACAGTGTTCACAGATACACCAGCGGCTTCTGACCCCAATTTGGTTGTCTTTCATAGTAAGTGTCATGAGATTGAAAGAAGTTACACATTTAACACAATTGACTATTCACCAATTTTAGAGGCTGTACACGACTCGGATCTGAACATACTGCCGTGATGACTGCATAATGCACATGCATTACTGAGAGGATGGGCTCTAGAACCTAGCTGCACTGTAGTAAACAATGCAATGGAGGAAGTAGTGACTAATAGATGATAATAAATAGAGCTGAAATATTTAAGCTCATGTTTAAATGCTTTGGAAATTGAATTACAATGCTTATTCACCATGTTCATTATTTGAGTATATCAACTAAATAATAATATAAGCAATGAACTATCTGCGTTGCTCCAAGATTTATGCTGCAGCATAATGTTGACATGTGGACCCACTCTAAAGATGGCTAGGATATAATTTGCAATTAGTCAAGATCACAATAACATACTACAAAGATCAATAATGTGTATATTCAAAGTTAGTTCTAATAATGGTATTTTGGTTACTTCTAGTGTAAAAAAAATCTTAATAACACTGTCAATTGCCAGAATCATCAGTGCCACTGGTGTGCAGAATTTCAACCTGTGGGAGTTCTTTTACATGTTAGTAAATCTACCGACATAGGGCTGAGTCCAGACCAGGTTTGAACCTGCCACCTTGGGATCCGTAGGCAGTGTCTAATCAACTGAGCCACCCAGACCGACTCTTCTATTATCATTAGAAGCTTTACAATAACATTTCTAAACTCTCACTTTAATAGTAATTGTGGTTTAATGATTTGTTTTTTGTTTCCATGCTCTGCTTATCTTAACTATCCCAAGCTGCAAGATTAATATAGAACTGATACAAACCATCAAAATGTGACTTCTTGATGTCATATCTGTGCTGCATGTCTACTAGCAGTCCCAAAAAGATTCCATCAAGCTGTGTTCCTCTAACGCTCAGATTTCCTTTTACACTAAGTAGCTCTTTCCAAGCTCCAGCAGGAGTAAGGTAAGAATCATACACATAGAACACTGGCAGGTTACGACCTCTGTGCTGCAGTCTGTAGAAAGCTGGATGTGATCCATAAGTATTGATGATATAACGAAGATGGTGTGAAAAATTTATCGGATTTCGGTCTCTATATGGTTCAATATGTGGTGCTACACGTAGATTGTAACGTAATGCTGTATCAAGAAGTGCAGGCATGATGGAGTCAGGTGAGTCACCATGGGGATCTGAAAAGCCTGGTGGGTACCATGATACAACCACCACACCTGTAATAAATATGATTTTAATAACACAAGTCTTTCCAACATTCTTTCACTGCCAGCTATTACATCTAACAGAGTAAATATCAAACATTTCATATAATAACCTACATTGAATTCTTATGAAAGAAACCATGTAAATAAGAATGGAATAGAATATACACCTTATTACAATTTTGCATAAATCATGGTTCTATTCATTTTATTTTCATCCTTTGGAAACATGTACATTATTTGAAAGGTAGAATCAGAACTCAAAATGCCATGCCAGTCAGGGCTTGAACCATGGATCTTTTGCTCTATGTGTAGCTGCTCTTAACCACTGAATTACAATGGCAACATGCCGGTATGGCTTTAAATTCTCCATTTACATCTCAATTTGAGACCATGTACCCCAATGGCAACCTATGATCAAGTCCTGGGCTTTAAGTTTTTTATATAACAATTTACATATATTATACTAATCCAATGTCGTAGTCGGGATTTGAACTACAGATCCTCCACTCTGCATGTGACTGGTATATTGATTGGTCTGATATATGGAAGCTATATACATTGTTATTGAACATTTCAAATAAGATATTTACGATATAAGATGCAGGCTTTCGGCTATCAGATCAGCAGTTCCATTATAAACAAACTAGATACAAAATATTCAAGATGTTCTTTGGTTTCGAGCCAGGTGTAGTGATGAAGAGCCATCAACATTTTGGAAGTGTGCATCTCTCCCATCATCAAGGTGTGAGAGATGCACACTCCCGAAATGTCGATGGCTCTTCATCACTACACCTGGCTCGAAGCCCGAGGATGTCTTGAATATGTTTGTCACCTGGAAAGCTTCAGATCTTATTTTATAGGTACAAAATATTTTTCATATAAAATATTTATAATATTAGGCAATGTTTACATCCATTCATAAGTTTTTCATAAATTATTCCAGTGTATAAAAGCAGTGATGTACATGCAGGAATCTTTACAGTTGAATCTGAAAACTAAAACTTATTTATGAAGGCTAGAGGTAATTTACTGTATATTATTTTTGTTACACATACCATGTGAGAGTATCTGAGATTGTATTAAACAGATGGAGGTTGACTTTAATGAAATTCAACAATTCAAAGACATATACACAGGAATAATGGAAGTGTTCTTAATTTCTTGAAAAATTTCATCTGTTAAATTAATGTGATATCTGTGTCTACTTGGATAATTGTTAATCTCCAATCTGAAATGAATATTTGGATTCTGTTTCATGCAAGTTCAACATTAGTATATAGTGTGTGTGTGTGTGTCAGTCTGTGGGCAGCACATCTCAAAAATGAAAAGTTGGTTGAAACCCAAAGTTGGTATTTAAGATTAATGTCTTTCAAGGATGCGACACAAAGTTTTTGAAGAAAATTGCTCCACCCTAAACTACCCTTTACATGGAAAATTTTCATTTTCTTGAAAATCGCTCTAACGATTTTGATTAAAGTGCCATATGTTTGAGATAATGAAAGGTATATCTTGAATTTTCTGGCTATAGTCCATGAAGTCCTATTTACTCTAGCTGACTTTTGCAAAACTGGTAAACGGTAAGAAATAGACCAAATCTTACTATACAAAAAATGTAGACCTTGCTAAAATACACAATTTGTCTAAATAATTTTTTTTTTTAGAATGAACCATTTTGGAGATACACCTTGTTATTTGTGTGAGTTTTGGAGGACTTATACTTCTGTCAAATGGAACATCGTTATTCATTTTTATATTATGTTAACCATGCAAAGAGAACGGAATTTGAAAGCTTTAAAAGATTTGACTATCACTCAAAGCCTACTGTATTCCCATATTCCTCTTGCACCTACAACGAAATAAACAGTAAGATAATTTCTGCAAATGTTTATCTTAACTAACACGAAGAAGATATAGGAATAAGAGTTTGTAAGAATGGTTAGTATAAGAGTAGAGAAAGTCATGTGAGTGTAACACCTCAGATTTTTTTACTCATGTTGTGTTCTCTAGACAGATGCATGCACGCACACAGAACTTTTTCTAAAAATGTTTCCTTTTTGGGGGATTCAGGACACCTTAAAACACATACCTATGTGATGAAATCTTGACATCAAATTTTTGAGGGAGTACAAGTCTTCCCTATTCTCATTATACATAGTAAGGTAAAAAGGTGCTGGAGGAAAGGATATTTAAAAATTGGAGTTCCGAGAAAAACTACATGCATGCCAACTTATATTTCTTAATTTCTTGTAAATACAGATTTCCATTATAAACGGAGGTTGAGAGGCAATGAGAGAGCTTCAGGAGTAAGGTGAGCATGTAGGTAGCAATATTTTGAAGGTTTATAAAATGATGCATGTTTATACATATAGAAGTATATTTCTGGAAAAATGACATCACATTTTGAGTGCAATTTAATACTTCCTCTGGTAATTTTTATTTATTTATTGGAGAATTCAATGTCATTCTGGCAGGTTGTCACAGTAGCTTAATGGTTAGAGCACCTGTCTGGTAAGCGGAGGATCTGTGGTTCCAATTCTGGCTGTGGCATTGAATTTTTCAGTTTAAACATTGTCCACACACGGCTTACACCAACAGTAAGTTTGCTGGCATAAATAAATAAATAATAATTACCATCTGAAGGTTTATTTAATTCCAGAACATGAAGTACTTAGGATAGTAAATCACCATTGGGGTAAGCAGAGGATCTGTGGTTCCAATCCTGGCTGTGACATTGAATTTTTCAGTTTAAACATTGCCCACACACGGTTCACACCAACAGTAAGTTTGTTGGCATAAATAAATACCATCTGAAGGTTATTTAATTCCGGAACATGAAGTACTTAGGATAGTAAATCACCATTAGGGTAATTGTCTCTGATGTGAGACTGCTGTCTGGTAAGGGAGGATCTGTGGCTCAAATCCTGGCTATGGCATTGAATTCTTGAGTTCCAATTCTACCTCTTAATCTCGTATTTCCCCTATTTTTAAAGGTCAGTAGTAAAGAAGATAAAATGGCCCAGAAGAGGCTTAGTTAAATGAATAGGAATAAATGCATTTAAACCCAATGAATAAATAAAATACCTGAAGTTAATTATGTAACATCCTAAATAATAATGTAACAATTCATTCAGAGCTTGAACGAATTATGAAAAACATTGGATCTAGAGAATAAAGCTGGTATTCCAAATAGCAGATACTCAACCTGATCACATCCGTATCAAAAACCAATCACAAACTTCTGTAATGACTAGAGGGAGGATTTCTGCACATTTGCATGTTTTATTCCTTCAAATATAAGCATATACATGAAAGAGGAAAATGCGCTTCATGTCATTTGGAATCAATTGGCAAAGTTTTATAGTACATAGAAATACATATTCTAGCGCAGTTGGTAGAGCACCTGCATGTTGTGCAAGGGATCCCGGGTTCGATTCCTGGCAGGAGGGTAGGAATTTTTCTCCAGCCAGGATTATTCCCCATCCTTCCCTGAGTCTGGAAGTATAATGACGGTGCCGTTGCTGAGTGGTTAGACCGCTTGCATACCACCTAGGTGGACCCGCATGTGGTATTCGTGGTGGACGAAGCGGCGTCTGGGCAGGTTCTCCAGTTTCCCCCGCCATTCATTCCACCAATTGCTCTATTACCACCCTTCCAATCATCCATTTTGTTTGCATTTCATATCCTCTTCCTCACTATCATATCTGGTGCTTGGCTGACCACCTACTTCCAGGTCTTCACTCTGTTGGTCCAGAGGTTGCTGAGTGGTTAGACCGCTTGCATACCACCTAGGTGGACCCGCATGTGGTATTCGTGGTGGACAAAGCGGCATCTGGGCAGGTTCTCCGGTTTCCCCCGCCATTCATTCCACCAATTGCTCTATTACCACCCTTTCAATCATCCATTTTGTTTGCATTTCATATCCTCTTCCTCACTATCATATCTGGTGCTTGGCTGACCACCTACTTCCAGGTCTTCACTCTGTTGGTCCAGAGGTCCCTCTGCTCCCCGACAGGCTGGCTTGTAAGTCCTAGGGGGTGTAAGTCCTACATAAGGGGAGGGTAATCGGGGAAAGAAAGAAGAAATGCATATTCACGGGATTAGTGCATATTTCATTAATATGTGCATATGGGTGCATATATTACATTTTTTCTCCATTTAATGTTAAAATATTAGTTTTTAACCATATAAAATGATAAGTTTCTGCTTTTATTGTCATGGTTTTGCAAATGAAGATAATGTTTTCATAGAAAGCTAGCATTTCTACGTATATAAAATATTCGCCCTCTCGCACAACACTGACAGTGCCGAGCAGGAGTCTGTAGTTTTAAATCTCAACAGATCAAGAAAGCAATCTGGCCTAAACCATTTCCTAAAAGCAAGATTTTGGAAGAAAGAAACATGGTTGCCAAAAATGGACAGTTGATGGTAATTTCCCTGTTTTCGTTTTCAACCGGCGATATTCTTTGAAGTTTGAACATCAGTATAATATACATTACTGTTGACCACGGTGACAAAACAAAGAGGGAATCCAAGTTTAAATTCTTAGCTGTTTCTCAAATATCATTTTGTGAGTGCTAGTGGATCAAGACAAGTGTATTTCAATGTCGAAGGAAAAATCCAGTAACATATCTTTGCTTCATCAATAGATTGGTAGGAATTCCACATTGATAACAAGTGTAATCATAACAATTATAAATTTTATAAAGTTTATTCGGGATGTGAACCGTGTATTACATGGTGAATCTGAAAAAACAACTTAATTTTTATTCTGTGAGTGATATAACCTCTTTGCGATACTCCCCTGTGACCTTATGTGAAGTGGAGAGATCATTCTCTGCATTCAAACACATGCTAAGTGACAGAGGAAGGGCTTCCTCCTAGAAAATTTAGAAAAATATTTTACTGTAATAAAGTTTATATGTGATCGTTCGTTAAATGATTATTGACTTATATTTCATACTAATTAGTTAATTACACACAAAATTAATGAGAACGACAACATAAAATATAATTATTAACTTCAATTAGGAGCAAAAAGTAAGAATATTACAATTGTTGTTTCATAAACAAATAAAATGATGTGAGGAAATAGTGTATTTTACTATTAGAAAAAAATGCATTTTTGTGCATATAATTTAATTTCAACTTTTTTGCTGCATAGTTGCATGCATATATTCAAAGTTTTTAGTGCATATAAATCCACCCTTTAGTAATGACATATGCTGTTTCTGCTGAACTCTGTATTAGTGAACAGCGCTATTACTTTCTTTTTTACTACCTAACAAAGTTGCTTATAAATTATAGCAATGAAAAATGAATACAATTTTGTCCGATTCACCCTTCTCAGCACATATCTTATTATGGTTGTGAATATCTGATAATTTTATCTCAGAATAAAAATAGCAGCAAATGGGACACCCTTGGAGGACTTTAAAACCTGCTGTATCTGTAAACATTAAGTGCTTTCAATAAGACTGAGCATTTCATTGGTCACAAGAGAAATAATCAGAATCCAGTTGAGCTACCAAACATTTAATACTCCACTGCTGCCACCAATATCATGGGAAATAGGCTCATATAAAAGCATAACTTTTTGTTTATAAGTAACTAAAATCATTCCTGACATATATTACTTTTAAACAATAGTTTATGTTGAGTTGATATAACTAGTTTTCTTACCTATCTTAGCCTCGCTCAGTTCTTTCATGTGTGTGTCAATAACTTTAGGATCTCTTGAGCTGTAGCAGCCGAGAGCAGGATAGAAGTTTGAACTAATATCGCTTGGGGGCTCATGAGTACCGGTTGGATACTTTTTCTTGTCTTCCTTCTTCCAGTTTGGTAAATATTCATGATTCCAATGAATCCATCGACCATCAACACCAACATTTCCATACCAAGCATAGTAAAATATGTGCACATTGTAATTTGGTAGAGAAAGGGAGGCATCCTGTTTTGGCAAGGTCACAACCTGTGACTTTCTGACCCTTTCAGATATTTTCTCTACTTTCTGACGTAACCACTTAAGTCTCAGTTCAGATCTATTCAACTGTTGGGGTATTATTTCCCCCAATAAATTTTGCTGTGATCTCCTGGTTTTTACTTTTAATGGTTCAGCAGCTATTACTGTTGTTGGAAGAGTAGCATCATTGTGTGTTTTGAAACAATCTAGTTTTGCATCCAACTCTGCCCACTTGTATAATATAATGCTTAGGGCTGATGTGACAAAAATGATTAGTAGAACTGATATGGAAAAGTGACGTTTTATGGAAATAATCAACCACCTCATTGGAAGCAACATTCTGGAAGCTGTCTAGTATTCAGCTTTTTTAACAGTACATTATAGGAACATCATCTATGAATCAGCATTTCATCTGCTTTTGTGTTTCATTTTCTAAAGTATCACCTGTAAGACAAATTAACAGAATCATGATTAACTCACATGACAGAAATGTTTTAGTAAAAAAAATGTATTTTTCTTTACCTTTTTGTTTTGGTATGTTGCTTAGTGTTAAACATTTCTTCTAAAGACTCAGTTCATCAAAGATGAATGAAATAGACAAAATGAATATTCTAGTGACATCTGGTTCCATGAAGCTGAAAGTTATCCAATATATCTGTCCCAAAGATATCGGAAAACCTTAAAAAAAGCCTGAGATAATCTATCAGAACACAAATTCTAAATCTAGACTTTGAATCGGAAAATAAAAGTCACTGGTAATGGTGAACAATCCTGGACACGTGGGTCTGCCCACACTTTGCCGATGTAAAGTGTATGCATTTTGTGGTTTCAACTTCTTGTTCTAATAATGCACCCTTTCCTCAGTTCATCTCATCATCTTCACTACATAGAGTAGGTTGTATTGCTTGTTCCAACTTCACAGTCTCTAACTCCAACGTACCTTAGGTAATCCTATGTCTCTTCTTCCAACCAGATTATAATTTAATGCAAGTTTTGGTAGTCTCGTGCCCTCCATTCTATTTATATGCTGCAACCATTTATCTTGACGTTCCTTTATTCTTTCATTCATACTATGAATGTGTAATTCCTCTCTCATATCTTCATTTCTAAAGTGATCCAATCTTGTACATCCCTTTCCTTAAAAATGTCATTTCAGCACTCTGTGCTTTATTCTGAATTCTTTTTATGTTTACCCAAATTTCAGATCTACAAAGAAGAAAAGAAGCTGCCATTGGTTTATAAAATTTAATTCTTGTATCTTTCCTTGTTTTATTCTTCAAAGTCAGATGGATAGTACCACACATCATTTGAAATTTTGATAAATTTTTATTTTCATTAACATCATTTTCAGATTCATTTCTAGCATTAATATCACAACCCAGATAATTCAAATGTTCAGCTTGCTCTAATGATCTTCCTCCTAAAGTAATATTAGAATGTAGCTGTGATTTTCTAAAAAATGCTAATATTTTAGTCCTTTCGGTAGAAATTATAAAATCATATCCTTGACATATAATATTTAAGTAACGTAAACAACTCCATAAATCATCATTATTTTGAATAATGATTACAATGTCAGTATACAATACAATATTTAAACTTGTATTAAAATTTATTTTTATTCCTGGATTTACTACATTTTTCCACTTCTGTAATAGGTCATTAATATAAATATTAAACAATTGTAGATAATAATGTGCATCCTTGTCTTACGCCTCTATATAAATTTCCCCAGTTATAATTATCAATTCTTTCGGTCTTCTCAGTTGCAAAACACTGTTACATTATGTATCCTTTCTCATGTTTGTTGATAAATAAAACTGCCTTCACTATGAGCTGATTGCAACTATTATATCTGCAGTGAGTATATTTCACCTATTACACTCTTTCTGGATGTCTGAATGACGTATACACAATTTTCGTTATGCATATTTTCCAATATGCCTGTTTGCTTTGTTGACTACTTTGCAATAACGTATACTGGTTTTGTGTGCAAAGTATCCTTTCTCTGTCCCCATCCTTTAAAATAAATAATAAATCTGTGGATGCTATGTGTACGTGGGAGCAGTCAAAAAATGATGCACATTAAATGTGAATTTCTTCCTTTCAAATACAAACAAACATAATTATCTTCCTTTCCATTCTTTAAAACATAAAAACGTAGTATACACAAAGGCAGGCAAAGGGAACAAAATTGTAATAATGAATAAATCAAATTACATAGAAAAAATGGAAACAATGCTAAATGATAGTAACTATGAAAAAATCAGCAAAATCCCGCTAACCACGTGTGTTCAAACCTTTGAAAAAACTATACAAAATTTAAACATAATACCAAACAAATATGCAATTAAACCAAATAATCCAACCATGCCTAGACTCTATGGTTTACCCAAAATACACAAGCCAGGCATCACCATGAGACCCATAATTAGCAGCATAGATTCACCAACTTACAAACTAGCAAAATGGCTATCTAATAAATTTAATTCATTTCCTAAATTTGAAAGTTTAAGTATAAGAAACAGTTATGAACTAATAGAACACATCAAAGACTTCAAATTAACAGAAGAGGACACCCTTGTCTCCTTTGACGTAAAGTCACTATTTCCCAGTGTACCAATAGAAAAACTCCCATCACTGATCAAAAATTGGCTCAAATCACTTGGAATGTCATCATCAGAAATTGCAGAATACATAGAACTCACCAAATTATACTTAGAACAAAATTTCTTCCAGTTCCAAACAAAGAATTTCCGTCAAACTTCAGGTTTAGCAATGGGCAACCCTCTCTCGCCATTCTTAGCAGATATTTACATGAGTTCATTGGAAATAAGGATCACAAAAGGTTTCCTGTGGATGTTCAAACTCTGGCAGCGATACGTAGATGATATATTTGCAACAGTTCCAAAAAGACACATCAGTGATGCATTAAAACTTCTGAACATACAGGACAAAAGTATAAATTTCACAGTGGAAATAGAAAAAGATAATAAATTACCATTTTTAGATCTAAAATTAATCAAAAACAAGGATAGAATAAATTTCAGTATTCACAGAAAACCAACACAGACAGACAACTACATAAAAGCTAATAGTTACAATCCAAGAAGCCACAAACAAGCAGTTTTCAATAGTTTAACACACAGATTGGTGAACATCCCTCTTTCAGCAGAAGAATATAGAACAGAATATTACAAAATAATTGAAATAGCACAAAAAGCGGCTTCCCCAAAGAATTAGTAGATAAAAAAGTAAAACGAGCAGAAAAGAAAAAATTATTAAAAGAAACTACAACTCTCACAGCAGCAAAAACAAAAATGATATTCAAAAAATTCACATATCATCCATGGGCCTTTGATAAATTTAAAAAAGTGTTCAAGGAATACAACATTCAGCTAGCACCAGTAAACTATTAATCCATAAAAAACCTACTGCTTTCAAACATCAAAGATCCCATTCCACCTAACAAAAAACCTGGCATATACCAAATTGAATGCAGTGATTGTAATGAAATATAGATAGGAAAAAGCAAAAGAAATTTAGAAATCAGATCCAAGGAACACGTTAGAAACATTAAGAGTAAACAATTAGAAAAATCAACGGTTGCATTTCACTTTTGGACAAAAAATCATGACATAAAGCTAGAACCGAAACTTCTCAAACACATAACCGGAAAACAAGAACTGTCCACATGGGAACAAATCTTAATTTTAAAAAATTGAAACCAAGTATTTAATTTCAACATTCCTCAGAGGGACATTTTCAGTAAGTTCATTGTACCGTTACCAGAAGAAACATCAGAAGAAGCATAACCGTTACCAGAAGAAACATCAGAAGAAGCATCACCATCCGCACCATGAAACACCATGGAAACCCAGATATTGTCCGGTTGATAATGGAGGAAAGTTAACCTTCGAAATGCGTCCCGGAAAAGTATTTTGTAAGTGTTGTTCAGTGTTATTAATTAACTCACTTTTTAAACAAACATAATTATATTCCTTTCATGTGCAATTTATCCTTTCTCTATGCCCATTCTTTAAAATAAATAAATAATAAATCTATGGGTACAATGTGAATATGAAAATGGTCAAATAATAACAAATTTATCACAATGTTGTGTATTGTTGTGAATTTCTTTCTTTCAAAACATAAATAAAATAACATGTACTTCTTTCATGTACAAATTATCCTTTCTCTGTTCCCATTCTTTAAAATAAGTAAACGTTTCTGGGTACTATGTAAACGAGAGAAGTCAGATAATGAGAAATTTATCACACTAATGATGTGGATTATTGTGAATTTCTTCCTTTCAAAATATAAATAAACATGTATTCCTTCCATGTGCAAATTATATCTTCTCTTTCCCCCATTCTTTAAAATAAACAAATAATAAATGTATGATACTATGTAAACGTACCATCAAATAATAGCAAACTTATATTATTCATGCACATTGTTGTGAACATTAACTTCTTTTACCACCTTCATTCCTTTTCTCCCTATGTGAATGCTTCTTCCATTACTTTGTACTTGATGCAATGATGTGTACAAAGGTAGTGGGGACCATCACACCACTCTGTAGGCAGTTGTGGAGAGATCTCACTTCCTCAGATTGTACCGAGGGGAGGTGTTAAATGGGGTGCTAAGCGAGGTTAAGTGCTTCAGGGCCAGGATTGTTCATCATTATCAATTCGCTAATTTTAGAACCTGGTGATCGGCTCAAAATGAGCCTTTGCAGAACAATAGCTCAAATTATTATGGCACAATTTTGACCATTATTATTGCAGAAGATTTACCATTCTTAAAGTACTTACTGTATAAGACAAATAATATTTTGAACGTGATTTTAATAACTGAAAAGAAAATTTCAAATTTGCTGATAACAAAAGCTACATTTTATTTCATGATCTTTATACTACTGTAACATAAAAATGACATTAAAAGTGTCTTTCTCTGGAAGTGTATTAAATACATTCTATGTTTATATTTCCAGCTCTGAAAATCATGAGCCTGAGGTAATATTTTAATTATTCAAATTTGAAGTGTCAAAATGTACTATTCAAATTTGAAGTGTCAAAATGTACTATGTAGGTACCTGTCAAAGAATTTCATCCAAACTGCGCGCTGTACATTATGCATGTCTGCAGATACATTCTGAGCTGGAAGAAAAAGAGTGGAAAAGTTGCCTTTTGTGTTAGAAAATGTTCACAGTTTTCCCAAAATTAGACTGAATGTCATAGTAACACTGTATTTTTTGCTGCTGCTTTCAACCGCTTTCAGTCTTTCAACCACTTATAGATTCTTACGCACAGACTGTAGTGCACAACACTCGACAATCGAGATGACTTTCGTTTTGGCAACATCGCAAGAAAGCCATCGAAAAATATACCCAATTGACCAATGTATGCTCTTGTTTTATCTACAGTAGCGCATTATGGGTAGACTTCCATTTTGGAAAATAATGGTGTTTCCAAGACACTAGAAGTGTTTTTCTTGGTTTTAGATTATGGCGAAGAAAACATTTAGTCTGTTATGGCCTTGAAGTTGTTTACAAAATAGTGAACGAAATGGATGCAGTTAAAGCTTTCAATGCGGAGGTTAGTGCAAATAATTAAACATCGGAAAATTGAATGGTTACGGAAGGCGTTGATGCAGCTTCCAAGCTATGCTAAGATATTAATTGGGAATAAACGATGTAAATAAAATGTAATACCAAATGAAATACAGGATAATTTGCATAGTTTGATAGTTAATGTCAAAGAATTTGATTACTAATACTTTTGCAAAACTATTATGTAATTTCATCAGCAGGCAAACGAAAGCGCGATAACGTGCAAGAGTAACTTAAAAATTTTTCAAACAGCTATTTTTGCCAATACTTTTTAGTGCTACACATTTTGCATTTGCATCTTACGCTCTTGCGAATGTAGTCAATTATAATTACCTCGAAGTGAAATAAGTTCTCTACATAACCTAAGTTTTAGTGCCACTCTACGTTTATGTTAAGTCTTCTTGCCGAATAAATACTGAAATATTAATGTTAATAGAATGGGCAAAACTACTGTACCTATTACCCTTGCCTCATCTATTAAAAGTTGTTAAAGAAGCTAATTATTACCGATGGTTGAAGTGATGTCGCCTCGAAAGCCTGTAAACCCGCTAACTCCTTTTTAGTAGGCTTCTTTTGTAGGAAAATATCGCGCAAGGACATCGTGGCGCTATTCAATGGGCAGGCTGGAGGATGCCAACCAAAATGAGCAAAAACCGCTAGATCGACGGTTTTGATAGTTAAATAATAAAGAACTGCAATTATTTCCTCCGTAATTTGTGATGTATGCAGTACCCATATTTATTTAAGAAAAGCGTACAGTGTACACAATGAAATATAATTATTCTAGTTGTATTATTGAGATTGTTCTCCTTTTGCAGTTACCCATATTTGAAACTATTTCCCCACAGTTTTGGATCATTGGGGTGTAATCACTGATGTTTCGTCTATGCTCTGCAGCTTAGGGCCCTCAAATGCTTGGGAGCTTAGGATCCTTAATCACTGGGATGTGCTAAAAATTTTTGGTAGTGTTTGAACCATTTTGTTAGCTGTAAACAAAGAGACAAAAATTAGTGAGGATGACATCTTCAGTGAGAAATGAGAATTGGTGCGAGAAATTGGAAGCAAGGCGAAGGCACAAGTATATTAGCTTTTCCATTTAGAATATTTTAAAATGTTTTATTCAGTGAATATTACCAAATCAAGGTTTATGATATCAATATAATTTAACCCTTGTTATATGTAAATCATTTTTGACCGTGTGCTTTATAAACTGTATCTTTAGAATTTATTTACAACCAATATTTAATTTTTGCCAGGGTCATGGATGGTTCCAAAAAACACATAGAATTTAATTTGCACTCAAGAACCATGTTAAATCAAATTGATATGAGAACATCTTTTTTATTTTACTTGGGCACCAGGGGCTATACACTTAAGGTTACGGTTATTGTATGTACATGAAGTGGATTCAAAGTGGTTATGAGGAAGTGATGGCCATGTAACTTGTGAAACATTACTATATAAATTACATGAATGCAGGCTACTATTACCTATTTTTATAAACATTTGCAGTAACATTTTTGACATCATCACTTTTTAGCACAAAATTTTTCTTTTTCCAGCTTTCCGCATTGTACGAGGTAAAGCCACCAATATCAAAAGCAAAGATGACTTCAATCACCAGAGGAGCAATCAAGGCCATAAAGTTTTACAAGCATGTTGTACAAAGCGTGGAAAAATTCATTCAAAAGGTAATGTACATTTAAATTTTCTGATGAGCAGCCAGAGGAATAATTCATACCTTTTAAAAACAGCCTATATTAATTGAATAAGAAACTTGGCTATAATTATACAGAGATTGGGCTGCTCAAAAAACTAAAATAAATGTGATTTCCCTAAATTATTTTATGCTAATTAAACTTTAACAAAGTTTAATGATTATGTAGACTTCCATGGCCTTTGTCCATTACCTTTTTGGTTTCTGGCATGGTCTGCGTCTTGTTGGCATTTTAAGATCTTAATTTCTTAAAAAAAGCCAATAAGACATGGCCCACACCAGAAGCCAAAAAAGTAATTTAAAAGTTTGTTTGCTGGGAGGACTTATTTATGGAGTTTGATTACACATTATACGTGTATAACTTAGAATGAGAAGGTGAATGTAGACTATTAGGCAACACTGAGCTGCATAATAAGTGGTCATCAGTTTTCTTGATACAACACATGGTCAGCCTTAGGTTTAGTGTTTGGATGGTTGAGTGTGTGGGTGTGCGAGAGAGAGAACTGATCCTACTGCAATCACATGTAACATAAATTGTGGTAGTAACATTGTCATGTAATTACAGTAGTATCAATTCATATGCACAAATCTATGATGTGAACTATTTATTAATCATGGCTTCAAGAGTGAACAACTGTTAAATTAAGCCTACCCATGAAGCCATAATTAATAATGCTTGCAGTGAAAGCATCGTTTTAATTTTCATTACAATAGTACTATCTCAAATTACCTATTGCAACTTTCAGCTAATTTTTTGGAATCAAACACACAAAAAGCAACTTGTAGATGAGGTAATATCATGTTAAAGGTAAAAATGTTAACTATTACTGAAATAGTTGGTTTCCAAATAAATAATTATTAGGCTCATTTGTTAATTCAAGCATATTTATTGATTGTTGTGTCAGCAAATGATTAAGTTTTGTTTAGTGAAATAATTGACTTATTGATTGTAGTAATTCTGAATAGCATATTACATTCATTGAAACAGCTATGTCTTTTATTTACAGTGTAAACCAGAGTACAAGGTTCCAGGATTGTATGTTATAGACTCCATTGTGCGCCAATCCAGACATCAGTTTGGAGCAGAAAAGGATGTATTCGCACCTCGATTTGCAAAGAATTTGCAGAATACTTTTGTTCATTTATTCAGATGTCCACCAGAGGATAAAGTAAGCTGAAATTTCATGACCATAAATTACACTATCTTGATACTGGCCAAAAAGTACCATAAAGTCATCCATTTGTACATGCTAGCCTCAGCTAGGTGGCATAATTGACAGATAATCAAAGTCAACAGCTAATAAATGTAACATCTTATATCTAATGAAATTATCAAATTTGGTATCCAATAATTTTGTGGAAATAAATACAATCAAAACCAGTTACAATGATGTCAACAGGTCCAATGGTTTACACTTGTTCAGGTTGATAGTCTCACAAAGCAGATATTTACTTTTCTTTTTGTTTTTGCAAATAAATTTTGTATCTGTAAATTTTAGACACCCATAGAGTTAAAACTTAAACCTTTCAGTCTGTATAGTTCATTTTCCATCTTTTGGCAGATATTAAGCATTTCATCACTAAAGGGCACATGAAATAAGGCAAATGAGCATCTCCAATCCCTAATCACCTATGGTGTGCTGTTGCTGGAGTATATTGCTCTGCAAAAGAAAGAGAGGGGACATATGTACGTGAGACAAAGGAGGTGAAGGATTGCAAGGTGCCGAATTAAAACCAGTCATAACAATTTCTCTCTCCTTAAAACGAGATGCTATGTAATCCTGTAATTTGCTTCAAATATAAATTCGTCTAAACAGCCAGTTTTCATTCGCAATCTATAACAATTGAGTCAAGGGAGTTTACATCCTCCATGATGGAAGTGGGACCTAAGTTATTAAAGGTTGCAATTCTGGCTTTTTAATTTTTTTATCATATCCAATTTTCTAGTAACATTTTCGTGTAAATATTTTTCTTATTGGAGTGAAAATGACAGAGTTATGAGACATGTTTTGAGGTACTATTATTCCCATTCTTGGCTGTTTCTCCAATCTTTTTACCAGTAAATGAAGCTTTAGTATACTTAGGCCCAATTGTATAAATATCGTTGACCACCGACCCGATTTAATCATGGTCAAAATGTGAACTGCGATCAGAGTCTAAATCGCATTGTATGAAACAAATCTAAGTTTATAGTGTCTGAGGTCAACTTTGTACTTTGGTAGCAAAATAACATTTGGCAACGTAAAACAACTGAAAACTGATGCTTCCCGGCAGCAGCACTCACTTGTTTTTCAGCTTTGGATGCATTAGACAGGGCGCAGCATGATTAGAAAATGGCTGATATGAAGAAAGTGGAGAGAACTGCAAATTTTACTCGCGAGGAGAAAAATATGTTGGTGGCTACAAGCATATTGTAGAATGACGCAGTTTCCGTGTTGTAGAAAGAAGCTGTATGGAAGGAGATTGCAATAGATTTTAGTTTCAGAATTACAAACAGACCCAGCCGCATGTGGAAATCTATAAATTTCGGCGTTATTGTCCCCAAGAGAGGTTATGGGTATATGGGAGCAATCTATAGCACCCAAGACCCTAGGTAAGTGACTTGCATTATAAAAGTCACGTTCATTGCGTCTTCCCTCATTTGCTGTAGTGGGCATTTTAATAAATTGTGGTTTAACTGGAAATGCAGTGAATTGCTCGGCAAGCTGTTTTAACATCCACCTTAACTAAATCACCAATGGCCACTTGGAAGGTTCCTGTGGCAAGTTAACAGGATCATGAGCATTGGCAACAAAGGCTTGTTCCTTCTGTTGGTCGAAGAAGGGAGTCCCGCAATCTCCGTTCCAAATGTTCCACCAAGTCTTTGTCCAACCGGTAGCGGATTTTGAAGTTGCGGCCACTCAGATCGCTCAGAGGGTTGCCTCTCTCCTGGAAAGTGCGAGCAGCATGATGACGTTCAATATACTTATCACCTGTTGAAATATCTGAAAAATTCGACATCTGAAAAATAAAGTAATTCACGCAATTAGAGGTTATACGTAATCACATCTGCAAACGATTATAGGTTAAGTAGTGGTAGGATAAACTTTTAACAAATTCCAGCTAACTTTTAAGTTTATTAATGAAGGTATGTCTGAAATTAAAAATAATTCTGAACTGCAGATTAATACAAAACTAACAAATTCATCTGCGAATTTGCAACATTTGCAAAAGATTCCGCACCGAAATGCCTCGACAAGGTTAGGTGAAAACTAACCGAAAGAAGATGCACAACTTACATTTGACATTATTTTGTAAATGTTCTTTACCTTTGATCTGCTATGAAATGAAAATTTAGACACAACTCAGTTCTTCCGCTACACTTTTGTCTGAAATCTGCGTGAGTTGATCTCCACTGCAAAACGTTGAACTTAGAAATTTCTCCAGTCAAAACTTGATCACGATAAGAGGACGTGATCGGAGGTCTGCGTTTATACAAACAAAATTCCCGAGTTCAGCTTGACCACGGTTAATTTTTCCCTCAGATCCAAGTTCAAGTGCTTTATACAATCGGGCCTTAATGATTAATTTTCCATAATTTAAATATATGTTTTACCCTCTGTAAGTTCCAATGATTTTAAACTCTAGTTCATGAATGTTTGTTGATAAATGTGTTAACATCTGATCAAGTTTCAACAAGTCAAGTTTCCCAGGAATTCAGACTTAGTATTTCACTACAAGTTATGTTTACATTATCAAACAGTATTTTTAGTTTGAGAAATGCATGAAAGTATTTGTTTTTCAGAGCAAAGTGATCAGAGTCCTGAATTTATGGCAGAAAAATTCAGTATTTCAATCTGAAGTTATCCAGCCATTGTTTGATCTTGCGGATCCCAATCATCCAATTCACAAGGAACAGCAAATGGTTGCATCAACTACAAGCAATGGTTCTATATCTGGAATGCTGAACACGAGTTCCATCAGTAAAACACCACCAGGTGCAAACAGATCAACCAGCACAAATAAAACTCCACAGAGTGCCAACAAAGCTGAAACAACTGGCACCCCGTTGTGGTCATCACTCTCACAGTCGCAGCTAGAACAAACAAACAATTCAATGATGCAGTTATCAGGACAGTCAGGATTGAATATTAGTGGCAGTAAACAAGCTCAAGTAAGTGCACACTTGTTCTGGTAATTATTTTGTTTCAAAAGGATATTGCAAATTAGTGATGGGCAAAAACTAATTGTTAGGTAGATCTGGAACTTAAAAATTCAATGCTACAGCCAGGATTTGAACCACAGACCCTCCACTTACCAGGCGGGTGCTCTAACCATTAAGCTACCTCTCAAACATTGCACACACACACACACACACACACACGGCTTGTGTGTTTAAAAACACCAACGGTAAGTTTGTTGGCATAAATGAATAATTGTTAGTTTGCAGTGGTTATATTAAAGGAGTTACAAACTAAAGAAAGTAGTAGTAGTCAAATGCTCTAGAACTTTTGATTTAACATCATTTGCTTTCCAGCTTCCCAATTATTGTATTTGCTTGTTTTGAGTTTTTCTGTTCTAAGCATTTTCTGGAGAGTTTTGCTGAGACTGTTCTACCAAACATTCATGACCTGTCTCTAGATGAAATCTGCTTCTGATCAGAGCTGATCCAGTAAAATGTTAGATTTTAGTAGTGTTTTCCATTTTTACTTTCTCTACTATGTTAAGTACAGGAATTACTGTATTCCACCCCAAAATTTGATGTTGAGATTTCACCGGAAATATGTTTTGAGACACTGTGAATACAAAAACAGCCTTTTTAGAAAAAGGTCTGTGTGGGTATGTGGCTGTGTGTCAGTCTGTGGACAGCATAACTCAATAAAGGGAAAGTTGGTTGAAAACCAAAGTTGGTATTTAAGTTTGTCTTTTAAGGATGCAACGTGAAGATTTTGAAGAAAGTTCCCCCACCTAAAAACTACCCTTTATGTGGAAACTTCATTGAAAATTTTGATTTTCTTGAAAATGGCTCTAACACAAAGAAGATATAGGAATAAGAGTTGTAAGAATGGTTAGTGCAAGAGTAGAGAAAGTCATGTGAGTGCAACACATCAGATTTTTTAAGTCACAAACATGACCGTACATTGACTTTTCTCTCCCAGTACTACAGAGTTTGAATTTTAATTTCCAGTTATTGTATGCAAAAGTGAATCATGCTTTCTTTACAGATTCCAGGTCAGAGTGGTAGCAATAACATGGATGCAAGCATAATTCAGCAATTGCAACAGTTGCAGCATCTATTACTTAAGCAACAGCAGGACGCAAGTACGCAACAGGAAAGAGATCAGGTAAATACAGAGATAACTTTCTTAAGCAGCATTTGAAACACTCACTCAACGTGTTCATTAATTGGTGTAACAAAACTGGTTAAACTTTTATTCGGGTCAAATATTGTTAAGGTTATCATTTGTATCTCCGGTACTAATTCCAGTTTTAATTTACGAATTCTAAAAAAGTTTCTCATTTTTATGAAAATGTATAGTATTTAAAAGCACAAGAATATAGATTAATTTATTATAATCAAAATAAGTGTACAATAAAATGTCTTTCATTCTTAAATAAATGTACACATACATAATACATATTCTCTGTAACTGAAAATATGAATAACACACAAATGATTAAATTAAATATGGATTGTATACATGTAGTATTTTTCACGTAATGGTGATGCTTCATCTACGGAAAAATACTCATTATGCATAGGAATGGTGCAAACATGAGATTGCTCTAAATTTATAAATAGTGGACATGGACAATTAATTAGAAAAAGGAAAGAAGGGAGCATAAGGCCTATAGCCAACACTTAAAATAGTTTAATTTAAAAGGCGAGTCAATTAATAACACTAAAAACACATTTATAATTTTCCAGAATGCGTTTCGGAGGCTAACTTTCCTCCATTATCAACCGGACAATAACTTTATTTCCATGGTGCAGATGGCAATGCTTCTTCTGATGTTTCTTCTGGTAACAGTTCAAGGAACTTGCTGAAAATGTCTTTATGGGGAATGTCAAAATTAAATACTCAGTTTCTATTTTTTAAAATGAGGATTTGTTCCCATGTGGACAGCTTTTGTTTTCCTGTTATGTGTTTGAGGATTTTCGGTTCTGGCTTTATGTCGTGATTTTTTGTCCAAAAGTGAAAGGTGACAGCTGATTTTTCCAATTGAATAAACTTATGTATTCACAGAAAACCAACACAGACAGTCAACTACATAAAAGCTAATAAGTTACATTGTTTTGACTGCTGCTTTGTTTAATAATTGAAGAGAGAGGTCCATGGCTTATGTATGGTGACCACCCTTTCCAAAAAATTTGGATTTAAATAGTGCATTGTCAACATTTCTTCCGAACTTCATTTCATCTGAAGTTCTTTCTTGCTTTCATCAAGTGTTCCTTGCACCCAACAAGCACTTTTGTCATTTTCAAGTCATCTTTAAAGTTCATCACTGAATCATGGTTGAGGCCTGTATTAGGGCAAATTTCCTCTAAGGTCATTCAGTGATCACTAAGAATGACATCAAGTTCTGTATTTGCAGCCATACGAGATGATTAAGGTTGGCAAATTGGTGCTGCTCACTCTTCCTGTTTTGAACTTTGTGGGTATGATGTACTTGACTATAGTAATGTGAATAAATGGATAACAAAGAAGACAAGTTCATGGTGAATATTGACACAGTTTTCACCTTTTACACAAAAAGGTTTGATGATAGCAGGCTGTTCTTCTCACAAAAGTGAGTAATAAGCAGTATACAAATAACATCTTAAGGAAACCGCCACTGTTTCTTCTTGCGCTCACTCTTGGAGTCAAAGTGATGGTTTGCTCACTCCTTTCCCCACTATCGTTTCTGCTGTAGCAACAATCGTGCAGACACAATGTAACAATGTGTTACTTCTGAGCTGCACCTTGTACTTCACAAAAAATGTGGATCTCGTTAAAGCACACAATGATTGTCAAAAGTTTTTGTGACATTAACTATTTCCAAAATATATGTTATTGGTTTAAAGTTTCAAATACTTTTCTTTCAACTGGTAAGTCACTATTAATTTTTTTTTTTTTTGCATGGTTACAGCATAAAATTTCAAAGCCATCAGTTAGCAGACCACTTTTTAAGCATCTATCGCTTTAACTTATTGTATCCATATATCTACAGTGCAATGTCTAATGAAAGTTTATCCGCTTAACAAGAAGTAAATAGAAGGATGAACTTTTGTAAGAATGTTTGAGGTCATTTTGAGTCACTTTTTTACACTCACCTTCACTTAAATTGTTTTAGAAACTGGAAACGTTTTCAAGACCATTCGGTCCCATCATCAGCCGTTGGGTGACTGACACTATCCTCTTGTTCCCTCTCTCTGTTAACATCGTGTTGCTGCCATCTGGTGTTAGCAGAGAGAGGGAACAAGAGGATAGTGTCAGTCACACAACGGCTGATGATGGTACCAAGCTGTCTTGAAAACGTTTCCATTTTTTAAAACAATTTAAGTGAAGGTGAGTGTAAAAAAGGTACTCAAAATGACCTCAAATATGAAGAATACTTCACTGTTATTGGTGCTTCTATTTTTAATATTCATTTTTGCAAGAATATTTGTAAAGTTTGGGGAAGGGTTAATAGAGAAAGGCACTTGAATGCAACAATTTTTCACTTAATGTGTATTCTAAAACAAATTTTAAAACTGAGTTTCTCATAAATATTACACTTCATGTAATAGTGTTTCTGTGATAAATATAAGTAACAATAAAATGTTGAATATTGTATTACACCGAAGCCTAAATGGAAGGCTGAATAGTTAAAGTTACATTGATAATGATTAATGAATTTTCTGATCTCAGGTAAAATTTGATAAGAAGTTATTGGATTTTGACTATGGTTCAGAAGACGATGATGAAAATGCTGCACCATCACCACAACCTCAACAGCAACAGCAGCAGCAGCAACAGACAGGTTTAGAAAGGTTTGTTTCATTTTTACTTTCTCTACTGGTAAGTAGGGGAAGTATTGTATTCCACCCAAAAATATGTCGAGATTTCACCGGAAATATGTTTTGAGTCCCCCTGAATAAAAAAAAAAAGCATTTTTAGAAAAAGATCCATGTGTGTGTGTGTGTGGGTTTTTTTTTTAAAAAGAAAATAGCCCTACCCTAAAGTACCCTTTACATGGAAAATTTTTCAAAAATTTTGATTTTCTTGCAAATGACTCATGATTTTGATTAAAATGTCATATGTTTAAGATACTTAAACCCAGATATATTCCCACAAAGACCAAGGAAAACAGCGGTTGCAGCCTTCCGACTATTGACAAATCACGACTGCTTAGCAAGTCATCTCTACAGAATAGGTATCTCAGCCTCACCAATATGTGTCCTGTGTAACGATCCAGCAGAAATGAACGAAGACCACTTGAAGACCTGTGAAGCATTAAGATCAGAACAAACTACAGTTCAAAAGAATTGGAAAGCACGAATGCTAATGGCTTCATTGCCAGATGCAAGGCACTAGAAAACAACAAGATACTTAAAATGTATATTTTGAATTTTCTGGCTATAGTGTATGTAGTCCTGTTTACTCTGTATGACTTTTGAATAACTTGTAAACTGTAAGAGATAGACAAAATCTTACTATACAAAGAATGTAGGTCTCGTTGAAACACACAATTTATGTCTAAATAAATTTTTTTGTAGAGCGAACCATTTCAGAGATATTCCTTGTTATTTGTGTGAGTTTCAAAAAACTTAAAACTTTCGTGAAATGGAACATTGTTCATTTTTTTATTTGTTAAGAGTGTAAAGAGAATGGGATCTCAAAACTTTAAAAGATTTGACTGTCGCTCAAAGCCTACTGTATTCTAATATTCCTCTTGCACATACAAGGAAATAAGCAATAAGAAAATTTGTACATACGTTTATCTCAACTAATACGAGGAAGATATAGGAATAAGAGTTAGTAAGAATGGTCAGTACAAGAGTAGAGAAAGTCATGTGAGTGTAACATATCAGATTTTTATTTCTTTTAATCTTTCTCATATGGAGGACTTACACCCCCAGGACTAACAAGTGGCACCTGGGGTCAGAAGCGTGTCAAGGAGCAGATGAACTCTAGATCAGAGAGAGTAGTATGTGATCAATCCGAAGCCTGGTGTGAGTTAGAAGATGAAGATACAAAATGAGGGTGAAATGGATGAAAGGAAAGGTGATGATGAAGCAATTGGTGGAATGAATGGTGGGGAAAACCAGAGAACCTGGTTATTTTGTTGTTTAACGATGCTGTCAATTGCCAGGATCACATCAGCGTCGCCGGTGTGCCGGAATTTCATCCCGCAGGAGTTCTTTTACATGTCAGTAAATCTACTGACATGGAGCTGTCGTTTTTAAGCACACTTAAAAACCATCGGCCTGGGCTGGGTTTGAACCCGCGACCTTGGGATCAGTAGGCCAGCGTCTAACCAACTGAGCCACCCAGACCAACAGAGAACCTGGAGAAAACCCACCCAAATGCTGCTTTGGCCATCACAAATGCCAGGTATTGTGCACTGGGATCAAACCTGGGCCATCTGTGTGATAGGCGAGTGGTTTAAAAAATGTAATACAAATTCTTTGATCCATCATTTTTTTTTAAATAAAAAATTGCAGGGCACATATAACCTTTTTGACTGTTGACACGAAAGCTTGCAAAATTGAATATTTCTGGTTTTTTTTATGACAAGTTTTTCTTGTTATGAAAGTGAGAAGTGCATTGACTTGGAGAAGTGCATCCATGACTCTTGAGTTGTGGTTATGGCATGGAATTTTTCATGTGTAATTAATTATACTTTCTAACTTATTGCCTACACAGCTAATGTGAAAGAATAATTATGAAGTATTATTTTCTTTACAGAATTTGAGTTGCTTGTTTTATACACTATCCTCATGTATCAAAGTGTAACTCCCATTTAAGTTATAATTTTCTTTTGTATTAAAGATAGTGTTGTGTTGTCATTTACATAATATATATCCATGGCCGGATACTCCAAGCTCAGTAATGGTTTACTTACTATCAATGAGCAAATTTCATTTCATTTCTACTGGTTTTGAAACACATTTGAATTTTGGTTTGCAGCATATTGTCAAATCCTGAGGTAATGCGCCAACTTCAGACTCTTCAACAGCAAATTTCACAGCAGCAAATAAAACAACAAACTGAAATGGAAGAGAAAATTCGTAAGCTACAGGAGATGAAGCAGCAAGAGGAGGAATTTGACAAGCATTTGGCTCAGACTGTTCCTGTGAGTTTATCATTTGTCAGAGGTTAAATTAATGTGTAGTCTTAAGGGCTGGTTTTTCGTGGTGCCTGGGATTTTTTTCCTTTGTTTCTGCCCTGAGCAGTTTGTAAGACTGGATGAGTAGCACTTTCCAAGCAGCTTTGGTCCTTGAACTTGTGTAACTTAAAGGTGTCCCCAAAGTTGCTGCACTGTATGTGTACAGAATTAGTTCTTTATATTGCATCAGAGCAGCTGTTGGATTTTCTTAAGACAGAAATTAATGTGATCAATTGTGCAAAACTGAACACTTGTAATCCTGATAATTATTCTGTTAAGATTCAGGTCTCTGAGCACAACATTGATAAAGTTCTTAATCCTGAAATTTGGCCTGAGAATGGGTATTAATGTTTTTTCTTTTTTTGTAACCTCGTCAAAGAGGTTATCATTGAGTTAAAAACAATGATAAACTTGATGCCACAAATTGAGATATTAAGAGTAGTCCTTAAAAATTTTATTTTGAAGTTTACAGGGATTCTTAAGCATATGAGATGAACCTGATACCTTAATCGATAACTATTGTTTGGATATAATAATCTCTTACTGAACATTTCTTGACCTTAATAATGTTGGACATATCCATGATTTTATTGTTGCAGATATGTATTGTAGAACTTAAAATTTATGGCATACTGGTCTGTTCAAAAAGTTCAAACTACTACAGAGTTGTCTTCCTGTTTTTGCTTTATGTTCCTGACATGTTCTTTTGTTCTTGGTTTTATGTTTCTTTTAGTTTTCCTGATTTAGATTTTTTGCAGTCTTAAATCGAATGGTATATCCAAGTCTCATCACCTGTGACAATGTCAGAAATCCATCAAGTGGCCAGCATTTCTTCACACATTCATAGCAGGTGCACTTTTGCACATCAGTTAAATTGTGTGGCACCAACAGGATGACACCTTCCTTACGAGAAGATAGTTTTGCTGTGTTTTCCTCACTCACTGCTGTAGACGACCACCACTTTTAATCTCATCCTTTAATGAAGTTTGGCTTCTTTTAAATTCTTGAAGCCATTGAAAAACTGTGGCAGGAAATGGAAGAATGTCCCCAAATGTCTGTTGCAAGTGCCCAAGACTTTTGGCCTTATTTAAATGCTTTTTAACTAACAAAATCATTGCATGTGTTCTCTTTCCACCTCCATTCTGAAAACTGTCTCAAGCCACACTAGTGGTTGTCAATCTTGCCGTGTGGATTGTGAGGGCGGGGAGAGGGACACAAACTGCCACACTGTTTTACTCACAAAGAATATGGCTTTCCAACCCTGCAATCTGTTTTAAGTGAATTGATCTTAGCTTTCCCATATCTCAGAACTTACCTAATGACCTTCCTATTGTGTTACAGCTGAAACTGCAAGAGCACCAATTTAACATAGCAAGTAGCACTCTGTAAACAGAAGTTAATGGCAAAAAGAAGTGTTTCTTTGATTCAGATAAAGAGTATTTTGAGCATGTCAAAAAAATGTATTATAGTTTTATTGCTCATAATGTGAAATAGGCTCAAACAATGAGCATGGATAAAATCTTAATGTAAACACAAGAACAACTTAGTTTATTACTTTGAAAACTGACTTTTCTCTTGTTTCTTCTGATTAAGAGCAATCAGTAAATGCAGAATGTAGTTTTTATGTCTGTATTTCAGAATTTACCCTTTGCATCTGAATGTGACTTGAAACCGTCAGACACAAAACAGGGGGTTTCGCAAACATTGAGATACGATCAGCATGATTATGAACAGCATAAACCGGCGTATACATATCCAGTGATGGATATGTCTCAGCCACCACCAGGGTACCCTCCAGTTCAGGCAGATCATTCTTCACATGCAAGGAAAGAAAGTTCTTTAGAAGATGGTGAACATGCAGATTCTGAGGTGGAATTTGTAGAAAGATCTTGGTAAGATTCCTCAATTTACAAGTTACATATTTCAGCTTTACTAATAAATAATGCACCTTTATATTTAACATTTGAATTACCAGTAGCATGCCCCTCATACATACTTTTTTAAAATTTCTTTAGTTAAAACCGTGACCTCAGCTTCAAGTTTTCCACTTCATTGTTTGTTACAGAATTTCAGTAGAAAGTATTTGTTGCATTTCCGCTTCTTAGAAAACTAGCGCAGATGAATTTAAGCAATAACTTTAATGACGTGCATTTTCAGTCCGGAATCAAACTCCATAGAGATAATCAACCTAGATCGCAGTAGGTCTAGGAGTCCATCCATGAATAACTCCAAGATGTACCGGCGAAGGCGTAGCAGGTCAAGGTCACGTGATCGCCGGCGTAGGAGGAGATCTCGGTCTAGGTCAGTCTCAGATGGCAGGAGGTCACGCTCCAGATCTAGAAGGAGAAGGTTTGTGTAATTTGGTGAATCAGAAAGTAGAGGCATGCAATTGGATGCAGGTGCAATAATCGGTGGCCTCATGTATATTTGTTCTTGATCAATTATGAATTGTTTGATGGAATGGACACTTAACAGAAGTAAGTGGTGTTAATGCCATTACTGCCATGCATGGAAATTTAAAATTGTTCTTAGTAGAGTTCAAGACACATTTCAGCAACACTTGTTGTTTACCTTCTAGGTCACGATCTAGGGACCGTGAGCGGGATAAAGAAAGGGAACGTGAGAGAGAGAAGGAGCATGAAAAAGAAAAGGAAAGACGGAAAAGGGGTTTGCCTCCCATCAAGAAGGAACATTTATGTGGTATGTTAGATATAGTGTACATAATAGCAAATAACGGTTGATCTTGGAGCTTAATGCAAAGTATATGCAATGCTTCTCATTACAGAGCTTTAGTTTATAAATCTACATGCTTTAGCAGGCAGTTCAGATTTAGTCCTATGCTGTTCCTAGAATCTTGAATCTTTTGAATTAAACTTTTGGTTGCATAATAAAGAATGTAATAGCACTGTAAATTTGTGAATTATTCCTTGGAATTAATGCTCGTTTTTGTTGTGCAAAATGAGCCCAGTTTTCCGCCCAACATGTATAGAATTTATTATGTATGGACAAGTTTGCTGCCCAGATGTATTTAAGACTTTCAAATTTCGTGTTTTCTTGAACTTCTGGTTTCCTATTTTTGCCACAAATGGTTCACTTTATTAATGAAATTCCAAAACAAATTTTCTACGTTCATATGACTAAAAACAAATGCTGCAAGTGTACATTCTGTTGCAGTGCCTTCATGATATTCAAGTATCTTGCCACAATGCAGCTTTTGTGAAGACATTTGGCTGCCCAATATTGAAAGTTATGGATAAGCAATAAAATACTTATTTTATGCTTTTTAAATGTTGTTGTTGTTAGCTAATGCTGGATTTCTGACAATGAAGTCATTAATCCTCTTGCTCTCCAATATTTTTCACTGATGGATGGGGCACTAGAAGTGGCCGGGCATATTTGAAGGTGGTCTCGATCCATTTCCTCTTGCAGATCACATGGAGGACAGAGTGGTGAAGAATATATCCCAATTCTGTTTAAATGTTTTGCCAGACAATCATGTCCTGTAATCAACCTGAAGGTTGCAACTGCTGTTTTTCGAGGATACTCAGGAATTACTGTTTGAATGTTTGGTAGTTCCCATCTTTTATTCTTTGATTTTTTCATAGTAATATTTTGCAATATTTTTTTTTAATTCAGAGTTGACTAATCTTTTAGCTGCATAAAATGGTAGATTAACTATAGATTTTTGTACACCGCTGGTACCCTTTTTTGCAAGAAAATCAGCTTTCTCATTACCACTCAGTCCACAGTGAGCCGGTATCCATTGGAAGACTAGGTGTTTTTGAAGTGCTGTTAGATGGCTAAGCATCTTCCAACATTCTATAATAGTTTGGTTTTTTGGTGACAACTTGGAAGTAATTGCTATAATTGCTGCCCTGGAATCTGAGAGAATAACTGCTTGCTGAAAATGTGAAATTCTGTACAAAAGATTTTGTAGGGCCATTCGAATTGCTTCAATTTCTCCATCAAAGTTAGTAGTTCCATAACTTAAAGATTTGTAATAGGAAAAGAGGTGACATGTGACTCCAGCACCTGCTCCATCTTGGTTTGATATCAATGATCCATCAGTATAAATATGGAGCCACTCATGTTCTGGAAATCTAGTATGGATTGTCTCTAATGCCAATAATTTTAGAACACTAGTTGGAGTATCACTTTTTTTAACTTCTTCTGTCAGGTGTAAATAATATGTGATGTCTAATGTATGTGTTGGATTGACTTTAGATATGAAGTTTTCCTTTGAATTAGGAAGGTGTACATCCTTCTTGATGTCTTGAATTTTGGAAAGAAAGCTCTCCTGAGTCTTTAGTGTATGTGTAAAATTTCTCTTGTGCCATGTATTGAATGGGAGTCTGATCAACTTTTCGTGTTGAATAAGAGCCGCTTATTCTATTTCATATTCAATGGGGTATTGGTTGGTTAGTATTTCCATAGCTGCTATTGGTGTGGTTTTGATAGCACCTGTAATTAATCTCAGACTTTGGTTTTGAAAGATTTGAATTTTTTTTGTGTTTGCTGTTACAAGAACTTCGCTGCAGTAAGTAAATAATGGTTTTATATATACATTGTATGTTGTGTTAAGCGTTGCTCTGGAACATCCCCACTTCATTCCTGTTAGACGTTTTAACAGTGAAAGGTGCCTCTCTACTCTTTGTATTACATTTTCTATTTGTTTGGTCCATGTAAGTTTGGTATCAAATGTAACTCCTAAACACTTTGCTTCCTTTGTTTCTGGTAATTGTTGACCCTCAAAATTTAGTTTTAATTTTAGTGGTTTTTTTCTTAGTGAAAAGATTTGGTAGTTTGATTTTGTTGTATTAACAGTCATTAAATTTTCTTTGGTCCACCTCTGTAAGTTGGTTAAGGATTGTTGCATGGTTTTTTCCAGTTCTGTACTTTTGCTTTTTGGTTTTGAAGTCCACATTACTAAGTCATCAGCAAATAGTGCACACTTCACGCCTGATTCTTGTATTTGTTGTGGTACATCATTAATAAATATATTAAAAAGTGTAGTGCTGAGCACTGCACCTTGTGGTAAGCCATGGCGTACTTGTTTATATTTAGATATATTTCTTCCATATCTGGTTGCAATAAAGCGTTGTGTTAGGAAATGACATAGCCATGAAAACATTGGACCTTGTATCCCTATTTTTTTTACTTTCTTTAGTAGTTTTGTTCTGCATATAGAATCATATGCACTTTGAAAATCAATAAAAACTGATAAATTATCTTGTTTTCTATTGAAGGAGTCTTTGATTTCTTGACTGAGAAGTAAGACTTGTTCATTTGTAGAGTGGAACTCTCTGAATCCAGCTTGACATGGGGATATTAAATTTTGTGATTCTAGGAACCAATTTAACCTGTTTGACACCATTCTTTCCATCACTTTTGCTATTATGCTGGTAAGAGCTATTGGTCTATAATTTTTTATTTCTGATGCTGTTTTGTCTTTCTTCAAGAGTGGGACAATTATTGCTTTTCGCCATTCAGCAGGTACAGTGGTTTTCCGGGATAGATTGTAGAGTTTCAGTAGTTGTTGTTTTGCTGTTTTTCCAAGGTTTTTTATGAACTCTGGATGTATGTGATCTGGTCCAGGAGACTTTTTGTTTTTTAGATTATTTATTGCAATGTTCAATTCTTGCATATTAAAATTTTGAAAAAAGATATTGCACTGAGTGTTAGGATTACATTCTCTTTCTTGTTTCAAATCTTTCTTAAATTCTTTACGTTCCTTTTTATTATTTCTTGTTACTTTGTGTGAATTAGCATAATATTTATTGAATGTTTCGGCTATGACTGCTTCATTTACTAACATTCTATTGTTGTGTATGATAGGTGTGCTGTTGTTTTCTTTCCTGTCCTTGACATTTTTTATGAACTTATGAGCTTTGTTACCATCTGTCCTATAATCCATTTTTTCTAAGAAATTATGTTGTTTTCTAGTGCCTTGCATCTGGCAATGAAGCTATTAGCATTCTAAGAAATTGTTAAAGTGACTCCTTTTAGCAGTATTAATTTCTTTTTTTAGTGAGGCACATTTCTTCCGCCATATTTGTGTATCTGATATGTTTTTTGTTTGTTCAGCTGTATTTCTAGCTATATCCCTTTGCTTTTTCAGTTCTTCTAACTGGGGGTTCCAAAAGGGTTTGAAATTTTTAATTCTTCCACAAGGAATATGTTTTTTTGCAGTTTCTAGGATGACTTTACAGAATTCTTTGTTCATATGAACTGGTTGGTCATGCAGCTGTGAGTTTGTTTGTTCTTTAAATTTATGTTGTAATTCAGTTTTATATTTGTTCCAATCTGCGTTTTTGAAGTTCCAATACAGATTTGTAAGACCTTGACTGTTATTTGTATTCTCTAGTTTTATATCAGCAATTACTGCTCTGTGACCAGAACTTGGATCTTCTATAACTTGTTTTTTAATTTTTGAAACAATATCTGTTGTAGCTAACAAGAGGTCTGGGTTACTGCCCGCTCCAGAATAATGTATGAAGGTTGTGGGATCTTCTTTACTATAAATCAGTTCAAAAGTTGTGGTATTCAAAAATTCTTCCACTATCTTCCCTGTAGAGTCCACTTTTTCATAACCCCATCTTTTGGAATGTGCATTGAAATCCCCAATTACGATTGTTTTATTTAATTGGTAAACAAGTGAGAGATCTGGTTCATTCCTGGGAGGATTGTAAATACTGTATAAATGTAGATGTGTTTTGTTATCCCAAAAATGTAGCTTTATTAATTCACTTTTATCTGTGTTATCCATTTCTTTAACAATTTCAAAGGAGGTTTTAATATCCTTTTTGACTCCAACTAATATTCCACTACTTATCTGTCTATTTTTGGGTAGTAAGTGCAGTAAAAATCCAGTAAAATTGAGCTTTTTAAATGTTAGGTTGGTTAAAGGCACTGTGTAACCAAACTATTGTTATGGTTATGTTAAGCTTAGTGTCAATAATTTTAAAATAAACCTTTGAGTGGAAAATGAATTGAATGAGTATGAAGAGTGACTGTTCATTTTACTTCAAAATAAAACATTTTGGGGTTTAAGGAAAGAAATTATTTGTGACATTACTTTAATTGTTCTTCTGAACCTAAAGCCTGGAAAAAATAATGACATGCACACCTTATAGGCTGGAATTAGCAGGCACATTCCCGAAGAGTATATGAGTATGAAAATCCAGTACAACAGATGTAAAATAACACAAATTAAAAAAAAAAAAAACAACGGTCTTTAATAATAATGATGCTGGTAAAAAGAGCTTCACTTCTTGTCCAAACTCAGTTGTTGAACTATCAGTTAATTGCTGGGAAATAAGATGTCCTTTTTGGGAGAAGGAATTCTTCACTACTTCATAAGAACTTTGGAGTACTGCATTGTCTTTAAAGTTTAGGCTTCTGAATTTGTCATCCTTTATTTTTCTGTTTTTACTTTCTCTACTGGTAAGTAGAGGAAGTATTGTATTCCACCCAAAAACTTGATTGAGATTTCACCGGAAATATATGCTTTGAGACCCCCTGAATCCAAAAAAGCATTTTTATAGCTTGTTCCACTCTTAGAAGACAGTATGGAGTTAAATGGGATATATCTGTCTCTATCTAGTGCATACAAGTTGCCATTAGCCTCGTCCTTCTCTACCCTCGCACTGTTGCCAGGTTCCTAATAGCATGGTATAAATATTCAGTTGTTATAAATTTCAGGTTTGAACACATTATCCTACGCAGAATTTTTTTCTCTATTAGTTTATATCCTTTTTAGAGTCATACTTTTCTATAGGCCCATATTTCTTCAAAAAACATTTTTTTCAATAGAATTCCGATATGTGCTGTTTCTATACTCATCACGCACTAAGAAACTAACTGCTAGAATGCGTCTATATTTTGTTCTTAGGTAGAGTAAACTACAGTGCTACTACCTGCCCACTTTGAATTCTCTATGTTTACTCAGTTAAGTGTTTTAATTTTTTAAATTAAATGTTTTCGGAAAATTTTATACCTGTGCACTGCAAAAGTTACGTAGTGTGAAACTTTTTTGTTATTGAGTTTACATCAGGGAACCAGCGAGAACAAATGTTGACGAGGGTTGGAGAAAGTTTTTAAAATAAACCAAAAGGCTGCAACTTCTTTCTTTCATCTAGAAGGGCAAACAAAAGGTATTCAGCGTATTCTCGCGCCAGGCCTGACACAGAAGATAGTATAAGGAGCAGCACTAGCATTAGTTCAAAAGAAGTCGGTGTGTAACTGTGTGGAATCTATGAGCTGTTATTGCGTTATTTGTTTAATAGTTTCGTAAATATTTGTAGTTATGGAAGGGGAAGCTAGAAAGAGACGATATATTGGTAAATTAAGAAGGAACGCCAAGTAATTATGAAGGTGTTAGATTATTTTTCAAGTAAAATGCGTGTAAGTAAGGCAGTAAAAGAAACAGCTAAGGCTATCGGGTGTTCAGAAGCAGTAGTGTATAGGATTAAAAAGGAAGTAATGAAAGGACCTCTAAGAACGCCATCGAAAAAGAAAGCAAAAAGGGCGGGGAAAAAAAGAAGTATATAATGAATAGTGCAATGTGGAGTGCAGCAAATTGTTCATTCTTTACTGTTTGCAAATATTCAACCCACGCTGAATATAATTTTGTTACGGCTCAACAGTGATGAGACCCTACCAAATTTCTCAAGGGCCACTCTTAGTCGGTTCTTACATGATTTGGGGTCCGAATATGAAAGAAGGTGTAACAAGTGCATATTAATAGAAAGAGACGATATCGATATCAGATGGCAACATAAATATCTAAAAGACGTAAAAAGGTTTAGGGACCAGGGGAAATCAATTGTTTATACAGACGAGTCATTTGTAAATTTAGGTCATACAGTAACAAAGGCATGGAGGGATACCAAAGTTAAAAGTGTCCGTCAAGCAGCAATTGAAGGACTAAGTACAGCACTCGGGATCGCGCACGCAGAAAGATTCGCAACTAGTACTTGTTGCAACACTGCTCTCCATTTAATGTGTACTGTCTTCTAAGGGTGGAACGCGCTTTAGTAAAAGGTATGTGTGTGTGTGTGTTTCTGTCTGTCAGGCTGTCAGGCTGTGGACAACATAACTCAAAAACGAAAAGTCTGTTAAAAACCAAAGTTGGTATTTAAGTTTAATGTATTTCAAGGATGCAATACAAAGATTTTGAACAAAATAGTCCCACATGGAAAATTTTTCGAAAACTTTGATTTTCTTGAAAATAACTGTAATGATTTTGATTAAAATGCCATATGTTTGAGAAATTTGTATGACATATGAAATGTATATTTTGAATTTTCTGGCAGTAGCCTATGTGGTCCTGTTTACTCTGGATGACTTGAATATCTTGTAAACCATAAGAGATAGACAAAATCTTAGTGTGAAAAAATGTAGATCTTGCTAAAACACGCAATTTATGTCTAAATAAATTTTTTGTGGAGTTAACCATTTCGGATATATTCCTTGTTATTTGTATAAGTTCTGGAGAACTTGTACTTATTGCAAATTTTATACGTTAGGCGTGCAAAGAGAACAGAATTCGAAAGCTTTAAAAGGTTTGACTATTGCTCAAAGTATACTGTATTCCCATATTCCTGTTGCACGTGCAAGAAAACAAGCAATAAGATCATTTCTGCAAATGTTTAGTAGAAAAAGTCTGTCCATGTTGGTTTTACTCGTCCCCCCCGCACAAATTTCAATTCCATATGCTAAGTGCGGGTAAACAATGCCATAATAAGCTGATTTAAGAATACTAATGTCACCATATTTTGCTGTCTCAATAGGTACAGCCCTGAGTTCATTTTATTACAGAGTATTTCTTACTGGTGTTTTGCTCCTCACTGTAACTTTTCTATCTGACCTTACCTTGGTCATCTCTTGTTCTCTTCCGACCCCGATGCTATTAGGGTTCCCGAGGGCTAGGGAGTCTTTATTTTTCCAATTTCTCCATTTCTCTAATTTCTCTATAAAATATTAACCCTTAACATGCTGACCTGTCATGGCATGGAATGCGTCCTCTGATTGGTAATCAGAGGATATGGTCGGTGAATTTATTTTGATAATTCTCCCGGTCAGGTCGGTGAGACCCGTAAACCAACGACAGGTGTGGTCCTCCAGACATTCTGGGGGTAGTGAGAGAGCGATGTGACCGCCAAAACATAAAAATATGGTGCTCTCTTAAAAGCGGCTACTATACTGCTATTGCTCTATGAGTGAAAAATATTGTAGAGCAAGTGGATTAATGACTTCATTGTCAGCAATCCAGCATTAGTTAACAACAACATTTCTATGTGTGTATTGTAGGTTAAATCATCTTCTATGTGTACTCCCAATAATTTAAAGCATTTTACATGTTCTAATGCAATATTGTTAATGTTTATATTCACATTATCTTTCTGAAATGTCATGACTTTTGTCTTCCCTATATTTAATGTTAGCCCATTTTAGATGAAACTGCTGGAGGTGCAGTTAGCTAAATGACATCACAGCTTAGCAATAAATGAGTGAATTACTCTTAGAATGAAACAAATGTTTATGGAGAAAAACAGTTTTTAACATGCACTCATTGTGAATAATAGTTTATTTCAAGATTAAGTAAAACTTTCATTTAGTTTACCTATAAAGATGTATTTACCAGTAGTGCATACCATATCTGTTTTAATTTCATTAGGATTTGTAGGTAGCTTCACGGTAAGCTGAAGCAAATTCATGTTTCATATATTTTCAGTGTGCAGTACTACATTATGGGTTGGTCATCTTTCAAAACTTGTACATCAGGAAGAACTGTCTGACACATTTGGTGAATATGGAGATATTGTCTCGATAGATCTAATACCACCACGAGGATGTGCTTTCATATGCATGAATCGCCGACAGGATGCATATAGAGCACTGCAGAGGCTGAAGAATCATAAACTACAGGGAAAGGCAATTACTGTAAGTTGAGCATTGATACATCAATTACATGAAATTGATTAACCGTAGAATGCATAAGCAGGTATTCCAAGGCCCTGTTACCTAATAATTCATGGATCACAGTATTTTCTAAAGTGGGTTCTTGAGATTCCATGTAATCTTAAAATAAAGCCTTGGAAGTCATCTGTTAAGATATCAGCAATATAATTTATTTTTCATATCATTTTTTATAAACACTCCGAGAATGCATAAACAGGGCTTCCAAGGCCCTATCGATCTATGTGTTATAGCAACAGTTTGGCAACAATGCACTTAGTAGACACTATATTCTTGGTATTCCATTGTTAGAGCAGTTATTTTGAAAGGAAATTAATACATTGTTCAGGCATTTGAGTGTTTTTCATTAGTTCAAATTTTCAAATAGTCTGTTGCTTGACACACGCTTACCAAATGGCTTCCTCCTCAAGTTCTAAATCAAATAACCAAAGTGTGCTTGCTTCAAGTCCTCCTTTGGAGATAACTGCATGGCTAGGAGAGGATGTTGGTGATCATGTGGGTATTTTTGTAGATAAGAGCAGTGAGGATTCAGATTGGGGTAGGGGTAACATACATCAACATGTGAGTGAAAATAGTAATTCAGACACCTCCATATCAAATGTCATGAATGTTATACGAGAAAATATAAATGTTGTTGTTAGCTAATGCTGGATTTCTGACAATGAAGTCATTAATCCTCTTGCTCTCCAATATTTTTCACTGATGGATGGGGCACTAGAAGTGGCTGGGCATATTTGAAGGTGGTCTCGGTCCATTTCCTCTTGCAGATCACATAGAGGACAGAGTGGTGAAGAATATATCCCAATTCTGTTTAAATGTTTTGCCAGACAATCATGTCCTGTAATCAACCTGAAGGTTGCAACTGCTGTTTTTCGATGATACTCAGGAATCACAAATATAAATGTAAATTCTAGTAAAGTTACTAGTAATTACTAGGAACATGCAAAAGGTGTGTTTATAATTTGGTCAAAAGTGGTGTTACTTTTAATGTAAAAGGGGCATTTCAAAAGTAAGTTGCACATTTTTTTTAAATCTATGCAGTAGGTATGGGTGTAGTAGTCAAAATGTAAAAATGATGGTTTCATAAAAACTAAACATAAAAATCCGTGAATATAATGGGGAAAATGTCAAAATTAGCGTTTTTAATGAAAAATCTTAAACTCATGAATAAAATTCTATTATGCAAATTATGCATGTCTCTAGTAATTACTTTCCTAAGCTTTATAAGGTTGGTACTTTCTACCATAGCTCACACGGCCTTGCTTAAATTCTGCCACCCAATATTTCACTGTTGTAAATGAAGGAGTAGACTCCCCCAGACTAGAATCTAACTCAGCTTTCAAATGAAAGTATTGTATCACATAATGATGACCATTTTTATCCATGTTTACAAATTTGCTGAGAGCATTCACTATTGATGGCTGCCAAACAAATGCTAAAAATGTTGTTGTTGTTGTTGTTAGCTAATGCTGGATTTCTGACAATGAAGTCATTAATCCTCTTGCTCTCCAATATTTTTCACTGATGGATGGGGCACTAGAAGTGGCCGGGCATATTTGAAGGTGGTCTCGATCCATTTCCTCTTGCAGATCACATGGAGGACAGAGTGGTGAAGAGTATATGCCAATTCTGTTTAAATGTTGAGACAGAATATTGATCAATAGAAAATTGTTCATGTAAATATTTTTGTAAGAGTGTGTAAGTTTCTAATTCTTTTAATTTGGGTGTATCAGGGACTTATTTCTTTTTAATATTCAAGATCCAATGTCTTCTCGTCACTTTGAGTTCAACCAATGAGAACTGTTGCGCGGATGAATACATAAGAATGGCGGTGTTGCGTCATAGAGACGCTCGGAACTAGATTCATTAGCGTCTGTGAGCTCAAGGTGAAAGGATGTATATTTTTGCTGATAGCGTGTGAACATGTAAATTACACCCAAACTTTTAACCAGTGTAGATTCTATCGAATTTTGAAAGTTGTTAACTAATGAACATAGTGCTAAAAGTGTAAATTTATGAATAAATATGTTGTGATAAAAGGAACGTTGATTCATGCATTCCATTCTGTGACCATCGACCCTGAAGATAAGAGTAGCGTCAGATATCAATCAAACTTTCCATCTTTCAGTAAAAACATTATTCCTGCTGCTACGTAAAAATATTAATAAAAACCCGTACCAATGTTTTGCCAGACAATCATGTCCTGTAATCAACCTGAAGGTTGCAACTGCTGTTTTTCGAGGATACTCAGGAATTACTGTTTGAATGTTTGGTAGTTCCCATCTTTTATTCTTTGATTTTTCATAGTAATATTTTGCAATATTTTTTTTTTAATTCAGAGTTGACTAATCTTTTAGCTGCATAAAATGGTAGATTAACTATAGATTTTTGTACACCGCTGGTACCCTTTTTTGCAAGAAAATCAGCTTTCTCATTACCACTCAGTCCACAGTGAGCCGGTATCCATTGGAAGACTAGGTGTTTTTGAAGTGCTGTTAGATGGCTAAGCATCTTCCAACATTCTATAATAGTTTGGTTATTTGGTGACAACTTGGAAGTAATTGCTATAATTGCTGCCCTGGAATCTGAGAGAATAACTGCTTGCTGAAAATGTGAAATTCTGTACAAAAGATTTTGTAGGGCCATTCGAATTGCTTCAATTTCTCCATCAAAGTTAGTAGTTCCATAACTTAAAGATTTGTAATAGGAAAAGAGGTGACATGTGACTCCAGCACCTGCTCCATCTTGGTTTGATATCAATGATCCATCAGTATAAATATGGAGCCACTCATGTTCTGGAAATCTAATATGGATTGCCTCTAATGCCAATAATTTTAGAACACTAGTTGGAGTATCACTTTTTTTAACTTCTTCTGTCAGGTGTAAATAATATGTGATGTCTAATGTATGTGTTGGATTGACTTTAGATATGAAGTTTTCCTTTGAATTAGGAAGGTGTACATCCTTCTTGATGTCTTGAATTTTGGAAAGAAAGCTCTCCTGAGTCTTTAGTGTATGTGTAAAATTTCTCTTGTGCCATGTATTGAATGGGAGTCTGATCAACTTTTCGTGTTGAATAAGAGCCGCTTTTTCTATTTCATATTCAATGGGGTATTGGTTGGTTAGTATTTCCATAGCTGCTATTGGTGTGGTTTTGATAGCACCTGTAATTAATCTCAGACTTTGGTTTTGAAAGATTTGAATTTTTTTTGTGTTTGCTGTTACAAGAACATTGCCAAACTTCAAACTTAAGCTTTATAAGGTTGGTACTTTCTACCAGTAATTTGTTTGAAACAGTAACACTATCTGTACATAAGGTCAGGTACTTCTGAGACAGCCATCATAAATTTGAGGAAATTCCTGAGTCTTTCTGATTAGACTTACCATTAAGAGTGTTTTAATTGCAACTATATTTCCGTTTTCAATAATATTAACGTACTTTATGAATTTTAGTTGGCTTGGGCACCTGGAAAAGGAGTAAAAGGGAAAGAATGGAAGGACTACTGGGAAGTGGAACTAGGAGTTTCCTACATTCCATGGTCTAAACTAACCCGAGATATAGATTTAGATGCCTTAGAGGAAGGTGGCATGATTGACGAGGAAACAGTGCCGGAGTGGATTAAAAGTAAGTAAGATATCAGCTATTTTGTATTTTAAATATAAATCTTAAACTGAAATAATGTGTTTATGTGAAATTTGGAAAATGACATCTTGTGCAAGTAAGATGTATATAAGACAAAGCCAAGATCCCAGGTTTGTAGGCTAGAAAGTATATTACTGTCACTCAAAACATTTTCCTACGTCGTGTAATACTTCTGTAAATTCAGAAGGCTTAGGAAACCTTAATGTAGTTAGAATGAGCAAACATGCCACACTTATCATTGAGACGGAATATTAGAAGACCCCAAAAGAAAATCGTTTATGTGAATATTTGTTAAGAGTGTAATTTGTTATTTGATGTTGGTATGAGATGGTTAAATGACGAAAACGTGTTACTAATGTTCATTGTTATGAACAACTAAGTTTGTTTAAAGACGTCATAAATATCTCCATATTTAATTTTAATATATATGTATAAATATTAGAATTATATGTGTTCAATAATAAAAGCGAAATCAGGATAGCTAAAGATCGCTTCCCTAACAATACGGGAACTATTTGATGGACGCATACGCGGATGTATACAAGAAAGGTAGTATCACGTGAGATGATGCTGAACTTTTTTTTCACTAGCGTCTACGTGTCCAAAGTGATAGGACGTATTTTGGTAGCGTGTGAACGTTGTAGAATGTTTACCAGACTTTCATCAAGCTTTTGTTCCACTTTTTAAAAAAGTGGAAAGACTTAAATAATTTAAAACGGTGCTAAGAGGATTTATTTAAATGTAAAATAGAGAAAAAGTGTTAATAAAATTATACATTGTGGTGAAGAAACATCGTGTGATTTTTCATTCCATCCGTTACCACGCCCTGAGAGAAATAAGAGCCTCATCGCTCAAATGTGAAATGACGCTTCGATAAAAACTGCACCAAATGTCTTGCCCAACGTGGAACACGAATTTTGGATGGAATGGAAATCTACGGGAAATGAACTTAAGCGAAATACCAAGTGATGCCATATCTTCATGCCAAAAAGGAAGAAGACGCCATTAGACCATCGTTTGAAATCTACTACATCAGAACACCGATGAAGGGATAATCAACGCGGGAAAACACCAGAGATCGTCTAGCAAAGCCAACCACCCAGGAGATGCACATAACTGGATAAATCAACGAGAAAAAAGTAGGACCAAAAATTTTTATTTTTACATCCAGTTTATTTTTATTTTTATGTTACTGCGAAGCGGCAAAGTAGTGGGACTTTTAACCCTAAGTGAATTGAATAAAGAAACTAAAATGTCGCGAAAAGAGATAGAAACAGGAGTGGGGGAAGGGGCAGATAGGCCTAGTTATCAGATAGGAACAGAACGTGAGCAAGAGCTAGCAATAGGGAAAGACAAAGGTTACTAATGATAATGTTTGAAAGACTACAACAAAAACTAGAACAAAATAAAAAAGAAATAAGTCAGAAAATGGAACAGAATAGGGAAGAGATAGGTCAGAAAATGGAACAAAATAAGGTAGAATTAAAGCAGGACATAGAACTAAGTTTAGGTCAGAAAATAGAAGGAGTGAGAGAGGACTTAGAAAATAATAAAAATGAGATAAGACAGGATTTAGAACAAAATAAAAAAGATATAGGTCAGAAAGTGGAGGAAGTGAGAAAGGACTTAGAGCAGAAAATAGAATTAGGAAGACAGGAGTGTAAAGAAAATATGAAAGTAATGGAAACTAATTTGAAATTAGTACATAAAAACATAAATGGGACAAAGGAAGCTTTAGAAGCTAGGATAGAAATCATAGGAGATAGGATGGGAAAAATAGAATCGGAAATGAGAGAAAATAAGATTGTACTAGAAGGAGAAATTGGTAGATGTAGAGATGAAATAACAGAATGTAATGCAAGTGTAGACTGTAAGATTACAAATGTAAAAGCAGAAATAACTGAGGAATTAAGGAAAGAGATTGAGGTAGTAAAGAAAGGCATTATTAATGAAACCGTAGAACAAATTGTCATTCCTAAAATTAAGACTATGGCTGATGTGGTACATTCACAAGAAGATGCTAAGAATGATATGAAACAAAGTCACTTAGAAATAAAGAATGATTTAAAATCAATTTGAATGATTTAAAATCAAAAGGAAAAGAAAGTTTGGATAATGTAAATGATGTTGTGAATGCACTACAAAGGCAAGATGATTTAGATGTAAGTAATGTACAAGATGAGAGTTATTTGAATAATGTACAAAATGTTGACTCACCATACAGAGAAAGAGGTTCACAATCAAACAATGACACAACACACAACACATGCTACACCAACAGCATATTACATGAAATCACACCACCTACATTTGACGAGAAGGGAGACGATCCAAAACTCTTTGTTAAAGAGATGGAAGAGTATTTTAAAGTGAAAAGGATACCAAATGAGCTTAGGATGATGATAAAGAAGAGCTTAAAAAACAAGGCATTAGAATGGCTTAGGTTAACACTAGCTGGTCATGAATCGTATAGCTCATTCAGAAATCTATTCCTATCAAGGTATTGGGGCCCAGCTACGCAAAATCAAACTAGGGTAGAGCTAGCAACAGGTAGATATGATCCAACCAAAGGGTTATCGCTAGTCGATTATTTTATGAAAGTAGCCAACAAAGGAAAGCTATTAGACCCTAACCTGTCGGAAGCAGAGTTACTTACCAGCATAACAAGACATTTCCCAGACACAGTGAGAACAGGGTTAATTGTTGCGAGGCCAGTAGATTTTGCAGACATGATAGAATTACTGACAGCCTTCGAAACACAAAATGGTCGGCCTAATGAGCATAGACATAGGAACGGTCACCCAAACTCACCTATCACCGCAGCACGGCGACGAACAACCAGAATGAGGAAGAAGATAGAAATACTAGGAGCACCCATGACAGGGGGAGAGGGGCACACCATTTCCCACAACCACACAATCATGGCGAAAGAATGGAGAACACGAGACAGTGGTACCATGACACGATACTAAGGGATGATTCGAGACATCAAACTGGATCGTGGAAGACCAGGAGACCGTACCCATCAAGTGAATCACATACAATTCTGTAGATGAAAATGTGCCAAATAGGGCAGATGTTGCACAGAATACAGAAACAACAACCACCACCAACACTCAGGGAAATTACAATAACTAAGTTCGCCCCAATCGAGTGGATGACCAACACAGAACCTAAGCAATTGACAATTGACATTGACACCATGATGGCCACACAAAGAGAAAATGGAACTACTGTACACTGGAGCACTGGTCATAACAAAACAGCTGGGTGACCATACGTATGAGCGACAGAATACAAATGGCAAGTTGGTAGGAAGATATCATAAAAATAAATTAAAACCATACAAAGAAAGGACCAAATAGTCTTTGCCAACAAACATGTAAGGCAGGAATAGTAGAGATGATGGAAAATAATAATTTTTAATGGGTTACTTATAGAAGATTATGTTCAGATTGGAAAATACAACAAGAAAGAAAATAACATAGTCATTGGCTATAATGACCACAAAGAGCATTGTCAACAAAGACAGATGAGGACACTGATTGTCATTAAAGAAGTGAATTATAGCGACAGAAAATAATGTGTTAATAAAATATACATTGTGGTGAGGAAACATCGTGTGATTTTTCATTCCATCCGTTACCACCCCCTGAGAGAAATAAGAGCCTTGTCACTCAAACGTGAAACAACGCTTCGATAAAAACTGCACCATCATAATAGATGCTGTATTCACTCATACAACTTCCCACTTTGCATAATTTACCCCCACAGTTTATAGGACTTAATTTAAGAATTTTATTTTTATTGCACATCTTGCTTTTTGAAAATTGCTGCCAGCTCCGATCTTTCGTCTGGCTCGTTTGCCTGCCTTCCTTCCTTTCCAGCTGGACCTGAAACAAGTCAACAGTGTGATTTGTCGAGTATGCAGATACTGGCTTTAGCCTCACTTTCAGAACAATTATTTGCATCATGCACGTCCAGTATGTAATGGAGCGAGAAAAATCATAGCTATATGTCATTTAAATTGCAAGTTGTAATTTTGTGAAGAAAATAGAATAAGTATGTGGGGAGAGAGTTGATATGGAACTGATTAATAGAGCCCGGACTTTTATGTAATTACATATTTTAAATCCTGCATAATATTTCAATGAGAAGTAAAAATGTTGGCAAATTACGTCATTTGGGACTCCCTTACAAATTCTTATTTTACATATTTTTACATATTTTGCACGTTTCTACATATTTTAACGATGTTACATAAAACGTACATATTTTCTGGGTTTCGTTACAATTTTGTTATATTTTAAAAAATATTTTAGTCACATAAGCTACTGTTTTCACAAGTTTTGCTGAAAGCAACAAAAATCAATCTGTGAAATAGGATGAAAATTAAATTAAGAATGCGATAATAACCGCCTCGCCTCGTTCTGATTGTTGTCTGTTTATATCAAAGTAGGTGCCGCAATGTTGACCTCCAGTATCACGTTTCTCGTAGCGCTTTGGGCATTTACAAGGGCTGGAGAAATTGACTGTTACCATTGTCGCAGTAGTCGGCATCTTGTAATATAATAGCTGCGAGGAAACAGTGAGCTGCTGGACAACCATCAATATAGCTAGGCGATAATACTGCAGTTAGTTTCTTGCAAGTCTTAGTAAAATGGCACCAGTTGCGTCCTCGCCATCCTGCAAGTTGAATTCATGGGTGAAATTAGATAGTGCCTTTACAACAAACGGAAAACTAATAGTCTGTTCCATGAAATCTCAGTTGGAACAACATATCAAAAGTGTTCTTCGCATACGCGACAAACACCTAGTCTTCTAGAAAGTAAGTTCTGTTGACACAAATGCAACAGGAACTGTCCGGAAATGATTTTTTAAAGAACTGTGCAGTGCAATGGTTGCATCTAATATTCCATAGCATTAACTTCAAATTCCTCAATTTCTCTCCTTTCTAAAAAAAATTGCAAGAAAGTTATTCCAGACAAATCTACTCTGAGGAAAAAGTATTTTCATGTGTGATATGGAGAAGCAGTTGCTTATATACGGAATGAAATTGGAGACTCCTGTATTTGGTTTGCCGTCGATGAAACTACAGATGACATGGGTCGCTCGGTACATAGCAAATTTAGCAGTAGGAAAACTAGATTTCGAAAGTCCTTCTAATCTGCTGCAAGATGTTGGAACAAACAAATCATTCTACAATTGCAAGATTCGTAAATGATGGGATGAAGATTCTGTGGCTAGAGGGTGTGTGTGAGGAAAAGGTTCAGATGCCGCAGCGTATATGATTAAAGCTGCCCTTAAGGTTTTCTACCCGAATGTACCTGCTTGGCCCATGCATTGCAACGTGTTGCTGAAGTAGCAAGAAGTAATTTTCCTGTGTGAATAAGCTGATATCAGCAACAAAAAAGGTCTTCGTGAAAGCAGTGCGCAGAATTCAGTGCTATAAAAATTATCTCCAACATGTCCATTTGCCTCCTGACCCAGTACTTACAAGATAGGGTACGTGGTTAGAGGCTGTGAACTTTTATTGTAAACATTTTGAAGGAGTCCAGTCAGTGGTGAACATGTTCTCTTCAGAAGTAGCTGTTTCCATACGTGAATCTCAGGACATCTTTAAAGATCCGAAAGTGGCAATCTCCTGTGCTTACATCAAGAGTAACTTCGGCTGGTTGCCTAGCACCATCAAGATATCAGGTTCCCTTCTTCATGAATATATGGATTTAATGGAACATGAATCACAGAAGCTTAGTGTACTTGCAGAAAGGAAGGTAGGTGAAAAATTCAAAGCTGTGCTAAGCAGGAATCCAGGGTACTCTACGCTTGTGTCCGTGCCTAAACTGCTAAATGGTGACAATGTCGATTTATCCAAATATTTCTCTGCAAATCAGATTCCTATACTAAAATATGCTCCTATTATTACTTGGGGAGAAGCTTCTCTGCTTAAAAGAACATTTTATCTGATAGGAGACAATGACCCCTGAAAATATGGAGAAGTATATGGTTAGTCACTGTATGTTGAAAGAAGCAAAAGACTCAAAATGAAAATTCCTGGTTGTTCATTGCATGTTAAGAGATATAAAACTGAAAATGCATCTTCATTATAAAATATAATTATTTTGAATTTATTGTTTCACTCATTGATAAATTGGTTCAGTATTTCAACATTGCTTCAACATTATTTAAGTAAAATAATTATGTGAAATGAGTAAGTTTAATAAACATAATCCAAAACACATATTATTTCGTGATTACCTACTTGAAAATAAATTTTAGGTAAATTCTGCATACAAAAAAAAAAAAAAAAAAAAAAAAAAAAACACGTTTTCCCTATAATTAATTCTATATTTAGTACATTTTAACTCAGTGTAATTCATTTATGTACTTACAGACCTATCAAATTACAAAATTCTGGAGAATTTGCAGTCTGCATTTAGATTTGAGGTTGTAATCTTAGGATTTAGATTATTACATAATTTTACATATTTTGTTGATATTACATATTTCATTACATATTTTGATGTTTTTTGTTACATAAATATGTACATATTTCGCACCTTGATATTACATAAAAATCCGGGCTCTACTGATTAATTTGTTATTGAAGGCTGTGAAAGATGTATTAAAATAAATGAAATCTTCAAGTCAATCATTTTGCGGCCTGAAGTATACAAAATGTTCTAGGGGAAGGGAGAGAAATTTCAAATGTTCTATGTAAATATTCTGAAGTGTAAGAAGTGATTGAGTATGTAATGGAGTAATACATTGGAATATCTTATGCAGGATGACACCATATCAGACCATGAAAGCTCCAATGATGAATATCAACCAATATTTCTTCTGATGCAAATAGCAGATAGTAAAATATGTAGCATGTACATTATCGAATAAAAGTAGATATCAAAATATTACTGTTGTGGGGTAGCTCAGTGTGTTGTTTACAGCTCTTGTGCTGAGGGTCTGTGGTTCAACTCTTAGCTCTGGGGTGGCAATTTTAAGTCAGCTGTATCCAAGCTTTGACCTCTTACAGTTCATGTGAGGTAATCCCCAAGGCCCAATGTGGATCAGAGTCCATGGTAGATTCTCTCATTATACCGTCATCCTTGTCATCACCCTATCATCATAGGTAATGCACTCTGTCCTCTGGATGCCTGCACCTCAGAAATCGATCCAGTCATTGCTTGGTGAAACAAGCTTACCCAAAAGGTCCTAGAGCATAAACAGGGAGCTTTGTAGTTTACCTTTGTAGTACAAATGGGATGTTTTTACATTGCCGTTGAACTTTTAAACAAAATCACCATGGACTTTATTCCTATTTAATTTCAAGGTTCATTTATTGCAAAAATATATTCAAACTGCTTACATAAATTCTTGCAGGTCAATTTTGCCTTTCTTAATATGTAACTTATGATTAAGGGAAAAATAAATTTCATAGAACAATGGCAATCATTTTTTACTCTCAGACCTACAGAATCAAACAATTTACTCAGTGGTACGAAAGCGAAGATTGTGGACGTGGCTGGACAGGCTGGTGAACTCTGTTTCCACAACAGAGGCAGTCAAATGTAGAGCAAATCCACGACCACCGAGAAGACAATACCGGATTTGACAACCACTAAATATGACCTTGTTTTAATGAGCAGAATTCAGGACTGATTATATCTGCTCCATTTTATGTTCAAAATGTACATCTGTTTAATGTTTATGTACATCTTGTTTAATGTTTATGTTACTCTTTATACTTTCTATGTTCATTATGTTCCCTCATGTTGATTCTAATCTATATTCATGGTACATAGTGAAATTTAATCAAGGACTGATTACGTGTGCCAATTGTGTTTATTATGTATCTTCTTGTTTATGTTTGTTGTTTTCTTTGTTTTATATATATATATATATATATATATATATATATATATATATATATATATATATATATATATATATATATATATATATATATATATATATATATATATATATATATATTGAATTGTATTGCAATTTGTAAAAGAATTGTAAATTATAAAATGAGAACTGTAACCGATGAAAATAAGCCTGGTATGTAAGATAGGCACCAGGTTATTAAATAGGTGCCCTCTAGTATGTGGCAGGGAACCACTTTCACTTATTTCCAATAGGAAGTCATTCTGCTAATAGTGTCTTTCACATTTGAGTGGTTTGCTCATGTCATGGTTCATACTTCTCTTTTCTCTAAATATTTATACGCTTTCCCTCACTATTCTTTGAGAGAAATTGTCACAGATTGCTAAAATTGTTAAATTGTCAAAAAGAAACATGAAAATCTCTTAACCAGAAAAATCTGCCATTGCAGAACATGCAGAAAACACTGGCCACCAGATGGACTTTGACAGTTTAACAATTTTAGCAATCTGTGACACTACTCTTAAAGAATGTTGAGAGAAAGCATAGAAATACTTAAAGTAAAGAGCAGTCTGAACCGTGACACGAGCAAACCACTCAACATGATATGAAAGATGACTTCCTATTCGAGAAGGAACCAATAGGATTACAAGTGGGACAGGACAGCGAGGCCAATCAGAGTATGCAGTGACTAATTGGATGAGTTTTGCATTCGCCCATTGAAGAAGCTGAACATAGTTTGTGACAAAACGCCATAATTTTTAATTTTTTAAAGCCAACAAGATGCGGCTGATACCAGAAACCAAGAAAAAAGTTATGGACAAAGGCCGTGGAGGTCTACGTAATCACTATTGAATAGCTTGATACAGGTCGCGCGTTAGTTCTTGACGAATGAAAATTTTATGTGAAAGGTTGGATGCGAGTCTCTACTCAGCTTTTGCGGGAATGCTGGCATCGAAAGAGAGCGGAGGTACAGTCTGCAGTAAGATGACGTGCGTTTACCCATATGCTTCTGAGCTGAAGTAGTACAACACTACAAATCAATTTATCACACTTCCAGTAATATTAGTCACACGTATTATACACTATACCTCTATAACTGTTTCCACTTAACTTTCTTGCATTTCTTCTATTCCCAACATTTCTCCCTTGTCTTCTTCCTTGTCTCAATTGCTGTTATTTTTGTTGCATGCATATATCCGTACCGCACAAAACTTTTGCAGACGACTGTATACACAAACGCGACAGAGGAAAACAGAGGTGTCTGTTATCGTAGCATAAATATATGCTGACCTGTTTATTAAGGGTAGGCCTACTCACTGGATTTCTGCTCAAGGTCATTCGTCAAGATCTAACATGCAACCTATACTTATGGGGTTTAATTGTTTACTACATTACTTTCATGCTCCAGCATTAGTTGAACCTTTGAACAATACAGGTTTCATACCACATACATTCACTTTTCTACTAATAACACATTATTTTTAGGTCACATGCAACAACAGCAGCAACCACAACAGCAAGATCAACAGGGTTCTGTTCCATCTACACCAGTTTTGGGCAATGAATTATCTGCTACAGATATTGCACCACCTCCAGGATTCATTCCATTGCCTGAAGGTTTACCAGTAGCTGCTTCAGCACTACCTCCCACTTCAGTTGCCCAGGCTGTTGTGGATACGTCACAGCCTCCACCACTCCGTCCTCCAGAGATAAGTCAGGCAGCTGCAGGTTTAACAGCATCTGCAATTCCTGGTATGACAGCTGCAATGACTGCAGGAATGCCAGGTGGACCTATAACTGGAGTACCTCCACCTGGAGCCATGCCAATGGTTCCACCTTTTGCATTGACAAATGTACCTCGTAAGTGTAACATGTTATACCTAATTGAATGTACATGGTTTAAGCTGTAACCCATTTTTGCTTGCCTTTTCCATTGTGTCTTTACTTTACTGCAGTACACATCTGCAATATTTCCAAAATATCAAATATACCATTATCTTGCTTTATCTTTTGTACATTGTGGTAATGGTAATCATGGTAATGTATTAATTAAAGAAATTGAAGCTATTAACAGTGAAGCAACAAGATTCTAAAGTAAGAACAAATTCAAAACTAAAAACTTCACTTATCTTACTAATGTTGCAAGTTCTTGGTGCAAAGCTGACTAAAGTTTCGAGTTGACTCGTTTGAGAATGATAAGTGAAGTTTTTAGTTTCTAATTTGTTCTTACTTTAGAATGGTAATGTATATTTCTGGAATGAAATATACTTGGCGTGGTTTCATATGCATTCATTCTCTGTATAATAACAAAGTCAAATGTGTATTAACAAGTTTCTTGTGCAACTGCTAAAATTTTCACATTCTAAATTCCAATTATTGTAAATCCTTAAGTCTTTTGATTATTTAGGAGTTTTACATGTTTTAAGTTTTAGATTGTTAGGGAAAAAAATGTTTTCAAAATGGTGAAAAGCCTCTGTGTTTCAAAAGAACACAGCCACTGTGCTATTGAAATACGGTTGAATTTAGTACAAATCACAAGTATATGTGCTAAAAAATTCCATTAAAAATACTAAAGAATTGTTTTTACAGTTTTGAGTTACCCAAACAAGAGCCCATAACAAAATATGCAGACAAGTTTGAATACTTCTATCATTAATATTCTTCGAATTCACAGTGTGGTTGATTCAGCAGTGTCATTTTGTTCCCAATATAGCCAAGAATATAATAATAATCGACAGAAAAGAGAGATGACAATTTCTATACATGTTATAAATTGTCAACCTCATATAAGTTCTTATTCCAGCTAAACATTTTGCCATTATTTTAAGTATGTAAATGTTGTGAAGGTGAAATTTGATATAAAATTAATCTTTTTAGGAAACCTATGTCTAATCCTTTGATCAGTTTAGAAATGTTCAAAACATAAAAATTTGTTGCAATAGAAACAAAAGTATTATATACACTGTTGATACATGTTAAATTAAGGGAAGGCATTGTTGAAATTTTGCCAAAAAGGGAAGGCATTGTTGAAATTTTGCCAAAAAATGATGAAAAATCCAATTTTTCGTGTTTTGCCTTAAAATTATATCTGTGCCTCATGCTTTCAGAATCTGTCGTCGCTTATGCCATATCGCCATTTGAAAGGCTGTTATGTCATTATTTAAATGTCCGTGTGCAGGTGGGCATTGCTCCTGAAATCCTTTTCATTACCCAATTGCAGCAAAATCTTGTACAATGTTGAAGTTTAAATTAGGCGGTCACTGGTGGATGTAAGCAGAGACATCTTGTGGAATTGTCTGCAAACATTCATCCTGGTAAAACAGTGCTTAAGTGTGGTGAAATCTTTGTCTGTGTACATGGTTAATCACATGGTCATGTTCTGAATTTTATAAAGAATTTTTGTTTCTAAAAAGAAATTGCAATTTGCAGTGACTTCAGGTATTTTTGCTTTCAATATGTGTTGTTGTTGTTGTTTTCTAGTGCCTTGCATCTGGCAATGAAGCCATTACCATTCGTGCTTTCCAATACTTTTGAACTGTAGTTTCTTCTGATCTTAATGCTTCACAGGTCTTCAAGTGGTCTTCATTCATTTCTGCTGGATCGTTACACAGGACACATATGTGGCTTTCATGTAACTGTTTTCTTAACGGGCACCAGTTTTACAATGTGGCAGTTACATCACCTGACTTAAACCCCCATTTTGCAAGGGGGACCACACCTATCGTTGGTCAACGGGTCCATCGGACCTAGTCGGGAGGACTAAATAGATGATATTTAGATCCACCGACCTTCCCCTCATGTGCCTCTGAGGGACGCTGTTGTGCTGTGATAGGCCAGCACATATGTAAATGACATTTCCTCCATTTTAGATGAAACAGTTATACCGCTGTGATTCGGTCCCCAGAGCCTCATCTGTTAAAAGCAGGGTGCACCACGGGCAGGATGAGGATGGGAATTGGGTAGGAGAGGCTATAGGAGGCGCATCACTACCCCTTACTACCCCCTTTCAATATGTGTTGTGAGGCTAGTTTATGTAAAGGAAAAGGTCACAGCAAGTAAATTAAGGCCAGTCAGTAAAATAATTAGTAATAAATATTCAAAACAGAAGCACTTATAACAGTGAAGTATTCATGTTTAAATCTGGTTTTTGGGTCACTTTACTTACATTTGCCTCCTTTTTGAAAATGTTGGTAAAATTGGAACGTTTTCAAGATCATTCAATGAGCTAGCATGACAACTTGCCAGTGTGACATCAAATTCCCCAGCCCATTTGTATTCTCCTGGTAGACCACTAGGAAATCTCACATCTGAGATAAGACCAAGGGCGACTTAAAATTTAAAGTACTTTATGGTTATGTTTAAATAACCCTAAGTCCTGATTCTACCTCACAAAGATTGCCCACATACGGCTTGTGTGTTTAAAAGCACCAGCAGTAAGTCGGTTGCCATACAAACATAAGTTACCATGTAAAGGTTATTTAACCTCTTGAGGGATATCGACGTGAAATCACGTCCATTTAAAATGGCAGATGAGCGATATGGGCGTCCTCTGTGTTTAAGCATTTAACCCTTATTTTTCTCTTATCCAACTCAACTTATTATAATTTTCCCTTTATGAAACATTTTAGTAAGGTCTATATACTTTATTGGCTTACCTTAATATGTTCGTTCTGCAGTGATTTACCTCAAAACAGGGATAAACACACAAGGGTACGTACATCTCCACATTCGCGAATTCCCTTCTTGCGGCACACGAAACACTTTCGAAATGGGCGGGACTTCTTTGCTGTTGGTGGTATCCTTTTAGGATAATGTTTTCCTTGAAGTCTGAGGGGTGCAGGGGTTTTGGATTTTCAACCCCCAACGTGGTATTATTCAATTAGGCTGCGAGTTATTTATAGTCGGTAGTCAAGGTCGGTCATTGTCCTGTGTGGGTTTAGAGAGCTGTCCAAATCCCCAAACAATTGTATATGGTTATATCCAGTTGGCGCAAAAACACCTTTTTATACCACTTCTCCCTTCAGCTACAAGCAGGAAAGAATACGTATGTATTTCAACAAAGAAAGACACAGACTACTCAGTTACGAAACTCGTGTAAGCAAAAGTTGTAATGTTGATCTATTCTGATGACTCATGAGACCACGCATGCAGTAACGCTTTATTACACAGTATGCTGACGCATAAGCCACACATACAATGGGTGTTGCTTTACTGTATCTTTCCGAGAACTTATATTAGATGCGTTCGACAGAGCAAAGCTGACTTTTCACCACAGTGAAACAAAATTGTGCCATTTCAACGTTTTGTAAATACAACTCAACTTTGCTGATGATGTACATTTATACTGCAAATAACAAATTTTATACCAGTTTTTGTTTCATTAAAATAACTTAATATTTACACAAAATACAGCTGTGTATATACAAAGCGCATTTAACAATTTAAATGCTAGCAGTTCTCGGCTCGCGGACGTTTAAATGGCCATCGCTCAAGAGGTTAAACTTGGGACATAAAGTACTTAGGATTGTAAGTTGCCCTTCAGGTATTTATCTCTGATGTGAGATGTCTACTGGGAAAATACAAATCGGTTGGGGAATTTAATGTCATACTGGCAAGCTGCCATGGTAGCTCAGTGATTAGAACAGCCCGCGTGAAGCGAAAGATCCATGGTTCAAATTCCAGCTTTGGCATTGACTTTTTCAGTCCTGATTTTACCTCAAACATTGCCCTTACATGGCTTGTGTATTTGAAAACATTAGCAGTAAGTTGGTTGGCATATAAGATAGTTCAATTTCACTTACAAAAGCACTTTAATATTTTGCTTCATGCTGTTCCTTTTGGGAGGGGGGGGGGGGGGGATGCGGGAGAGAAAGAAAGAAAAAGTGAGTCTTCAAATACCGTTTACCATCCTTTCTACCTTTCAACAAACACAACTGTTGAAAAGATATTACTGCATCAAAATATAGCCCTCAATGTGAAATAAGTGTTTTAAGAGGTAACCATTTCTAAGATATTAGTTTGTTGGATTTCTGCAAACTTATACATTTGTCTATGGGAACCCTTTAGTGCTTTTTTCCTTCTGGTCATACAAAGAGAACATAATTTCAAGGCCATCACATAGGAACCAACTCTTTAAAAGGTAATATGTAAATATGTAATAAAACCATTTCTACAAATGTTTGTGTCGGTTAATGTTGTTGAGGCTGAGAAGTGTGGCAAGCTGAGAACAGTCTGAGGTGTGTCTTATGTGTACCTGCTCTTTTCAGGACTTAACCACTGTAATGTCAGGAGGCGGGGTTGAAGTTGAGGTATTGAAAGGAGATTTTGCTCCTCAACGACTTCAGGTTAGGATGCAACAGTCATTGTGCACTGCTGGTATTATGTTATACAAATTTGGGGGTTACTATGTTGATATCCAAGTATCTCTTGGTAGAATTGTATGGGAGCTCAGGTTTTGCTACTGGTGGATGAGCTCTGCTGTTATCGTGTATGCTCATACACAACAGTAAAATATTAACAAATGATGCAGCCATAGCCGAAACATTCAATAAATATTATGCTAATTCACATAAAGTAACAAGAAATAATAAAAAGGAACAAAGAATTTAAGAAAGATTGGAAACAAGAAAGAGAATGTGATCCTAACACTCAGTGCAATATCTTTTTTCAAAATTTTAATATGCAAGAACTAAACATTGCAATAAATAATCTAAAAAACAAAACGTCTCCTGGACCTGATCACATACATCCAGAGTTCATAAAAAACCTTGGAAAAACAGCAAAACAACTACTAAAACTCTACAATCTATCCTGGAAAACCACTGTACCTGCTGAATGGCGAAAGGCAATAATTGTCCCACTCTTGAAGAAAGACAAAACAGGGTCAGAAATAAAAAATTATAGACCAATAGCTCTTACTAGCATAATAGCAAAAGTGATGGAAAGAATGGTGTCAAACAGGTTAAATTGGTTTCTAGAATCAAAAAATTTAATTTCCCCATGTCAAGCTGGATTTAGAGAGTTCCACTCTACAAATGAACAAGTCTTACTTCTCAGTCAAGAAATCAAAGACTCCTTCAATAGAAAAGAAGATAATTTATCAGTTTTTATTGATTTCCAAAGTGCATATGATTCTATATGCAGAACAAAACTGCTAAAGAAAGTAAAAAAAAAAATAGGGATACAAGGTCCAATGTTTTAATGGCTATGTCATTTCCTAACACAACGCTTTATTGCAACCAGATATGGAAGAAACATATCTAAATACAAACAAGTACATGTGGCTTACCACAAGGCGCAGTGCTCAGCACAACACTTTTTAATATATTTATTAACGATCTGCCACAACAAATACAAGAATCAGGTGTGAAGTGTGCACTATTTGCTGATGACTTAGTAATGTGGACTTCAAAACCAAAAAGCAAAAGTACAGAACTACAAAAAACCTTGCAACAATCATTAACCAAATTACAAAGGTGGACCAAAGAAAATTTAATGACTGTTAATACAACAAAATCAAACTACCAAATCTTTTCACTAAGAAAAAAACCACTAAAAATAAAACTAAATTTTGAGGGTCAACAATTACCAGAAACAAAGGAAGCAAAGTATTTAGGAGTTACATTTGGTACTAAACTTACATGGACCAAACAAATAGAAAATGTAATACAAAGAGCAGAGAGGCGCCTTTCACTGTTAAAACGTCTAACAGGAATGAAGTGGGGATGTTCCAGAGCAACTCTTAACACAACATATAATGTATATATAAAGCCATTATTTACTTACTGCAGCGAAGTTCTTGTAACAGCAAACACAAAAAAGATTCAAATCTTTCAAAACCAAAGTCTGAGATTAATTACAGGTGCTATCAAAACCACACCAATAGCAGCTATGGAAATACTAACCAACCAATGCCCCATTGAATATGAAATAGAAAAAGCGGCTCTTATTCAACACGAAAAGTTGATCAGACTCCCATTCAATACATGGCACAAGAGAAATTTTACACATACACTAAAGACTCAGGAGAGCTTTCTTTCCAAAATTCAAGACATCAAGAAGAATGTATACCTTCCTAATTCAAAGGAAAACTTCATATCTAAAGTCAATGCGACACAAACATTAGACATCACATATTATTTACACCTGACAGAAGAAGTTAAGAAAAGTGATACTCCAACTAGTGTTCTAAAATTATTGGCATTAGAGACAATCCATACTAGATTTCCAGAACACGAATGGCTCCATATTTATACTGATGGATCATTAATATCAAACCAAGATGGAGCAGGTGCTGGAGTCACATGTCACCTCTTTTCCTATTACAAATCTTTAAGTTATGGAACTACTAACTTTGATGGAGAAATTGAAGCAATTCGAATGGCCCTACAAAATCTTTTGTACAGAATTTCACATTTTCAGCAAGCAGTTATTCTCTCAGATTCCAGGGCAGCAATTATAGCAATTACTTCCAAGTTGTCACCAAAAAACCAAACAATTATAGAATGTTGGAAAATCCTTACCCATCTAACAGCACTTCAAAAACACCTAGTCTTCCAATGGATACCAGCTCACTGTGGACTGTGTGGTAATGAGAAAGCTGATTTTCTTGCAAAAAAGGGTACTGGCAATGTGCAGAAATCGATAGTTGATCTACCATTTTATGCAGCTAAAAGATTAGTCAACTCTGAATTCAAAAAAATTATTGCAAAATATTATTATGAAAAATCAAAAAATAAAAGATGGGAACTACCAAACATTCAAACAGTAATTCCCGAGTATCCTCGAAAAACAGCAGTTGCAACCTTCAGGTTGATTACGGACATGATTGTCTGGCAAAACATTTAAACAGAATTGGGATATATTCTTCACCACTCTGTCCTCTATGTGATCTGCAAGAGGAAATGGATCGAGACCACCTTCAAATATGCCCGGCCACTTCTAGTGCCCCATCCATCAGTGAAAAATATTGGAGAGCAAGAGGATTAAAGACTTCATTGTCAGAAATCCAGCATTAGCTAACAACAACATGCCATGTGAGGAAGCTGGTGACGCCTAAATTGACATGCTCTGGGGCTCTAATCCCCAAGAGACCTAATGAGGACGCTTCTCATTGATGGAGTGGCAATGAGTCATAAAATTTTACAGCCTGTTGCCTAATTAATCCTCCAGATCTGGAAGAGATGAGGCCTCATGCAGTGGTCTTGTGGGGAAGCAGCGGTATACAGAATAGATTTTCCATTGGCCCCTATTTTGTACTCATTGCAGTTGCAGAAGGTTTGAATTTATGGCCATACCTCTGATGTCACAGGTGTATAATAGGTATTACGAGGGCCTGAGAAAGGCATAGCTTCAAGTAACAGGCATTCCGGACCTCAGCATAGGGCACAACGAGGCTGTCGCCCCATTAGCCCATGCAATAGGTCTCTGATGTGCTCCCCAAAAGTCAGACTCTTATCGAGTTTCACTGCTGCATAGGTAGGTGATGGTATTCATCCATCTATACTTTTCTGAGATAGGTGAATGTGAGGAAGTTTGCAGGAAAGTGTTGCTTTGTGAAGAGAATGGCGTGGCTTTTCTCCAGGTTGATTAACTTGGTGTTGGAAGAAGAATGAACGTTTGTAAGAATAGTTTGTACAAGAATGTGTAGAGAAAGTATCATGAGTGCAACAGATCAGATTTTTACTTGTTTTCATAATTTTCATTCTCCTTCCTCACAATCATATCCTTTTTTATGTTGTAATACTAAGCAAATCTAGTAGTGCTTTCTGGAAATGGCTTCCTATCTGAAGCTTTCATCTAAGGAGATTAATTTTCTTCATATGTTCATTCACTTAGCATGGTGTAATATTGCTCAGAAGACTCAAGGAAGCAATATCTGATATTGTTTGGTAGCAACACATGCATTTCTAATTCCATAAAACACAAATGCAGGAGCAAAAGCATGTATATACACAGCGTTGCATAAGCAATTATTTTTGCTTTTTAAAGTGGTGCATTTTGTTCCATTTCTCGGATTAAGTACTTTCTGAACTAAACACTGTGTTTCAAAGCCATTTTATGATAGGTCGAGTGATATTTTTAACAGATTGCACAGATTGATTCAGTGCCATTGAAATAGGAAGAATCATATCAAAAACCATTTTGTCTTCAGATGGGCTTAGTGTGTTTTCTTCTAGTGCTCCTGAAATAATGTTTAACAATACTTTCCAGACTGTTAGAGCAGGTCTAAGTCAGAAAATACTGTTATTCACCATCCACTGGCTCCTTAAAGCTGGTGCAGTTTGTGTACAAATAATATGGTTTTATATATCTCTACAGAATAGGTATCTCAGCCTCACCAATATGTGTCCTGTGTAACGATCCAGCAGAAATGAACGAAGACCACTTGAAGACCTGTGAAGCATTAAGATCAGAAGAAACTACAGTTCAAAAGTATTGGAAAGCACGAATGCTAATGGCTTCATTGCCAGATGCAAGGCACTAGAAAACAACAACAACATATATCATCCAAGTGCTGTAAGATGAACTTATCACTGTAGATCAGAACTTCTCAACCCAAGAAACCCTTGGAATCAATTCCTGTAGTACAGCTCCTTTGGGAATATGAAGAGAAGAAATAGGTTATACTTTTTGTTTCTGAATCTTTATTTTCCTGAAGCAGCCATGGAGTCCCAATGCATACACTATACTTAAAGATTCCTTAATCCTTGAGCACTGTACAGTATCAGACTTTTGGAAAATGTTAACATGTATTGCTTTCCTCTTTTTTTTTTTTAAGGAAATAATTATGTTTATTTTTCTTTTATTACAGCTCCAATGGGAATGGCAATGAGTCATGGAATGATGCCAAATGTACCAATTGGAGTTCCTCCACCAGCAATGCAAGGTCTCCTTATGCCTCCAACCACCCAAATGATGCATCAGCAGATGATTGGTGGTGTTCCTCAGCCAGTCAATTCCCCATTTAATACTGGTCGTAAGTACCCACATGTAAATAAATTCTTTTAAAAATGTTGGAGGAAGAATTTTATGTATTGCATTAGTAGTATTGGTGTGTAACAGAACCAGCCAAAAGTACCAAAAGGTACCATGATGTAACTTAGTTTTCATCCCTAGGAGAGTTGAGCTTTACCAGGCAAAGAGTCGTGAAAATTGCAAGTGCCACTTGAATTCAGTGCAATTTGTATGTGAGGTTCAACTTTGCTTTGTGTATACAGTGGAAGAGAAAATTGTGCCATTTGAAAGTGAATAAGTGTTTATAGAATAAGAAACAAACTTTGATAGAAAAAAAATATTGTCAACGAAATTCCACCTTGAATTCAATGAAAAAATGAAGCTGTTAACAATGAAGCAACAGAATCTAAAATAAAAACAAAATTAGGGACTAGAACCTTCTATTATCTAAGTAGTTGCTGTAAGTTCTTGAAATCTCCAGACAATTGCTTCATGATGACTTCGTCACATTTTCCACCTTGAAATTGGAAAAGACCACATGTTACAGGTATTCCAGGAAATTACACAAAAAATTACAATATATATTCTAAGACAAAGTTTCTTAGAGCTCGTAATAAAAGTTAATATTTGTTACACATTTATACTGATGGATCTCAAAACTCTGATGGAGGCTTATCTGGTGCTGGTTATTATGTCCCAAAATATGAAGAGAAATGTTACATAACATGTACATCATCCTTCAGTCCTGAAACTGAATTGTTGGCTACAGATGCAGCCCTTTGACGTACACACACACACACGCACACGCACGCGCACACGCACGCGCACACGCGCACGCGCACACGCGCACGCGCACACGCGCACGCGCACACGCGCACACACACGCGCACACGCGCACACACACGCGCACACACACGCGCACACGCACGCGCACACGCACACGCACACGCACGCACGCACGCACACGCACACGCACGCACGCACGCACACACACGCACGCACGCGCACACACACACGCACGCACGCGCACACACACACACACACACACACACACACACACACACACACACACACACACACACACACACACACACACACACACACACACACACGCACGCACGCACGCACGCACGCACGCACGCACGCACGCACGCACGCACGCACGCACGCACGCACGCACGCACGCACGCACGCACGCACGCACGCACGCACGCACGCACGCACGCACGCACGCACGCACGCACGCACGCACGCACGCACGCACGCACGCACGCACGCACGCACGCACGCACGCACGCACGCACGCACGCACGCACGCACGCACGCACGCACGCACGCACGCACGCACGCACGCACGCACGCACGCACGCACGCACGCACGCACGCACGCACGCACGCACGCACGCACGCACGCACGCACGCACGCACGCACGCACGCACGCACGCACGCACGCACGCACGCACGCACGCACGCACGCACGCACGCACGCACACACACACACACACACACACACACACACACACACACACACACACACACACACACACACACACACACACACACACACACACACACACACACACACACACACACACACACACACACACACACACACACACACACACACACACACACACACACACACACACACACACACACACACACACACACACACACACACACACACACACACACACACACACACACACACACACACACACACACACACACACACACACACACACACACACACACACACACACACACACACACACACACACACACACACACACACACACACACACACACACACACACACACACACACACACACACACACACACACACACACACACACACACACACACACACACACACACACACACACACACACACACACACACACACACACACACACACACACACACACACACACACACACACACACACACACACACACACACACACACACACACACACACACACACACACACACACACACACACACACACACACACACACACACACACACACACACACACACACACACACACACACACACACACACACACAGAGAGAGAGAGCCACACATACAGAGCCACACATTTTCTCTACACAAGGAACACCCATCAGTTCTGGTGACAGGTAAATTAAATGTTTAATATCTGGAACCTTTGAAATGGAACTAAGTATATCCTGGCTACTCCTCATCTTTGTACTCGAGCAGCTGGAATATACTATTAGCATCGAACGATACATTCAATCTGCACAGAGAAGAAATACATTTGTTATAACGCAAATAGAACCAAAATTATAACTATTTTGCTTGAGCTAGAGGGCTTTAAAGAACAATTAGGTAGACATTTTCCAACATTTGCCGTTTATCAGTGTTAGGGCATAATGTACGGCACATTTGTAATCAAAGACTGCATTTTAGATTTTGATCTGACAATATGCTTCAGTATTTTGACTTAGAAAGGTTCATAACAGAAAAGAATTGTTCATACACATATGTAGAACCAAACATACATAATATCCATGCAACAAGTGCATACAACCTCAGAAATCTGGTTTGAGAAATATTCTTATAAAAATCAGCCAAGTCTTCCTTGTGGTTATATTTGTCTTTCAGCAAATTGTTGCACTGTAAATTTATCAATTCAATGTGCTACCTGCAAATTAATATCCAATGAATATGGGGTCACAAAGATCTGAAACGTAGTTGACAATGTTTCTACATCTTGAAGCCTGGTCTCAAACTGGTGTGAAACACGGGAAACTGAACACAAACACAAAACCACAACACTATAGAACGCCAACAAAAACACAAAATAAAAACAAAATTTGCACTAATGCCTTTAAGATCCCTCACACAACAAATAAACCTCAGATTAGGCTGAAGAAGGTTCTCCCTAAACAGTCTAGGCATGTTGTAAACATGCCCAAATAACATTTTTCATTAAGAAGTAGAACTGGAACTTAAAAATTCAATGCCACAACAGGGATTTGAACCACAGACCTTCCGCTTGCCGGAATGTTTCAAACATTGCTCACACACGACTTGTGTGCTTAAAAACGCCAACAGTAAGTTTGTTGACATAAATATCTGTTTTATTTGAGAGGTAGAACTGGAACTTAAAAATTCAATGCCACAGCTGGGATTTGAACCACAGACCTTCTGCTTACCAGGCAGGTGCTCTAACCATTAAGCTACTGTGACAACCTGCCAGAATGACATTGAATTCTCAAACCAGCTCGTATTTCTCCCGGTAAACCACAAAGGCAGTCTCACATCAGAGACAATTACTCCAATGGTGACTTACTATTGTAAGTACTTTATGTCCCGGGATTAAATAACCTTCAGATGGTAATTATTATTTATGCGAAGAAACTTACTGTTGGTGTTTTTAAACACACAAGCCGTGTGTGTTCAGTATCATTCTGGCAGGTTGTCACAGTAGGTTAATGGTTAGAGTACCCGCCTGGTAAGCCGAAGGTCTTTGGTTCAAATCCCAGCTTTGGCATTGAATTTTTAAGTTCTAGTTCTACCTCTCAAATATCTATGTTATTGTCAAATACAATTTGCTTGAGCTCTATTCTTTTGGCTTGTGTGGCACCACCTGTGTTTCATTGAAGAATTCTTATGTTAGATCTTCTATTAATATAATGTTTAGGTCTCGAGAAGTAGTCCCAGCCCGGAGATCCGAATGGGGACTATTTTAACTATGGAATATTTTACTCCTCGTGTCATATTTCATAATTCACATTGGAGAGCTATATAGCAGTAAAAGTAACCTCTTTTTATAGAGCACGATATTGTTGTTTTGAGTGTTACATCGCTCTCTTGCATCGCTCAGAATGTCTAGAGGACCACATCTGTCATTGGCTAATGGGTCTCACTGACCTGACTGAGAATTACCAAAATAATTTACCGACCATATTCTCTGCATTTCAGAACCTATTTTGTTTTTTGAATCCAATACATGATCCTAAACAGATTTTTTGTGCTGAGGTTGAAAATAATCTCCATTTTTTCCCATCCTGTCAGGTTTTCAAAATATTCATAAATAAAAGAAATGAAATTAAAAATTTGTGAAATTTAAAGCGATAATTATAATTATTTGCTACTTGAGGGATATCGACATGAAATCACGTCCATTTAAAAAGGCGGATGAGCGATATGGGCGTCCTGTGCGTTTAAGCATTTAACTCTTATTTATCCCTTATCCAACTCAACTTATTATAATTTTCCCTTTATGAAACATTTTAGTAAGGTCTATATACTTAATATGTTTGTTCTGCAGTGATTTACCTCAAAACAGGGATAAACACACAAGGGTACGTACATCTCCACATTCGCGAATTCCCTTCTTGCGGCACACGAAACACTTTCGAAATGGGCGGGACTTCTTTGCTGTTGGTGGTATCCTTTTAGGATAATGTTTTCCTTGAAGTCTGAGGGGTGCAGGGGTTTTGGATTTTCAACCCCCAACGTGGTATTGTTCAATTAGGCTGCGAGTTATTTATAGTCGGTAGTCAAGGTCGGTCATTGTCCTGTGTGGGTTTAGAGAGCTGTCCAAATCCCCAAACAATTGTATATGGTTATATCCAGTTGGTGCAAAAACACCTTTTTATACCACTTCTCCCTTCAGCTACAAGCAGGAAAGAATATGTATGTATTTCAACAAAGAAAGACACAGACTACTCAGTTACGAAACTCGCATAAGCAAAAGTTGTAATGCTGATATATTCTGATGACTCAAGAGACCACGCATGCAGTAGCGCTTTATTACACAGTATGCTGACGCATAAGCCACACAATAATACAATGGGTCTTTCTTTACTGTATCTTTCCGAGAACTTATATTAGATGCGTTCAACAGAGCAAAGTTGACTTTTCACCACAGTGAAACAAAATTGTGCCATTTCAACGTTTTGTAAATACAACTCAACTTCGCTGATGACGTACATTTATACTGCAAATAACGAGTTTTATACCAGTTTTTGTTTCATTAAAATAACTTAATATTTACACAAAATACAGCTGTGTATATACGAAGCGCATTTAACAATTTAAATGCTAGCAGTTCTCGGCTCGCGGACGTTTAAATGGCCATCGCTCAAGAGGTTAATAATAATTATAAGCACATTCATAACCTTACCTCAATATTGCATTTCAAATTTTCTCCTCTTTGACCTTCTGGCACATTGTCCAGAGCAGCCCCTTTTAACATCCAACAATAGTCCACCATCATGTGAAACACTCCACTTCCCTTGATACTTCTTTTCCAAATTTTTATATCCTGGTGAAATCTTTTGCCCTATTCCTCACTAAAATCTCCTAAATTATCAGGCAAATAATTTAGATGGGAATGAAGAAAATGTATTTTGACACTCATGTTGCGACCAAATTGTTTACAATTTTGCAGCATTACTTTCACTATGTTAACATAATTTGGGTCTTTTTTATTTCCAAGGAAATGAAAAACAATATTTCTGAAAGCATTCCAGGCATCCTTCACTTCTCGATTCACAGTATTCTAGAACTGACTGTCCATCAGTTTTCGAATTTGTGGACAGGAAATGTAACATAAAGGTATTTAAAGTACTTACTTTCCTTATCTAGAGTTTAAACAAATCGTTTAACCAAACCTAATTTCACATGGAGAGGTAGCAACAATACTTTTGAGGGATCAATAAGAGGTTCACTTTTCATTTTTTTGCCCAGTGTTAAATTAGTCCTACATAGCCACTGTTCCCTTTCCCACTGTATTGACCTAGCTCTGCTATCCCTTTCAAATAAGAAACAAGGATATTTTGTGAAATCAGCCTGCTGACTAAGTAATAGTCCAATAATCTTGGAATCTCCACAGGCTAACCATTAATGGTTTTCATACTATAGTTTTTGTAACAAAAATATAACATTTTCATGTGTCTCCTTTAAAAGAAAAGAGTGTGCTTCAGGAATGGAAGGATGAATGTTGCCATTATGAAGCAAATCACTGTTAAGACTTTTTTGAGAAGAATCTATGAAGAACCTCCACTCTTTGGAATTATAACTTTTGTTATAACATTTGAAGATAGCAGGGGCATCTTGGCAATGCACCAAATTTTCTTCTTCAGCAAAAAGAGGGACAAGTTCTTTCTTATTATGCCTATACCAAGAAAAAATATGTACCCTCAGCCAACACTTTTCTTTTAACCTAGGGCGTAAAAGTTCTGCTGATTCTTTAGGCAAATGTAAATCCCTCACTAAATCATTAAGCTCTCTTTGATTAAAAGATTCTATCCTCATCAGAATAGTCTGGTTCATAAGTGTGATCCACTGGAGATTCAATTTCAGTGCTACTGGATGCAGATGGCAATGTATCTGATACTGTAGATAAACATATCCAAGAATAAACATTGCATGTCATATCGCCATGACAAATTTTTGTACATCTCCTAGGGCAGATATAGTTAGTAGATTTTAATAAATGTAAAAATATAAATATAGTAATAATTATTATTTATTTATGCCAACAAACTTACTGTTGGTGTTTTTAAACACACAAGCCGTGTGTGGGCAATGTTTGAGAGGTTGTGGCATTGAATTTTTAAGTTCCAGTTCTACCTCTCATAGTAATAGTTATATTATTTGACATTTTAACTAATAAAGTTGAAATTATAAGCTGTTGAGCCTTTCTAACAAACAATAGGCACAGTATGTGCATTATGAAAAATATTCAAAACATAACATTTGAATTGTAAAAAATGTGGATGTGATACACAAAAATGGATTTCAGTTTTGCAGTCAGTGTGAAAATGAGTTCAGAAACATTCATTTCAAAAAAGCAAAATCCATGCAGAACGGTGTTACCAATCAGAATATGCATTACATGACATGAGCATGTTGGGGGTTAAGAGGGTTAGAGAAGTGGAAAGGTTGGAAAAATAAAGACTCCCTAGCCCTTGAGTACTCTAATAGTGTTGGGGTTAGAAGAGAACAAGAGATGAACAAGGGAAGGTCATAAGGTCAGATAGAAAAGCTGTGAGGAGCAAAATACCAATAAGTTGAAATAATGTTCTGCTCAGCTTGGGCACCCTGTGGTCGCTATCCACATATCCCCTAGACAGGGACCCCTGCAGGATGTATTTGTTTACAAAATTCAAGTAAAAAAAATTATACTTTGCATTTCCTACTTAGAGATAAATGGCTACATCTTGTTTTTATGGACAAACAATGTATAAAGAAAAGTTCTACACTGTAGTATCAGATTCACATCAGTATAGACATGTTTTAGACCAAGAAAATGTGAAAACAGCAGTAAGTATAAGATTATAAGTAAACAATTTTAAAATATGTACTATTGTTTCAGCTGGTGCAGCAGTAGGTATGATGGCAGGACACCCACATGGTCAGCTGTCACAGATCCCATTACCAGCGCCAGCAGCTCCACAGGATAAACCTAATACAGGTCTGCCACACACTGCACCACCAGTAGGTGTACCCCCTCCAACTTCTGAAGCCAATCTCCCTGGACTGAGTGAAGCAATGCTTCGAGTTCCTTTTGGTGTTCCTCCAGGAATGGCTCATCATTCAGGTTTGCAGATTCCTAATATTTAATAGTCAAAAAGGGCTGTGCAAATAAACTGTAGTAACGGCATATTTCTCTCATGAAAAACTGCTGCTGAATGCAGTATTCTTAGCTGTTGGTGGAATGGATAGAGAAAGTTTTCTTGTTTTCATAGAAAAACTTCATAGAAATTTTCAGTAACAGGTCTAAATGGGTCCTATATATATAACATTTTGCATGTGCGCGATTGGGTGTGCCACAGCCAGCTTTGCTCCTACATAAACTCCACACATAAAGCATGTATAGCACTCTCACCTTATAGAAGATGCTGGAAATGTCATCCAGTCCTGGCTAAACAAGCATTATATCGGGAGAATACATCTTGATTCACATGATTAAGTTGGGCCACATTAATGTTTCTGATTTCGTTTCTAATATTTTGTTTTAGTTCTTCCAATGTATGCAGATTTGTCTCATAAACTTCAAGATACCCCACAAGCAAATATCACACGCTGTTAGATCGGGAGAGCGAGAGGCCATACACCAGCACTAATCACTGTATTTTCAAACACTTCCCAAATTTTATTCATGGACTCCTCTGCTGTAGCAGTAGCAGAATCTTGTTGAAACCACCCATATGATTCCTCTTCTTCTGTCAATAATGATAAAATAGGGTCCAAATGTCTTTTCGGCACCTCTCTGCATTTATGTCTGCTTGTAGAGTATTGGACCGATTATGTGTCTAGCCCTAATAGTACACCAAACTCCAACACTCCAATCATAATAAGGGATATCTTGAATACAATGTGGATCTTCAGAGGCCCAGTGCTGACTGTTATAAGTTTTAACATGACCATTTAGGTGCAACCACACTTCGTTGGGAAAGAACAGAAGCTGTGGATCAATTAAATCATTCACTGATGAAAGAAACCATTCACAATCATGCATTCGTGATACTGGGTCACCTAGTTTTAAAGCATGGATACTTGTACACTTACACGGTTTTAGTTTTAAGAACTTATTGTACTAATTTTGGGATGGATATGGTTGGTGAACATTCAGAACAACTGTGCCTATTTCATCTAACTTTTCCTCCGTTAAAACTGTTCATTTATGCTGAAACATATGTATAATAATTTGTTCCCAAACAGAATTAAATACATTAAATAAGGAAATAATGAAGCTATTAACAGTAAAGCAACAAGAAGCTAAAGTAAGAACAAATTAGAAACTAAAAGCTTCACTTATCTTAGTAATATTGCAAGATCTTTTGTAGCTAACACATTTCAAGTTGACTCCAACTCATTCTCAAAGCTATACAAACCATCGGCTCACAACTAGATGTCATCTCAACCAACCATAGATCAAACAATATCAACAAATATGACAACCATTTAAGCCCAATACTCTATACTAAAAAACTTCTTTTTGCTAATGTGGCTCCTTTCCTTTTTATCAAAGCTTTTTTTTTTATTTTTTGTTTTTCCCAACCCCCACCCCCATCTATTTTTATCCATTTTGAATGCGTTCTTGTACTACTTTATACTCTTTATTCTCCTTCTTCCACTTTTCATATTTACTCAATTTTTCTCCCTTCTTAACCACCACTTTTTTTTTTTTTTTTTTTTAAATGAATGTCCTCCAACGTAACGTCATATCGGACGGTGAATGAATGAAATGGGTGAAATGAAGTTCAAATGAGCCTGAGTTCCATAGAGCTTTAAGCTACCCAACATTCGTTTTCTCAGGGTAAGGAAAAACCTCAGAAAAAAGAACCTTACCCAGATAACACCCTAAGCGAGATTCGAACTTGCGACCTCTTGAACGTGAGGCAGACACACTAACCATCATGCTACCAAGGCGGGCAAATGCTGGTATGATTCTGTCGTTAAACCATTTTTTTTTTTTTACAGCTCTCCCCACTACTCTGCAACCACACCTTCTTCCCCTTCTTTGCTAATTTGCGCGCCTTTTCTAGCTCTGCCTTCTTTGGGACCCCACCCTCTTCCTTCATTGTTCTGTATCTTGCTCGCAGATCCTGTTGTCTCAGCTGACATTCTCCCTTCTTCTTCCCCTTCTCTTGCCATAACTGTTTGATGGACCAGCTGATTCTCTTAATGATGTGACTCCAGCCCTTGAAGCAGACGCATGATTCCAAACCACCTTGTGTCCGGTAGTACATGCATCACCTCCAAAAACCCTTCACTGAATTTCCTGCCAATGCTGCAAAGTTGTTTCCTGTCTCACCTGCTCCCTTCTCCGTATATCATTTTTCTCTTCAGCAGTCACATTTTTTCCTTCTGTGCAGTTTTGTAAGTTCCTAAAGATGCTTGCTTTACATTTGCTCTGGCGTCCATCTTTCTTTGTATTAAATTTTGCCTTATCTCCCTTTGAGCTAGTGTCGAAACCTTATTAATGAATATATTGAGCCTTTCAGCATCTTAGCTTTCCCTAAAATCTCATAAATTAGCTGTAATGCAGCAAACTGAGCCACAATCAGTCTTTTTCCGATATTCTTTCCTATTCAATATGCCTCGACTTTCATCACCATTCCCAGGTTTTGAGTTAAAACTCGTTTGATCTCTTCTGCTGGTCAAGCTCCTCTCCTCTCTAGTATTCCTATAAAAAGCAAATTAAATCTTCATCTCCTTTCATCCAATCTCTCCAGTTCAAATTTAACTGCATTCACTTCTCTCCATATTCCTTTAATTTCTTTTCTCACATTCTCTTTTATTTCCCTGGCCACTTAATTCAAATTATCACTTACCCATTGCTCCATTCCATCCATAAATCCTATTTTATCTATGAGCTTTTCCAGCGCTGCCTGGATATCTCCTGGTCCCGCATTTAATTCTACTCCTCTTTATCATTAAAAGTACCATAATTAAAACACAGTTTATCTCCATACAGCTTCAAGGGTCCCTTTTTTTAAATATCACCTTCATAAAAAGTCCAATCCTTGCTCTATACATTGATAAATCTAGTTCCATAGCTGCCTATGCCACTCTTCCTCTCGCTTCTGGAGCTTACACCAAACAAAAACATTAGCTTAACACTCCCCTATAGATAGATTTAACTACTTTCAGAAATTACCTTTGTAAATTTTTCAGAAACTTTCATTTTACATCTATAGTTATTGTACAATGTCTATTGCTTAGCTACTTTTACCCATCCGTGTATAAAATGCCAATAGCGTGTCGGTCACTATGTCAACTTCTTTGGTTAGCTTTGAGAATAAGTTGGATACAACTTGAAACTAGTCAGCACTGCAACAACCTGCAATATTAATAAGATAAGTGGAGCTTTTAGTTTCTAATTTGTTCTTATTTTAGATACTTACTTTTGTCAAAATCAGAACTTATATTTGGAGAAAACCTGAGTCTTTGCCATTTTGTTCTTTTTCTGTTGCCCTTTACACACAACCTTGTAACAAAGATGTGATCACTCTTTTGTGGCCAATAATAATAAAAGTCCCACACAGTGCTGTTTTCTTCTTTATCTCAAGTGGTATCTACTTGAGCATTATATATGTGATGGTGTCAGGACCGGGTGCTGTCTAGGCGGCCCGGGTTCGATCCCAGGGACCCGCATGTGGTATTCATGGTGGACGAAGCGGCGTCAGGGCGGGTTTTCTCCGGGTGCTCCGGTTTCCCCCGCCATCTCATTCCACCGGTGCTCCATCTTCATTACATGTGTCATCAGTGTCACCGCCTGCGGTGACATAGTAGTAAAAGCGGGCATTAAACACAACAACAACAGCCGGGCGCTGATTGTTCTAGGCATGTCGAACGTTGATATATTCAAGAGTTTCTGTGGCTTTTTCTGTGTCGTTTAGGTTTAGGTCTGGTGCTAGTGTGGATGTTAGGAAAAGCTGACTTATTCTCGATCTAGTTGGTGACTACCAAACCCACTGTAAATGATGCTGCATATACCCAGAGAGGAAGGTCAGAATTAGTTGACAAACAGCCAAGAATGGGGACAATGGGTTCTCCAAACATATTGCCAGTAATTTAAGTGGAATACTAATATGAGTGTTTAATGCTGATTCATCAATTAGTTTAATTATTTACTTCAATGTGTGCAAGTGTCAATGACTTTAAATTTCTTTTGACTTTAAAATTTATTTGTGAAGGAGAAAATGTTTTACTCCTGCACATTACTGTTAGGGTGAGATACTTCTCTCAGATTTCTTTAGCACAACATTTCACAACATTGTAATTATGTCCACATTCTGACTGCAAGGGTGTTAAATTTTAAAAATAAACTATAAATTCTATGGAATGTTTTGATGAAAAAATATGTAACAAATTTATTTTTAAAATACCTGATGCCACCATGCCTACAGTTATCACAACTCGGCCTATCAATTTCATGTGATTGTATCTGTATGCTATAAACTTAACTTTGTCGAGTACAAACTTAAAACTGTTTTAAATAACAGCAAGATAGAAAATACTCAAATCTTTTTCATGACAGGCATATTTTTTAAAGTACAAAAAATAAATATTTAAATATATTTTTAATCTTAATACAGTTGTTGTTAGCTAATGCTGGATTTCTGACAATGAAGTCATTAATCCTCTTGCTCTCCAATATTTTTCACTGATGGATGGGGCACTAGAAGTGGCCGGGCGTATTTGAAGGTGGTCTCGATCCATTTCCTCTTGCAGATCACATAGCGGACAGAATGGTGACAGACTCCGGTTAAATGGTAATCTGTCTAAAATGGAAATATTTTATGGTATCGTGAATTTAGGGTTTAAAATGCGCTAAATTCCCTTTATTAAATGTAAGCTGTCTTATGCTGACAACAGAAACCATACTTTTAGAGGAAAATTTTCAGTTTCAGAATGTAGAGTTCAGAAAATTTGCAGGCACAAAACTACATCAATGAAAGTTCTTTCAATTGCAGTGTCATGGAATATGTCAACATAGTGATGCGCAAACTGAAACAGACACAGTTGCTATAGATGTCTTAATTGAGAATGCATAAAGTCAGATAAAAAGAAGGTGGAGGAAGATGAAGAGTGCAAGTGTTGAGTGATTGTTCGTTGAAATGCCAATGCTAATGGATTATTTTGAATTTGAAAACATGTATTTATGGTAAGATATAATTTACTGACATTTCGCCATAGGTATGATTCTTATAAACATGCACTAATTTCGTTTGCATATGCAGCACATGGTATGGCCAGCAATATCTGAAATCACCAGACAGCAGCTGTAGAGCATAATTGAAAAGACTGTATTATTATTGAGATCTTTCAGTGTTTTAACGAGAGATCCAAGTGAATGCTTGTGGGCCATAGTGCGTTCATCCCAGGTAATAATTTTGCATTTTCTCAAAATTTCAGACATGCCTGAATGCTTCTTTATGTTACATGTTGCATCTGGATTTGTGTGAATGTTCAATGGCAATTTCAGTGCTGAATGCGCAGTCCGCCCATGATTGAGCAAGATCGCTGCAATGCCTGAGGAAGCAATTGCCAACTGAATATGATTATGTGATCTAATGCGTGCAAATATCAGTGAGATGACGAATGTTTTGCCAGTGGCACATGGTGCACCAAAAAAAAAAAAAAAAAAAAAAAAAATCAGATTGTTGTGCTGGAATTGACAAATAAATTTGCACAATGTATATTTTTTAATGACACTTTAAAATCTTACTTCAATAAATAATAATATATGAAATTTGTAGGTTAAGCTAATTGTTAGAGAATGCATTGTAAACATATAGGAATTCATGAAAAATCATATATAAACAAGTACACCATGGCTTACCACAAGGCACATTGCTCAGCACTACACTTTTTAATACATTTATTAACGATCTGCCACAACAAATACAAGAATCAGGTGTGAAGTGTGCACTATTTGCCGATGACTTAGTAATGTGGACTTCAAAACCAAAAAGCAAAAGTACAGAACCAGAAAAAACCATGCAACAACAATCCTTACAATCAACTTACAAAGGTGGACCAAAGAAAATTTAATGACTGTTAATACAACAAAATCAAACTACCAAATCTTTTCACTAAGAAAAAAACCACTAAAAATAAAACTAAATTTTGAGGGTCAACAATTACCAGAAACAAAGGAAGCAAAGTATTTAGAAGTTACATTTGACACCACTCACCAATATGTGTCCTGTGTAATGATCCAGCAGAAATGAACGAAGACCACTTGAAGACCTGTGAAGCTTTAAGATCAGAAGAAACTACAGTTCAAAAGTATTGGAAAGCACGAATGCTAATGGCTTCATTGCCAGATGCAAGGCACTATAAAACAACAACAACATTTGACATCACACTTACATGGACCAAACAAATAGAAAATGTAATACAAACCACAGAAAGGTGCCTTTCATTGTTAAAACGTCTAACAGGACTGAAATGGGCATGTTCCAGAGCAACTCTTAACACAACCTACATAAAGCCATTATTTACTTACTGCAGCGAAGTCCTTGTAACAGCAAACACAAAAAAAAATTCAAATCTTTCAAAACCAAAGTCTGAGATTAATTACAGGTGCTATCAAAACCACACCAATACCAGCTATGGAAATACTCACCAACCAATACCCCATTGAATATGAAATAAAAAAAGCAGCTCTTAATCAACACAAAAAGTTGATAAGACTCCCGTTCAATACATGGAACAAGAGAAATTTTACACATACACTAAAGACTCAGGAGAGCTTTCTTTCCAAAATTCAAGACATCAAGAAGAATATATACCTTCCTAATTCAAAGGAAAACTTCATATCTAAAGTCAATCTGACACATACATTAGACATCACATATTATTTACACCTGAAAGAAGAAGTTAAGAAAAGTGATATTCCAACTAGTGTTCTCTAGTGGCATTAGGGACAATCCATACTAGATTTCCAGAACATGAATGGCTCCATATTTATACTGATGGATCACTGATATCAAACCGAGATGGAGTCACCTCTTTTCCTATCACAAATCTTTAAGTTATGGAACTACAAACTTTGATGGAGAAATTGAAGCAATTCGAATAGCCCTATAAAATGTTTTGTATAGAATTTTACATTTTCATCAAGCAGTTATTCTCTCAGATTCCAAGATGGCAATTATAGCAATTACTTCCAAGTTGTCTCCAAAAAACCAAACAATTATAGAATTTTAAGAGGTAGAACTGGAACTTAAAAATTCAATGCCACAACTGGGATTTGAACCACAGACCTTTCGCTTGCCGGGCGGACGCTCTAACCACTGAGCTATTGTGACAAACTGCCAGAATGGCATTAAATTCTCAAGCCAGTTCGTATTTCTCCTGGTAAACCACAAAGGCAGTCAAAGGCAGTGGTTCAAATCCCAGTTGTGGCATTGAATTTTTAAGTTCCAGTTCTACCTCTTAAAACTTTCCCCACACATGGCTTGTGTGTTTAAAAACACCAACAGTAAGTTTGTTGGCATAAATAAATAATAATTATAGAATGTTGGAAAATCCTTACCCATCTAACAGCACTTCAAAAACACCTAGTCTTCCAATGGATACCAGCTCACTGTGGACTGAGTGGTAATGAGAAAGCTGATTTTCTTGCAAAAAAGGATACCGGCAATGTGCAGAAATCTATAGTTAATCTGCCATTTTATGCAGCTAAAAGATTAGTCAACTCTGAATTCAAAAAAATTATTGCAAAATATTACTATGAAAAATCAAAGATTAAAAGATGGGAACTACCAAACATTCAAACAGTAATTCCTGAGTATCCTCGAAAAACAGCAGTTGCAACGTTCAGGTTGATTACAGGACATGATTGTTTGACAAAACATTTGAACAGAATTGGGATATATTCATCACTGTGTCCTGTATGTGATCTGCAAGCGGAAATGGACCAAGACCACCTTTAAATATGCTGAGCCACTTCTGGCACCCCATCCATCAGTGAAAAGTGTTGGAGAATAAGAGGATTAAAGACTTCATTGTCAGAAATCCAGCATTAGCTAACAACAGCAATATATTCTTTTGTTCAGCAGTGAACAGTTTCTCATTATTAGCACCAAAAGTAGCCAAAGATATTGTATTGAACTGTTTTTAGCACTGAACAATCTTTTAATCATTCATGCTGCTGGGCAGTAGGCGATGGCATGCCGAAATGAATGAGTGCCATATTTGAAATGACAGTACAAATATCCTCTATCTTAATTAACGCTACATCGGCGATGCATGATCCCTTATAAGCTATTTTATGTGGTCTAATATAATATCATTTCACTGTAAAGGGGGCGGGGGGGGGGGGGGGCACATAGCTAACACTGCGAATTGCGCTTCTCTTTTGGGTTAGAAGTCACCATTGCGCATGCACTGTAGGGGAAATATGGCCATGTTTGTAGTAGTTACATGATTATATACTGTATAAGAAAATGTACTACAAAGGCTCTAGCACAATTTGCACAATGAATATTTTTTAATTACACTTTAAAATCTTACTTCAATAAATAATAATATATGAAATTTGTAGGTTAAGCTGATTGTTATAGAATGCAGCTTAAACATCATAGGAGTTCATAAAAAATCATGTAAAATGCTCACCTCTATACTGCACCTTACACATTTGCACAATGTATATGTTTTAATTGCACTTTTAACACTTCAATAAATATTAATAGATTACATTTTTATGTTAAGCTCATTGTTATAGGATGCATCATTGGAATTCATGAAAAAGCATGTAAAATACTCACTTCAATACTGTAATATTTAACATGTTGCACATATATAATAATGATGAAGTAAGCTGAAATGGATGAGAAAAATGGAGTTCAATCCACAAAAGGATTTTGTAATTCCTGCTATTAACTCAGCTGTGAAATTCATTTTTTCTTTTTTGGAATTCTCTTTTCGTTTTTCTTTTTAGTTTTATCCCCTTTTCTTTCTTTGATAGCTGTAACAATTTCTCAAACATTCTCTCCTTTTTTAAATTAGGGTAGCCCTTCAGTATAATCACCTTTTACATTCACATTTCTCATGCTCAGGGGTGTCACCACACTCTGCCCTCACACATTAAGCCACCAGACACCTTGCCCTCACACATTACGACACCACAGTCAGCACGCCCCACCTCACATTACGCCACTGCACCTCTCCTCACACATTACGCCACCACACTCCAACTCACACATTATGCCACCACACTCCAACTCACATGCCACAAGTCTCCACCTCACACATTACGCCACCAGTCTCCATCTCACACTTTATGCCACCAGTCTCCACATCACACATTATGCCACCACACCCAACCTCACACATTATGCCACCAGTCTCCACCTCACACATTACGCCACCAGTCTCCACCTCACATTACGCCATGACACCCCACCTAACACATTATGCTGCCACACCCCACCTCACACATTATGCCACCAGTTTCCACCTCACATTATGCCACCAGTCTCCTCACACATTACGCCGCCACACCCCACCTCACACATTATGCCACCAGTCTCCACCTCACAAATTATGCCACCAGTCTCCACCTCACATTTTGCCACCAGTCTCCACCTCACACATTACGCCACCCCACCTCACACATGCCACCAGTTTCCACACCCCACCTCACATTACGCCACCACACATGCCACCAGTCTCCACCTCACACATTACGCCACCACACCCCACCTCACACATTATGCCACCACACCCCACCTCACATGCTACCAGTCTCCACCTCACGCATTATGCCACCAGTCTCCACCTCACACATTATGCCACCAGTCTCCACCTCACACATTACGCCACAACACCCCACCTCACATTACGCCACCAGTCTCCACCTCACATTATGCCACCAGTCTCCACCTCACACATGCCACCAATCTCCACATCACACATGCTACCACACCCCACCTCACATTACGCTACCACGCACTACCTCACACATGTCACTACCTCACACATTACACCACCACATCCCTTCTCACATTACGCCACCAGTCTCCACCTCACACATTACGCCACCTCACACATGCCACCAGTCTCCACATCACACACTACCCCACCTCACATTACACCACCTCACATATGCCACCATACTCAGGAGTCTCCGTCAAGGGGATATGTGAATGGAAACCACAAGGTACCCAAGCTGAGCAGAACATTACTTCCACTTACTGATGTTTTGCTCCTCACTGTAGCTTTTCTATCTGACCTTACCTTGGTCATCTCTTGTTCTCTTCCGACCCCGATGTTATTAGGGTTCCTGAGGGCTAGGGAGTCTTTATTTTTCCAACCTCTCCATTTCTCTAATTTCTCTATAAAACCTTAACCGCTAACATGCTCACCTGTAATGGCATGTAATGCATCCTCTGATTTGTAATCAGAGCATATGATTGGTGACTTTATTTTGATAATTCTCCCGGTCAGGTCGGTGAGACCCGTAAACCAACAACAGGTTTGGTTCTCCAGACATTCTGGGGGTTGTGAGAGAGCGATGTGACCGCAAAAACATAAAAATATGGTGCTCTCTAAAAAGCCGTGACATTTACAGCTAAGTAAGTCTCTTCAATATTTATGAAATATGACTCGAGGGGTAAAATGTTCCGGAGTTAAAATAGTCCCCCATTCGGATCTCCGGGCAGGGACTACTTCTTGAGAACCAAAACATTTATTATATTATATAATATATATATTCATTATATTAATAGAAGATCTAACATCAGACTACTACAATGGAATGCACCCTCTTATTGTTTGTGGTTTCACAAACCAGAAGAGTAGAACTGAATAAAATTGTATTTGACTATAAAATAGATATATTTGTCATACAAGAAGCAAATATAACAAATGACCAACTTAAATACTTCAATTTTACTGCTATTCTACTACACCTACTACCCAAAAATAGACAGATAAGTAGTGGAATATTAGTTGGAGTCAAAAAGGATATTAAATCCTCCTTTGAAACTGTTAAAGAAATGGATAACACAGATAAAAGTGAATTAATAAAGCTACATTTTTGGGATAACAAAACACATCTACATTTATACAGTATTTACAATCCTCCCAGGAATGAATCAGATCTCTCACTTATTGACCAATTAAATAAAACAATCGTAATTGGGGATTTCAATGCCCATTCCAAAAGATGGGGTTATGAAAAAGTGGATTCTACAGGGAAGATTGTGGAAGAATTTTTGAATACCACAACTTTTGAACTGATTTATAGTAAAGAAGATCCCACAACCTTCATACATTACTCTGGAGGAGGCAGTAACCCAGACCTCTTGTTAGCTACAACAGATATTGTTTCAAAAATTAAAAAACAAGTTATAGAACATCCAAGTTCTGGCCACAGAGCAGTAATTACTGATATAAAACTAGAGAATACAAATAACAGTCAAGGTCTCACGAATCTGTGTTGGAACTTCAAAAAAGCAGATTGGAACAAATATAAAACTGAATTAGAACATAAATTTAAAGAACAAACAAACTCACAGCTGCATGACCAACCAGATCATATTAACAAAAATTTCTGTAAAGTCATCCTAGAAACCGCAAAAAAACATATTCCTCGTGGAAGAATTAAAAATGTCTAACCCTTTTGGAATCCCCAGTTAGAAGAACTGAAAAAGCAAAGGGATATAGCTAGAAATACAGCTGAACAAACAAAAAACATATTGGATACACAAAAATGGCGGAAGAAATGTGCCTCACTAAAAAATGAAATTAATACAGCTAAAAGGAATCACTAATAATTTCTTAGAAAAAATGGATTATAGGACAGATGGTAACAAAGCTCATAAGTTCATAAAAAATGTCAAGTACAGGAAAGAAAACAACAGCACATCTATCATAGACAACAATAAAATATTAGTAAATGATGCAGTCATAGCCGAAACATTCAATAAATATTATGCTAATTCACACAAAGTAACAAGGATTAATAAAAAGGAACATAAAGAATTTAAGAAAGATTTGAAACAAGAAAGAGAATGATCCTAACACTCAGTGGAATATGTTTTTTTCAAAATTTTAATATGCAAGAACTGAACATTGCAATAAATAATCTAAAAAACAAAGTCTCCTGGACCAGATCACATACATCCAAAGTTCATAAAAAGCCTTGGAAAAACAGCAAAACAACAACTACTGAAACTCTACAATCTATCCTGGAAAACCACTGTACCTGCTGAATGGCGAAAAGCACTAATTGTCCCACTCTTGAAGAAAGACAAAACAGCATCAGAAATAAAAAATTATAGACCAATAGCTCTTACTAGCATAACAGCAAAAGTGATGGAAAGAATGGTGTCAAACAAGTTAAATTGGTTTCTAGAATCACAAAATTTAATATCCCCATGTCAAGCTGGACTCAGAGAGTTCCACTCTACAAATGAACAAGTCTTACTTATCAGTCAAGAAATCAAAGACTCCTTCAATAGAAAAGAAGATAATGTATCAGTTGTTATTGATTTCCAAAGTGCACATGATTCTATATGCAGAACAAAACTACTAAAGAAAGTAAAAAAAATAGGGATACAAGGTCTATTGTTTTCATGGCTATGTCATTTCCTAACACAACGCTTTATTGTAACCAGATATGGAAGAAACATATCTAAATACAAACAAGTACATGTGGCTTACCACAAGGCACAGTGCTCAGCACAACACTTTTTAATATATTTATTAACGATCTGCCACAACAAATACAAGAATCAGGTGTGAAGTGTGCACTATTTGCTGATAACTTAGTAAGTGCCTTTCACTGTTAAAACGTCTAACAGGAATGAAGTGGGGATGTTCTAGAGCAACTCTTAACACAACATACAATGTATATGTTGTTAGCTAATGCTGGATTTTTGACAATGAAGTCATTAATCCTCTTGCTCTCCAATATCTGAAGAGAGCAATAGCAGTAATAGTAACCGTTTTTTTTTTAGAGAGCACCATATTTTTATGTTTTGGCGGTCAAAATGTATATATTATATATATGCAATGTATATATATATATATATATAAAGCCATTATTTACTTACTGCAGCGAAGTTCTTGTAACAGCAAACACAAAAAAAAAATTCAAATCTTTCAAAACCAAAGTCTGAGATTAATTACAGGTGCTATCAAAACCACACCAATAGCAGCTATGGAAATACTAACCAACCAATACCCCATTGAATATGAAATAGAAAAGGCGGCTCTTATTCAACACGAAAAGTTGATCAGACTCCCATCCAATACATGGCACAAGAGAAATTTTACACATACACTAAAGACTCGGGAGAACTTTCTTTCCAAAATTTAAGACATCAAGAAGAATGTACACCTTCCTAATTCAAAGGAAAACTTCATATCTAAAGTCAATCCAACACATACATTAGACATCACATATTATTTACACCTGACAGAAGAAGTTAAGAAAAGTGAAATTCCAACTAGTGTTCTCTAGTGGCATTAGAGACAATCCATACTAGATTTCCAGAACACGAATGGCTCCATATTTATACTGATGGATCGTTGATATCAAACCAAGATGGAGCAGGTGCTGGAGTCACATGTCACCTCTTTTCCTATTACAAATCTTTAAGTTATGGAACTACTAACTTTGATGGAGAAATTGAAGCAATTCGAATGGCCCTACAAAATCTTTTGTATACAATTTCACATTTTCAGCAAGCAGTTATTCTCTCAGATTCCAGGGCAGCAATTATAGCAATTACTTCCAAGTTGTCACCAAAAAACCAAACAATTATAGAATGTTGGAAAATCCTTACCCATTTAACAGCACTTCAAAAACACCTAGTCTTCCAATGGATACCAGCTCACTGTGGACTGAGTGGTAATGAGAAAGCTGATTTTCTTGCAAAAAAGGGTACCGGCAATGTGCAGAAATCAATAGTTAATTTACCATTTTATGCAGCTAAAAGATTAGTCAACTCTGAATTCAAAACAATTATTGCAAAATATTACTATGAAAAATCAAAGAATAAAAGATGGGAACTACCAAACATTCAAAGAGTAATTCCTGAGTATCCTCGAAAAACAGCAGTTGTAACGTTCAGGTTGATTACAGGACATGATTGTCTGGCAAAACATTTAAACAGAATTGGGATAAATTCTTCACCACTCTGTCCTCTGTGTGATCTGCAAGAGGAGATGGATCGAGACCACCTTCAAATGTGCCCGGCCACTTCTAGTGCCTCATCCATCAGTGAAAAATATTGGAGAGCAAGAGGATTAATGACTTCATAGTCTGAAATCCAGCATTAGCTAACAACATACTGCAGTTTACACATTTGCACAATGTAGTGGACCCAACAGATGTCCTGTTCAAACGTTGTATGTCCAAAAATTATACAATTGTGTGAACAAACTAAAATGTCACTGTAAAAGAAACAAAAACCAAAACATTGCTAATTCCGTGAATTTTGCTTCTCTTTTGGGTTAGAAGTCGCCTTTGCACATGCATTGTAGCGGGAAGATGGCCATGTTTGTTGTATGTATGTGATTATATTACTGTATAAAAAACTCTAGCACAATGTGTATTTTTTAAAACCTTATTTCAATAAATAATGATATATATAATTTGTAGGTTAATGTAGCTAGAAGATGGCCATACTTGTATTTACATGGTTTTATTACTGTATAAGAAAATGTATTTCAAAGGGTCTAGAACAATTTGCACAATGTATATTTTTTAATCGTACTTTAAAGTCTTTTATTTCGATAAACAATAATATATGAAATTTGTAGGTTAAAGTGATTGCAATATAATGCAGGTATATACGTCATTGGAATTCATGAAAAATCATGTACAATACTCACTTTTATACTTCACCTTGTACATTTGCACAATGTATATGTTTTAATTACACTTTTAACACCTTCCTTCAATAAATATATTACATTTGCAGGTTAAGCTTATTGTTTAGGATGCAATTATATACATCATTGGAATATGAAATACTTCAATACTGTACCTTACACATTTGCACAATGTATATTTGTTAATTACACTTTTAATTACTTGTTCTGAATAAGCACGCACTTCTAATGTAATATCAATGCCCAGCTGTGACAAAAATTTCCTAGAATCCTGTGGCAGCACCAAAAAACAAATTCTACAACACGATCGCAGCAATGCTTACGTATCCAATTCAAAAATCAGCAACACATAAATGAATGAATGAATTAAAAAGAACAGGTTCTATTGGGCCAAACTGTGAATCTAAACCATTCTCGAATCACATTTATCACACACCCAAGAGTTCATAAAGATCAGTCCAGCCATTTAGGAGCCTTATAGTGATCTGATTATCACTATAGACAGGATATCCATAAATATAACACAAGAAATAGAAACCAAATTGATACAGCTTATAATAGACTGTCAAAATCACAAAATAGCTTTGAAGCATTAGGTATAAAAATGTATAATGCACTATCAAATGAGGTAACTCAACTGACGTATAATAGATTTGAACGTAGACTTTATGACAGATTATTAAACAATCCGTACTACTCTCTACAAGAATATTTTGAAAATTCAACTCAGCTGTAAATATCACTGTTATTGTATCTTATCTTTGAAATGTACATTGCCACTCAACAAATGGATATATCCATATATGCTCCATACTTGTGTCTGTAAGACAACTGATTGCACTAAAAGTAATATATAGTAGGTAGGTGATAGCGAATATCGGTAGCATCATTCTTATAACTGATATTTGTAAATATGTATGTATATATAATTTTGCTAGAATCTATTTGTTATATATAACATGTAAACTACACTGACGTCTATTGCTGTAACAGGCCTAATGACAATTATTATTATTATTATTATTATTATTATTATTATTATTATTATTATTATTATTATTATTATTATTATTATTATTATTATTATTATTATTATTATTATTATTATTATTATTATTATCATTATCATCATCATCATCATCATCATCATCATACACACGGACATATATATGCCATGCATTAAACTGCTCAGCCATCTGAACACAGCTTATAGCGCATTATCTGATCTCTATATTGTGCTTTTTACATAAAAAAGGGTAAAATGTGTATATCTGCATTCAATTGAAATCTGTCAGCATCAGAACCCAACCATGCCATCTCACTTATTCCATTAATTGGGCCATTCCCATCCATTACAAGTTTCTCTTAAATGCAGAGTAAACATTTTACTATGATTTGATCCTGTAATCCTTGGTTTGATAGGTTAGCTACTCCTATCATGCCTTAGGCCACATGGCCATAAATTCCGATATTAAACCCATGCATTGGCATTGTTATTCAATTGGCTAAATTGATTACTTAAAAGTGCTGCAGAGGATATCATGTCCATACTGGCAAAGGGGTTAACATATATGCTGGTTTGCAAAAAAACTCATATAAATAGCTACTCCCTTCTTTAGTTAATGACTAGGTAAACTAGTGGAGTCTAAACTTCAGGCAGTTGCAAGAATGACATTATACAGTCGAAAAATATGATTGTATATTATACAATCGGTTAACTACTCTCGTCTTCAAGAAGAGAAGATGCAATGCCGCCGCCGCCACCACCACCGCCACTGCCACCACCAAACAAGAAATTCCAGATTTTCATTTAATTCAACATCACACTAGCATTATACAGTAAATTCTCCATTAAGAATGTGCTAAAATCAAACCAAGGAAATACACCAAGCATTTATCAAGTGAATTGCATAGATTGCAGTAAAGTTTACACATTAAAAACAAAATAGAATCGTAAGATCAGACTGAAAGAGCACTTCAGAAATATCAAATACAAACAAGTAGACTAATCTGGAAATACATCTCATTTTTGGTGTAATGACCACAGTATTCAAAACTCTTAATTAGATTTTGCTCAAAGTCATAGACTGGCCCCATGAATTAACATTTTGGAAAAGATTCGTAGCTGCCGGGTAATGAACTTTAAAATCCTTAAGGAGAGGAACTTAAAATTATCAGTTCTTTGAGTCTTCACCCAAGGGTAACGGAGCAGCAGGAGAGCATGTTGCAGCAGTCAGAACCTAGCTGAGGATGGGGTAACTACCCTGAGAACGTTTCTAGTTATATAAAGCAGACAAAGTTTTAGCAAACTTTGTGTATTTAAATCTGACTCAGTGTATATTAGTTCTGCTGTTAGCAAAACAAAACATAAAAGCTTTTATTTTTGCAGCAGCACGCAATGTTGCTCTTCAGAGGGCAAATGCTGAGGACAGAAACATGGAGATAGATGTTGCTGAAGGAGTGCAAAAGCCAAATGATCAAGGAGATGCAATGAGGTAAGTTAGGAAAAATCTGCAGTATATATATATATATATATATATATATATATATATATATATATATATATATATATATATATATATATATAGACTGACATTGTTTTTCTTTTCCTGTTCTTTCCAGAATGTTATTTAATTTTTCCAGCATGGTTGCACTGTAAGTCAGTTAAATTATGAAACTTGCACAAAAAGGATATTTAATCTAGTGTTAATCGCACGAAACAGTAATATCACACATGCTTGAGCTCTTTCAACATACTTTCTTCCTCAGAAAATTTCATTCAGAAAACTTGGAATTGAGAGTATTAGAGCTTCTTCAAGGGTGTTTTCCTCACTGCTAGAGGAAGGATTCACCTTTCCACCACTAGCAGCCATGGCACTCCAGGGCAGTTTATTTAAGTACAATTAAATTAGTTCGGTTATTTATTGAAGGACCCTTGTACATTAATGAAATTATATTTTTCCCCTGTGTATGTGATACAAATGTGTGAACATATGCATTGAACCTGGGACAGGTGATTCTTCAATTAACGAGCATGAAGTGAGTCATGCCCAATGCAGAAATATTGTATTCATTGTATAGAACTTGTTAAAGTAGACAGTCTAATCCAATATGTCATAGGTTAAAATCATCAAGGTAAGATTTTAATGTTTTAAGGATATTTAATGTGTTCTGGTGTACAGTTACCATGGGTACGAGCCTACTATAGTTGACAACAATGCTCTACACGGGCATTGGCCAGCTTTCTTATACTTTTAAATTTTGTACAGACTTGTCAAAAGATACAATGCACATGTATAGAGAAACAGAGGCCTTTTCTGTCTTCTGTAATAAATCAAAATTGCAAACTTTGTTAACATACATGCTTAGGCTTTCATATCTGGCATTAATCTGGTAGAATGTACTATCAGGCTTGTAGACCATGTCCAGTTGCAGATGTCTGATGAAGTGACGGGTGAAACATCAGGTGATATGATGACTGGACCGTGGCCTACAAGCCTGCAAACTGCATTCTATCATTCAAACTTTGTTTTCACTTATGTTGAAAGTTGTGTTTTTCATTCTTTGCTGATTAAATAATTTTATTGCATGTGAACATAAATAACAACTGGCACTGTTTCCACTTCCATTTTGAGACTGGTGGTTTGATTGGTAATAGGCATAAAAATGGTATGCTGAGGAGATGAGGATATACCATAACATATACAATCTCTGCACTGCATTTAGGTCTGGGTGTCTTAGTTGGTTATATGCTGACCTACTGATCCCAAGGTCACTGGTTCAAATCCGGCCCAGACTGATGGTTGTATGCTTAAAATTGATAGCACCTTGTCAATAGAATCTACTGGCACGTAAAAGTACTCCGACAAGATGAAATTCTATGCACCTAGTGGTGCTTATATGATCCTGGCAATTGACTACATTGTTGACAGAGAAAACCTGTTTGGAGAGTTGTAGACAATGTGTGATATTTTCAGTATCAACTCTTGTCACGTTTATGCTGCTAAAGAACATGCTTCAGAAATACTATTTTCTGGTTTAGGACAAGTTATAAGGATATAAAATACTTAGTAGAACTTTATTGATTTGTATTTGTTGAAAGTGAATTAAATTGCTTCTGTGTAGCATCATGTAATAGAGATGCCAACTGTTACAAATTGTCTGTAATCATTACAAATTTTACCTCAGTATTAAAACATCAGTTCAAAAGGAAAATCAGGATGGAGAGGAGAAATCACTGTAAAAGATGGTCGTTTGAATTAGATTTGCCTGCCAGTAACAATGAACTACATTTATGGTATTACCAGTAAGTCACTTCTACTGGTGTGATCTTCCAATGCATCTGGTGCTGTTTTTATGTATTGCGAAGTTGTGATGGTGATGAGCTTTTGACTCTTTCGTTATCTCGGGTCGTGATACTGGATGGAATGAACATACACTCGAGTTTAACTTTAGTGAAACATTTTATTTGCACCTTCTTGTTCACAGTATTTAAATCGTATCACAGTAGAAAGTCTTTTATTTCAGTGGATCGACTTCCCTAGCATTGCCAAAATTTAATGCCTGAAAACTTAGCGATATTTTGCTAAAATTGTTTTCTATCACTTTACACTTCGTCTATTTTACGTCCTTTTATTTAATCGCGCACTTCGTATTAACTAACTTATTAAAGTTAGCTAATGTTTCACTTATTTTACACAAATTAACGGTCTTTAAACACTTAGTAAATTTACTTTCACTATTTTATGACGCGTACACATCTACACCAAACACATAGACGCTAATAATAATTTCTTTTGGTTGCGAGTCTAAGATTCTGACTGCCATGTGTACATCCGCGTATGCGTTCATAAAATAGTTCCCGCATTGTTAGGGAAGCGATCCTTAGCCATTTTCCCTTCGCTTTCAATATTGAACACATATAATTCTTTTATTTATACATATATATTAAAATTAAATATGGAAATATTTATGACGTCTTTAAACAAACTTAATTGTTTGTGACAATGAACATTAGTAACATGTTTTCGTCATTTAACCAACTCATACCAACATCAAAAACAAATTACACTCTTAACAAATATTCACATAAACGATTTTTTTTGGAGGTCTTTTAATATTCTGTCTCACATCTTACAAAGGTTTCTTGGTGTTTTGCAGTCTATTACACTGTATTTTAACACTTGAACCAATGCTAAATTATTTATCTAATTTTGGATGAATGAAAAGCTTGTTTAAAATATCCCAAAAGAGAATTTGGAAATGTGTACGTAGTGAGTACCAGAAGGGAAAGATGAAAAAGATGCAATAAATGTGATGTTAACACAAGAGGATATATTTCTTGTTTAATGCAGTAGTATTGCTATTAAAGCCTTTATATTGAAATGAGACTTCTTTTATTCTGTGGGTTCTGGAATGTGTATCATGAATGAGTTGTTAGATTGAGAAGTTGCAGCACTTCACAAACTGTACGTAAACTGACATTAGGATGTTGTTTTTAGAACATGGATTGTCATGTCTTGTTTGTATAAAGATAGTATGTGTCAGGCTTTGACTTTGCTTGAATTAGTTATATGCTCTAAGTTATTGAAAGTGATTATAAACAGTGAAAATCTTTAAATTATAAAAATTATGAGTGGATTGACTTACTCAGGGCTGGGCAACTGGTGCTCACTGAGTGCGGCCTGCTCACAGCCTTGCATTGATAACTATGTTTAGCAGGTAAAATGAAGTTCGCTAAAGGTATCCCACGAGTCACCCAGGCCTGGACTAACTCCTTAGTTTCACATACTAAGCTTTCACTTGGAACATGTTTTGGAAGACATTTGCTACATTGTTGGCTGTATCCTTCCATGGCATCTGTAATCTTGACTCTAGTATTGCTAGTTGGACCAAGGCAGAAGTTGGAAACAGTAGTTTCTGAAACATGTTCCAAATTTGAATTTAAGTTAGTGTTACAATTTCAGCTTAACAATCTTTCAAGTTATTTGAGAGGTAGAATCAATCACCATTTCAAGTTATAGTTTCATTTAACTATTTCCAGCTTCTAACTAGAAAATAATTTGCCATTTCAGGATGAACAATGCAGCACCAAATATGGGCAACAGGGTAGGCCTACCTTATGGACATCCTTTGGCAGGACAACCTGTGCAACATATGCAGCCACCACCTTTACAACCTCATCAGCAAGGAGATCAGCCACCCACTACACAGCAACCCCCAGGTGTTGAGCAACATCAGAAAGACCAAGAATCATCTCGTGATGGCAGTGAATTTTCAGAACGGAACCGTGCTGGTCGTGATAGGGATCGTGATAGAGATCGCAACAGAGACAGAGATCGTGATAGAGATAGAGATAGGGATAGAGAACGTGACAAGGATCGAGACAGAGATAGAGACCGTGATAGAGATCGGGAACGTGATAGGGATCGAGATCGAACACGGGACAGGGACCGGGACCGTGAGAGAGATCGTGATAGAGATCGTGAGAGAGATAGAGACCGTGATAGAGATCGTGAACGTGGTAGCAGATGGAGTGATCGTGATAAAGGTGGTCGAGATCGCGAGAGAGACAGAGATCGTGATCGAGACCGAGGAGAGCGTGACCGAAATCGTGATCGAGAATGGCGTGAACATAATGAAGATAGAAACATGGGTGCACAAGGACCAAGTCCATGGGAACAGCCTCCCATTAATCAGCAAGGAGAAAAGTCTGACAAGCCAAGCCTTCTGGATAGGCTGAGAAGTTTGGCAAATGATGGCCATGCTGGTGTGGATAGAGATGATAGCAGGTATGTGTTTTGAAAGCTTACCTTATTTGTTTCTTAATGAACTTTTATAATGACATATTAAGCTGAAAATAAACTGCAAGACTATAGCCATTAACTAGCTGAGAGCATTTGAAACTTTCAGAAGTATTAAGAGGCTGGGAAGTATATGGCTTATCTGAGCATGCACTGAACTCAAATTACCTATTTCTGTCTCTACTCGATAAATCTGTATAATGAAATTACTTAGCAATTTATATTTGTTCCTTAAATAAGTGCCCACCCGTAAAGGGGTGTATGGGGAATTTATGGTTGGTATAATATGGGAAAGAAACTGTACAAAACAAGAAGGAATATGGTGATCACATGGAGGTGAAATGTTTCTGTAGCTTATGAATAATGTTTCCTTCTCACTTATACTATACAGCACAAGTTTGCTGTTGGATTGCTGTATTTCTCTTCCTTTTTTTGTACTGATGATGTGTATGTTAGGGGTTTTCAAACGTTTTTGGTTTGTGGTACAGTATTTCTCTTTACAGAATTTTTAGCACATTCCTAATGTAGAAGGAACAATGATTTGGAGGAATTTTGAAAACTAGGGAGCAGGCCCACCTTTGTGGTGTAGGGGTAGCATATCTGTTCTTCAAGAGGTCATCAGGAGTTTGAATTACAGTTAAGGCTGGTTCACAACCACTGGTAACAATGATAACCAGAACAAGAAAGTTGAAATACGTGTATTCAGCTGGGAGTGTTTGCAACCAATGGGAAGGTTTGCCAGACTCTAAGAACAGGAAAGAAGGCTTTGCCAAGTTTTAACTTTCTATTCCAGTTACCAGGCATGGCATGTTAGATTCATATTGTGTGTATTAGACTTTTGCTATAGAAATTATGCTATGCTATGAAAAGGCCAGTAGAGCTCTCTAGTTGCAAGCTAGAATAAATATGATTGGTCAGTTAGAGACTAATGAATTCCCAATGCACAATAAAGTCCACTTTGGAGTGATCAATAGTGTATCTTGTCATTCTCATTCCTGACCTGATGTGAAACAAAACATTGAGTGCTGCTTGCTTCCTGTTGCATGTTCATTAGGTTCCCATTGTTGGGTGGTTGGGAACCAGCCTTTAGGATTAGATACGTGGATAAGGTTTTTTCTGGGGTTTTCCTTATCCTGAAAGATGAATATTGGGTAACTTTAAGCTCTATGAATCTGGGGATCATTTGAGCATCATTTAACCCATTTCATTCATTGTTTGATATGAGCTATGAACTACTGGAATGCTGAAAAAGTTAGTTGATAACATCGAAGTCCAAGCAGAGCATATATAAACAATGTACAGTCACTTGCAAGTCAGTAATCAATTAATTACATATGGAGAATCAAAAACTTATACACTTTGACTCTCTTTACATATACTGAATGTGTGAAATCTATAAACTTATTTGTGGCAATCCCATGACCTTTGAACAACTGAGAAAGTGTGGTGCACTCCAGAGATTATGGAATGGAACAAATGGTCAGCTCTATTGGGAAACCAGAAGACTGATGGCAAATGGTCCACAAGTTTAAAAGCATTAGATTAAATAAATAAATAAATAAGTAAATAATTAAACTTATTAGTCAACATTAGGAACACTTTTGCCTCATTGTAAAAAATCCTTCAGGACTAGTTTCAGTGAGGTTCCTCTCCCATCATCAGCTGGTCGGCTAACCTTTTCTCATCAGGTCACTGTCTTCCCTTCCCCTCGATGAGTGGTCTCCTCCCTTCCCATTGGTCAGTCGTAAGATTTGCTGGTGCTTCAAAATTCATTGCTTGATCCCCATTCTGGATGTGAATATTCTCCCATACTGTGATTTGTTGCTGATTTTAAAAGTTTAATTTCTTGGCTAATATTATGGTTGCATGACCAAAAATGGCTGTTGCTGATTAATCTGTCTGTACTTTATATTCCTGAAATGTTTCTTCAATCTAGTTCATAAGTTTCTTGTGGTTTTTCCAATATATATATAAGTTGGAGCAAAATGTGTTTCTAAATATTGACATATTTCTCAATTTACTAATATGCTCCTGTATTAAACACTTCATTATCATCAGTTTTATACTTTTCCCTTCTACTCAGGGGTCTCCGTCTAGGGGATATGTGAATAGCGACCACAAGGTACCCAAGCTGAGCAGAACAATACTTCCACTTCCTGGTGTTTTGCTCCTCACTGTAACTTTTCTATCTGACCTTACCTTGGTCATCTCTTGTTCTCTTCCGACCCCGATGCTATTAGGGTTACCAAGGGCTAGGGAGTCTTTATTTTTCCAACCTCTCCATTTCTCTAATTTCTCTATAAACTCTTAACCCCTAACATGCTGACCTGTCATGGCATGTAATACATCCTCTGATTGGTAATCATAGGATATGGTCGGTGAATTTATTTTGTAATTCTCCCGGTCAGGTCGGTGAGACCCGTAAACCAACGACAGGTGTGGTCCTCCAGACATTCTGGGGGTTGTGAGAGAGCGATGTGACCGCCAAAACATAAAAATATGGTGCTCTCTAAAAATCGGTTACTATACTGCTATTGCTCTATCAATATATTAAATATTGGAGAGCAAGAGGATTAATGGCTTCATTGTCAGAAATCCAGCATTAGCTAACAACAACATATATATGTTTTGAGGCCCCCTGAATCCAAAATAAGCATTTTTAGAAAAAGGTCTGTGTGCATGCGTTTGTCCGTCTGTGGACAGCTTAACTCAAAAACGAAAAGTTGGTTAAAAGCAAAAGTTGGTATTTAAGTTTAATGTCTTTCAAGAATGTGACATGAAGATTTTGAAGAAGATTCCTCCACCCTAAACTGCCCTTTATATGGAAAGTTTTTCAAAAATGTTGATTTTCTCCAAAATAGCTCTAACCATTTTGATTAAAATACCATATGTTTGAGATATTTTATTTCAAATGAAATGTATATTTTGGATTTTCTGGCTATAGCCCATGTAGTCCTGTTTACTCTGGATGACTTGTATAACTGGTAAATCACAAGAGACAGACCAAATCTTACTATAGGGTCAATTCACGTCAAATCAAACACCCGTAAAACACGACTTTTTCGTAGAAGGTTCAAAATTTTTTTATGAATAATAGGCATCAAATAAGGAGACCCGTATTTTTTTATTTCCATATTTTTAAATTACTTGCTTAGTTATGGCTATTAGAAATTAAGCAATTTCTGCGCGCACCATAATATAAAATCACTTGTTACTCTAAGGCCATATAGAGTTGAGAGTTGGGGTTTGGCGCACTGGAAAGGTTAAATACAACACTTTTAACAACTTTTGATCAATCATTATTACACATAAATTTTGGACTTTTTTTTATGGCATATTTTGTAAAACCAAAAATAGAATTTAAATCGATGAGTTAAAAATCTAAAAAAAATACACACGTATGCCCTGACATTTTATCTATTTTTTTTTCTGGAGGCCTGCAAGCGCACACAGACGAGTAACAAGCCAGGTGACTGCACACAGCCTGCGAATTGCCGTGTCAGCTATGCTACTCACATAACTTCTTACTAAGGCAGTACAGTCCATACAGAAAATTGTCTCCACAATGTCTCCACAATCTTTCTGATACTCCTGTGACATCTGATACGAGCTTTTGAACTTTTGAATTTTTTTGAAAAAATCTTCTGTTGTAAGCAGTTCTTTGCTTCCTTCAAGTACGTCCATATATTTGAAATAATTTCTCTACTCTGATTGTGTAATGTTTTGGTCCCTAATTTAGAACGTACAGGTGGTATAATTGATTTACGCTATGATCAATGTCTCACAAATTCACTATATTCACTCTTTATCACAAAGATCTATGTCTTCAACTAAAAAGCACCCTTGAATTAGGAAGACTGTCTCAGATCATGCAGACATCACTACCTTCTCCCTCCCTCCCCATGTGCATGGTTTCATTCGCACAGTTATATAATAGAGCTGATGAAACAGACAAAGGCTATGGATTCGCCAACAGTTTAAAATGCATATTTTAAAAACATTTTGAAGATGCTAATAGTGTACATATAATATTGTCAGCTAGCAGTGTTCTCCTTACTATACTGTTGTAAAGTTCATGGAACCTCAAGCAGTTGACAGTCGCCGTAATGGAAGGTGGCAATTGTGTGAGGTTACGATAGCTGTCACCGCTGCACTGATTTGCAAGTAAGTTAATTACAACTGAACTATTAGAGACTCCATTCTGATTTTTTCTGAGAATATTGAATAAACTTCATTGTATTTTTAGTTTTTTTTTTCCAGATTTTTAAATGGTCGAGTTTGTTATTATCTAACTTTACAACTTTAATTGTATAAAATATAATACTAATAATAATTAATAAAATTTTCTAATAAATACCTCACAAAATACTGCGATTTATCTTTAATTTGAGCCAAAGATCAAGTAATTTGCTTCATTACAATCGGAGGTATGATTGATCGAAGAGTAAGGAGCGCGCGATTTTTGGGACATTTTAAAACTTAGTATCTGCTAAAATAAATTTTTTTATATAAAACGAAGAAACACGGGTCAAATATATTTTGTTCCAAAACACCAAAAAGAATTTCAAGAAAATCTGAGAGATCATGGTCATTTTTTGCCATATTTTGTTCGATTTGACGTGGAATGACTCTATACAGAAAAATGTAGAGCTTGTTAAAGCACACAATTTATGTTCAAATAATAATTTTTTTGTAAAGTGAACCAATTCGGAGATATTCGTTGTTATTTGTGTGAGTTATGGAATACTTATGTCAAATGAAAGATCGTTATTCATTTTTTTATATGTTAGCTGTGCAAAGAGAATGGAATCTAAAAGCTTTAAAAGATTTGACTTGCTCAAAGCCTACTGTATTCTCATTCCCTGTGCACCCACAAGGAAATAAGCAATAAGATAATTTCTGCAAATGGTTGTCTCATCTAACACAAAGAAGATACAGGAATAAGAGTTCGTAAGAATGGTTACCACAAGACCAGAAAAAGTTGTGAGTGCAACACATCAGTATTATTTAATATGGTATATGTGAGATTACCATACCAAATTATAATTTAAGTGCATTCCTAAGAAGTTTATAACCTTCTGGTTAGGTTAAACCACAGTACAGTGGTGCTGGTATATCTTAAGTTTGGAAAAAGAAGACTCACTAATTTTCTTCTTATACCACAGCAAACGCTGTTGGTAAACATGCCAGTGTAGAGAAGACGATAAATATTTGTTTATACAGATGAAATGAAAATGGCTGTAATGAATTAAAAGAGTGAAGAGATGTGCAAACTTTCCCATGGGGTAGGTACACAAGCTTTGGCCAAAATGGAACATTTTCTTATAGGTAGGAATACGAGATGTAGGAGGCTAGGCAACAAGCAGGCGTTACTAAAAGCATGTCGTTTTCGTTTATATGATGCTTGGAACAATTGACAATCCATCTGTAATGCTTATGCTTATTTTCACACATACCTTTGTTATTTTAATAGCCAATAATAAAATATTTGGTTTTACAGTTCGTACGAGGGCTGTCTCAAAAGTAACTTGCACTATTTTTTTAAATCCGCGCGGTAGGCAGAAAAAGTCTGAAAGTCCCAGGGTATATAGGTGTGGGTGTAGTAGCAGCACCGTAAAATTCCTAGGCCCCTAAGTTTATTGCTTGGACATTAAAACGGCAGTAACAATGGAGACTCCACTCGTTCCTACCGCCGATTGTGAAGTTTGCACTGTAATCCGTTTTCTGACGGGAAAAAATAAATGTGCGACTGAAATTCATTGCGAGTTGTGTGCAGTGTTTATGGAAAAGACGTTTTGTCAAGACAAATGGTTTCTCGTTGGCCCCAATCGTTCATTGAAGGGAGAACAACATTACACGATGAGCAGCGAAGTTGCCGACCCTCCACTTCCCGTGCTCCGGATATTGTTGACGAGGTTTGAGCAGTTGTGAACACCGATCAGCGCCTTGCACTTGATGCAGTTTTGTTTCAACTTCCTCCGTATATTAAAATAAGCCGTGCATCATTTCACAGGATTATTTCTAAGGATCTGTGTCTATCGAAAGTGTGTGCAAGTTGTGGAAACAAATGGATGAGGCAACTCCAAAAAAAGGCAAAAGTTGTTGCATCGGCTGTCAAGGTCATCACAACGATATTCTGGGATTCGAAGGGAGTACTGTTAATCAATTACCTGCTCCATGGGACCATGATGACAGCTGCTCGCTATTGTGAGGTGCTGAGAAAACTCAAAAGAGCCATACAAAACAAAAGGAAGGGAAAGTTGAGCAAAACAGTTTTTCTGGTGCACGATAACACTCGCCTGCACGCTGCTTGTGAAACTCAAGCCCTTTTGAGCAGTTCGATGGGATGTTTTCGGTCATCCATCTAGTGCACCTGACCTTGCACCGAGTGATTACCATCTTTTTCCGGAGCTGCAGCAACATCTTGGGGGAAGGCGCTTCGTAAATGACGAGGAACTGAAACAAGAAGTGGAAAGATGGCTATCCAGTTTGGCGGGAGAGTGGTTTGACATTGGGTTAAAAAAACTGTTACCACGGTATCAAAAATATATTTAGGTTCAAGGAAATTATGTGGAAATATAGGTACTGAATGTAGCTTTCAAAATATACCCTTTTTAAAATATTTAAACGTTTTCTTATTTTTTAAAAAAATAGTGCAAGTTACTTTTGAGACGCTCCTCGTACGTAATTGTTGCATTCTGTATCCAGTTGAACTGACCAAATAAGACTAGTATTGTCTGTTTTGTAAGTGGAATCTATTTTAAGAACTCATAGTTATTCTAGATCTGAAAATGATGTTTATTTAGGAAAATTCTGGGTCTTCGAGGTCTTTCATTCATTTAAATAACTTCATCACTCAGCAATTCCTCAAATCTTCCCAAAATCCATATGTGCCGTCTCACAAGATAGCATTATACTGTAATTAAACAAAACGTGAGTTTCAACTAAGTTAAAGGAGAATTTAAATTTCATTTATGATGCGGGCCATTAATGGTACACTTAAAATTACATTCTTGTTTCACTTTTTGAAGTATTCCAAGAGCATGGTTTGCTTCTTTCCTAGAATGCCTCATAGAATGCACTTTGATTCAATCTGATTAATGTTGATTAGGCCCTGTGCACTTTGAAGGATAAAAAGTACATGGACCCTTTCACTGCTGAAATTTTGGAATGAATCTGAATTTATCAACTTTCTATTAGCTCCAATTTTTGTAATACTACTAGCTGACCCGGCCACGTGTTACTGTGGCTGAGTTATTATATTTTAAATTATTATATTATAATAAACTATTCAATATAGTGAAACTAATAATCACTAATGAAATGTACAAAAATGTTTGAGGCAATCTAAAAACTGATGGGTTAGACAATGGATAGTAAGGTTAAAGTTTTGTAAGTGGAATCTATTTTAAGAACTCATAGTTATTCTAGATCTGAAAATGATGTTTATTTAGGAAAATTCTGGGTCTTCGAGGTCTTTCATTCATTTAAATAACTTCATCACTCAGCAATTCCTCAAATCTTCCCAAAATCCATATGTGCCGTCTCACAAGATAGCATTATACTGTAATTAAACAAAACGTGAGTTTCAACTAAGTTAAAGGAGAATTTAAATTTCATTTATGATGCGGGCCATTAATGGTACACTTAAAATTACATTCTTGTTTCACTTTTTGAAGTATTCCAAGAGCATGGTTTGCTTCTTTCCTAGAATGCCTCATAGAATGCACTTTGATTCAATCTGATTAATGTTGATTAGGCCCTGTGCACTTTGAAGGATAAAAAGTACATGGACCCTTTCACTGCTGAAATTTTGGAATGAATCTGAATTTATCAACTTTCTATTAGCTCCAATTTTTGTAATACTACTAGCTGACCCGGCCACGTGTTACTGTGGCTGAGTTATTATATTTTAAATTATTATATTATAATAAACTATTCAATATAGTGAAACTAATAATCACTAATGAAATGTACAAAAATGTTTGAGGCAATCTAAAAACTGATGGGTTAGACAATGGATAGTAAGGTTAAAATCTGAAAGGGAGTGGGAAATAGTTCCTAAGATTCAAAATTAAATAATTTTATAACATTTTATTAACATAATCCTGATTGTGCTTAGTCATAATAATTTATTATGTAACTTTAATTAAGTGCTAGTTGGTGTACAATATTTTTGGTTAACCTGTCTTTTGTTAATACAAATAAATGTTATGGTCTCCCCACATGTGAGCATGCAACATATAGCTGTCCATGAGAGAAACATGGATTTTCTAAGTCTAAGCCACAAATAGACAATGTTGGGCCTTGAGATTTATTTAAAGTCATTGCGAAAGCTAAATGAATAGGAAATTGAAGCCTTTTGAATGGTATTGGAGAATCTGATGGTATCATTGGAATATGTGGCAACAGGACGATTTCTCCTTCTAACTTTCCCGTTGAAATGTTTGCTTCGAGAACATTTCCAGTGATTCATCAAAGTTCTAAGGCTTTCACGGCCGGTGTCAATACTAGATGCAATATTAACCGGGTTAATATTGCATCTAGTATTTCCAGTGATTATTCGAATAACGAAATGTGTACCATTACATAATTTAGGCAGATTTAAATTACGTCAAAGAAAAATCAGTGAGCTAATTTTTATTTGAAGATTGTGGGGTGGTATTCCTGAAATATCCAAAGAATTCAGAAACTCCATTGGATAGTTTAGGATTTGTTCTTCATCAACAGTAGTGTCTATTGATTTAAATGACATTAGATTACCTGGCAACAATTGTATCTGACAGTTAATTAGGTCAACATAAATATTTTTTGCTGCCAAAATAGCACGATTACTCCGCCAATTATGATCTAAGTAGTTATTTAGTATGTCTGGAAAGATACTCTTCAAGATCCGAACTGTAGACTTTCTGAAGTCTGGATGATGCTTCCTGAATTTCAAGTGGACTAAGCATCTTCAGATTTGTCAAAAACATAAATGGTTCACTGAATTCCTTGTAGGAAGAAACTCTGTTGTTCAGTTCTTCAATCAATTTATTCAAAATCAAAAGGAACTTGATTTTTCATGTCTATGCTTTTTTTTTTTTTTTTTTTTTTTTTTTTTTTTTTTTTTTTTTTTTTTTTTTTTGCAGCTTTCCAGTAATTTTGCCGCCCCCTAAAATGTGCCGCCCTGGGCAGTTGCCCGGTTTGCCCTTACGTAAATACGGCCCTGCTTATGATCCATAGTACACTCATTACAGATTATTAGTAACTCTGCTATTGCTCTCTCTTGGGCTCGTTTGATAAAGCTAAAGCTATGACATCGAGTTGTTACACGTTCTTCACAGCTACTCATGAAATAAATTTGTAAAAATTTTGGTTTGGCTTCAGGCTTCGTTATCAACGACCGAATCACATGATATATCGGACCTTGTATTTTGAACTTTAAAATTGCATCCATTGGTTGATAAATCACAAATTTTGCTTGCTTTAAATGACATGTGAAAGCAAGAATGAAATTTTCAAATCTTGCTCAAAAATAATTTTGAATTATGTGACTGGTCAGTAGGAAGTGATTTTAAGGGTTCCTGTGGAGTTGGAAGAGGTAATAGTCTGACTTTTAGTAATGCACAACACGTTACAGGTGTTTCCTAATGGAATTTTAGTGCTCGACAATATTGGCGTTCTTTATCCATTGCACCGATGGTAATTTTAGGATGCACAGAGTAATTAATATCTGGAGCATATTAAAACGCAAGATGAACAAAAGATGTACATACTAATGTGTGACTGGTTTGTTGCCTCTGTGTTCACGCACTGCTCTTCTGTCGCTGGCATTCATCATGCTCATCTTGAGGCTCTTGTATACGGTTCTCTGTTGTCCTGGTTCTTTGTGCTATGGTGCTGTCTTTGATTTGATCTGATGATTATTGAGCTCTATTGAGATATAAACACCATGCATTTCTAGTACTCCAATTTAAACTTTCTTGGCAGCATTGTTCTACAAAATAATAAGCAAAGCAATATAAATAATTGAAATGCAGTTGGAATAAAAAAAGTAGAATAGAACAAGTATTACATGTTTTTAAATTTGTTGTATTATTTCAGTGAATGCCACATTACAGTGGTTCAAATGTCAAAGCCGAAAAAAAATTTAATGATGAAATATCCTAATTCATTTTATGTATTATTTATGAACTTTTTTGTGTATTGGTATTTATTATTATTATTATTAGATATATAAATTATTTAGTACCTGGGCGACTAAGCTTCGCTCCTTTTCTTTTCGTTTCCCTTTTTTTTTTTTTTTGGGGGGGGGGGGGGGGTGGAGGAGAAGATACTTAGATAAACTTGAAAAGCAAATTTTAGCCAAAGATAAATTTTCATAATTGTTGGAGCCGTTCCCATGACGACACCTTAAATATCCTGGCTTGTTTGTTGAAATTGGTGCATTAACAGAGAAACTAATGCCAAAATGAGGTTTAGACTAATTGTGACTGTTAAAAGTAGACTAAGATTGCTAAATCAACTTTCTTTGGGTTTTCTGAAAGCTCTTGACGAGACCTTTAATATCCTGTTTTGTTTGTTGAAATTGGCTCGTTAACAGAGAAATTATGGCCAAAATAAGGTTTCAACTAATTGTGACTGTTATACGTAGACTAATATAGCTAAGTCAACTTTCTTGGGTTTTCTGAAAGCTCTTGACCTTTAATATCCTGTCTTGTTTGTTGAAACTGGCCCATTAAAAAAGAAATAGTGGCCAAAATAAGGTTAGAGTAATTGTGACTTTTACACGTAAAATCACGTTTTTTCAGGAATGACGCCTATATAGATCAACTTAATAAGCAAAACCCAGTTTGAATACAAAATTTGATCGAAGTTGTTAGAGCCATTTCCAAATTATGCGGAATGTATTTATATACAAGAATTGCTCATTTAAATATATAAGATAAAATTAAAAAGAAATAGAATACATATCAAGTAATACTTACAGGTTTTTGATTCAGTACTAAAATTGATAATTTAAAAACGGAATGAAAGCAGTATAGAAACTTAGTAGTTTATTTATGAATATATTTTTCAGTAAGAAATAATAACACAAACCACAATTGGTATTTATCCTAAAATTAGAATAAAAATAATGGTGCACAAATGAATGATAAAGCACAGTTATATTGTTTGAAAATCTCAATAACACAGGTGACATGAAACAAATGGTGGCATGAAAGAAAGGGTGCGAGTATGGGCCATTTATTTTATGCTTATGTAACTTAGTTGACAGCAGAACTCATACTTACCGACTTCTCGGTTTAAAAAAATGTGCAATAAAAAATATTTTTTTATTGTAAATTAAAATGAGGTATCCTATGTCCTAAGTTGGAACAAATCTAGCAAAATGAAAAATATTTTACCAAAATCGGTTAAGTAATTTTGGTGTTCATTGCAGTCAAACACCATGATGGAGAATTTTTATATATGTCGATTTAACAGTGTTTGTAATACAAAAGAAACATGCCATTATTTGTAAATACAGTTGAAGCTGCTTACGTAGGACAGTTCTAAGTAATTTGTATTTATATGTAATTTTTTGTAGGTCGCAGCGAAGTCTAATCTTTAAATGTGTTAATAAAACCTCATTTATAAGTAATGCATTTATACATAATTTGCTGTTACACATATTAAGTTTCAGATGTGCATATTTGAGACAAAGGCTGATATCTTTACAAACTGTCAGTATGTATATGATATTAAATGAGCCAAATCTTTTAAGGGTTGCTGTCCAAAATAATTTTCTTCATAGCATGTTATGTGTTTGATTTGCCTTTAATGCTACTTTTTTTTTTCTTCCAACAATTCATCATGTCCATAAAGTTTCCATTCACCATTTTCTAGCTATTCATGATCATTTTTATATGATGAAGAATTGATGTGAATTTTTCAATTAATATGGCACTGTTGTCACTACAGTTTTGTGCAACTCACCTTAAATGGTTATTTATGCTAGCTTCCCATACCATCAACTCTGGCTATTGTTTCTACCGTTTTAATTTTTTTCTTTTCATTAGACCTTTAGACAAATCCCATACATCAGATTCATGTTCTGGATACTAGTTTTTAACAGATGGCTTACCAAGGTTGCCAATATTTAAATGTAAAATTACCGTACCGGCCACTTAAAATTATAGATTTGGATTCAAAATTATGGTACATCATAAGCCAAATTCTACAACAATAAATGTATCAGCATAACACTTATGAAAATGTTGTTTTCTAGTGCCTTGCATTTGGCAATGAAGCCATTAGCATACTTATGAAAATGTAATAGTATTGATGTTTATGGTATTCATTTACAAGATTGATGACCTCAATCAATATTACAACTTTAGCACTTATGCTTCTTGCACTATTCATCTGAAAGTTCATCATCTTCCTCATTTGTTGCAGCATTATATAAGTTTGTTGTTGAGATAAACTTTAACATCTCGGCAGTTTGCAGATTTTCAGTGCCACCACATTCTTTCATGAGCTGAGACGACAGAATAAGTCCATTTACCGTGTCTAGCGCCGATCTGTTCTTAATTTTGGTTTTTATTAAACCCAGTTTAGAAAAACTCTTCCACAAGAAGCGTTTCTGTGGGGCAACGAAATCACTGATAATGCAACCTCCGCCAGTTCTTTGAAATCAGTATTTCCACCAAGGTGACGTGTGTTTAACAGCACTCCAGAAACTGCCAGGTTCAGGCGCGTTCTTTATTTCACACAGAATATCACATATTCTGAGTTTTCTCCATTGATCATCAATTTTCTGAACAGTGCCTTCTTCATTGAGATTACCAGATCTGGGCACACTGGCAACAAAAGAATAAAGGGTAGAAGCATTAGTAGGATATGAAATGGTTGCCTTAGAGGGTTGGAGACAGGCCATGAGGGCAAAAGTGGTATCGCTATTTGTAATTAATTTCATTTCACTGGTGTGACAACCCAGTGAAACTGATGTTTCACCGGTATCGAAATTATCGTACAGGTTGACAATCCTGAGTACAAACATTCAAATTATTGTATGCCCCATAATTGTCATAGGGTTGGCAACCCTGTGTCTTAAACCTTTATATCTGTCGGTGAGAAAACTACACATTTCCTGTTTCACAAGCCTAGTCATTATGTTGTCGCAAGCAGTCTTTACCAAATCGCCTTTCGCCATACCTCTTTGAAAGAGTTCAAAATCAATAATTTTGCAGTAATTTAAATCCATGATAGAGTAGACTAAATATGTGGCTGAAAATCTTGGGGAGTCATACTGCCCATGCCCTGCCAACCTGCCGAAGTTCTTTGTTCTTTCTTGAACCAAAAATTCTCTAATAACTGGTACTGCCATGTTTTGAATGGTTTTATCGAGTGTAGGCCTTGAAAACATTGCCAAATCCAGTGATTTGCAAGTCTTAATTTCTGAAACAATATACCTCCAGATTATAATGAAGTTTGTTGTTAGCTAATGCTGGATTTCTGACAATGAAGTCATTAATCCTCTTGCTCTCTAATATTTTTCACTGATGGATGGGCTGCTAGAAGTGGCCGGGCATATTTGAAGGTGGTCTTGGTTCATTTTCTCTTGCAGATCACATAGAGTACAGAGTGGTGAAGAATATATCCCAATTCTGTTTAAATGTTTTGCCAGATAATCATGTCCTGTAATCAACCTGAAGGTTTGCTATTAAAGCATTTCCTTCCTGTTTCTTTCCTGATAGATTTTGTGACTTCCAAGGGAATGTATTACTGCAATAATGCAGTGTTTTAACACATAGTATTGCCCCTTTAATGTAATGAGAAATTGATTTCATTTCTACATAAAACACGTACCTTGAAAAGTAAAAGTAGGGATGTCCGAGCAACAATGAAATGTTCTGCTGTAGCGTCATTTCCATGTATGATGAAACACTTTTCTCCTTCCTTGTTATCACTTGTATCAAAATCTGAAGTATCAGCTTCATAGAAATTTTCATTCACCTTATCCTGATCATCATTAGGCCTCATATTTTTAGGTAAATACCTATTTTGTTTGTATCCTAACATAAACTTGAAACTGACTGCAATGTTCTGGGTATTTACACCAGACCAAATATTTTAAGTTTTATTGCACTTAAAAGTGCATGCCAAATGGTGTATGATATGACAATGTTTTGTTATTTTTGACTGAAGGTGCACAATATATGAAAAAGACAGCAGCAATTAGTTATCCTAAAGTGATTCATGTCACATGTGTTGTGTATGGGTTGGATAGAATACGTGAGAAAATTAGTAATGTTTCCTCAGATAGCAAATTGATTTCTAATGGGGAAAAAAGTGTCCATTAAGTCACCTAAAAGGATTGAAAGTTTTCAGTACAAAAGTCCTTACACTCCGTTGCTTCCTGCACCTGTGGTGACTTGCTGGGAAACAAGGCTGACTGCAGTTCATTACTATGCAGAAAATCTGGATAGTTTTGCTGCTGTCATAAACTAACTAAATTGTAAAGATGCCAGTTCACTTAAAATTCTTCCAGAACTTTTAAGTGACACTGTGTTAAGAAATGACATTTCTGCTAATCTGTGTTTCCTCTGACTTCACAAAGAAACTGAAATCATTAGGAATGCCTTTGAGAGAGGCATTAAAAATTATTTATGTGTGTATGAGTGGCATTCCATGTTATACGAATTACAGTAGACTTGCTTCTTGTGATGTGAAGCGATCATTTTTGAAATTCAAGATATTTCTTTGTAACCCTTTCAGGATGGAAAATTTGAGGAATCATGTGGTCATGTACTGTGACTCTATAGAACTTGGCGATTCTTTCTAAGAATGTTTGCTGAGTACCACATACATTTATATTAGCTAAGTCACTTTGATCTTAAAAAATATTTTGTTTTGGCACATATTTTTTACATTTTCAGCACGTGAAAAATAAACATTTCCCAAATTTTTAGCACCTTAAAATCCAAGCCCTACTCATCACTGCTTGTTTCTTAGATGTTTTCAGGTTCCAACAATACGTCATGGGTATATTTCCTTACAAATTCAGCACCTGATTCATATTTTGCTTCTGAATTCTTTTCTTTTTCTTCTTTTTTTTTTTCCCTCCTCATCACTTTCTATTCTGAATTCTCTTTCACTAATTTTATCATCATCCCCTTCGTTATCACTCTTACTGCAAGTAATACTGTGGCAGAATTCAGAAGCAATGCTATGATTTCCAGCCTCATATATTGTTTTGTTCTTTGTTATTTGCTCTTGGATGAAGATGATGAAGGGTCAATTGCGTTACTAGAACTTAGTGTCTTCATTTCTCCTGATAGCGGGAATAGTTCCAAGTTTTAATAGGGCCCCGGAAATTTTCATCCGGCATAAGCTGCTTTTTTAATAACTTGTGTCTAATCATAATGTGGCCTTTAAAATGGAAGGAACACAAAGGAGTTCTGGGACCAGGCAAAAAAAATTCATTTTGCAAAATTCTACCCATATATCTTTTGGAAGATTTGTTTCTGGAAACAAGTGAAAATGAATTCCCTTGTGTTTCAGTTCTCATATTGCAGCCATATACACAGCATTGAGTCATTTTATTTTTCACATTATGTTGTTTATATAATACTAAACTGAATCAGTAACACCATCACCAAAACACCTTAAAGTACGCTGCTCTTGAACTTAAAATCAACAAGAACAATTTATGAAAATATTAGTTCACATGCAACAGTAAGCAAGTTGTGAATTTCCATATGCCTACAGCACACAGATGGTGTTGATGACGTATGAGGTGTTTATTATTTCACTTGCACAGTGATAGCAGTATTGCATAGTAAGAAAACAATCTTACTACTGCATTTTAAGGGCCATATCCTTCACTTAGGAAGAAATATGATTTTGTGTTCTGTTTCCCTTTAACAACAAAGTTTTAGAACAGTCCTATAACAATAGATAACAGCTTCTCTATCAATATTAGAAAGGTGTAATGTGTTAAATTCATATAACCTCACTATACAAACTATTTTTATAACAAATGAACTATCTTCAATTTTCTGGGAACAGCCTATGAATTCCTCTTTATTCTGGACTACCTAAAATACCTGGCACTGCCTATGGCTTAATGATTTATCCCTACTACTTTTAGACTTTGGTTGCACTTGCCAATAGTCTTGTACTTCTTTGGAGACATTTAAAAAGATATTACGAGGGTGTTTGATAAGTTCTCGGAACGAAATAGAAAAAAAGTACTTATGATACTGGAACTTTTTTATTTTTCAATATAGTCTCCTTGTAGACTAATAGTCCAGCGATGTTCCAACGCCTTGATCCCATTGCAAAAATAAGATTCCTCCAGGCCTGCAAAATAGTTGTTAACTCCAGCTATCAACTCTTCATTTGAAGGAAATCTGTGTCCATCAAGAAAAATTTTCAACTTTGGGAAGAGATGGAAGTCTGACGGAGCCATATCAGGTGAATAAGGCAGCAACAGTTCATACGCTGGTGTAATTTTGCCATGGTGACAGCACATGTGTGCAGGTGCTAGAGCCTGCACATTCTTAGGTCCGGCCCGGACTCAACCAAGTCCGAGTCTGGCCCGGCCCGATTATTTAATTTTACTATGATTATGACATTATTATTATTGTTATTACTATCACTATTATTTGTAACCTTTCAGCAGAATAATCATATACAGTTCCTAGTAATGGAATGCTGTAATAATTGTGCTATCCTCGGAAAAATTTATAATACATTATTTTTTATCTCTTAATTTTCAAGCCTGTGCAGACCTCTAGCAGGTGCGCATTGTCTTGATGGAAGACAACTTTCTTCCTTGCTAAACCTGGCCTTTGTTCATGTATCTTTTGGTTTAATTGGTCCAGGAGGTTAGCATTATACACTCCAGTAATTATTTGCCCACTGGGGATATAATCTACAAGCAAAATCCTCTTTGCATCCCAGAAAACTGATGCCGTTACCTTTCTAGCAGAAAGATTTGTCTGTGCTTTTTTCGGTGGTGGAGAAACAGCATGCTTCCACTGTTTTGGCTGTTGTTTTGACTGTGAATTATAGTAGTGAACCCGAGTTTCATTTGTGGTCACAAACCATCCCAAAAAATCTTGTTCATTGCTCCTAAAACGTGCCAAGTATTGTTCTGATACTTCCTTTCTCATGCATTTTTTATCTGTTGTCAAGAGTTGCAGCACCCATCTTGCAGATAATTTTTGTATATCTAATTTTTCAGTCAAAATTTGATATACCCTTTCAGATGACATCTGGCAAGCTTGAGCAATTTCACGCACTTTTAATCGGTGATCCTCCATTACCATTTTGTGCACTTTTGCAATGATTTCTGGGGCAGTGACACATCTTGGCCGGCCACTGCGCAGATCATCATCTAAGCTCTCCTGATCAAATTTAAATTCATTTGTCCACTTGGCAAGGAGCAGAGTCCACTACTTTATTCAGAAAATTGGCATGAATGTCTTTTGCTTTCATACCTTTCTTTACGAAACATTTAATCGCTGCTCGAATCTCAATTTTTCTCCATCTTGGCAAATCACTACGCGGGAACAACAATACAGTCGCGACACCACTACAGCTGTCTTCCAAAAACATTATCGTGGCACGTGTGTACCGTCAACAGTCCAATGAATATCACGTGAACACTCGTGCTACGGCTGACCTCTTGTGGTGATTCCTAGAACTTATCAAACCACCCTCATACTTAATATGCTTAAAGAGTTAAATTCTTGGGATATTACAAGGGTTGGAACTTTAATAGTGGCAACTATTTATTTACAACTGATTGATACAAAAGAGATATATGTTACCAAGTTTTACTGTCCTTCAAAGTAATCACCAGTGTTGTGTGCAGCCAGTTCCCAGCAATGTGGAAGTTTTATGATACCCTTAGCAGCATTGGTTCTGTTGATTGTTCGAACAGAGCAGTCTACTGCTTGACAAATCTCTGGAACAGATCTGAAGTGAATGCCAGGAGGTGGTTCCTCCATCTTTTGAATCAAGTCAAAATCACATGGGGAGTATGGTGGATGGTACAGTACTTTCCAGCCTCATAGACCAAGCAAATCAGCCAACGCTTGTGCTATATGTGCCCAAGTAGTGTCATATTATAACCATTTCTGCATTTCCATCAAATTATGCAGAATCCATCCTGATACAATTTTCTCATGCCCAGGTGTTCGTTTAGAATGTGAAGCACAGTCGTATGTGCTAATTCAGTTTCTTGGGCAAGCTCACGAATTCTATGGTGTTAATCATTGTTCAGTAACATTGCAAGAGCATGCGCATCCTTCATTGAAGGTGCTTGCATACCGTGCCACTGTTCTGTAATGCAATATAGATTTCCTACAAACCTCTTGAGGACCTGGATAATACTGTCGTGCTATATGATCGCTGCCACATTTGATCTATACGCAGCTCCATTGTTCTTGTTTCGAAAACATCATGACAACACAGTAGACCACTAGCTCACACAAGACTTTGTTTCTCTTGCCAGTGTGCATACACATATTGTGGGAAGGGAGGGTTCATTTGTTCAGAGGTGAGGTGCATGTATAACATGTGCTATCAGTGACATTAGGTTCTGTTGCATATGGACCCTGCAGCAGTGTTGCCACTACTAAAGTTCCAATCCTCGTATAAAGAACAAAACATAAGCAAGTAAAAACACAGGGAAGACACTGCAAATGCACTGTTAAACAATCACAAACACAGCAGGAAGAAATGTGAGTAGAGAAACCTGTGTGAATGTAATATGTTGCATTTCTATTCCAGTCATACAGAAAATTGTGTAAATGTTTGTAGAAGAGGGAGTAAAAACAGAAATGTGATAGTGTTATGTAAAAGTAAAGTGAATAAAGAAATCCATGTGAATGTAATACATTGCATAATAAAATGGATAACATAAAATCCTCCATGGAAAAACACACGTGCCAGTTTTCATGGTGAACTATCATCTGGTATTGGAGTTTATCTACTTCGTACATACCAACATTCATTTTTATATACAGCTGAACCTGCTTTATATGAAACCCAGTTCTAAGTAATTCATATTTATACATAAATTTTTGTAGGTCCCAGCAAAAATGGAATTTAGAAACATGCTAATTATTTATAATGCATTATACATAATATGCTGTTATATTAAATTTCAATGAAATACAAGTATTACATAATTATAATGAACAAACAGCTTGTGCTATCGTAAAAGAAACTCAGGGCATATTTTCCTTGTCTATGTTGACAAAGATGCAAGCTGAGTGAGCAGCCTTCTGCTGTGGAAACAAAAGACAAAGATATCTGCTGGTTGAGCCAGCAGCTTTTGGTGTGATTGTGTCGTAGCAACAAATGAGAGGTGGGACTTAATCCACCCAAAACCAAAATTGCTGCAGACTTAGGAATTGCTTATACCATGCTGTGTGCAGTCATCAGTAACAGAAATGCTATTTTGAATGAGTTTTTAAAATTGGGTGCAAAATCAACAAAACGCAGCCGTCGGCAGCAAGGGAGGTATTCTGATGTAGAAATGGCACTTTTCACATAGTTTCAGCAGAAACAGGCTGCAGCTCTTCCAATCAGTGACAATATGCTGAAAGCAAAAGCGATAGGTTTAGTTAAAATTACAAATATCATGGTTGATTTCAAGGCTTCATCAGGATGGTTGCAAGGATTTAGAGTGTCATGGAATCACCGGGAAAACAATTTGTGACAAGTTCAATGATGTGGATGAAATCACGGTGCAGCACTGGACAGAAGAGATTCTGCCAGGATTCATAAGTGATTATCAGCCTCAAAACATCTAAACTATGATGAGACTGGCCTATTCTACAATTTCATTGCCAGCAAGACTGCTGAAAAGGATGACTCATGGCTTGGAGGGAAGAAAAATAAAATTCATGTAGCAGTTGTTCTTGCCACCAATGCTGACGAATCAGACAAACTTCTCCCACTTGGGATAGAAAAATCCAAGAATCCCTAAGTGTTTTAAGGGTGTGAAAACAAAACCTACGGAATGTCTTGGATGACTATGATTTTAATGCAGCCGTGGTTAAAGAAACTGGACATTAAAATGAAAAAGAAACAGAAGATCCTTCTTTTTATGGATCGATGTGCAGCACATCCACCTCAAATAATTTTGGAAAATGTTTGAGTGGAATTTTTCCCTCCTAACTGTATCAGTCATGTACAACCAAATTTCAAAGTTCATTATAGAAAAATGCTGGTTCAATATGTAATAACACTGACTGATGCAGGAAATGAAAGTTTTGCCATTAACATACTGCAAGCCATGACATTCATTTTGGCTGCTGGAAGTAGCTATCATCCTCCACAATCAAACACTGTGTCTTTAAATCTGGTGGTATCTTACAGAAGAAGCTGTCTCTGAAGATAGTGCTGAAGTTGTGCATATAAATGAGCTAGTACTGCTGGAAGGTAATACTTTGTACATTTTTATGACAATCTAGCTGTGTGGAGGAACTGCAGGATGAGGAGATAATTGCTAGTGTGATGATCAAGAAAGTGGATCAGCTTTAAGCAACACTGACAATAATGGGGATGATGATTCAGATCTTGAAATACCTAAAGTGAGGGAAATGCTAAGTGCAATAAATGCATGTAGGTGTTACATCAGTGCAAGAAGTTGTAGTGAAAAAGCTCTAAAGTTTATTAATAAGTTTGCAAAATGAGACGTATGCACTGAATGCAAGAAAAGTGAAACAAGCCAAATTATCTGATTTCTTTAAAGTGGAATCAAGTTCAAAACAAAGTTTTCTGCATATGTATTTTGTTGTTTATAAAATTATACACATGTTGGCCCACTGTATCGCTTTAAAAAAAAATCTGATGTGTTGCATTCACATGACTATCTCTACTGTTGTACTAACCATTCTTACAAACTCTTATTCCTATATCTTCTTCGTGTTAGTTAAGATAAACATTTGCACAAATTATCTTATTACTTATTTCCTTGTAGGTGCAAGGGGAATATTAGAATACAGTAGGCTTTGTGCGATTGTCAAATCTTTTAAAGCTTTCAGATTCCGTTCTCTTTGCACACTTAACATATAGAAAAATGAACAACGATGTTCCATGTCACAAAATTTTTAAGTTTTCCGAAACTCACACACATAACAAGGAATATCTCCAAAATGGTTCACCCTACAAGAAAATTTATTTAGTAGACATAAATTGTGTATTTTAGCAAGATCTACATTTTTTGTTTAGTATGATTTTGTCTATCTCTAACAGTTTACCAGTTATGCAAAAGTCGTCCAGAGCAAATACGACTACAGGTGCTATAGCCAGAAAATTCAAGATATACATTTCATTTGTCATAAAAATTTCTCAAACATATGACATTTTAATCAAAATCATTAAAGCCGTTTTCAAGAACATAAAAATTTTCCATGTAAAGGATAGGCTATTTTCTTCAAAATGTTTGTGTCGCATCCTTGAAAGACATTAAACTTAAATATCAACTTTTCGTTTTTGAGTTATGCTGTCCACAGACTGACACACACACACACGCGCACACACACACACACACACACACACACACACACACACACACACACACACACACACACACACACTTGGATTGAGGGGGGTCCCAAAACATATATTTCTGGAGAAATCTGGACCGAATGTTTGGGTGAAATACAATACTTCCCCTACTTACCAGTAGAGAAAGTAAAAATATGATGCATTAGTAAAATCTAATTTGTAAGTAATTCTGAGTTACAAGTAATCTTCCTCCTCCTTGATATATGCATAAATGGTTCAACTGTATATAAATTCTATGAGCTGCACGTTGAAGAGCAACTAGAGAATATTATGTGAATGTGTTTACATGAAAGAAAACCAAGTAAATCACCCATGTGATTGTGATATGCTGCATAGTAAAATTGATAGCATGAAAACCTCAGTGAAAAAATATGTATACATGCAAAATTTTCCGGTGGTCTCATATATACAAAAATCAGTTTGTATATATTTTACAGATGGTATGTTAAAGAGTATGTAGAGGATATGTGAGTGTGTTACGTAAAAGATAAGCTGGTAGAGAAAACTGTTTGGCCATGTAAAGAGAATGGAATTTTAAACCTTTAAACGATTTGACTGTCACTCAAAACCTACTGTATTCCCCTTGCATCTATAAGAAAATCAGCAGTAAGCTGATTTCTGCAAATGTTTATCTTGACTAACACTAAGAAAATAAAAGGATAAGAAGTTGTAAGAACTGTACAAGAGTAGAGAAAGTCATGTGAATGCAACAGATCAGATTTTTTATTTTAGAACGAAAGTGCATTACTTTCCGTATTATCAGTGTGTAAACTATTAGTAATCTTATTTGTTTATTCATAAAGCATTAGGTATGACTATACATTTAACTTATTAAAATATTATTTCATTACATCTGAACGAGTATATATGCATTTTTTATGGGTGTATAAGGGTCTCCTGCTTATAAAATGGTTAGGTTATTTGTTTTACAAAGCCTCTGTTTCTGCACTGCACATTACAATATAAGCCTATGTTGAGTGTAAAGCACTGCTTTCCTGCGACAGATGTAATTTTGCTGTCCATCCTCATCGTGCATCCTCTATTCCCCACTTAAATATGCTAGACTTGCCGAGCTACTGATCCGTGGTCTGTTTGGGAGGCATACATCAAATGCAGCTGCACCATGAGAGGTGTTTGTAGCTCTCGTGATGAACACTTGCACCTGCACACTAGAGAAGTATGCTATGCATTATCAGCTGTTGACACAGCTTCCTCAAGTGAAGACTTTATGTGGCTAAAATTGCAAAACAGGAAGAAAAGAAAATATGTTCTTCTCTTCCTCAAGTGAAGACTTTATGTGGCTGGAATTGCAAAACAGGAAGAAAAGAAAATATGTTCTTTATTGATGATAGTTTCTCGGGCTAACAGCCAGGTCAGATTAGGGTAACTCATGTTAATTTGTCATGTGTCTAGCATGGTGCTTATGTCTTAGTGCATTATTTATTGTAATATTCAGCAAAATTCCAGTTATACTATCAATATAACCACTAGCATCAACAATTCCCTGATAATGTGAGCATGATACCCACAAGATTGTGGAAAACGTCTAATTTTCTGTCAACCTCCTGCCATGCATCTAGTGCCCCATCCCATTTGCTGTATGGATGGGTGGTTGTTTTGCCCAGTTAGAGCATTAGACACATTTTACTCTACCTCACACATTCAGTGGGGGCCAATTGAGGCACCTTGATGTCGACGGGCCCTTCAACTCCACTCTCTCAAGCCTGGAATTCCTGGAGTGGTAGAGTCATTACCTGATACCAGTTCTCTTACAAAAAAATGGAGCTATCCCATCCTACATCCAATTCAAGTGAGTCAACTTCCATTTTCTTACATCCCAAAACTTTTGTAGTGACCCTCATAGGCTGTTAGGTGTCGCAACATAACTCTAGTGCTCCAAGACTTACTAAACACTTAATGAGAAAAAATAAAAGTGTATTGCTTTGCGGCAAGATTTAAACCTGGAGCTTTGTCTTTCACCCGCCCTACAGACTTGTGCATTAACCATGTACATCCTTCTGTTCTTCGCATTGCACCAATGTGTAGCCATCATTCCTGCATTTGCTTGGTGGACGTTACATCTATCAATGAACTTCTTTATTTCAGCTCTTAGAGGCCTTGATTGTTGTTAGAAACAAACGTGCATACCTTAGTAGAGCTCATTTCAAAATCTGAACAAAGTTTGAAGTATCTAAAGATTAGCTTCATTATGCTGCCTTGTGAATTAAGGCATTGCCATGATAAGCCTGCGCAAAACTCTGTATCAGGAACTTAGAATCTTTCAGTAGCTCATTATTTCAGAAGAAATATACTAGAATACAGTTACATTGGATTCATAAAATAACATAGTTGTGAAGAAGCCTTTACTGTTGGTTGTGACTGCAATGGAGTAGAAAAAAATGTTACTTCACAGAAAATGCTGTAAAATAAGACAAAAGGTGGACATTTTGAGTGAAATGATAGTTTAAAGTGCTCATCAGAATCTGTTCTATTAAATGGCATATCATAACTTTAAAAACTGTCCTCAGTTAGCCTTGAAATTACTTCTGGAAGTTGTGACGGATAAGAATGGCCTGAAGAAAATTATTTTGAATAGTTCCACCTTAAAAAGATTTGGCTCATTGGAGATTTAATACATATTGGCAGTTGGAAGGTTATCACAGTATTTGTCATGGATATGCTCCAAAAAGAATGCATTTTTCATATTATGGCCTTAAATTTGGATTCATGCTTGCAGCACAAGACCACCGTTTCAATATTAGCACTCCAAAGCATCTGGGTCTCTTGAATAATGAAAAATAAAAGCAATGAATCTAACAAGAATGGAAACTGATGAATGGGTGAGAACCAAAAAATAAAAATCTTGTGTACTCACCATGTGTATGCATTACTATATACAATCTGTCATTACCAAGGGATATTAGTGAAGTTTGAAGGCTACTTATACTCTGCAGGGTTCTGGAAATGCATTTCTAATATTAAGCATGAGGACTCTTCTGTGTCCCGTAGCAGCCCATGAATTAATTCACACTAAACTGTTTGTAGCAGGAGTATTATCTCTTCTTTTTAGCTCTGATAATTGTTTTTAACACTAAATTATGCCACATAATGTTCTTTGCATAAGTCTTTTTATCAATGAAAATTAGGATGCTTGTTACACAGTCATCCTTCAATATTTTATTTTCATAATACAAGCAATGTATACCTTCCTCGTTAATGTTCATAGGTGTTTATTCATTGCACCAATGCTTTAAAAGCAGGTGCCAGATGATTATCCATCACCTAACATTGGATTCTGCTCTCTGTTTATAGAGATAAATTATAGCTTTTTCTAGTTAAAATCACGTGGTCTTAGTTTGTCATTTAAAGTGTCTTATAATGAAGCATATCTGCTAATAGAGTATCTAGTTTTTCAACAATGAGTGATCTGACGATGTCACACATTTATTGAGGAACACCTTGTAAAGCAATGTTGACACTAGTATGACAGGACCTCTGTGTTGCTAAGTATTTTGTATGTCAAACTAATATGAAATATTTGTTTTTGTTTGTGTTCCTCTCCCCTTAGTATGGTAACCTGGCAATGTTCCCTTTATGATAAAGTTGTATCTTGTGGTAGTCTTACCGTAGGCAAAAATCTTGTAGCAATTCGACTAGTAGATGTTAACATTGCTCTTGCCTGGTTTCCTATTGGTGATGCAAATGAAAGCATCAGCGTTTTTATACCCTGGAGAGGGGTTAAAGGCTGGCTATCTGCCATGGTACCAACATATGTATAATCTTTTTACTTTCTCTACTGGTAAGTAGGGGAAGTATTGTATTCCACCCAAAAATTCGATGTCGAGATTTCACCGGAAATATATGTTTTGAGGCTCCCTGAATCCAAAAAAAACATTTTTAAAAAAAGGTCCGTGTGTGTGTGTGTCTGTGTGTCAGTCTGTGGACATTATAACTCAAAAACGAAAAGTTGGTTAGAAACGAAAGTTGGTATTTAAGTTTAATGTCTTTCAAGGATGTGACACGAGATTTTGAAGAAAATAGCCCCACCCTAAACTACCCTTTACATGGAAGATTTTTCGAAAATTTTGATTTTCTTGAAAATGGCTCTAACAATTTTGATAAATGTCATATGTTTGAGATATTTTTATGACAAATGAAATGTATATCTTGAATTTTCTGGCTATAGCCCCTGTAGTCGTATTTACTCTGAACGACTTTTGCATAACTGGTAAACCATTAGAGATAGACCAAATCATACTGAACAAAAAGTGTAGATCTTGCTAAAGTACACAATTTATGTCCAAATGCATTTTCTTGTAGGGTGAACCATTTCGGAGATATTGCTCAAAGCCTACTGTATTCTAATATTCCCCTTGCACCAACAAGGAAATAAGCAATAAAATAATTTGTACAAATGTTTATCTTAACACGAAGAAGATATAGGAATAAGAGTTTGTAAGAATGGTTAGTACAAGAGTAGAGAAAGCCGTGTGAGTGCAACACATCAGATTTTTGTAATTGGTTTACAGGCAGAAAACTAATGGAATGGTCTTTATGTTTTTATTTAGTGTCAGTATATCCATTTCACATCATGCCTGTCCAGTTGGAGTACTGTCCTTGTAAGTAGGTTTACCCATCCCATTTCTTATCAGCAGCCCATCTACCAGTTCCTGCTCGGAGTGGTGCTCCATTATTGCTTAATTTGTATTTCAGCGGTTTTGCTTTAGTTTTCTTAATCCATTACACATATTCAGTATCATATGTCTGTAAAATAGGCTGTGTCCGACAGATGATAACATATGGAACAGAGACAATCAATAAGCACAGCTGCATGTTGGAAATGTTGTTGTTAGCTAATGCTGGATTTCTGACAATGAAGTCATTAATCCTCTTTGCTCTCAAATATAAAGAGAGCAATAGCAGTAATAGTAACCACTTTTTAGAGAGCACCATATTTTTATGTTTTGGTGGTCACATCGCTCTCTCACAATGTTGGAAATGTCAACTTAGGTAAACCATACTGCAGCATGACATGGGACTTAGGAAGATTTTGCTCTCCTAATACACTATCATTTTTTCCATGGCTGTACATTCCTGCTTGTTTATCCATTTGGGTTTGCCATTGCTTATTAAACAAATCACTGCAACCTAATATTGGCACCAACCCAGAAAGGGATTGACAGTTCACGGTGAGAGAGAGACAATGTTGCTACTTATCGCGACCACATGGAGAGTAGGGTATGATATGTGTATGAAGAACATTGCACCTCAAATGTTGAGTACATATTATCATTTATCAGTTACGCAAAAGTCATCAAGAATAAACAGAGCTGCATGGGCTATAGCCAGAAAATTCCAAATATACATTTTGTTTATATATCTTAGACATAGATGTTTTAATCAAAATCATTGCAGCCATTTTCAAGAAAATCAAAATTTTCTGTGTAAATTAGGCATTTTCTTCAAACTCTTGTGTTGCATCCTTGAGTACTTAAGTACCAACTTTGGTTTTTTAACTAACTTTTGGTTTTGGGGTTATACTGTTCTCTCTCTCTCTCTCTCTCTCTCTCTCTCACACACACACACACACACACACACACACACACACACACACACACACACACACACACACACACACACACACACACACACACACACACACACACACACACACACACACACACACACACACACACACACACACACACACACACACACACACACACACACACACACACACACACACACACACACACACACACACACACACACACACACACACACACACACACACACACACACACACACACACACACACACACACACACACACACACACACACACACACACACACACACACACACACACACACACACACACACACACACACACACACACACACACACACACACACACACACACACACACACACACACACACACACACACACACACACACACACACACACACACACACACACACACACACACACACACACACACACACACACACACACACACACACACACACACACACACACACACACACACACACACACACACACACACACACACACACACACACACACACACACACACACACACACACACACACACACACACACACACACACACACACACACACACACACACACACACACACACACACACACACACACACACACACACACACACACACACACACACACACACACACACACACACACACACACACACACACACACACACACACACACACACACACACACACACACACACACACACACACACACACACACACACACACACACACACACACACACACACACACACACACACACACACACACACACACACACACACACACACACACACACACACACACACACACACACACACACACACACACACACACACACACACACACACACACACACACACACACACACACACACACACACACACACACACACACACACACACACACACACACACACACACACACACACACACACACACACACACACACACACACACACACACACACACACACACACACACACACACACACACACACACACACACACACACACACACACACACACACACACACACACACACACACACACACACACACACACACACACACACACACACACACACACACACACACACACACACACACACACACACACACACACACACACACACACACACACACACACACACACACACACACACACACACACACACACACACACACACACACACACACACACACACACACACACACACACACACACACACACACACACACACACACACACACACACACACACACACACACACACACACACACACACACACACACACACACACACACACACACACACACACACACACACACACACACACACACACACACACACACACACACACACACACACACACACACACACACACACACACACACACACACACACACACACACACACACACACACACACACACACACACACACACACACACACACACACACACACACACACACACACACACACACACACACACACACACACACACACACACACACACACACACACACACACACACACACACACACACACACACACACACACACACACACACACACACACACACACACACACACACACACACACACACACACACACACACACACACACACACACACACACACACACACACACACACACACACACACACACACACACACACACACACACACACACACACACACACACACACACACACACACACACACACACACACACACACACACACACACACACACACACACACACACACACACACACACACACACACACACACACACACACACACACACACACACACACACACACACACACACACACACACACACACACACACACACACACACACACACACACACACACACACACACACCTTCTTTTGGATTCAGGGTGCCTTGAAACTTGTATTTCTGGTGAAATCTCAACATCGAATTTTTGGGTGGAATACAGTACTTCACCTAATTACTATATGTAATAGAGAAAGTAAAAAGGTCTGTTGTGTTATGCTCACTTGGCTTGCTCTACTCTTGTACACACTTCCTTTCTTGTGAAAATATCTTAAATATAAAATATTTTAATCAAAATTATTAGAGCCATTTTAAGAAAATCAAATTTATGAAAAATGTTGCATGTAAATGATAGTCTGGGAATGCGGGGGGGGGGGGGGGGACGCTATTTGTATGAAAATCTTTGTGTCACATTCTTGGAAGAAGCTGAATTGAAATATCAAGTTCGGCATTTAACCAACTTTGCATTTTTGAGTAATACTATTCACTGGACCGCACGAGCATGGACCGTTTTCTAAAAATGCCTTTTTTTAATTCACTGAACCTCATGGAATGCAATACCTTATCTACCTATTATGTACATGGTAGAGAAAGGAATTTTTTTTTTTAATTTTAACTTTTGTAGGCTTTATAATTCCAATTTTCAAACTTTGTCTCGGTGCACATTTCTTATGTGCATTGACATTTTTCGTGTTTTTAATGTTTAGTAGATTTTTGACAGCTTAAAAAATTGTATGTTGTTTAGTGCGCTCAGCAATTTTTTTACCTTCGTAAAAGTTGGATCTAAGAATTTGTATAAAATTTTTATTCCAAAATGGAATAAAGTGCAGCACCATATTTGAAACATTGACTATGTTTTTGGCCAATCTGCTATGAGTAAGACAAGAGTTTACAGTGGTACAGATACACCCAAGAGGGCTGAGAAGACAAAGATGACAGCCACTCTGGATGTCCCAGCATATTAATTACAGATGACAATGAACAAGTGAAGAAAATGATTCTGAAAGATCACTGAATGACTATCAGAGAGACTGTTAATGTAATATATAATTTAGCTCACACATTCAGTTTTTTGTTGGTGAATGATGGGGCATTGAGTTAGTTCTAAAATTGCTCAATTTCGACCATAAACAACACTACGTAGACACCGCTCAGGAATTGTGGAATAAAGTCAACCGTAAACCAGAATCTCTTGATGAGGTCATAACAGGTGAAAGTTTTCAATTTTGAGTTACCTCCAAGTGACAACCTCAATAAGAAATACCATGAAAAGACACCAGAGAACGCATTAGCGCAAGTCTCTAACACAAGGATACCACGCTTCAGCAATCTGCATCAAGTTGATAAGGGAGCAATTGAGCTCTTGAAACATGTCCAATTTTACATAAATGTAAGTGGTGTAGTGTGAATAAACAGACTCACACGTGTTATCCTTAAATTGTTTACACATCTCTCTATGTAAAACTTCCAACGAAGTAGTGCAATTTTTTTGTGATGTTTGTGAAACGTCCTTTAAGAAGTGAAGTTTCCGACTGTCCCTGAGTTCAGTAATGTTATATCTGCAGTATTCAGAACGAGTGGTAGATATTGAGTATTAGTATGTATGATGTATTAAGTATGATCGACTACATGATACTTCTGAAAAAACTGCAAAGTCAATGCATTCCTTGGGAACACAATAGCCTTCCTATTTCAATTCATCAAAGTCTCATTGCATTAGTTGATGAACAAACAATTTCTTCTCTAAATGCCATCTCTAAGAAAACTGGACTCAAAATCAGGACTAAAGAAAACTAAATCACTTACCAAGTAGGTATGTAGAGGAATCACACAATCTCTGCCAGATGAATGTTCCCAGCAGTCATTGCCAATGTAACAGTATCATTCAATGATGTCCGTTGACATGAGACCATCATGTTCAGCTTATAAAAACTAATGCTGTCGTATAATACAAAATCCTTAACCCCTGAAAGCATTGAGAAACTCTTGGTAGTATACTGTGATTTATCATTTTGTAAGGAATAAAACACCCATATCAGTAAGTTAAAATAATTCCTATAACTGCATGTTCTTTTATTTTTAGTGCATTGCTTGCATATTTTAGGTGTTTTTAGTGTATATAAATCCAGGTCCTAATTATAACATAGTATAGGTCACGCATTAATTTTCTTGACGGTTGGAATTTTAAAATGGAGGGTTTCTAACTCAACCTTTATGGAAGCACTGGTGCACAGAAGCAGGAATGGTAATCAGATGTGTATGTTACTCTCGCGTTTCTTCACTGAAGTAAGATAGTAATTACAAAGCAAACTGCCACACTTCCAGTGATATGTCATGTGTATTACACAAGCAAACTCGGTTACCGCTTAGACTTATCTGACAGTCCTTTTAGTTTTGACATTACAGAGGCATATCATGTTAGTAACCAAGTAACTCTTGTTAAATCTCCGGCATTGGCATATACCTGTACTGCACAAAACTTAGCAATCAACAATACTCTGTGTACTCTCAAAATGTACAAGGGCCACTATTTGTATTTTGAGCCTTGGCAACACTGATTGTTGTAGGTGCCATCTGGCATTTATACTGAAAAATTTCATATTCTTGATTACTTCAGATATTTTATCAATAGATAAAAATCAAATTTGTGTTGTTTACAGTGACTTGAAAATTATGTCTCAGCGAGAAAATGGAATTAACTTATGAAAATGTTTATGCAATAATTTATTATGACTAGGGTCCAGATTTTATGTAATATTAAATTAAGAAATATGTACACAGATATGTAACCAAAATTGGCAAAATATGCAAATATGTAACAAAGCAGTTATATGCAACATTAAAAATGTTATTTCTTTCCTACAAAACATAAACTCACCAGTAGGCTAGTGAAATCTGTATGTTAATTGTTAATGGGTCACTTCTACTACCAAGTACAAGTTCTCCATCCAAGCATTTAAGTCATATTAGAACAGTATGCACAATTAATTATAATATACTTGTACAGATGTTCTGTTGTCATACGCATTCTTCTGTCTGACAAAATGGTTTTATAAATTAAGAAAGATTGCTCAACTTCACAAGAAGTCAACAGTTCATATTTATATGGAGGGATTGTGCTAGAAATAATATGAGGAGGCTCTACATTTTCACCATTAAATAAGCGAGACAAAATAAGATTTGAGTATCCAGGGTTCTTGTTCAGCACAGATAGCAGTTTAGTGGAAACTACACCACCCACTTCACATTATGAACTGCATTTTCCATTATCCCCACATCTTCTTGAAGTTTCCAGTTTCTTGATACTGTCAGGAAGCCAGCTGAAGTGACTTGGGATGTATGAAACTGAACTGAGCACTTTAGAACTGTTGAATACTGACAAGGATTCACTCACAGATACTGCTGGTCAGAAGAAAAGTTCTCCATCACTGAACTTCACAGCTACAAAGTGCTTACTGTAGAAAATCACAGCTTCAATCATGTTGCCCACCTTGTTATCATGGGCTCCGGAGGCAGAAGTACATCATGCAGCTACTGCCTGTAGCGTTGTACACCATAAGACAGTTCAAGAAAACCTTCTTTGTTGCTGATATCAGTGTATTTACTTCTGGGAAATTACCTCTGTCTCTGTCATTCATTGCAATGCTTGAGCCACACATGTAACATGCTCTAAGTTTGGATAAAATACAGTAAGGGATTTCCCCACTTTCAACATGTATGGAGCTGCAGCTGTGTACAACAATAGTACCTTCTTTTATACCATCTAGCCATAGTATCTTAAGTCCATCATTTATAAATCTAGCAATTGTTGAACTATTTGTTGCCTCCAAAGGTTTACAATAAATTAACTAGGGTTTTGATGCAGCTTCAGAGTCCAACTTGCCCACAATTAGATTAGCAATGAAATGACCTGCAGCATCTGTCATCTCATCAGCAGAAATCCATATAGGTGATTTGCCTATGTGAACCCTGATTTTTTCTAATATGTCAACATGGCAAGAATCCAAGTAATTCTTCTTGAGAGTGGACTCGTCAGGAAGGTTGCAGAATTTTTGTAAGAAATATTTAAATTTGGGTACCTGAAGTTTGTTCCAGGGTCTGCTCCCTGCAATTAATGCCATACACAGTTATTCGTAAAACTCACTATTAGATGAGCTAGACTGCCCCTGTAACTGTATAAGTGGTACCTGTTTCTTCGAAGAACCACATTGTTTATTCCTAATATGTAGATTGCTTCATAAATGCTGTTCAGTTTGAGATCTCATCATACACCCTATACATTTATCACAAGTTTGGCAGAGGACTTTTTTACCATCAGTGATCAAAGCATTGTCAACAGAAATCCACATTTTTATGATAATGAAGATGCAACCGCTGCCATTGTTAACCTATATGCAACTGTTAGAAATTCTGAAACATTTTCCTTTCTTTTTCTCACAGGTTTAAAACTAGTTATTGTTGTCTGCATCAAACAGGTGCACTTTAGTTTTGAATGTAACAACAATGTATAGGATTGACAACAATGGGTGAGAGCCACAATAATAAAACTTGTAATATTTCTACCCTTTATTGCTATGTAACAATAATAAAATTGATGAAAATGTATAACAAATCCTGAAATAATATTAAAATAATTATGTAAAATTATATATTATGGTACCAAATATGTATTATAGCTCAAAATATGTAATTTAAAACTTTGGAATAAGGGCCCTATCAGGGTAATTCATTGATATTTGAGCTTTTCTTATAACTACTTATACAGCAACAGAATGTGTAATTACATAAACTCTGGATTCTAATTGTGATTTTTGGCATGGTTTTTCAAGAGTGCATCGATCAACTTGCTTCCACATTTGGCAATCATGCTCCATCCTTTGTCACTGTAATGTTGGTATAACGAGTTTAATCATGGCCAACATCGCTCACTGATCAAATTAATGAAAGTCATCCAAGATCTGTTGTGCCAGAAAACATTGACGCTGTGCAAAAACTGATAATGCAAGATTGTCATGTGATGTACTGTGAGATTGAGCCAACCCCAGGCATTAGTTCCACCAGCATATATAGAATATTGCATGATAATTTAGCTGTGTAAAATGTTTGCTCTTGTTGGTTCCCACACAATCTCAAATTGATGCTTGTGTCGATTGGTGCACACAAATGCTCATGAAATACAATGGTGGTGCTTCAAAAGATGCACCAGGTGATGAATCATGGATCTATTTGTGTGAGCTGGAACATAAAAAGCAGTCGACTGTATGGGTGTTTCAAGAAGTAAATCTAACAAAAGCACTTTGAATGAAACAAACGGTTACTTTGGGAGGGGAGGGGGGGGGGCAGTAAAGCTGGTCATGTGACTAAAGTGCCTTTAGAGGAATGTAAAATGGCCAATTCTGAATGAGACACAACCATTTGTCTGCCGGAAGTTTTTGGTGAAATAAAGAAAACAAACAAGCGCAGTCGGATCACTCATCAAAACAACGTGAGCACTCACATGTCTCAAAATATGTTTGATGATATGTCTTGTATAACAACTGACTATTTGAACACTTAAAAAATTGAGTTGATGGCTCATCTACCATACAGTTTTTATTTGACATCCGATGACTTTTGTCCCCAAATGTCAAGAATAAAATGCATGGACAATGATTTTTGGTGCCAGAGTACGCCGGTGATGCATTCAGAAACCATGTCTCAAGCAGATTGAAAAAAATGCTGTGACAAATGAGCATAAAGGAGAACATTTCAAGAAACAAAACAGTGACAAATTACTGTTGTTTTTATCATTATTATTATTATTATTATTATTATTATTATTATTATTATTATTATTATTATGCTCAAAATGTAAATAGTGGTTCTTATAACATAGGAAAGCAGACTATTATCATAATACAATTATTTGTTGACCTGTTTATTCTGGGTGGGCTAACTCATGGTACATTTGCTGTAGGATATTTGTCTAGAATGAAGGAACTGCCTGTACAGTTTCTTCCAAAGTTCTGTGAAGAAAACAAACATTCCATTGAACATTTGAGGTTCCTTGCTTCACCTTTTATTCTTAGTTATTGACAGTATTATGTGTAACTCCTTACTATTCTGTTAGTTCTGATTGTCAATTTATGTCCTGCAGGAGTTCATTTGGTGGCAGAGATTCGTCAAGGTCAAGGCGAGATAGAAGTACCTCAGAAGACCGCTCTAGTGAGAGAGACGCAGCTGGTCAAGGGTCTAATATCCCACCATCTCTGTTAGAACTCCCAAAAATGGCAGCATCTCAGGAAGGAGACCGAAAGTCACATGGACCAGAAAATCTTCAGAATGCAGTGGCAGTAGCTGGGCCAGTTGCTGTTGCTGGTCCTGGCTTAGTACCTGTAGGCCCTGGAATGCCTGGTCCAAGGTTTCCTGGTCCTAGAGGACTTCCAGGTCCAGGTAAGTCACAAATAAGACTGCAATTTTACATTGGCTTTGATTTAGTTCCATAGCATGTTTTTTCAGAGTGCATAGTGTGAAATATACTATAATTGTTACACTCTTCAATTTTTCACTTCATATAAAATAACATTTATTATTTAAAAGGCAAAATAATATCAATATGAAGTGATGAATGAGCTATGAATCACCATAAAATTAAACATAATTAGTGCTGATAATGTATGTAGAGATAAAATTTTATGCTGTTAGTGTCTTAAGATTCAATGGCCGACCCACATAGGAAACTTTTTTCCCATTTAGTTATATAGTTGTTGCATAACCTAAATTTGTCCGTGGCATTTATAATAGATTGGAAACAAAATTATGGATATTGTTGATTTTTGCCCTGAAAGACCTTAATTGCTTGAATCACAGTGCAGGTCACAAAACAGGAAACTGGTGGAAGTATGGTATCAGGCAACTGAGGATAGTATTTATCTGGCAAGTAGCAGCACAATTGTTGGTTTCATGAAAACCAACTTCCACAGCACTCTTAGTTGGACAAGGCAGCTGATTCCTCATGTTTAAGCAACTGTAAGAGGCTACAAGTTTTCATTTTGTGGCATCCTTTTCTGCCTTTTAAAACACTGTATTCCAGTAAACTGAAATTAAATTAGAACAAACAGTGCAAATATTATTGACAAAATATGGAGCTGCAGTTGGACTGATTTAAATTAACCCTGGAACACTAACCCTATTCCTATAGTACATAAACACTAAGCCTTGTAAAATTTACTACTGTTTATTTCTATTACAAAATACATTACTATTATCTCACAAATGTTTATGCCTGCCTCATAAAATATTATCTTGACTCATTTAAACTGTTATAAGACAACAAAGACAGTTCTATCTCGCCTCACAACAATTTGTGCAGAGATTTGCCCTATGTTCTTTGCAGTAAGTATGGCGACATTCTTTGCCTAGTTAGAGGAGAATTTTCATCGTTGCTCATACACATATCAATATTTTGTCCTGCCATATCTTCACCATCTGTATCAGTCATTATTACATCATCAGACTCCACATTATCAATTTCTTCGTCGGAGCTAATGAATCTGGGGGCTACTATCTTCTTCAAAAAGCATTGCCATAATCTTTTTTTCCAAAATTTGGGTCATCTGCACGCAGAATACTCATCTGAAACGATCGAAAGCAATGCTTTCCTGAATTGTTATTACACGTCCTGCTTTCCTGAATTCATATTATTACAAAACTAAATCTGCTTCCTTATGAAATTCTGGATACGTGAACACTAATCATCGTAAAATTTACGACAAAGCACTTACTAACAAAGCAGTGTTGCACCCGATTTCGACAATGCACACCCACTGACCAAGGTTTTCAAAAGCTAGGAAGCTACTGAAAAGGAAATAATTGTGGCGCAAAAACTATAGGAGTAAAAAGAGGATTGCCAATCGTGCGTCGTAAAAATAACGAGGCTTAGCGTTCTAGGGTTAAATAAATCATAGTTAAAAAGTGCCAAGATAAGGTTGTTTAGAAACAATTTGAATATACTTCCTTCTCCTTGCCTCTCTTTTATCCTGTTTTCATTTGCCACTGTCACCAGGTAAAGAATTGCTACTGTTATCTGACTGACAAATTTGTGTTTTAGGGGATTAATCGTCACATGACTCACATAAGGAAATTTTTGATTCCTCTGAGCCATCTAGTTGGAAATTAAATGGCAAATCATCTGCCATAATTATCTAGTTTATTTTTCACAATGGTTATGAATGACTTAACAGATCAGATATCTGATTGACAATAAATACACCTATATATATATATATATATATATATATATATATATATATATATATATATATATATATATATATGTATAACATCATGTTATTTGCACTTTATATTAACCCTTTAACGCCATGCATGTTCATATGATCACGTTTTACCGCTTTCCATTTAACAACGTTCCAATGCATTGTCTGCTTCTGTAGAGTATCGCTGGTGGTTTATATCAGCTACAGAATGGTGTGGTATCCCTGTTCACACATATTGTTGGCTTCTGTAAACAAACATTGTCATTTTTATTTATTTATGCCAACAAACTTACTGTTGGTGTTTTTAAACACACAAGCCGTGTGTGGGCAAAGTTTAAGAGGTAGAACCGGAACTTAAAAATTCAATGCCACAACCGGAAGGTCTGTGGTTCAAATCCCGGTTGTGGCATTGAATTTTTAAGTTCCGGTTCTACCTCTTAAACATTGTCATTGCACAACTTTTAGTTATCGCTGGTGTTGTCACAGCTGCAAGATGTCGGTGCGCTTCAAGTAAGTTTCCTATTTTGTTTACAATTAGACTTTGATTATATGATAAACACTTTTAAAGGTCTTCGGCATGAATAGTGTTCCTGTTATTATGAAACAAAACAATTGGTTAGTGCATATATTTGGCCTAGACCCTTCTAAAGTAAAGCGTGATCATATAAACATCCTAGGCACATGTATATGCAGTATATGATTTAGTCTATTTTCGTGGTTGTGTTACCTTACAGGGCTTAAGCGTTGTGTTGCCATAACAAAACTTATTATTTAGGAAACTATAAACTTGGTATACAGAATATAACTTTCCACATGTTTTTAACAGGGAAGCCTTGGATATTTTAGAATCAGATGAACCAATAGGAGATGTTGACAGCATTTTTATAGAGCCTCCAGATGCTAACGTCTACTCCGATGAAGATTCTGGTGAAGAGGATGGTAGTGGTGAAAAGGATGGTAGTGGTGAAATTGATAATCTTACAGGGCGCCAACTTTCTAGCCAAGCAGAAATTGTTCTCACCAACAATGAGCGTGTAGGTGATGCAGTTGATGTCACTTCAGAAAACACAGTTGCTCCACCACAGAAGAAGAGCAAACATGAAGAAAAGCTTTGTGTGGGCTAAGGGTGATAATAGAGGTTTGGTTGGTGTATTCACAGAAGCTGATTATTCATCGCTATCCAACAAAACACCCCTGGAATGTTTCGAACTTATGTTTGACAATGAAATAATTAAATTTGTGACAGAAGAATCCAGGAAATATGCAATATTCAACAATTATGATGATCCTAAAATAACAGCAGAGGAATTTAAAATGTTCCTCCCTATACTTATTTTATCTGGCTACAATAATGTCCCTAGTAAAAGGTCATATTGGGAAGTATCAGAAGATCTGCGGAATATGCTTGTTGCAAATGCCATTAGAAGAGACCGCTTTCTAGAAATTTATCGGTCTATTCAGTGTGCAGACAATACTCAACCTAATATGAATGACAAGATGTGGAAACTGCGACCACTTTTGAATATGCTGAAGAAAAGATTCATCTCTCACTTCAGACCAGAGGATTTTGATGAGTGTATGGTGGAGTATTATGGAAGACATAGCTGCAAACAATTTATTTGCGGAAAACCTATTCATTTCGGCTATAAGGTCTGATGTCTAAACACCCCCTGTGGTTATTTGATAAATTTTGATATTTATCCAGGAGAAAATCCTAAAGACAATGCAGAATATGAGGAACGCTTCGGAAAGTATGCTGCACCGATGGTTGAGATGCTCACTGAACTACCAAATAATATGGTTCACTTGCCATTCTGTTTGTACTTTGACAACCTTTTTACTGGGATGGAACTATTTGAAAGCGTGTGGATATATGGCGCTACAGGGACAATTAGGGAAAATAGAATCCCAAAAAACTGTCTTATCGTCCCTTCAAAAGAAATTAAGAATCAGGCATGAAGTACATACGACATGGTAAAAAGCTCTTGACGGTATAGGTATCGTACGTTGGAGAGACAACACTGTAGTTACTATAGCTTCCACATGTCACGGAGTAGAGCCAACTGCTTCAGTATCCAGCTATTTTCAGGCAGAAAAGCAGAAGTACAAGTCAGTTGACCTGCTGTATTTCAGGCTTACAATGCAGGAATGGGTGGAATTGATAGAATGGACCAAAATGTCTCATACTACAGAATTGGGATCCGGGGAAAGAAGTGGTGGTGGTGGTCCCTGTTTACATGGTTGGTAGATGTAACGGTTCACAATTCCTGATTACTTCTAAGAAAATCTGGGAATAACATATCTCATCTCAACTTTCGCAGGCACATTGTGTAGACATACCTGGAAAAGTACAACACTGCACCATCAGCAAGAGGCTGACACGCCACGTCTAGATACAATATTCAACATTGCAGTGTTAGTGATATTCATCTTGATGGGAAGAACCACCTTGTAGCTCCCTGCAATCGACAACCTGTGCTGGCAAAGAATGCACCAGCACTGTTCGCACAAAGTGTATAAAATGCAATGTTGGACTCTCTATCCCATGTTTTGTCGAGTTTCACACCCTATAAAAGACTTGACTCTTGGACTTGCGACATAATTTTGTGTTCATGTGATCATATATTATATGTCTGCATGTGTTTAATGTTTATAATTCCCTTTTAAAGTGCACTTCATTGTAATATATAAGTGACACTGTAGATAGAAATCGCAGATCACTTGGAAATCTTTCTGCAAGTCGCACTTTTACTTGGCAAGCTGAGTGAACACATTTTAAAAAAAAATCCCTAGAGCATCTGCATCATAAATAAATACAAGCTGTGCAGTAGAAAACAAATGCTGAGCAATAATACACTATGACTAAGTACAGGACAACAACAAAATAAATTGGATTGGATTTGGTTTAAGGGCGCTCAACTTCAGGGTCATCAGCGCCCTTAACAGACTCATGGCAATAGCCAGATATAAATTTCACTCAAAAAATAAAAATACTAGCAACAAGAAAAATATACAAAGGTAAAAAGCAGTGGCAATAGCCAGATATGAAACAAGGTGATAAATATGTCCAAAATCAGAAACAGATAATTAAAAAATTTAAATCCTCAAATTTACATTGCACACAGCTAAAAAATTAAAAACTCTATCAACCGCTGTTTTGTCGTCCGCTAGGACCTCTGCAAGTCCGGCAGGCAGCTGCAGAGAATCCCGAAGGTGCGCTAGACAGCAACACTCCAGCAGCACGTGGCGAACCGACAAAACGTTGTCACACAGCGGACATAGAGGCGCAGGGTCCCTTTTAAATAGGTAACCGTGCGAAAAATTGCAGTGCCCTATTCTTAATCGAGCCAAACTAACCTCCTCGCGACGAGATGTGCGAGAGGAAGTTACCCAGTTTATCGGAAGTTCTTTCACTTCTCTAAGCTTATTACCGCGGAGAGCTGACCACTCGTCGTGCCAGGACGACAGCACCGCTCTCCGCACTTCAAGCCTAAAGTCTTCCGAAGTAACACGTGAGATGATAATTCTGGGTTCTGTAGTTGCCGTCTTTGCTGCTAAATCTGCCATTTCATTCCCAGGCAAACCTACGTGACCAGGAATCCATGCACACACCACATCAACACCAGAAGCGTGTAAAACATGGAGGGCATCCTGGATACGTTGTACAATAGGGTGGGGGTTGTACAACTGACAAAGGCTCTGCAGTGCACTAAGGGAATCGCTCAAAATCAGGCAGTCACCTAATTTACGGCGGCGAACATACAAAACGGCTCGATAAATAGCATAAAGCTCTGCAGTAAAAATGGAAGTGCTATTTGGAAAACCGAATGTATATGGTTCGGTTCCATAAACATAAGCACATCCAACACCGTTGGTGTTCTTTGATCCATCGGTGTAAATATATCTACGCTCAGAGTAACCTGACAAAAATTCTAAGAAACACGTGCGGATACTTGAAATAGGCATCGTGGACTTCTGGTGTATGGTCATCCCAAGATCTACATGGGGCGTACCAGATAGCCAAGGGGGGTAAAGTCTCTCGCCCTTGGCGAACATCACAGGCAGTTCCACTCCAAGCTTCACTAGGAGCTCTTGGAAACGGAAACAACAAAATAAAGCACACTGGTATTAACTCAATCACACATTATCACGTGAGCTCAATACTGCATTTTCAGAGCAGAGAAAAACAAGTCATCTGTATGACCTTGTGTACAGTAGCTGCGTTATGTTTCTGGGTGCACAGTGGAAAAACAGTGTGCAGCAGTTCGGATGTTTTTGGGTCTCTGTACCATTAACAATAGTTAAATCTAACATGCATATGTCTGACAGCATTGGTCAAAAAATATCTGAAAGGTAGTCATTTGTAAATTTGATTGATTAAATTTTGGAAACACATTTAATTAGAATATCTATCAAGTAATTTTAACTCTGTCTAGTTAAGTCTTCCAAGTATTTCCATTAATATTGAATTTATAACATACAATTTTTACACATAACTGATATAACTTTGCTGATTTAAAATGCTCCCATTTACTCATAAGTAGGCTGCAGATTTATGTGCACTAAAATTCATGAAAATACACATGCACATATGCTCAAAAATGAAGAAAATATGCATCAAAACTTGAAAATATGCACAGCTTAAAGTATTTTATTTACTCCAAAACCAATAACTTAAGTACCATCCATATATTAGAGGATATACATGTACCTATATTCACATTAAATTCCACTCTTATTGGTATTTACAATGTATATCTCCAAATTTTCAGATGTAAACTTTTTTCGATTATCAGTTAAATTGTTCTTAAATACAGAAAATGTTCTTTCAACTTCACAAAAATTTAGTGGACAGTACTGAAACGCTGTTATTTCTTTAGGTTTATAATTTTCAACAGTTTGGGACTCACCTTGTAGAATTCCACTTATCTTTTTATCTGCTTTCAAATCTGGATTTCGTTCCTCAATTTTGTTCATCTTCTCTCTTACAATTCTCTCCATTGGCCCTGGTAGTTGGTTGAAAGAAGTTGTGACAGTGTTCAACAAATTTACTGCAGTAGTCAGCTAAAGACCACATTTCTCAAGTTGCGTCATTATTTCTGGAAGATTCTTGAAGTGTGCGCCTATGTACGAAAGTTCACTTTGAATTTATTTTTTAAAAGGTGAGTTAATTAATAACACTTTGAATGTTTATGTCATCTGCTGCCAATATTGCTGAGTTAATGCAGGCTGCATCTTCTGGATTCAGCATATGAAACACCCAAGAACAAGCACATAAGGAATTAATTAGAAGAAAATATGTTTATGAATGGATTTAGTTTACTAATTCCAGAAAATTGAGGGTATACATAATGTTTGCCATCTTAATACTTAATCATAATTTGACCGAAACTGTTAGAGGCATTTTCGAGTAAACTACCGCAGTTTTTTAGGTGTAAACAAATTTTTGGTGTAGGTAATTTTATTAATGTAACAATCTTCTGTGATACCAAAGTTAATACTGTAAATATGATTTGATATTTCGGTGACTTTTCGTTTTTGAGCTATGGTGTAACATAGGTGTATGAACATTTCTAAAATGAGACCCGTAAACCAATGACAGGTGTGGTCCTCCAGACATTCTGGGGGTTGGGAGAGAGCGATGTGACCGCCAAAACATAAAAATATGGTGCTCTCTAAAAAGCGGTTACTATTACTGCTATTGCTCTCTTCAATATCATCAGTGAAAAATATTGGAGAGCAAGAGGATTAATGACTTCATTGTCAGAAATCCAGCATTAGCTAACAACAACATTTCTAAAATGCTTGTTTTGGAATTTTGGACGAATGCTATACTTTCTATTCATACAGGCCTTAAGGTTTGAGGTAGAGAAAGTGCACACATTTGTGAATAAATCTTACCTTACAGTGTAAAAGCTTACCTTCTTTGAACAAGCTTGACAAAATATACATTTTCCATAAAATATCAAAGTCTTCTTTCCTTCAACCCAGGTTTTCAGAAGTGTAGGACCTTTGTATTTGGGCATCTCGACACAACTCACCATGGGCGTAATACACTAACTGAATAAATGCTTGGAAAGCTACTCGTAGTCACTTTAAATCAACCCAATTGTTGAAACAGTATGTTGTCAGCGTGCGGTAGTGACAGATAAAAGTGTGCGTGCATTCTTTACAATATATTCTGTGTACATTGTTGACATTGCCGGCTTATGTAGTTAAACTATCACAGATTAATATTTTGCAGAATAAAATATTTATTTCCGCATTAAGTTTGTAAAATATTCAAATATATGCTCTAAAAGTATAAATATGCCATCATGCTACAAATATGCAAAAATGTGCACAGTAAAATTCTGCACACTAATTCCAAACAATGAGAAATGCATTAATCCTTTGTCTGCATACAATCAAGTCCAAGAAGAAAAACATGCAAATATGCAAAATCGCACCCTACTCATAAAAATATCCTCTTAATAATCTTGCATGGTGTTATTTGATTATTTATAGTTTGCACTACTCTATACCTACTCTGAGTTTTCACAGTTTATGTTCACATTAAGGAATTAACCTGATAACTCAAATGCCTAAAACTTGGTGCATTAAATTTTCTTCTGCAGACTCATAGTTTGCAACATACCATTGTATTTTATTAAACCCCAAAATTGTTCATTTCAAGGAAATGTAGAAAGCAGCTCTTTGAGAGCTACAGTATCTTTGCCCGCCTCGGTAGGGTGATGGTTAGTGTGTCTGCCTCACGTTCAAGAGGTCGCGAGTTCGAATCTCGCTTAGGGTAAGTTATCCGGGTAAGGTTTTTTTTCGAGGTTTTCCCTTATCCTGAGAAGACGAATATCGGGTAACTTAAAGCTCCATGGACCTCAGGCTCATTTGAGCATCATTTCGCCCATTTCATTCATTCGTCCGATATGACACAATGTTGGAGGACGTTAATTTAAAAAAAAAAAAAAAAAAAAAAAAAAAAAAAAAAAAAAAAAAAAAAAGCTACATCATCTTCATTTCCCATATAAATGTTTGGGTTAAAATCATTGAAACTAATGTCGGCGCCAACCAAGAAAGGGATTGACAGTCCGCAGTGAGGGAAAAGCAACGTTGCCATGCGACAAGGCCATGTGGAGAGCATGGTATGATTATGTGTACGAAGAAGATTGGATTGCACCTGGAATGTTGAGTGCATATTATTTATATTCGTATGCAAAGACAACCGTAAAATATTGAATCTACTTTGAAAGGATAGAATATACAATTATATATCAGTCTAAATATTTGTGTTAACAAAAGAAACATGCCTGTGAAATATTGGGGCATATTCTAATGGGAAAATGCTGCTAATATCAGAATTCTCTTACAGAGCATATTATTTCTGCACTTGTCCTTTGATTGGGATACCTTTACCAAACAGTTTTATTTGATTTAATTTAAAAGGAAGACAGTTTTATTTGGTTCGCGAGTATGCTCAATTTTTTGTTTGGCAGCATTATCATTGTCACTGTTTTTTGACATTGTTAAATACACATTAAAAGTATTTGCACAAATGCAAAAGCTTGCAACACATGCATAAATACACAGACTCAGACACACGTAAACAGTGCACAGCTGCGGTGCATACGAGTCAACAGCGTACAGACATAAAGACACAAGCTTCAGAACACTTACACAAACATGATTCATTTAATGTGCTTGGCGCATGCTTGCCACAGAGTGGCTGAGGAGATTCGGTCATCTTATGATGACGTAGATAAATTCATTTCAAATATGAAGAGAATATTCCGGAAGGCTCCGGCAAGAATAATGAAATTCAGGGGTACCTTTACCCCCACAATCTGCCATTACGAGGTGGGGACCTGGCTCAATGCAGTGTCATATTATGCCACGCATTATACTACAATCGCTAAAACAGCTAATACTTTCGACAGTATGGGCTGTTCAGCAATTGGAACAATAAAATCACTGCTTTCCGATCACTTACGTGAAAAGCTCCAGTTTATAACAACCCTTTTGGGCATATTTCTGATACAGTCACACAGAAATGCCCGAAGCTCTGGAGCTAGTTCAGATACTGTCAGAAAGAGTTAATAAAGCTCCACCTACATCGATCACTGAAAAAATAAAGCGGAAGTTGAACTCTGTTCTAGTGAAAAATACTGGGTATTCCGTCATGAAAGATATTCGACATGCCTTAGAAGGAAAACCAGCTGCATCAACTGTTTATTTATTTCCTGCAGATAACGTCCAGTATTTTCGTTTTGCACCTGTCACATCCTGTGACGCAGAACATAGTTTTTCCATGTACAAATCATGCTTGCATGACAATAGGAGAAGATTTTTCTTTGAAAGCTTTAGAATGTATATCATTGTAATGATAACAATAAAGTCACTATCACGTAAGTGTCGTACTGCTGGTTTTGTATCTAAACGAACACAGGTAGCAGTGCATGTTGCAGCCGCGCGCCGCCAGCAGGAACAAACTGGTTCCGATGCGCGGCAATGGTCTGTGTGTTGTGTACCTCATTTCCCAACCAACCAAGGTACTTTCCCTGCTAATCACGTGTTCATGCATGTTAGGTATCGGCAACAGGGTCCTTGTGTGTACCGTTTCTATAGAAACACCATTATAACCCCTTGGCTCTAATTGGCCCTCCTTTTCGTTTCTATGACAACCACTAAGACAAATTCATCCCCTCCCATTTATTTATGCTTTTCCACCACATGCTTCAACATCAGTCAATCCCCTTCTTAATTGGTGCTGACTATAGTAGGGTCATTATACATTTACGGTAATCATCTCAACAATGGAGTATGCCTGTGTAATGTTTTTAATCAAACTCAGTGTTAATTGAAATACAATAAATCAAAATATTTCACTAAGTATCTACAAGTTTCAGTGTCAAACATTCATTCATTACTGTCAACAATTTCCTGGTGCTTTTGGATAAATAAGCTGTATTATAGACTGAAAAGTAATATAGAAAATGCTCAAAGTATTGCTACTTCTGCTATTTTTCATTTATTCCATGTTAAATTTTCCAAGTCTATACTAATTGATTTCTGCTCTGTTTCAAAGTTTAACGCAAACTCGAACTTAGAATCGCACTCAGAATCATTTTTTTAAAAAAAAAATCTATAGTAAAATAGTTCTATAAAAAATTTGAAAATGTTTCAGGTGGCCCAATGTTCAATCCAAGGGGTCCAGGACCAGAAAACTTCAGGCCACCACCTGGTCCAGATGGCTTTAGACCACCTGGTCCTGGATTTAGGCCAGACGGCATGCGTCCTCCAGGTCCATTTCCTAGAGGTCCTCCTCCCGAAGGCATGATGATGCCTCCAGGAATGGATCGTCATCCAGATAGAGAAGGCTTTGGGCATCCTCGAGAAGTGTTTGATAAGGAACAAGAAAATTTTGATCCTAGACATCCTCGACCTGAAGGCTTTGACCCTAGAGGACCCAGAGTACCTCATCCGGATGAATTTGATGCTTTTGTACCTAGAGGACCTCCACATCCTGACGATTTTGATATTTTGCCTCCAAGGCCAGAAGATTTTGGAATGCATCCAGATGAATTTGATATGAGGGGACGTAGACCTCCAGATGGGTTTGATCCAAGAGGTCCTCCAAGAGATGGCTTTGATCCTAGAATGCAACGACCAGATGACTTTGATCCAAGAGGTCCTAGGCCAGGCCGTGGTCCAGGTCCAGATTTCTTCCCTCGTCATGAATTTGGCCCACGAGGAATGATGGGACCTCCCAGAATGGGTATGGGTCCTGAGAGCTTTGGACCAAGGCCACTTCTAGGTCGTGGACCAGGTAGGTATTATTTAAAATGTGATTTTTGTTATGGTCATTGTAGTAAATATTTTAACTCTACAACATTTCCATTGTGTGTCCAGAGTACATGCGATGAATGCTTCTGACATGATACCTTTGGATGAAATAGTAGGTTGTTGCAAATAGCCCATTTGTTGGCTTATACACTTGAGTTGTATCACTATAAGAGGGATTGCAATAAAACGTTTTCATTGATTTAAATAGTTGCTGAAAAGAGTACAAAATCAGTAGGTCACTCTAAATGAAGTGTATGGATACTGCAAAGCAAGACATGTTCAAAATAAAATGGTAAAAGGACATTTCAGATTATTTATGCCAACAAACTTAGTGTTGGTGCTACTAAAGTAAGAACAAATTAGAAACTAAAAACTTCACTTATCGTAGCTATACAAACAAATTTGTTTGTATAGCTTTGCGAATGAGTTGGAGTCAACTCGAAACTTGAGTCAGCTTTTGCAAAAAGAACTTGCGACATTACTAAGATAAGTGAAGTTTTTAGTTTCTAATTTGTTCTTACTTTAGAATCTTGTTGCTTCACTGTTAATAGCTTCATTTTCCTTAATTAGTGTTGGTGTTTTTAAGCACACAAGCCGTCTGTGGGCAATGTTTGAGAGGTAGAACTGGAACTTAAAAATTCAGTGCCACTGGTGGGATTTGAACCACAGACCCTCCGCTTACTAGGCGGGTGCTCTAACCTTAAGCTACTGTGACAACCTGCCAGAATGACATTGAATTCTCAAATCAGTTCATTTTTCCCTGTAAACCGCAAAGGTTGGAGCACCCGCCTAGTAAGCGGAGGGTCTGTGGTTCAAATCCCAGCTGTAGCATTGATTTTTTTAAGTTCCAGTTCTATCTCTCAGACATTTCAGATCTTACTGCCACAGTGATTTCTTTTTCTTATGAGTAAAAGTATGAAAATATGGTGCTTAATAACAATAGTTCATCACTGCAATGTTAAAAACACCTAATGTTTCTCTCTCTTGTAGCAATTCTGGTTCAAATCATGTTTGGGTCAAGCTACTTGGCCCAGTATTTTTCACTAAGAGTTTAGGTGAAATGATAAGCCTTAGCAGTAAGGACCCATGCTGATTTGCGAAATAGTGTGAACTTAAATATTTTAATTTCATTTGTTACATTCTTAATGTGCACAGGACAAGAGTTATTATGTTTTGATGATCATTATCAACCTGGTAGTTTCTCAGCCTAATTATAACAGTGTCTAGCATTCCTGAAAGCAGACACGGTCAAAGTACATGATGGAAAGGTTATTTATATATTTTGATTATGACATTAATTTTAAAAGCATAATTTTTTCAATATTTTCTCATTTTACAGGTCCAATGTTCCATCCTCGGGGACCACCAGGACCTATGGGAATGCGAGGACCAGGACCTCGACCTGGTGAGTGGTGCCACTGAAATTTTGACAGTTGGCATTGCAATTTCTTTTCTGTCTTTGTTTTTCAATGAGCTTATGTGCAAGATGGTTTAGATCAGGCATCCCCAAGTCGAGTCAAGGTCGCTTGAGGGCATGCGGGGCTGAACATTACACTCACTGCGGACCACACAGTCCAGTATATCATTGTAGTGGTGGTGTAACACTACATATTAGTACTGCGGAGTGCTACTTACGATGGCTGCGACAATTGCGTGAAGAGTTCGAACCTAGGTTCCAAGACATTATATCACCTGAGAAACAATTTTAAGTTATTTGCAACACCATTTTCAGTGGAATCCTCATTAGTCCTGTTGAACTACAGTTGGAAGCAATAGATGCTTACAAACAATAGTTCAACGCATTGAACAGCTGGTGGAAAACAGACAACTGCAAAAATCACAGCACTTATTGGATGGCTAAGAAAGGATAGTTCTCAGAGAGACTTTTATTTGAAGAATATTTTGTTTATTTGTATTGTTTATCTCATTGAATTACATAATACCAACAAGTAGAACGTTCTATGTCATATTAAAACTAAACCCTGGCACGACAGCCCACGAAGGGTCAAGGCCTACTGCCCAGCCACTGCATCCCCAACCTCTGAACACTACAGGCATCATTGGTGAGGTTCAGTACTGGAGGGTGGGGTGGTCAGTGCCCCGAGCCCTTCCGGCCAGTTATGCAGTCTTCTCAACCTGGGGCCACTGCTTCTCCATCAAGTAGCTCCTCAGTTGGTTCCCCGGGACCTAACGAGTCTGCATGCACCCTGTGCCAGACCTCCAAGAGGGGATAAAATCCCCATGCTGGTACCGGGGATTGAACCCAGGTCCTCCGCGCCAGAGGCAAGCTATGTCATATTACATTATTTATTTAGTTTATTAGTTTTGTATGAGTGCTTGTATTTCGTTAATTGAATTTCCTGCCAATAAGATTTTATTTTGTGTTATATTAGTTATCAGTATTAAAGTGTATAAAATACTGCTATCATTATTATGTAATTGACGTTGAAAGTGTAAGTTAATTTACACAATCCTAGTTCCACCACTGTAGCACCTCCATTTCTTGCCTGCAACCGGTCGGTCAGGGCTTGAGGACTTTTACTTCTGCCCGAGATGGCAGTCTGTTGGGGATGCCTGGTTTAGATGATCAGTAGCTCTCTTTTATTGTGGGTGTGCTAAACTTAATTTGCTGCTTCCAATAAGCTTTATTATTATGGCTGACACAAAATTTAGTGGCAGGTAGCAGGAGGAGCTGGTCAACATAAAATCCAATCAGAGGCTTGCCAGGCCTTGCTAAGTTGTATAGTAAACACACTGTTAAATCACACTGTAAAGCTGATGATACAGATATCATTTGTACCCACAAAATTTATTTGTGCAACAGGAAAGAGTTAAATTTTGTCTCTCATAATAGCCAACAAAATCCACCCCTATAATACAAAGAAGCCATAATTATATTGATCAAACATAACACCATTACACTTAATATTCTCTACAAATCAGGACATATTTGGGGAGCAATTGCTCACATGCACAGTAGTCAGACTGTTGACTTGTGGTATAAAGGAAACAGCTTATTGGAATACCCCTAAAACAAACTGTGTCATTTTTCCCCCATTAAGGCATGGTCTGGTTATATTTGGTGACATTCCATCTGTTAGGTTGCATCAGTACCGCCAATTGTTCATAAAATATAACCAAATTAAAGCTATGGCCATAGTTGATGTTATTGCATTGATTATGTTGCCACAGAAGCCCTTGTTTTTGAACCCATTGCAGAGAAGCCAACAGATAGATTTTAAAACAAGATTCTGTTTAGATGCCATATTAATTAAAGTTGCCATATATAGGCTTCATGATGCGCAATGGTGAAAAACCATGCCAATTTGACATGAAGAAGTGCATTGCTAGACAAAGAGCTGGCAACAACAAATCAGAGAGGAACATGGGTAATGGAACGGAAGTGCTATCTAACACTGAACCAATGCAATATAGGCATGAACTAAATAGTGGAATAATCTAAACAAAGGAAACATAACACTAGCAGACAGTGTTACAAAGTGAAGATTTTCTTTTTCCTTGTTCCTTTTGGCTGTTATCATTAATGGGAATTTGAATTTAAAATAACGTTCAAAATCACCAGTAATTTGCGACAATTGTTTCCAGTAAAATCCGATGTTTAGGCATTCCATTTGCCAATTGCCTGTAACATGTAATTCTTATAAGACTGCATTTGTTTCATAAAAAGTACATAATGAAGTATATTCCTGTTGAAGTTTATTTATGCACTGCAGAAATACATGAGTATGATCATAGAATCATACAAGTAATATGGTCATTAATTATCCAGCATTAAATCTTAACCTGTGTCTGTACTTTCTTTTCATTTTTTAATATTTACAATGTAATTCATGCAGCTGCTAAGTATCAGGTGTAAGTACTTATTTTTTTAGGGGTCAACTAACCATGAATAATCAATCTCCAGTGATAGTAATTCAGGTATAGAGGAATATGAATGGAAGGACTGTAATAGAATTAAATTTTGTTAATTAACAGTAGGTGAGCAAAGTTGCAGGTTCCACTGGTTGTTACAATAAAACATAAATTTAATCTTAAGTAAATATATATTTTCAGTGTGCCACCCAAGAATTGTGCCCCACAGTTTTAAAATCACTGAAGACTTCACAGTTTTGAGGTATGCTTTCAATTGCAAATTTAAAACCAACCCTCAAAGGTCTGCTGATTTGGCCAGATATGAGAAGCAAAGCTGTCATGTTTTCATAAATTAATGATGGAAAAATGCAAAAGCATTACCTGAACATTGAAATTTCATTCTCTTAGACTTAGGTTGCACTTGTCCAATAGCTAGGGACACAATTTTATGGTCAATAATAATTGTGAATGTCAATATAAAAGGCTCAAAGCGGAATAAAATTGGTAAAATAAAATATCAAATATTACTGTTATAATTTACATTTCAAATATTATGTGGCATGTTCATTGAAATAACAAGTAAACAGGTTTCTAAGTTCCCTGCTGTAATATTGGTTCTTTTATCTGACAAAATATTGTACACTAAAAGAGTTCCTTCACAATCACCATTAGAAATTGAAATATGGGTACATTGACTGTGGTTCTCAGCATTCCATTCTACATTGGGCATGAACGACAGCTTAATTTTCCTCATAGGCCTGTCAAGCTTGAGGTTCTTTTACATGCCGTAAATCTATGACATGGGACCACTGACTTTACTTCCCTTCCAAAGAAAGCCATGCTAAGGATTCTTATGCCTGTAAACATTCATCGCCCTCCACCGGGTTTGAATCTGCAGCCTCAGGATAATGTTACCCCTAGACCACGGAGGACAACGTTCATTGCCATGGAAACTTTTTCTAGCACCCATGTGCACCAAGCTGCCAGAATGGACTTGTTTTAATGTAAATGTACAATCATGTGCCTTTGCTCTACTGTACATCAGTATACGGAACAAACTCAGCATTAAACTCCCTCATGCTCCCTGCTGTCTATCACAGTCTTCTGTAAAATATTCGTGGACTTATTGTTTAAGTCTAAGCTATGTGTGTTTGCAGTGTGGGATAACCAGCAGAAGGGAGGGGGATGCTGTGTCCGGCACTTGCTCCAGTGGTGGTATTGTAGCATGGAAGGTATATTACTCTTGCGTATGTCGCTAGTCATCTGTCAACCTGCCTTCCCTGCCACTTTCATATTCTCCTACTTATTGTAAACATAATTGCATTTCTTACAGCCTCATGGAACTTGAACTCGGCATCTGGCATTCTATGTTGCCAAAGGTGAAACAGATCGTGTTTTATTCCCGAAATAAATCTTTTATTGTCAGTTTCACAGAAACATCGCAGTGAAATGTTAATTTTGTGTTAAATCATAAATAAACATTCACTTGGCGACTAAATATTGCAATAAATTATTAACTTTGTGGTAAATCGTAAATACTCATTTTGCAAGTTGCATTAAAATTTGTGTTTAATCGCAAGAGTAAACAGTAATTATGCAGACAATCGCAGTAGAATTTATTCTGAAACCTTTATGATGCATAATAACATGTTTCATGTCATCGCAATCCACCAAAAAATTATGTCCCAGGCACATACTCTTTATATGTATAGGAAAAATACCATCTATGTATCTATATCTAGTTTTAAAAATTAAAGTGGGTGTTTTAGTGACTTGTATTTCAAAAATCTCATGAAAAGATCAGCAAAAAAAAAAAAAAAAATGGTGAAAGTGGGCTATCAATTGCTGAGCCAGAAGTTTGCTGAAAGAGTTTTCTTTTAAAGTTTTAAACAATTTTATCCAGACCGTTTAGTAAGCTTAACATAATCAAAGAGTTTATAATATAGAAACTTTCAAATTTATCAAAAGCACTGAAAATATTATTTAACCATTTGGTAGATTGTAAGTTGGTGAACTTATAAAAATTTAAATGTCTCATTTTGTTTCAAAGGTTTATGAATTTTGGGAAGGCATACATTCTAGACAGAACTGGATTACTGACTTTTTCAATATTTTTTTTATTTGATATAATTTTCACTTCATTAAGAGTTGTATTAAAAGTTGTGATGCACGATTTTAATGGGTCATTATTCATTCTTATATAACCTTCAGCTTGAAGTAAAAGTTCTAGCGTGTTAATTTAATTAGATTCACCTAAAATAACAGTACTAATACCTTTATCAGCTTTAGTATAAATTACATCTTATTGATTCAATGATTTACTAAGCTGTTTATTATTTCCTTTAAGGTGGGTTTTACTCAAATTGTGTGAGATTCTACTATATTTCATTTTAATCAATGATTTTTCATTTTCACTGAAACCAGCAATTTCAATGTCTGCTAAATATCTGTATTTTTTTAAACTGTGCACAGGGAAGAAAATAGTTCTTCATTAAAATTGCCATTTGAAAGATTTAACTACATTATCTCTTGGATTATTCTGTTAATTGGTTTCAGCTTATGTTGTTCAAACATAATTTAACTTATTTTATTATTTGTGCTGAAGTTAAGGTTTTCAAGTAATTTTAATTTGAAATTTAGCTGAATTAACATTTATTAATTTAAGATGCAAATTATAACTTTCGATCAGTAAGTTTTCAAAATGCAAACTTCTTTCAACTTAAATTACTTTTACCTCTGCTGCAGTTTGATGAGCACTGTTATTATTGAATTTAAAACTTTCATAACAAAAAAAGGAGTTACTTCACATTTTAAACAAAGCTTTAAAAACCATATGTTTCTGATAAAATTTCAATATTGTGATTTTGGACCTGAACTCATTTGTTAATAATAAGAATCCTAAACTGGTTGGGCATCAGTGTGTTTGTTTATATGTATAAATTCTCCTATGTTCAATGTGTTTCAGGCATATGGATGGAAGGTCAGGGACCACCACCTATGTTCCCAAGGTTTGATGGACCTCCTGGTGAAGGACCTCCAGATGGATTCTTTGTGCGTCCACCATTCGAGGAGATGGATCGCAGAGGTCGAGACCATCCTCGAGGCAGAGATGGACCAAGGGGTGGCCCAAGAAGAGGACCTGGAGGTAGGGAGGAGAATAGGTTCCGCGATGGATCAGGGCCAGGACCAGGGCCAGGGCCTTGGAGAAGAGATGAAGAAATGGGACCACCTGGTGGGAGAAGACCACCTGCTAAGTCAGAAGTAGAGGAGAGTAAAGAAGGTAGCAGCAGTGCCCCTCCTCCACATAAGGATCGTGAGAGATCCAGGCGATCGCGGTGGAGCAATGCTTCTCCTGATCCCACTCCGGATGTCAATCCACCACCACCAGAGATTGCAGAGCCAATGGACACTAGTGCTATTGAAGACACTAGCAGAGTTCAGGTTGAAGAATCAGTTGAATCTGTTCATGAGGAACATGAGACAGTGCAGGAACAAGATGTAAGTAACGAACAAGGAGAAATTGACAACATCAACACTGAGGTTAGCAATGAAACTGATGTACAAGGTGACATTGAAATGGAGCCAGAACCAAGTACCAGTAGCTTTATTGCTAGTGATGAACCTACGTACTCTGAACCTGCTGTTGTTGAAACTCATGGAGATGATACCCCATGTAATGATGAACCACAAGAACAGGAACAAGAACAGGAGCAGGAACAAATAAGTTCTGCCGAGCCTAGTGGTGAAGGTAATGATGATGCTACTGAACAGGCAGAAGAAGCCTCTGGTTAGGTTATTTATGTATCTGTGTGCTAGACATCCTATTCCTAGTGTTGTGTGATGACAGGAGTGCTGCGTGTGCTTGCCAAGGTTGTGAGTGCTAGTGAACACAGGAAATTGCAGCTAACTAAGAATTCTAGGAGTTTTTAAACGTATGCTGTGCAATACGTTACCAGGCTTGAAATGATGAACTAGCCATTTTATTAAGTGAGAATCATTGTGGTGCTCATTAACTAATATAGTTAAGAAAAGCCAAAGAATTAATAGGATTTTGTTTTTAAAACTATTTAAGAAATGTCCATAATTTAAAACCAAGTTTGGTTATCTAAGTGCCAGTAAAATTGTGCATCTGATGCTTAATAAATGAAAAATTTTATATTTTTTTACAAAATGAATCAAACATCATGGTGTTTTCAGTTCTTGGGTCAAAATTTGGTTGCACTATACGGTTTCCTCACTAGTATTTCTTTATTTTGTTTATTTTTTTAACAAGGAAAAGTAAAGGGTATATTTTCTTTTAATAAAGCTATGCATGCACATTTGCAACTTCAAAAGGTAGGTGAGTTCCTGTGTTCACGGACTACTATGCAGCCCCGGTCTCATGCTCGAACATGCACACGTACATCTCATCCTACGCACACAAGATGGAGGAGGAACACTAGCGCTTGCACTCAAATGGAGTGACAGGTGCAAGGTACTGTGGCAGTGCTTTCTCTTTGACTGTATGGTTGGTTGACTGGTCGATTCGTTAGCTAGCAGGTTGGATTACTCACCTGCTGGCTGTGTCAACAGTGATGATTACTAAGAACATTCAACTACAGAAGAGAAAAAAGAGACAAAAAGATAAACTCTTGTGGCATCAGCAAGTAATTGAGGAAGTGTCCTTGTTCTGATTAAACCTGTTCATGCATTTTGATGGAAACACCACCATGACTTTCAACTTCATGTTTTCATGTTATCCCTGCCTTGAATCCTGTTTGTACAGGAGGCAGTCATCATTGACTCGAAAGCACTAACAACTTTCCATCTCAAAAACCAGGATTAGTGCCTTCAGCCCTTAGATGACAACAGTATTGCAGCTTCAGGTGCATATATTTGTTTGGAACACATGCGTACTTATGTGTTACTTCTAGTACTACTGAAATGTTAAGAAGACATACTGCATTATTAAAGTTTATCTGTATGTAATTAAACACTATATTTGTCCAGATAGTTTAATACAAAGAGACAATTTAAGTAACCAACAGGATTTTAAAAGTTTTAAGTTCATTATTTGAAAAGAGATTTTCACCAGATTGTGGTGGTGATTGACTAGGAAGTCCCACTTTTAAATAATTAAATGAAAGAGAATATATCCCACTTTATAATTCAGACTGTTTATAAACTATTGTAAAGTATAAGAGTTCATATTAAAATGTGCTTCAGTTTTGTTTATTATTTTAATAAATGATAAAGAGTATTGTAAATAACATAGAATACTTTATGTCGATAAATAAATATTTGTGGAATGGGAACATCATTGATATGATAGCTTAGAGAGTTAGGGTAATATTAATATATGTGTATATAAACATAACATAAGAACAAAGTTTACACTGCATTGATGATGAGCATAGCGAAAATATTTAGATCACTGTACATATAAACAACTTATTTTTAGTCACATGGAACGGTGATAAGTATGGTTACAGTCCTGTTGACATCTCGTTTGAGCTGCAGATGGTTTTATAGATATATGAAGAATATTTGAAGGCATCTAAGCCAATTCTGAGCATTAATGTTCAAGTTATTTGCCTGCTACACAGATAGAAGTTCCATATTTTGGTCAGTATGTGTATAGGCTAATCATTTTTTTAGACATTCCCCTGAGAGTTAGATAAAATAATTTGCATGTATCACCATGTGTGTTATGAATATGCAATGAAAACATGAAGTTGAATTAGAAAATATGGTGGATCAAAATTGTTGCATGTAATCATCATTTATAAAATGTAATTTCAGCAGTCTTTATTCATTCTTTCCATATCATTGGATTGTTTATCTAGTAATTTTCAGTTCAACACTTAAATGATAAAGAAAGTTTGCAGATATCAGCATTTGTGATGTAGTTGTGCTTGTACTTGCTTAATTATGGGTACTGTTTACGTAGTTAATAAATAAAATTTGTGTTTATGGGAAAATGGGACTTAATTCTTAAAAGTTCTAAACTATTTATAATGCATTGCAGTACTTTTTCTCCCACTTCAAGTTGAAACTTCTACAGAAAAATATATCCTAATCCTAACTCACTTTTCTCTGATATACCTTCATTATCTAGGTGAATATAACAGATAATTCTTCATTGCTGAATATGCATCAGCAATTTTGCTAATAAACATTCCACTGTTAGTGCATTTTGCAAATAAGCACAGGTCAATATGGATAAGGGTCAGAGTAGATAATTGGATTGTAGCAAATTATTTTAGGAGGTTGAAGGTTTGCATGGCTTCTGAGCAGTGCACTAAATTTATATACAGTGTTATATTCATTTAGGTTCCAGGCTAATTTCAAGCTGTGTATAATGATGGAGAAGAAAGCAATTTAATTTATGTAATGTCTTTTCTTCTTCTGTTCTTTTCTTCAAGAGTTTTTAAATACTTATGAAATATTGACAATCATCAAATTATAGCCTTATGCCACATCAAAAGCATTATTGCTCAAGAAGTTATGATTTGATCTTCTGCTATGTTCTTTTTGTTTCCCTCTTTGGCTTTCTTGTTGCACATTAAGTACTCACCGCTTAGCAGAAATGCAAGGAATTAAACTGTGACTGAAGTATTTTCCTTTCTGCATATCAGTAAAATTGCATCATATGAAATTGCTAAACAATTTATAAAAGAATTTGTAGTTGCATTGTGGACAATTTTTAAGCTGTTTACTCTGTTTTCAACATAACACAGTGGACAGTGAAAAAACTTTTTTCTAAGTGTAGGCATTCCTTATGCATTTCAACCTTACATTTGAAAATAATATTAAAAACATTGTATCCCCACAATTTTTGCACAAATTGCTTATTTTGTAATAATGATATATATAGAGGTAGTACATATGGCATGTGAATCATATAGAACAACATACTGAAATATACACACAGTGAACAAATGCATACAGAGAATATAGTACAAAACATGTACTGTCATTCATGTCATTCCATACTTCCTTAGTTGTCATGGCATGGCTCCTGCCTATCCTTATTCCTGCTAAGGGATAGCAATGTATGCTCATGGCGAAGCTTCCAGGAGTAATTGGCCAACATCCCAAGTTCTCTGGTATTGTCATTCCATGTCCTTGATGTCCTAATGGAACCTTTCATCCTGTTTTTCACAGCAGAAAGGAAGAAAGTTACGGTGCTAATTTAAAATATGAAACTTTAAAACTCATAGAGCATCCCAGCATTTTGAATTTTGTCAGCATGTTGTCAACTATCTTGATATACTCTGGGCTACAATTGTTTCCCATGAGTTTTGAACCACCCACCACAAGGCAGCGCAGGCTTCTTGCTTTAACGACATTGATTGAATAAAGGAAATCATCTAGCATTAGTTTCCAAAAATCAGAATCAGTGCCCTCTTTCAACTTAGCATCTGACAAGTTGGGGAACTTGTAATATAGACATTTGAAACAGTTGTCACACTTGGGTAATGCCTTGACATGCTTCATTATGCCCAATTTGATGTGCAGAGGTGGCAAGAGTATTCTGTCTCTTTCTAATAGAGGGTCACACTTGATATTTTTGTCCCCTGGAACCAATTCCAACCTTTGGATTCACTGTTCTTGCTCCCAATGTTTGTCACGAGCCCGACTATCCCATTCACAGATGAAACAGGGAAACTTGAACTGACTCATCAAACCTTGCACATCACTGCAGTAAACTAACACATCGTTTTGAGCAAAATATTGTGTGAATATTGAGTCCCTTTTCCTGCAAAATCTAACTGATGTATTAGCTGCTATCATATGTCTTTCGTGCAGTCTTGATACTAGAAGTTCTGCTTTATACTTTGTCAGTCCCAGATTGCAGACTAAATCATTTACATCTGTCTGAGTGAACAGAAGAAGGCTTTTATCAGTGCCTACTTCAAACTGTGTATCATCCGTCTCCTGCACAGTATCTGTGTCATCACTGTTGTCCATATCTAATGTGTGCAGCGGCTGTGGTATATGTGTATGTAGGCCATGTGGAACAGGTTGAATTCCTTAGCAAATGTTTGGATACTCATTAGGTACTCTTGTTTTTCTTGTTGAAAGCTGTAACCTTTCAAGAGCGAAAGTAGCAATTGTCTGTATGATTCTGTTGCTCCCGCTAGACCATAGGGATGCCCAATTGTGATGGCTTGTTCTTTCCTGCTGCCCACCGTTGTAAATCTTCTACATACATAACACACATGGCCTGTAGAGACCATGCTTTATTGAGGTTGGCTAGTTTTACTCCGAAATAGGCATGGTAGACCTTTCTCATGAAGGCAATAATATTTCTTCAGACTTTTTTCACAAATTCACCACAAATGTAACAAAAACATTTAGGAGAGTTTATGCATCCTCAGGTAGACATTGTACACTTAACACTAACATATTGCCTTGCACAAATACAACAGAGTGACAGAGAGGCAGCACCATTTGTAAGGTGACAGTTCACTGTGTGCCTCTTGGGGTGCAAGTGTTGAATAGTTGAAAGCTTCTGACAAATGGTGTTTCTGTGTATATTATCATTATTGTAAAATGTGTGACTTATGCGACTTGTGGATGATACAATGCTTTTAGTATCATTTTTTAATTCAGGAGGTCAAAATACATAAACAACACCTACACCTTCAAAAGTTTTTGTGACTTTGCAATTTGTTGCATTGTGATGAGTCAATGCTTGCTATTGTTGCAAATTCCTTTACCCCTAAAGAGAAACAAAATGTTAGGTATCTATATCTAAATTACTGCAAATTTATTGTGATAATTCAGGTTCCAGAGTTCAGTACTACCTTCAGAGAAGAAATCTTGGAAAGCAGGAAAAAATATGCTGTTCTAGCAACAAAAATCAGACCAGGAGTAAAAAGGAAAGGTATAACTGAATTAATATGCATGGAAAATATGATAAAAGTTGGCATTTTACTCATCATACTTTCTTCTTTTACAGGAAACTTCAGCATAAAGGATTGTTACATTGTTAAATGAAGATTCTGAGGAAAAGATTTGACCTTATAAACTGAGGATATTTCACCAAAATATCTACCATGGCACTTATGACCTGTTTTCAATTGAGCGCAAATTCTGTATACTCATCAGTGGTACAGCAGATTTAGTGACAAAATTGTTTGCTCATTGTTTCTTTAACAACATAAAAATAGGTGAGGTACAGAGAGGGTTTGGCACTGAAGCTATGGTTATTGTACGTATGCCACCAAGGGGCAACTCCCTCTGCGAGGAAGGACAAGGTGAGAGAAGACACCGGGTGGCCAGATCCAGATTAGCAGCACAAACAACGGCAGTAAGGTTTACCAATGTGACAACTCTGCATCCTCCCAGGGGGATCTCAGCAGGGTCCAACACCCCCTATAGACCTCTCTCCCGGAACCCGTTGGCAAAGTGCATATCATTTCTATCAAGCTGCATCTAATGCCTTTAGTGACTCTTGCAACCCTGAAAGAACCAACAGAATAAAGGATGAATGAAATTATTAATGAAGTGAAATGGAAGAACAGAAAATTCAGGGAATGTAATTATCTTTCCCAGCTGTGATAACAATGAAAGAAGGGACTTCTTTGGCATACACAGCTTCATTTTCTTCCTACCCAGAATATGGATAGTTGCAGTGTATCCTTTGATTCTCCTTACTTTGAAGCTGCAAGTGGCTGTGGTACAGGAGGATTAACTGAAGAAATGTTGACTATGAGTTGGATTTATGTAGTTCAGATGAGATGGAGTAATCGGAAAAGTAACTTAAAGACTACAGTTACCATCTGACAACATGAATTGTAATTGCAGTATTTACACTAAAATATATCTCCTTTATAGAGGTACCTAATAAGGTTACAGTGATGATTACCATCATAATTAATTGTTTGCTTATAACTGAGGTGGCAAGTTTCAAATGATAGGTTTGTTGATAGTGGGAATCATGCCACAGACTACCTTTGAAATGGCTTCTAGAAACCACCAAGGAGTCACAAATCACAAACAAAAGGAGAAGCAGCCTCACCATGCTGCTTGAACTTCCTTTTCTTAAGGTGCAAGTCTCTTTGGTACTTTCAAAATAATGGCCCCTTCAGCCTTTAGATGTTGCAAAAAGGAAAACTGGGATCAGACCTGCATTAAGCCTGCCTTGGTGTGGTGGTAGCATGTCTGCCTTATAATTAAGAGGTTCCAAGTTCGAATCTCAGTTAGGGCGAGTTATTCAGATAAGGTTTTTTCTGAGTTTTTCCTTATGAATATGAATTTATTGAATACCAAAGCTTAGGTGGAACAGCCCTTTTTGAAACCCACACACATAACAAGGAATATCTCCGAAATGGTTCATCCTACAAGAAAATTTATTCAGACATAAATTGTGTATTTTAGCAAGATCTACATTTTTTGTATGGGGTTATGAAAAAGTGGATTCTACAGGGAAGATAGTGGAAGAATTTTTGAATACCACAACTTTTGAACTGATTTATAGTAAAGAAGATCCCATAACCTTCATACATTACTCTGGAGCAGGCAGTAACCCAGACCTCTTGTTAGCTACAACAGATATTGTTTCAAAAATTAAAAAACAAGTTATAGAAGATCCAAGTTCTGGACACAGAGCAGCAATTGCTGATATAAAACTACAGAATACAAATAACAGTCAAGGTCTTACGAAGCTGTATTGGAACTTCAAAAAAGCAGATTGGAACAAATATAAAACTGAACTGGAACATAAATTTAAAGAACAAACAAACTCACAGCTGCATGACCAACCAGATCATATGAGCAAAAATTTCTGTAAAGTCATCCTAGAAACTGCAAAAAAAAAAACATATTCCTCGTGGAAGAATTAAAAATTTCAAACCCTTTTGGAACCCCCAGTTAGAAGAACTGAAAAAGCAAAGGGATATAGCTAGAAATACAGCTGAACAAACAAAAAACATATTGGATACACAAATATGGCGAAAGAAATGTGCCTCACTAAAAAAAGAAACTAATACTGCTAAAAGGAATCACTTTAATAATTTCTTAGAAAAAATGGATTATAGGACAGATGGTAACAAAGCTCATAAGTTCATAAAAAATGTCAAGGACAGGAAAGAAAACAACACCACACCTATCATACACAACAATAAAATGTTAGTAAATGATGCAGTCATAGCCGAAACATTCAATAAATATGCTAATTCACATAAAGTAACAAGAAATAATAAAAAGGAACGTAAAGAATTTAAGAAAGATTTGAAACAAGAAAGAGAATGTGATTCTAACACTCAGTGCAATATCTTTTTTCAAAATTTTAATATGCAAGAACTGAACATTGCAATAAATAATCTAAAAAACAAAAAGTCTCCTGGACCAGATCACATACATCCAGAGTTCATAAAAAAATGGAAAAACAGCAAAACAACAACTACTGAAACTCTACAATCTATCCTGGAAAACCACTGTACCTGCTGAATGGCGAAAAGCAGTAATTGTCCCACTCTTGAAGAAAGATAAAACAGCATCAGAAATAAAAAATTATAGACCAATAGTTCTTACTAGCATAATAGCAAAAGTGATGGAAAGAATGGTGTCAAACAGGTTAAATTGGTTTCTAGAATCAAAAAATTTAATATCCCCATGTCAAGCTGGATTCAGAGAGTTCCACTCTACAAATGAACAAGTCTTACTTCTCAGTCAAGAAATCAAAGACTCCTTCAATAGAAAACAAGATAATTTATCAGTTTTTATTGATTTCCAAAGTGCATATGATTCTATATGCAGAACAAAACTGCTAAAGAAAGTAAAAAAAAATAGGGATACAAGGTCCAATGTTTTCATGGCTATGTCATTTCCTAACACAACGCTTTATTGCAACCAGATATGGAAGAAATATATCTAAATACAAACAAGTACACCGTGGCTTACCACAAGGCGCAGTGCTCAGCACAACACTTTTTAATATTAACGATCTGCCACAACAAGTACAAGAATCAGGTGTGAAGTGTGCAGTATTTGCTGATGACTTAGTAATGTGGACTTCAAAACCAAAAAGCAAAAGTACAGAACTAGAAAAAACCATGCAACAATGCTTAACAAAATTACAAAGGTGGACCAAAGAAAATTTAATGACTGTTAATACAACAAAATCAAACTACCAAATCTTTTCACTAAGAAAAAGCCACTAAAAATAAAACTAAATTTTGAGGGTCAACCATTACCAGAAACAAAGGAAGCAAAGTATTTAGGAGTTACATTTGATACCAAACTTACATGGACCAAACAAATAGAAAATGTAATACAAAGAGCAGAGAGGGGCCTTTCACTGTTAAAGCGTCTAACAGGAATGAAGTGGGGATGTTCCAGATCAACTCTTAACACAACATACAATGTATATATAAAGCCATTATTTACTTACTGCAGCGAAGTTCTTGTAACAGCAAACACAAAAAAAAAATTCAAATCTTTCAAAACCAAAGTCTGAGATTAATTGCAGGTGCTATCAAAACCACACCAATAGCAGCTATGGAAATACTAACCAACCAATACCCCATTGAATATGAAATAGAAAAGGCGGCTCTTATTCAACACGAAAAGTTGATCAGACTCCCATTCAATACATGGCACAAGAGAAATTTTACACATACACTAAAGACTCAGGAGAACTTTCTTTCGAAAATTTAAGACATCAAGAAGAATGTACACCTTCCTAATTCAAAGGAAAACTTCATATCTAAAGTCAATCCAACACATACATTAGACATCACATATTATTTACACCTGACAGAAGAAGTTAAGAAAAGTGATATCTCAACAAGTGTTCTCTAGTGGCATTAGAGGCAATCCATACTAGATTTCCAGAACATGAATGGCTCCATATTTATACTGATGGGTCATTGATATCAAACCAAGATGGAGCAGGTGCTGGAGTCACATGTCACCTCTTTTCCTATTACAAATCTTTAAGTTATGGAACTACAAACTTTGATGGAGAAATTTAAGCAATTCGAATGGCCCTACAAAATCTTTTGTACAGAATTTCACATTTTCAGCAAGCAGTTATTCTCTCAGATTCCAGGGCAGCAATTATAGCAATTACTTCCAAGCTGTCGCCAAAAAACCAAACAATTATAGAATGTTGGAAAATGCTTAGGCATCTAACAGCACTTCAAAAACACCTAGTCTTCCAATGGATACCAGCTCACTGTGGACTGAGTGGTAATGAGAAAGTTGATTTTCTTGCAAAAAAGGGTACCAGTGGTGTACAAAAATCTATAGTTAATCTACCATTTTATGCAGCTAAAAGATTAGTCAACTCTGAATTCAAACAAATTATTGCAAAATATTACTATGAAAAATCAAAGAATAAAAGATGGGAACTACCAAACATTCAAACAGTAATTCCTGAGTATCCTCGAAAAACAGCAGTTGCAACCTTCAGGTTGATTACAGGACATGATTGTCTGGCAAAACATTTAAACAGAATTGGGATATATTCTTCACCTCTATGTGATCTGCAAGAGGAAATGGATCGAGACCACCTTCAAATATGCCCGGCCACTTCTAATGCCCCATCCATCAGTGAAAAATATTGGAGAGCAAGAGGATTAATGACTTCATTGTCAGAAATCCAGCATTAGCTAACAACAACAACAACAGATTGCAGAAACCTTTGGAGAATGAAGTTTTGAAAACTTCCATGTTGCTGTAAGTTCATTTTTCACCAGAGCTTCTAAAGGGGCTAGCTTTCCATCGGCACCCTTAAGGATGCTTCTCCTCAGCTGATCTATGTCAATAGCTTCAGTGTTTTAGCAGTAATATTTGTTGTTCTCAGATTTGGTCATTTTTAAGTCATGACTATGGAATTATAGGAAAGTCGTCTTATAACTCCGCATTTTATTATTTTGTATCTTGTGTGATTAATAAAATAGTAGACTTAATTTTTACAAATAGCAATTGCTTGTATTTAAAGTCTTTGGTTTAGGTGCACTTTTTAAGATTTTACATGAACTTATTTGCTCTCCAGGTTTTTGAAAGAGGGTCCAAGTATTATGTGCAGCAGCATCCCAAAAACAAGGAGAAAATAGACTACAGACACCACCAGTTCTTCCTGCGTATTCCATTTATGTAGAGAGATGCTTTCTCATCCATTCTGTGTGTATCAGTCTGAAACAGTTATATCATTAGTTACAGATGAAATGAGTAATGTTGCCTTTTCAGTTAATGATTGTCTTTGCACATTACCTACTGGTTGTTCTGACAAGGAGCCTATCAATAAGCTGTGAGCAGACACCTTGAAAGTTTTACTGTGTCATCTTTATGCTATAAGAAGCTCATGTTCCAACAATTAGCAACTGTTTTCAACCTGAAGCACCCAAAATTGAACTTGGAATATGTCGGGTCGAAGCAGTGGAACATCAGGCGTTGGACAACCCTTATCTGCACGGCTGCGCTGCGAATGCAGAGAGACAACTGCCCGACTAGCATCTCACAGCAATGAAAGCAAAGCAGAATTCACGCTGTTGATGCAGTGGTTAAAACACAAGCTCGATTGGCACCATGCACAACAAATCATGTCATTTTTGCACTTTTCATCACATTTTGTTGCACTTGTTTGGAGACAATTTAGCAGCTACAATAAACTTGGAGGATCGTTTCGTTGTATATCTGATTGCAAACCACGAATATTTAACCAGCCCCAAAACTGCAGAGATGACATTTGGTAATGAATAAATAACTGCATTTTTAAAATATTCCTCGCTGAAAAACTTTGAAGTGAATGTTCTCATGAGATATAAAAATGTCAGTTAAATGACGATGAAGAGATTTCCACTGCCAGAAGAAAAACTTATACAAAGTTGAAATTTTCCCATGGTTGCAGGAGGAATTTCCCCATTTTGTTGCCTTCACAATTATATTTTTGGCCCTAAACATCTGCTTTGAAACTTTAGGCCTGAAACTGCCAGTATTCTCCTGCAGTACTACAGATAATTTAGGAAAAATAGACCCACCCATTCTAATAGTGGACATAATAGTATATGAATGGTTCAGTACACTAATAGATTTGCAAAAGTTTGTGCATGTTTCTCCCCAACTAAAGATGTCCCTTTTACTCTCATTTCACACTCAAAATGGCTTTGATATATAAACACAGGAAGGGGGATACTTTAAGTTGCTCTCTCGCTAGTTTCCAGAAACATTTCTGCTACTTTGTCTTTTACTTATTTTAGGAATGCTCATGAAATTAATTTTGTTATCTTCCTGCTTTTAATTTTATGGAATGTTTTAAAGTGAGAGACCCAAGCAGAGGATGCTCTAAAATTTACTCCTCCAAATAAAGTTTTTGAAATTTGCAAAGCTCAAAGCTATAAATCTTTGTCAGTTATGTTTTTCTTTGCTCCTCTTCTTTTACAAAGTGTGCAAATAGTTTACTGCACAAATATTTTTGATGCTTGGTATGAATAAACAGCATGGTTTTCAATTGTTTCTCCCACATATATAGTTGCCTTGCTGACGTCATCAAACAAAATCTGCTATGCACATTGGTCAATGAATGTTTCCTCCCACCTTCGTATTACCAGAAAGATACAGCATCTCTTTTATACTCCATGCTAATATTCTCTTCCTCTTTATTCTGTGGACTGCAAACATTACTAGAATAATGGACTTCGTTGGAGACCGGTTTGTATTGTTAGTCACGAGATTCCAACACTGGATTTGAACCTGGTTCCATTATACCACTTGTGCTTGGAGGCTGAGTGTTACATGCTGATTGTGAGAATGAAGATGAATTGTCACAACTGTCCCTATCTTCTTTTTCTCCTACGTCTGCCTCTAGAATAGTTTGTGAAATAACACCAAAACCTCTAGTATTTGTTTCTAACAAATTCATGTCAGCTAATTATAATTTCTTCTGAACTTGTTACTCCCGAAGAAAAACCATGTTCTTAAAAATGACGCAATGTGAATTTTAGCACATCGACAGGATTCATATTTCTTTAAAGAAACACAAGGCAACTGGCAATACCATATGCATATATCCATGGCAAGCAGAGTACACAAGCTCTTCTTACCTGCTATGCACATGTAGGAGACAATTGCCATTTGGCAGGGTTGCCCAGTCCCCTCTCTGTGGTGGGAAGAGAACATATTTCCTATATGTTCCAAGATATTCGCAACTCATTTTCATGTAGTCAGGGTTGAAAACATCAGCTCTTTTTTGTAACATGAGCCTCTTATAGCACAAAGATGACGCAGTAAAACTTTAGAGGTATTTGTGATCTGAGCATATTGATAGGTTCCTTGTGAGTAACATGGAGAGAGAATGGTGACAACTCCCTTAACCAAGCATACTATTGATGCTAATTATTATTTATTTATGCCAACAAACTTACTGTTGGTGTATGTAAACACACAAGCTGTGTGTGGGCAAAGTTTGAGAGGTAGAACTGGAACTCAAACCAGTTAGTATTTTTCCTGGTAAACCACAAAGGCAGTCTCACATCAGAGACAAATTACCCCAATGGTGACTTACTATTGTAAGTACTTTATATCCCAGGATTAAATAACCTTCAGATGGTAATTATTTATTTATGCTAACAAACTTACTGTTGGTGTTTTTAAACACACAAGCCGTGTGTGGGCAAAGTTTGAGCGGTAGAACTGGAACAAACCAGTTCGTATTTTTCCCGGTAAGCGGAGGGTCTGTGGCATTGAATTTTTAAGTTCCAGTTCTACCTCTCATACTATTGATGCTTTCTTCTGCACTTTTAAACACTTTGAGAAAGCTTAATTGTTTTGGAATAAGAAGGTACATAGTCTTGGAACACAGTTGCCCCTTAATGTACCTATTGCAGCATAGCCTTGCTGTTTCAAATTATTTATAAGTTTGATGCCTGCAAACAGAATATCAAAATATAGAATGGAAGGGAGGGCTTTTCATGTAATATATCAGATGCCATAAGTAGCATTTAGACACTATCTTTAGGTCAAATCCTATAGGCTTTCCTCTTATAAATTGTTTGCAGGAATGATGTCCGAAATAGGAAGTTGTTCATTATGTCAGAATGTAATTTTTCATAAATTTCTCTTTCAATAGATTTATTGGAAGTTGGAGCTTATATATTTTGTCCTGCTGATCCAAATTATTCTTCTTGACACAAGTGTACAAAACTTAGCATTTTTTCAAATGGATCAAATTGATTTCCTGATAGATTATCGAATAAGTAGTCCATGTTCCTCTCCAAATTCTTAATTGAAATTCAGTGTTATATGCAGTGGTTCGGTATAGATAGCATCCAAATCTATATCATCCAGTGATATTTGCATAGGTTCAGCAAATGTCCCTGGAACAATATGAGAATTTTGTAATGAAAAATCTGATGTGTTGCACTCACATAACTTACTCTACTCTTGTATTAACCATTCTTTCAAACTCTTATTCTTGTATCTTCTTCATGTTAGTTGAGATAAACATTTGCAGAAATTATCTTATTGCTTGTTTTCTTGCACATGCAATGGGAATTTGGGAATAAAGTAGGCTTTGAGTGATAGTCAAATCTTTTAAAGCTTTCCAATTCTGTTCTCTGTGCATGGTTAACATATAAACAAATGAATAGCAATGTTCCATTTAAAAGAAGTATAAGTTTTCCAAAACTGACACAAATAAGGAATATCTCAAATGGTTCACTGTACAAAACAATTTATTTAGACATAAATTGTGTATTTTAGCAAGATCTACATTTTTTGTATAGTAAGATTTGCTCTCTCTTACGGTTTACCAGTTATGCAAAAATCATCCAGGGTAAATAGGACTTCATGGGCTATAATCAGAAAATTCATTTGTCATAAAAATATCTCAAACATATGGCATTGTAATCAAAATTTTCCATGTAAAGGGTAGTTTAGAGTGAAGAAATTTTCTTCAAAATCTTTGTGTTGCATCCTTGAAAGACATTAAACTTAAATACCAACTTTGGTTTTTAACCGACTTTTCATTTTTGAGTTATGCTGTCCACAGACTGACACACACGGACCTTTTCCTATATTTTTTTTTTTTTTTTGATTCAGGGTGCCTCAAAACGTAAATTTTTGGTGAAATCTCGACATCGAATTTTTGGGTGGAATACAATACTTCCTCTACTTTACTGTACATAGTAGAGAAAGTAAAAATGGGTTCCTTGCAAAATGGTACCAGACTAATTCTATGTCATGCATAGTTGGCAATTGATATATTTGCAGTGAATACTTGTATAAGTTATTGTAACCCATGATTTGAAGCTTTCCTGGTGACAAACATATTCAAGATGTTCTCGGGCTTTGAGCCAGGTGTAGTGATGAGCCATCGACGTTTCGGGAGTGTACATCTCTCCCATCATCAGGATGGCTCTTCATAACTACACCTGGCTCAAAGCCTGAGAACATCTTGAATTTATTGTAACCCTTTTGAAGTATATCCCAAAATTTATTCAGAATTATATCCTAGTTCAACATATTTGAATACAGCTTGTCTAAAACATCCAAAGCAAAGATGCATAACTGAGCAGTCTACTTGCATAAAAGAGAAGTGGCGACAGTCTTCCGGCTACCATGAGAGTGATAAGTTCATGCGTTATATACGTGACTGCCTCAAGTTCTGATAACCTTCTGGTCACTTGCTCCCCCACCACTTCTCCACATTTCTCCTTACTTGAACATATGGAGTGTCACAACGTTTTAGACAAGCTGTACATACTTGAAATGGACATCCATGGCAAGCTGTTCAGTAAGAAATATATAGGTTGGACTCGACTATAGATACCATACTAGACAAATTCAAAATATACTTGATGAACAAAGACTTGATTGTCTTTGAATAATCTAAACAATGAAAGACAAAAACGAACATTGGTGGCCACACAGCAATTCAAAATGATAATATGCACATGTACTGCATTGTACTGTTTGGCAGATTTGGATTATATGGAAGCTGTAAATAACCTTCCAAAAGCAATTTAACTAAAGGCATTTTTAGAGTGCTTTGAACAGGCAGATTCAAATTAATATGGAAGCTGTAAATGACCTGAGGGCATTTTCGTTAAATGTATTTTCAGAGTGGTTTAAACAAATTCAAATGTGAACATATTTGCTAATAAGCAAAGGCTTTCATGACTGGAGTGATAATGAATAAAAGATTTGACTGAGAAGTACCTACGTATATGAGCCAGTGCCTTTCAGCAGTAATGGAGAGACTACAAAGGCTTATGCAATGCCACTGATGCTCGCTGCAGCTGTAAGCGAAACTTTACTGGGAGTAAAGAGACCACAGCCTTTTAGCACAGAAAAATCATATTTTAAGTATTCTTTTGAGAAGACTGAAAGCTATAAAAGTATCAAATTTAAAAAATTGTGGTTGCTGTTATAAACTTGGAGTTCACTTGACTGAGTTAATAAATAAAAAAGAGTAAAAAAAAGCAATCTTCAGGTCATTTCTATGTGTTTGGCTAATTTAGACTAGTTAAAATGAACTATTTTAAATAAAATATTTGAAAATAAAGAAGAATTACAAATTGTGCCTGAATCCTGAGAACATTCTGGATATCTTTGGTTATGAAACTGATGAAAACAAAGCACCAGAGTTGGTCACTTTAAATGTGACTCTCATTGATAATTATTGTCAAAACATCCCAAGTATGGCAGGTGTTTAGTAATAAGCATCACAGTTACAAACAGGAGTGTTCAAAGTCACTGTAACTTAAGCTTATTTGCTAACTATGGACCTCAGGTCAGTTGTCACCCTAGTGGTATCCTGGAAATCCAGCTTGTTTATGCTTTCATTTACTTGTCAGCCCATGTTGTTAGCAACTAATGCTTTTAACTCCAGAGAAACTCATTGGACAACTTTGAATTACATACACTATCTGTGACTACTACACCTGAAAGGAACATCTATCTTGCACTATTTCTTAATTTAAAGGAGCAGAGCTATTTCAAGGAAGTCTTAGCTCTTGAACAAGTCCTCCATGATCTTGGATTCAAGTTCATGATGAGTAGAGATAATGGAGAGGAAAATAACAGGAAAGATCAGATTTGTAGCCCTAAAAACATTATTTTTAAGATAAGTACAAAATAATCTGAAAGAAGTATTATGGTTTGCTGGAACATATAGGAGGGCTACTGTATTGAGACACGGAATATTTGACAACCATAGAGAGAACATTGTTGCTGGGTTGAAATAGTTGACTAGGTATTGCAATGGTAGCAGGCAGAGTGTGTTGTGTCATTCATTTTAGTTTAAATCCTGGAAAGTGTGAACATTCTTGCAAGTGCAATGGAAATTCAAAGAAAACATTTTCTTGCAATGACTTTGTACAATTTAAAATGTGGCTTAAATGAAACGCAGTCATTTGAGGATAGGCTTTTGGGGAACTTTCCCCTTCACATGCCACTGTGTCCCACCGGTGTGGAGAATTTGAGAGCAGTCAGCTACCTGTTAAGGAGAAGAGAAGAGTGGCAGACCAGCAACGTATGATTGAAACTGTGAAAGCAATGATTAGAAAAGATCCTAGGCCAGTGGCATAGCTAAGGTTTTGGGGGGGGCCCCCTGCCAATAAATATTGGGGCCCTATTTACTAATAAAGCCTAAAAATGGAGAGATTAAAATATTACATATTACTTGCATAGAATAGCATGAAAGTGAAATAAACTCAATTAAAGATGAACTCTTTAGAACAAACAACCTAGCAAATTGTTAAAATAACACCTCCTGATTACCAGCACTAATGATTATTTTTTCTAAATAAACAATATGCACTCGCTAAACGCATAATGTACATAGATGGAACTAAAGCAATACCTGTCAATATTCTGGGTAACTCAGGTATTAACCCAAGCAAACTTTTGTTTGTGGCATCTCAAATATTGTTCAGAAGCAATAACACTGAACAACATTAATTTATGTTTATACCTTATGACCAAATTCTAAAATAATTCAATATATTGGCAAATCAACATCTTCGCATACGTTCTAGTCGTACATACTATGTAATTTGTTCGGCTTTTATAACAACCTTATTAAATAAAATACCGTGCTTTAACGAATTTCTCTATATGATTGTGAATGCATTTGAGAGAATACACACTTGGACGTAATTTTGTTTCACATTTTTAAGCAATAAGGGTAGGTAATGCTTACATGGTACACTTGTGTTGTCAGTATGTCATCAGTGAACTGCATCTGTTCCAGCGCTTCTTTATAGCAATTTTCCATGGTTGTATTGAATATAAAATGTCCTTTTTAAGAAAATTATTGAAAGGCAGTCTGGCCCGCCCTTTCCCTGCACCTCAGGATATGCGGGGCCGTTATTTACACCACTGTCCTAGGCTAACCTATAAGGACATGAAAGTGGCATTAGAGATAATTCAATGATGATAATAGCAGGCTTTTAGATTCCCAAGGCTTCAAAGTTGCATCCATGAAAAAATACAGCAGTAAATTGGAAATCTCCATCCCTAATATTCCTTTGTATGAAAAATGTACATATTATTCTTTACTACCTCTTAGTATGTCATCTCCTGCTGTATTGTTTATGACTATCCAATGCCAGCTTTCTATCCCCTTATATACAGAATTATGTAGTAGTAAAAGGAAAATTGCACTTAGTTACACTTAGGTCAAGAATAAGGCTTTAAAATGAAATTAAATATTTTGATCCTCTTCTACTGCAGTAGTTCCATGTCCTTGAACCTGGTAGGTCATATCGGACCACCCTAAGCGAGATTCAAACTTGAGAACCTTTCGAATGTGAGGCAGACATACTACCCCCGCACCACAGAGGTGGCCTTGTAAATGGTCTTGTTACAAATTGACAATTTTGAAAGCTTTGGCTTTGGTTACTTGATGTAGTTGTTCAACTTCAAATGTAATGTCTGTATTGCAATTTCATTTCTTGTAACAATATGTTCATTGAAATCATTTGTCCAAGTTTTTGCAATTACAGATTTTTCACATTTTTGTTTTTATTGACCTATTAAAACAGTCAGAACTGACAAGTGCTCTCTCCTACGTGCTCAGGCCTCAATGACTGTCATTCTCATATATATATATATATATATATATATATATATATATATATATATATATATATATATATATATATATATATATATATGTATATTTGTATGGGTAATCAATAAATAAAACTCAAGGATATATATATATATATATATAAATAGTGAATAAACCAGATTATTCTGAGCTAAAGATAAAAACAGGCAAAGCCACAGTAAAAATATTCAATATTTCTGGTTCCCCCTTCATAAGGAGATTAAAAGCATACACAAAATGAAAACACACAACATACTTGACAGTCAGCTGCACTGGTTAATAACTCCTTCAGTACTCCTCCACTTTTGTGTTGCCACTTCATTTGTTGCTTCCCTTAAGAGGTTTCAATTCTGCCAAAAGTAAATGCTTTCGTGCATCTTGCGACATAGCTCTTTACTATGGTGTTGAATTTTATTAATGGACAGTCTTAACTGCTATGGCTCTCAGTGTCCCATTCTAATGGGTGATCCAAAAGACTCTGAACCAGCTGCTGTGTTTTACCTGTAATTGTCCTCAGCACTCATCGCCAACTGCATGTGGATGAAACCATACAACATTTTTAAAATTACTTTTAAAGGCTTGGGGTAGTAAGGGGTAGTGATGCGCCTCCTATAGCCTCTCCTACCCAATTCCCATCCTCATCCTGCCCGTGGTGCACCCTGCTTTTAACAGATGAGGCTCTGGGGACCGAATCACAGCGGTATAACTGTTTCATCTAAAATGGAGGAAATGTCATTTACATATGTGCTGGCCTATCACAGCACAACAGCGTCCCTCAGAGGCACATGAGGGGAAGATCGGTGGATCTAAATACCACCTATTTAGTCCTCCCGGCTAGGTCCAATGGACCCATTGACCAACGATAGGTGTGGTCCTCCTTGCAAAATGGGGGTTTAAGTCGGGTGATGTAACTGCCACATTGTAAAACTGGTGCCCGTTAAGAAAACAGTTACATGAAAGCCACATACATGAATATGAGTCCTAAAGATAAACATTCCGGAGTTAAAACTGTCCCCCAATCGGATCTCCGGGTGGGGACATCTTTAGGCAAATTTCATCACAATTCCAATACTTTAAGAATTCTACAATGGAATGCAGGAGGCATGTCCCAGACTAAAAAACAAGAGCTAATGAAAATATTAAAAGACCAAGATATAGATGTCTTCACAGTACAAGAAGCCAATATATCACAAGAACAGGAAATATACTTTGAAATGGATCAGTACACTACACATATACTTCCAAAGGCTCGTCAAATAGCAAGTGGTATTCTTACAGGAATTAAAAGAAATATGAAAGCTACTATCCAAATCCAAAGAACAATGGAAGAACAAGATAAATCAGAAATAGTTAAAATTGAAGTATGGAAAAGTAACTACCACTATAGAATTTACAGTATCTACAATCCTCCAGACAATACACTAGATCTAAATTCTATTCCCATAGAACCCAAAAGTATTTTAATAGGTGATTTTAATGCACACTCCCCTAGGTGGGGCTACAGAGATAGAAATTCAGCAGGAAGAGTCATAGAAGACCTATTAAACTCATCAACAATGAAATTAATATTGAATCCAAATGATCCACCCACTTACCTTCATTATAATGGTTCAGGTACAAATCCTGATCTTCTGATGGTGTCATCTGACATAATTGACAATACAAAAAGAGAAATAATAGAAGACCCAGGCCACAGAATCACCATAAACTCCATAAGAGGTCTAATAAATAAAAGTAACAAACCAAAAATTAAAACTTCTTGGAATTTTAAAAAAGCAGATTGGTCCAGTTTCCAAAATGAGATAGAAGGGAAGTGTAATATACTGTTAGAATCAGAGTTCAAGTCAACAGATGAAATGAATAAAAAAATTTGTGAACTATTATTGACACCAGCCAAAACACATATCCCCAAAGGAAAGTTAAAGAAATATAGCTACTTTTGGTCTATGTTTATCTAAGTTAAAACACGAAAGAAATATAGCAAGAGTCAAAGCCGAAAGAACCAAGTGTCCAGAAGATGTACAAAACTGGAGAAGAAAAGCAGCCATTTTTAAGAAAGAATTAATTACAGCAAAGAGGGCCAGTTTCACAAATTTTGTAGAACATATGGACTATAGGAAAGATGGAAATAAAATATACAAATTCCTTAATAAAACAAAATTATCAAAAAATACAACTGAACCATTAAAACATAATAACAAAAGCTTAACTACAGATAGGGAAATAGCAGAATCCCTTAACAAGTTTTATGCTCAGTCACAAAGAATACCCCAAGCGTATAAAAAAAAAGATAATCCAAAAAACTATCAGAGAAACTAATAAGCCAAAAGGTATACAAAATGATATTTTTATTCAGGATTTTAACGAAACAGAACTGGATTTAGCAATAGAACAATTACAGAACAAAAAATCTCCAGGACCTGACATGATCCACCCAGAGTTTATTAAACACCTTGGCAGGAAAGGAAAAGAAATCCTACTTAAACTGTATAACACGTGTTGGAGAATGACTGTACCTTCCGACTGGAAAAAAGCCATTATCATCCCGATTTTAAAGAAAAACAAACCTTCAAACAATATTAATAGTTTCAGACCAATATCTTTGACCAGTGTTATTGCAAGAGTGATGGAAAGAATGGTGGCATCTAGACTTAACTGGTTCCTAGAATATTACAACTTAATTAATAGTTCACAGACCGGCTTCAGACAGAATCATAGTACAAGTGAAAATGTACTCCTACTAAGCCAAGACATCAAGGAAGCTATCAATAGAAAGGAGGATACCTTAGCAGTATTCATTGATTTTAAATCAGCATATGACTCAGTCTGGAGAAACAAATTAATTGAGAAGTTGCAATCAATAGGTGTGAAAAGTAACATGCTTAAATGGATAACTCAGTTTATTTCACAAAGATTTTGTGCCACAAAAAACTTTAGAAACCAAAATTGCTTTATTTGCTGACGATGTAGTCATTTGCACTTCAGGCTCTCCAAAAAAAAACCTGAATTAATTAAAGACAGAACAGAAACAGCCCTAAACAAAGTACATGAATGGAGCTTCAAAAACCTCATGACTATCAATGTGGAAAAAACAAATTATGAATTATTTACACTAAAATACAAACCAGTTAATATTAACATAAATTATAATAGTAAACCACTTAAAGCAGTTGATGATGCCAAATACTTAGGCATCACTTTCGACAGAAAGCTAACTTGGAAAAAACATATAACAAACATCTCAGAAAAGGTTGAAAAGAAATTGCAAATCCTGAAAAGGTTAGCTGGTGCTAAATGGGGCTGCTCAAGGAGAGTCCTTAACACAACATACAAAATGTATGTTAAACCAAACCTCTTGTACTGTTCTGAAGCTTTAATAACAGCAGCAAATGCTAACATCAATAAACTTGAACAAATACAAAATCAGGCTCTTCGCCTAATCACTGGAGCAGTTAAATCCACACCTATTGATGCCATGCTTGCCTTAACACGGACCCCATCAATAACAACAAAAATAGAAGAACAAGCATTGCTCCAACACGAGAAAATGTTACGACTGCCAAACTCTAAATGGACAGAAGAGAACTTCCCCCCTTCAATCCTTAAAACTCATAGTAGTTTCCTAGAAAAGGCAACACAGATTAAATCCAAATTGAACATTCCTAACACCAGAGAAAATCTACTTATAAGAGAAAATCCATTGGAATTATTACAACCTACCTTCAGTTTGGAATTAATAGAGGAAATAAGTAAATCAGACACACCAAAAGAAATACAAAAACTTCTAGCTCTGGAAACAATCAATACTAGGTATCCCACAGAAGAATGGCTGCACATATATACTGATGGATCCTCCAAGGAAAACCTTACTGGAGCTGGAGTTACGTGTTCACATTTTTCCTTTTATCATTCTGTTGGCAGAGACACAACAAATTATGATGGAGAAATAGAGGCTATATACATTGCTCTCCGACAATTATTAAATATTCCCTTAAATAAATTTAACAAGGCAGTAATTCTTTCAGATTCTAAAGCTGCAATTCAGGGAATATGTTCAAATACTACAAAGAAGTCAACAAAAATTAGAGAATGCTACAAAATGTTAACACAACTCCAAAAAGTTAATAAGACTGTTCATCTCCAATGGATTCCAGCACACTGTGGAGTCATGGGGAATGAAGCTGCACTTGCAAAGAAAGGCACAGCAATAAAACAAAAATCTAAATTCAATATCTCATATTCCTCAATAAAACGCTTGATCATTAAACATTTTTCTCATTCATACCTACAAGAAATACAAACAAAGATAAAAAATGGATTACACTACTTTCCAACCCAGATATAATCCCCCAGAGATCAAGGAAAACAGCGGTTGCAGCCTTCCGACTATTGACAAATCACGACTGCTTAGCAAGTCATCTCTACAGAATAGGTATCTCAGCCTCACCAATATGTGTCCTGTGTAACGATCCAGCAGAAATGAACGAAGACCACTTGAAGACCTGTGAAGCATTAAGATCAGAAGAAACTACATTTCAAAAGTATTGGAAAGCACGAATGCTAATGCTAATGGCTTCATTGCCAGATGCAAGGCACTAGAAAACAACAACTTTTAAAGGCTTTACTTACCAATGTTATTAAAGGAGATGCTGAAACTGGCCACTGTCATCCTTATATTTTTGGCATCTCTTTAGGAAACTTTCCATCACTCACCATAGTTCATGTTGAGAAATGCTGGCAATTTCCTGGTGGATATTTTAATTCTTCCAGGGTGTGTGGGTTTGTCTTGTACACTTTATGCTTTAAGTTACCCCAGAGATAGAAATCGCAGATCACTTGGAAATCTTTCTGCAAATCGCACCTCCACACAGTGAGCCAACTTAACACATGATTAATAAATAAATACATGCTGAGCCATAATCTGTGACTAATACAGGACAAAATAAAGCACACTGATAATAACTCAATCACACATCATGTCAGCTCAATACTGTACTTTCAGAGCAGAGTAAAACAAGCCTACTTCAGCTGTGTTATGTTTGTGTGTGTGCAGTGGAAAAATGCTGCACAGTGGTTTGGAAGTTTTGGGGTATATCTGTGTATTGGGCATGAAAGACCTGTTAAAAAGCTCTCTACTACGTAAAGTAGAGGAAGTATTGTATTCCACCCAAAAATTGTATGCGGAAATTTCACGGGAAATATATGTTTTGAGGCCCCCTGAATCCAAAAAAAAGCATTTCTAGAAAAAGATTTGTGTATGTGTGTGTTTGTCAGTCTGTGGACAGCATAAATGAAAAATGATAAGTCGGTTAAAAACCAAAGTTGATATTTAAGTTTATTATCTTTCAAGGATGTGACACGAAAATTTTGAAGAAAATTGCTCCACCTTAAACTACCCTTTACATGGAAAATTTTTCAAAAATATTGATTTTCTTAAAAATGGCTCTAATGATTTTTATTAAAATGCCATATGTTTGAGATAGTTATATGGCAAATGAAATGTATATCTTGAATTACCTGGCTGTAGCCCATGAAGTCCTATTTACTCAATGACTTTTGTGTAACTGGTATACCGTAAGAGATAGAGCAAATCTTACTATGCAAAAAATGTGTGATCTTGCTAAAAAAACACAATTTATGTCTAAATGTTTTTGTAGAGTGAACCATTTTGGAGACATTCCTTGTTATTTGTGTAAGTTTTGAAGAACTTAAACTTCTGTCAAATGGAACATTGCTATTCTCTTTCTTTTTTTTTTTTTTTTAATGTTAAACGTGCAAAGAGAATGGAATTTGAAAGCTTTAAAATATTTCTATCGCTCAAAACCTACTGTATTTCTGTTGCATGTGCAAGAAAATGAGCAATAAGGTAATTTTTGCAAATGTTTATCTCAATTAACACGAAGATAGAAGAATAAGAGTTTGTAAGAATGGTTAGTACAAGAGTATAGAAAGTCATGTGAGTGCAACACATCAGATTGTTCATTGTAATGTTGCATGCCACATTATGGCGAGAAGCCACTGCTATCATCTGTACTTAAGTGTAACTGCTAGTAAGTACTATTTGGACTGTGTGGTATGAGGCATTGTCCATAACAATAACACAAGTTGTTTTGACTGCCTTCTGGACCACTGTGCATTGCTAGCTTGGCTACCTGTTGTGCAGTTTATGTCACCTTATGCAGCTACAGTCATGGATCTTCCATACACACTTTTATTACTCTCTCTGCTATGCACTTACAGAAGTAGAGGAAGTATTGTATTCCACCCAAAAATTTGAAGTGCCTTGACCCAAAAGAAGTACCTATTTTTTAGAAAAAAGCATTGTATGAGGGTGGATAAAAAAATAACGGGAAAAAATTTTTTTTCGGACACCACAATGTCCTTTTATTCAAATTTAATTAAAGCTTTCAAAATAATCTTCTGATATTACACACTGGTTCCAACGTGCTATCCACTTTTCAAAACACTCAGAGAAGCCCTTGTTTGACATCCATTTCAGTATACCCGAAATAACACTGTTTAGTTCTGTATCGGTTTGAAAATGGCACCCACAAAGATATTTTTTCACTTGTGGAAACAGGTAGAAATCGCAGGGTGCTAGATCCGGCGAATATGGTGGGTGGAACATGATTTGGATACCTAGTTGAGTGATTGCCTCTTGTGTTGCTATGGCTCAATGAGCAGGGGCGTTGTCCTGATGGAAGATCCATCCATTGGCAGGAAGTTCTGGTCTCTTGGCAGCCATTTTCCTCTTGAGTGGTCCTTCAAGGACGTTACTGTAGTATTGAGCAGTTACTGTAGTGTGTTTAGGAACCACATGGTCATACATTACCCCAATTTTGTCGAAAATCACAAGATGCATGACTTTCCCTGCACTTGGTTGCACCTTTGCTTTTTTTTGGCCTTGGGCTGTCAGGATGTTTCCATTGTGCACTTTGTTGTTTGGTTTCTGGATCATACTGATGAAACCAGCTCTCATCACAAGTTACCACCTGATCCAGAAAGTTGGGTTCCCTCCGAACCCTTGTGATCCATTGCTGGCAGCTCATGACCCAATAAGACATTTGTTCCTCATTAAGCACTCACGGAATCAATTTTGCCGCCACTTTTCTGTAGCCCAAATCATTATGAATTATGTCTTCAACTGGCCCATAGGAAATGTACATAATGTCTGCTATCTTCATTGTCTTCTTGCAACAGGAGATCAATGGTGTTGCAGTTTACCTCATTTTTTGAAGTGGAGGGCCATCCTGAACGTGGAGCATCTTGAAGACTTTTTTCACCATCTTGAAATTTTTTATGCCATTCAAAACCACGTGTTTTTGATAAAGCTTGGTCTCCATATTCTTCCTGTATCATTTGCAGCGTTTCAGTTCCAGATTTTTTCAGAAGAACACAAAACCAAATTGCTGCTCATTGTTCTAACTTGAAATCCATGTCGAGTCACTGAAACACGTGCTTACACAATGGCTCTCTCAGACAAACTGAACAGCGCATGGACAATATGGTGCCTATCCCAGCATCAGTCAAGGGTTTTTTTTTTTGAATTAACGTCCTCCAACATTGTGTCATATCGGACGAATGAATGAAATGAAATGGGTGAAATGATGCTCAAATGAGCCCGAGGTCCATGGAGCTTTAAGTTACCCGACATTCGTCTTCTCAGGGTAGGGAAAACCTCGGAAAAAAACCTTACCCGGATAACTTACCCTAAGCAAGATTCGAACTCGCGACCTCTTAAACGTGAGGCAGACACGCTAACCATCATGCTACCGAGGCGGGTGCCAGTAAAGGTCAGACCTGTTACCACTATTGGTGAATTTTGACAAGCACATGTTTAAACAGAAAAAATATAATTCCCATTACTTTTTGATACACCCTCGTATGTGTGTGTTTGTGAAGAACATAATTCAAAGGTGAACAATCCAATTAATACCAAACTTGGTATTTAAGCTTAGTATCCGACTGGAATTTTGACCAAATATAGTTTATTCGACAAAGTTGTTGGCAATATCTAATGATAATACTAATACAAACTTTGGTAGTGCAGAAAGGAAGGGAAGGAAAACTGCTTACCATAAATTAGTAAATAAAATTTATAATTAATTGGAATTGGATGCAGTGCAGTCATAATTCTGCTAGTAGCAAATTCACTTCCAGTAGAGTATGTATAAAATATTCCACTATTGCCAAATATATGCTGTCAAAACAGAATACCAAAAGAACTCGGTTTATTTGCATAAATGGAATACAAGCATCTTCTTAGCCCGCAAAAATAATGTGTATGGCATTATTGCCCTTTGTCAAAGGCATTATAGACATTTAGATGGTCTTAAAAGCATATTTGGCTACAGAAAGATGTCCAAAATAATGTTCTCCGTGTTTTTCAAGAAACCTATTTATTTTTTTTATTGAAATTCTAAATAAGTCAATTGGAGATTTATGAGGATCAGTCAAATGGAAATAGGACAGATAGAAAAACAGTAAGTAATCTGTTTATAATTTCAAGAGTAATTGCCATAATTATACCTTTATCCTGCTGTGGCACAAGATGGTAAATGGCTTTGTGGTTGCCTATGGAACCATGTATGTACCCAGGTGTGCACCTCTTCATCCAAAGCAAATTGTTAGTTATAAATGTCTTTCTTTAAGGCTCCAAAGATGTGGAACTGGCATGCAGAGAGAGATCTGGGCATTTCTGATGACAGCATCCACCGCATCAATGGCAGAAGGGGTAATGACACAAAGACCGACTGTTGTCATCCAAAGACACTCAACCTTCTTGAAATTTATAATAAAATTGATGAAAATGAAGTGTTTAAAACAGCAGAGCACACTGATAAATTGAAAAATATGTTGATTTTCCTAACACATTCTGCTCCAGCTTACTTGCAATTGTGTTAATCACAGAACTGGTTTCGGAGAGAGCTCTCTCCATCATTCAGCTGTTGATCAACTGGTTGAACATCAGGTAACTGTCTCCCTTTCTCTCTTTGCTTGGTACGCTGTTCTTCTTATTGGCTAGTTTTAAGACGTTATCTATGATTGGTATCTCAAAATTCATCAACCAATCTAAATCCTTAATTATGTAAACATTTTCCCACACTGGTTTCTGACGTGTTCTTTCATTTCTTGTTTCGCCGATATATATAAAGAAATAAAGAGACTGTAACTAAAATGGAAAACATTCTAAGGTCTTTTAGTTGTTCATGCTGTTCTTGTCTATTATCATGGACTACACATGCTATTTCAAACCTGGGAATTGCCTTTAATCACTTGTCTTTGCTCATAAACAAAAGGGGCAGAACATAGTTTGCACGCCACTGCCCTACCTATGACTGGAATTACCCTGTTGCATTCTGCAACTATTTTAACGCACAAAGAAATATCTGCTTATGCAAAAGATGGGCCACCTAGTACACCACTATTAACAAATGAAAATTTCTAACAGATAATTCTGTCACTCACCTCAATTTGGACGCTTAGGTATGTTAAGCAGTGGATTTTTTAACTATTCACAGCACATCAACACTTTTAAATTGCATAATAAAGCTTAATGAGAGGAGGTTGCAATTAAATGTGTTGCTGTTGCTAATGCTCTTCTAACTGGATTTTCTCCATTTTTCTACGGGCTTCCCAATAATATTTACATAGTTGAAACGTGCAACTAAATGTACTAGATAGCTAAATTCATGGCACGACAGACCAATTGTGCATAGACCTCTCACATGGCTATTGCATTCCTCTGCCTGTTATGATTTCATCATAAATACCAGTTCTGAGGTCCCTGATTAAATAATTAAACAAATGGCATTTTTAGAAAAAAGGTATGTATGTGAGAGAGGAATACCAGCATAAGTTTTTAAATGGGCTGGCCTTGTAGCTCAGTGGGTAGGGCACTTGCCTGCTGTGTGAGAGGGTCCCAGGTTCAATTCCTTGGAAATTTTTCTCTTGCCAAGATTATTCCCTATCCTCCTCAGAGTGTGGAAGTAAGACTGAGAGTGAATGTGATCTAATATATAAAACCCAAAGAAAAACCAGAAACCAATGACAAATGTAACTGAATCAATACCAATGTTGATAGGTAATATGTTCAAAAGTTAAAATACTGCACATATGACCATTACGGTCGAAGGCAGGTTATAAATGGAACAATGAAAGTTTGTAAATTTATCAAGCAATAAGCGAAGTCTAAGATATGAATCTGTTTCCAATATATAAGTTGAAACCTCTTCCATTATGCTGATTATATAATTTAAAAAAAATGAAATTCAAGCAGAAAAGCAAATGGAATCCAACACTGCATTTTTAGGACCATGGGCTATTGCACATTTTCAGCTCTAATGAATAAATTTAGAAAAAAGATTAACTTTGTAAAATAAATCCTGATCTCTGAAACTTCAATGAACAACAATGTGACACAAAAACAATGCAGTGGAAAGATGAGCAAAACAATATGCCTTCTACACATTTACATGATTGTTTTAAAAAATATGTATTTTCAAAGAGAAACTTGAAAAGTTTGAATATAATTATTTCTATAGAAGTACCATTTGAACAGAAATGTTGAACCACCACAATTCCTTGCCACATGCATAAAAGCATTTCCGGTGTAACTGATCACATCACTTCATTGATTCTGACTTCTAAATCTGAAAGATAGGTCATAAGAATTCTCTCTTGCACAATACTGCTCAGAGAGAAATCACTTTTTGCAGCCACTACTCAAATTCAAGCAGGCAAGTTAACTGCAAATGCATTACCCACTTACTACCAATTAAGCAAATTGTGTCATATGCAAAGCGCTTGCATTTCTTTTCCAAATATATGCATTTGTAGTAGTAATTATGAAGTCTAGAGGTGAAGCCACCTGTGCTTTCCTAGGCATGGTATGGTTACTGAATCACCAGTGGAAGTTCTTTGCACCTATCTGCCAACTGAACAGCAGCACCTTACAGGTTGAGCATGGAAGTAAAAGGTTTCTGAAACCTAAGAAAAAAAAAAAAAAAAGTGAAGCATGGCACTACAATAAACTAAAATTCTGGCCATATAAATTTAATGTGTCATTAACTTGTTTAAACAACTATCCCAAATTAACCAGTCTAATTCATTTTTAGTCAATTCATTTACACAGATATTACCTTAATGGTCTTCAGCACACAGGTCAGTTTTATTGATACATTTTCAATAAAATGTATAATTATATTATTCTGTGAGAAGCCCAATACAAATCAACTAAATTTACAGAATCTTACTCATTTGAGTTCTAGACATTGTTTTGGACAAAATGCAACATCAATCCCCAATCATTAAAAAAAAAAGCAATTCTAGAAAAAAATTTCAGTGTTTTCTTTCTTAATCAATGGCAGCAATACTGTTAGAAAGTTCTTTTCCTTTTCTCCCCCCATATTTATGTATATTAACTATCATTATACAGCTTCTGTACTTTTTTTTTAATGATTCACTGGAGCAAATCATTCATCATTAGCATGTTTGCCCTTTGGTGGGGGATGGGAGGGTGGATTATAAATAACAAAATTATCTAAAGATAACATGTGAGTCAGTCTATCGAGAGTGATGTAGCATCAGTAAGCCGACTCACATAGGTTATCTTTAAATTCTTTAAACATCAGTCTACAAGGGTCGTTCATTATATAAGGCCCCACATTCTTAAAAAGCCATATATATAGACAAATGTCCTTGTAAGTGCTTTATATTTGATATTTCTTCTGCGCACCTGTGAAGTTTCAAACAATTCCAGCAGATGACAGAACTGTCATAATGGTGTCTACGTACGACTCTCATTACAACCATCGGGTGTTATTGAATTCTTGTGTATGGAAAAAGGAACAGTGGTTAACATCCATAAACATTTGTATGCAGTGTATAGTAATGATGCAGTTGATAGGAGTACAGTTGGACAATGGGTAAAGAAAGTTAAAGTGTCAGGAAATGTGAAAACACAGCTCCATGATCAGCCAAACTCAGGACATGATTACACGTACAGGACAAGAGCTTTTACAGGCAGGGAATACCTGCTCTCACACAACATTGGTGTAAGGCCATAGAATGTGATGGAGACTATGTAGAAAAATAGGACATAGACAAGAAGTGTGTATGCATATTGTTGCCAAATTCTGATTCTTAAGAATAAATATGTTCAGAGAAAAAAAAGAGGGGTATTATATATTGAACAACTCTTGTATATAAAACTTTTGGCACATAAGTGGAACAAAACTATTGTTAACACATTTAACTTGTGGCCATAAAGTTCTGTTGCACATGTTTAAACCCAACAGAGTTCCTGTTACCAGGGAGGTAGGTTAGGGGAAACAGTCAGTATCCCTTACTTAGGAAGGACCAGACAGGTTTATTTAATTTATAGATTGCTTTTAATTATTTTCTGTTGCAGTATTGTTTTCTGATATGTTTCCTCTGTTTCGCGCTTCAAGACGTGATCTAATAATCATTGAGAGATTATGTACTATGGTACGCTGCATTCGTGGTAGGAGACTGTACACCCTGTACGGAGCTCTTCGTACGTTCGTCATCCGTTGTGCAGCAGAGCTGCCAATGGGTGAAGCAGCTGTAGGACCCTGAGGCTGATAAGGCACAGCAGCAGAAGGAGTTAGACCTAAGGAGGAAAGAAAACTGGCTAGTTGTTGCTGCCTTTGAGCTGCTAGAACAACAGATGTTACACAGGGCTCTGACAGAGCTGCATCACTAGCAACATTTACACGAGCAGGTGCATTGTTTCCTTGTTGCTGTCTTCTTGTAAGTACATTTTCTGAGGATAGCTGATTTGATACTACAGGTCCTTGATTAACATTGTTTACTTCTGCAGCAGAATTTTGAGAGTTCCCAAATCCTTGTGTAGCTTGAGGGATTACAACATTGCTCAACTGTTGAACGGGTGGTGAAGTTCTACTGATATAGCATTGTGGGGCAGATTGAGGACTATCGGTTGTTTGAGTTCTTCCATTGCAGTGATTAGTTTCATGATGAGACTGCAGCAAATGTTGAAAATGAACTATCTCATCAGCAGACAGTTTCCGAGCATCCTGTCCCACTCGTTGTACAGGAATGTGTCCTGTGCGTCGTCCTTGTTGCCTTTGCTGTTGCATACCTTCAAACTGCTCCTTGAATTAGAAGAAAGAAAAGGTACAATATGATAAGAGAAATGCCGAGTCTCTTTTAGTTGCAGCTAACAGGCTAAATTAGGGATTCAATGCATCACAAGGATTATGCCTACCTGCAATAACACCTGATGAGCAAGGTCTTCTGTCTTATCAATTTTAATATCTTCCTGCAAACAGTGCCTCGACTCACACTTTTCATCCTTTATGTCATCTATGTCTGGCACAACCTGAAATACAATTTCAAAAATTAAAGATTGCCAATTGTTATATGTTTATGGTTAGTATTATAATTTTTGTTTCATGTTATGTTCCCATTTGCTTGTTCCCAAACAAAAACAATATAGAAAATGGAGCTTTATTCCTTATTAGCTATTCCCCTTTATTTAGTCCTTTATTTATCTACTTTTGAACTAGATATTTAGATTATAATGTTCAACACTTCTGTCACTGAAATATGTCTTTAGTTGTTAGTGTTGGTCTTTTCAGGTTGTCTTCCCAACTCCTTCCACTCTCTTGTGCATCGTGCTTTCTGCTCCAGTGTATTCCTAGCCAGTGTCTGAAGCATTCAGCCTATCTGACTCTCGGCCTTCCTCGACTTCTCTTTTCTATGTAGGGGTCCCAAGTTATCTGCATCTATCTGTTCTCTTGTAGGCCGGAAGACATTTCCTTCCCAGAAACCAAGCATTAGCTAACAACATATAACTGTTGGAAATCAAAATGAGCAAAGAGTATACTCTATTTTTAGTAAGAAATGCAATCTACTGGTTTTGTTAAGTTTACTGAATATATTTTTCCACATGTAAGCCTCATCATACTCAAATCTGAAGCAGGGTTAATTTAAAATCAACGTAATTAGTATTTGTATTTGTTTGTTCATTTAAGGTTCACAATTCTTTAAAGAATATTATATTTACTTCATCAGTTTGTTCCTTTATTGACTTTGTAAACATAATGTAAATCTGTATATAACTATAGTCGTAATTACCTCACAGTAGGATTAAATAGTAAACATATTTAATGAATTTTGATTTGCTGCCACCAAATCCACAATGAAAACAACTTTCCACCACTAGATGTCACCACAAACAACTGTACATCCAACTACACCCCACCGCCTTGGTAGCGTGATGGTTAGCATGTCTGCCTGACGTTCAAGAGGTTGCGAGTTCGAATCTCGCTTAGGGTAAGTTATCCGGGTAAGGTTTTTTCCGAATGTCAGGTAACTTAAAGCTCCACGGACCTTTGGCTCATTTGAGCATCATTTCACCCATTTCATTTCACTCATTCGATATGACCCAATGTTGGAGGACGTTAACTCCAAAAAAACTTCTGACAATAGAGCAAGTAGTTTTTTTAAAATGGTCAAGTCACAAAAAGTCTAAGTTACGTGACTGTTACAACTCCAACTCAATTTTTCATAAAGCTATTTTACTTTTCCAAAATAAAAGAGAGGCAACATCCATGCTTTGAAAACAGATAACATCTAAGGACTGTTGTTGTTGTTGTTGTTAGCTAATGATGGATTTCTGACAATGAAGTCATTAATCCTCTTGCTCTCCAATACATCTAAGAACTATAATATTGGTTTTGCACACTTTTTGAATCCATGGTTCACCAGGTGAAATAAAAGTATTAACATACCTGCAAAGGTTCACTAGGATATACCATCACTTTGGTACTTGCAATGATCACACTGAGAGAATCAAGGACTTCTGATGCAGTCATTCGTTGCTGAGGATCCAAGACTAACAGTCGTCGAATGAGTGCTGTGGTGCTTTCCGATACTCGTCCATCACTGTGATAGAAATAACAGGTTCCTTAAAAACAATTCAAATTTACAAGTGGGCAAGTTTCAGATTAACCTTGATTGAGTGCAATGCAAGATGTTTCCCTGCTACCTGCTCCACTGCTTATTCAAATACATTACTTTGCCTCCCCTCAAATTATAATTTTGGCATTGAAATTAATAATGCTTAATCTAAAATAAGAACAAATTAGAAACTAAAAGCTTCACTTATCTTAGTAATATTGCAAGATGTTTTGCTACTAACATGATTCAAGTTGACTCCAACTCATTCTCAAAGCTATAGCACCCGCCTGGTAAGCGGAGGGTATGTGGTTCAGATCCCAGCTGTGACATTGAATTTTTAAGTTCCAGTTCTACCTCTCAAACACTGCCCACACATGGCTTGGGTGTTTAAAAACACCAACAGTCAGTTGGCATAAATAATTACTAAGTATTCATTTACTCATCGTTTAAAGTTGACACAATTCAATTGTCCATGGTGATCCCTGTTACTGATCCTGCCTCACAAATCAGCAATGCTCCAGAAATAAATCCATTCTCGGAGCATGTGTGAAGAAGAATGAGTCTGAAAATTAATTGTTCTTTCACACTAACCATGTGCAGGACAAGGATGGAAAAGGTAGAATGCTACTAAACATTCAACACCATAGCCAGGATTTGAATTATGGATCTTCACTTATCTTACATAGTAATTATTGCAAGTTATTCAAATGCTTGATTTAGTTTTACACTGTTGTTTAACGGTAGATGAGTTCCATTAAAGTTCAACTTCAAATTAGCATTTATACAACGAAAGAAAACTTTAATCCACAGTTTAAAGCTTATGGAAGTTTGAACTTCCTTTATAATACCAGCCCTAAATAGTCAATTGCATGATAGTGAGTTGGAGCATTAAATACATCTCTTCACAGTTTCATTGGGTATTTTTGGTGCAAGTGATGTGGTTTTCTCACAAGTAACAAATGTTTAGTTTTCAAAGAACTATGTGAATTTGCATTTCTTTTGGTCTGAAAGAACAGCTTTGCATTGTATTTAACCAGGATTTCAAATAGATATGCCATTTTGTCAAGAGTTCTGTCAATCTCTATAGATGGCATATGCACCAGCAGCTTTCTGATGATCAAAGCAAGCATAGTAATAACTCTTGACAGCAACTGCATTGTGAAAGCAAGTATTTCAACAAATTTCTCATCCATGGTCCAGGTTTAGTACATAGGAAGTGGCAGTATTGTATGGACATGCATTTAGCCTATACTCTGTTCATCTAGAGATTAGAGGAGACGTAAACAAAGCCACGTGCATTTTGACCACAGCGCGCCCTCTTGACGCTTTCGCCATGTAAATAGTCCCTTGAAGAAATACTGTTACTAAGGTCTAAAATGTCACTTAATGTTTGCTAAAGCATGTACTAAGTGTACTAAGCATAGCTAAAGTGTAAGAATACGCACTTACGTGAATCTGTAACCAGCCTAATTCATTCTGCGCGCGCATTATTCAGTATGACAGTAACATGGCGGAACAAGTGAGTTCTGTAAAACATAAGCGCGGCAAAGCATTGCGAAATGGTGAAAAGACAATAATATTGAACGTGTTTAACAAGTTCTGCGAGAAATATCCCGAACTTGCTATCGAAGACGTGATAAAATTAACATTCGAGTTTACCGGTGTGTCAGTTGCAAGTATTTACAGCACACCCAAAGAGAAATCATCAGTTGGTGAAGATCCCAGCCAAAAGCTTCCACGTGCCAGATAAATGGTGGATGTAGTTTGCAACGAATTTGTGAGTGTGAGATCTGCAATCCGTCGAAAAGTTCATCAGTCAATGAATCCCCACCTTAAACAAAGTGCTGTTGGCAGTTAACTCTGAACCCGATCTTCCAGACTTAAAACTAACCTCCCTCCACAAGCTGCTTCTGGAGATTGGTTTCGAGATTGTGAGCAGAAAATGAAAAAGTGTTATTGTGGACAGAGATGACGTAAGTAGCAGTTAATTTCCATGTGCTACATGTTATTTGAATCAAGTAAATATATCCTTTTAGTAGTGTAAAATGCATATTATAACTACGCGTAGCGGTAGGTAACTGTGTTGCGTCATTGTGAAAGCACGTGGCCGCGGAGTGATACAAACCGGTGCTTTGTTTATATCTCCTCTAATCTCTTGATGAACAGAGTATAGACTTTGTCATAGTTTATGACATCCAGTAGCTATTGGGATTGTTTTCTGATTATAAAAACTAAACCCCTAGTGCAACAGCCCCAAGGTGGGGGACATGCCCAGCCACCATGTCCCCCACCTCTGCCCACTACAGGCGTCATTGGTGGGGTACAGTACTGGAAGGTGGGACCTCGTCAGCACCCCGAGCCCTCCCAGCCGGTTATGTGGCCTTCCTGACCTGGGGTTGCTACTTCTCTATCCAGTAGCTCCTCAATTGGTCTCCCCAGACTTACGAGGCTGAGTGCACCCTGTGCCACACCTCCCAGTGGGGGAAAAATCCCCATGCTGGTACAGGAGATCAAACCTGGACCCTTCTCCGGGCCAGAGGCAAGCGCACTACCAACTGTGCTACAGAGGGAGTCATTTTAATGATGAACTGAATCATTCATAAACATGCTTAGCACAAAAGCAATGTTCTATTTAGGTTTTAATGTGTCACTATGTTGCATAATCATTTGAGATATTTAATGTCCCTTACCTGGGAATGGAATAGTCTGCAGCTCTGATCTTGCTGAACAGCTGGTTTGGGCTGGAATCATAGAATGGAAATTGTCCATAAAGCATAGTGAATAGTACCACACCCAAAGCCCACATGTCAGAAGGTTTTCCTGGAAAGAAAAATTATTTTGAGCTGACATGGATTACAATTATTTTTTCTTTACTTAGTCACAGAGGTTAATGTCTCTCCATAGAACTACTGGTAAAATGCGGAGGGATAAGAAAATATCCTTCATATTCTTAAAAATCCAAATATTATGTTTCAAATTAGTTTCACATAATCCTGTAGAAATTATACTACTTTTTAAAACTTTATTTCCATACATGTTATCATTTATTTAAAATAACTTTCTTTGGCAGTTCTTAATAGTTGTGAAGCAAAATTCAAATCTTGACAGTCAATTGCCCATCACAAGTGAAATGAAACAAAGTGAATAAATTCCATAGTCATTATTAAATGTTTACGTGCAATACTAGCCTTTCACAGTTCTGCTCCAACTTGAATTGTTGTCATCCTACCCTATTAAACTTTATCAGTGTTGCTGGGTGTGATGCAGCAGTCAATGTGAATATTGAGGAATTCTCATTTCATTCTCCACATGTGATTAATCAATTTCAATAATACAGTGCTGTTAGTTTAAGAATTGGCGCTAGCGACAAATGCCGCACTCCCGCAAGTTACCGCCCGCTCGCCGATAGACGGGACTTTACATGCCCGAGGAAACTGGCGTGAACTTTTCATGCGTCTGTTAGTTTCAACCTTGGCACGCAGTAGTGGCACGATTTATCAGATGGTTGGATGTGTTGTTTGCATGATGGTGAAATATTCAGCAAGTGAACGTACATATATAGTGAAAAGCTATTTTCCGAAAAAGAAATTGGTTTGCAGAACCAGGCAAAAATTTAGACGTAAATTTCTTGATCGCCCAGTTGCTCACAGAGATTCAGTACACAAGTTAGTGAAAAGTTTATGGAAACAGGTTGTGTGATAGACAAGAAGAAACAACGAAGACCAACCATCTGATAAGTCGCGCTACTACTGCGTGCCAAGGTCGAAACTAACAGACGCATGAAAAGTGCGCGCCAGTTTCTTTCGGCATGTAAAGTCCCGTCTATCGGGAAGCGGGTGGTGACTTGTGGGAGCGCAGCATTTGTCGCTAGCACCGATTGTTAAACTAACAGCACTGTATTAGCAAACTATAATTAAACTTGGAAGGGTTATTATTAACCACAAAGCTCTTCTTCTTCTCCTCCTCCTCCTCTTCTTCTTCTTCAACATCCCTGTTCTACCACTATTGTGGCCTCAGGGGTTTACCTCAGATCTTCTGAGGCTCACATTTTCCTTTTTACTTAAGATGGGGGATAAGCCCAACACTTAAGGTCCCTGTTTTGTCCCCAGGGTACTCAGGTAGATCCTCAGTTCTTGAGGTAGGGATTGGGCATTTCCTCCCAACCCCGGAAGGGTTTGGTTTTCCCACCAATACTTGGGTGGTTGTTTGCAGTGGTTTCCCACTGGGCGATGGGGTTGCCACTTCCCACACCGAATAAACAATTATTCAATCATAAAAATTCTTTCAGCTATGAAAGTGCTTACAAATAAAAATTGTGTCCCGTTTTTATATGAGGTATTTCAGAACCTTCAGAAATGCAGTGGAGGTACTTAAATTTTAGGCAGTGAGTTTATTTTTGATTGTTAGCAGCTGTAGAAATTACAATGTAATTCATAGTGTCAGAATACATATGGTTATACATAATTACATATAAAGATCTTTTACAAAGATAGTTACTTATGTACGCACGCACTGCTCTCTAATCAACCTTTTTGCTTCAATAATGTTTTTGGAGGAAAGAGAAAAACACAGAATCATGCACTCTGGTAAATATAAAATGAAGATGTACAAATATTTGCCCCCCAAAAATGGAGGAATCCTGCAAAAATGGAGCATCAGGCAACCCTAACACAGTGGATATTACAGTTACATGCACTAGAATAATTTATTTTTTAATACATTTGTTACCATTAGACTATCTAAGGTAGCTCTTTACCAAGATAGGGTTTTCCACAGAGAACATCTGGAGATATATAAGCTGGAGATCCTCGTTGATCCTTTAACAAATCATTCTCACTGCCCAAATGTTTGCCAAGGCAAAAATTTGTAATGGTTACACGACGTGTTCGGCGATTCAGCACTAAATTTCCTAACTTCAGATCTCTATGGACTATATTTCTCTGAAAAAGGAAGTCAATGAAGGTTAACCAACAAATACTGCATAGAGACTATTTTCTATCATCAAACTTTATAATATTCTTTTTCATATGCCAATCAAAGAGTCAAGGTGAACTTAGAAGGAAAACTCTTTTAATTTTGTGACTTAATCTGAGTGAAGAAAACCATTAAAGTAATACAGGTTGCACTCTTAGGTTTGACATTCTCTAATACTACCATATTAACATGAGTGATGTATAGAGTATAATGAATTGAGTTATTATTTTTGCACGCTCTTTAACTCTTTGGTTCTCAGCATCACATTTTACATAGGACATGAAAGACTGCTTAATTTTTCTCTGAGGCCTCTTTATCAGGTTCTTTTATGTGCCATAAATCTAAGACACGGGACCAATGGCTTTACTTTCCTTCTGAGAGAAGGATTTTTACGCCAGTGGAAATTCATCAACCTTTGCCAGGTTTCAACCTGTAACCTCAGAAGCAGTGAATCCCTAGACTATGCAGAACAATACAGAGTATAAGAGTCAACAGTGTAACATGTCCATTTAAAGACAAGGTTAAGAGCTTTTGTCCTTATGTTTAACACATTCACCCCTAGGCTCCTGGAGCAGACATTTAAATATCCAGGCCACCTATTTTTAAATACTGAAAACAAACCCTTTCACTTTAAAAATTATGTTATTCCTAAAGTATAACTTCTAGAAATCTAAAAATTTGTACATATCTTTAGAGAATGTTGTAGAAGAACATAGTGTATGATAATTCAATGAAAAAACAGAAGCTGTTAATAAATAGAACATTGAGAAAGTGATGGAATCATCACGAAACCACTGTCTGGAATTTTCAAGAACTTGCAGCATTACTAATATAAGTGAAGCTTTTAATCTCTAAGTTTGTTTTTATTTTAGATAGCGTATGATATTTAGTATCCCACCATACTCAATGTAAGGAAACACTCCCATTCCTCAGTACCATCTTGTTTCATTACCTTTACTATTTTCTTGTACAGGTTTTGTCATCTTTTATGAATAGCACTTCAACTGTTCAAGTTCCCTTTTTTCCATTCAGGTAACACTTGGTGCTTTCTTAAGGGTCTGGGATGAGGAAGTTGTGATAAAGAGGTTGAAACTGGCAATGTGTAAGAGGAAGCTAGAGAAGATATAAATATCTTGTGACCTTGGAAAAGGTCTCTGGTGACTGCATGATATTTTCTTCTGAGGGTTCGACTTGTGCTAATGATTCCTTGAGAGAGATGGAGGGGGAGAGAGAGAGAGATGCATTTGGTTATTTTATTTTATTATTTTTTTAGGAAGAAGCAACTTGTACGTAAATGTTTATAATGTCAAATATTGTTCTGCTTAGGCCATCCCATGCACATGATTATTATAATTTACTGGGCAGTCTGGTTTTATTTTCTTCATTCATCACACAGTTAAGTTGGGTTTCAGTCATTTCAACAGAATGCACAGTTAAAATCATATGTACCACTTGTTTTGTCTACGCATAAAACTAGAAGACCCTCCCCTTCTTGTCTGAACATCTTACCCTGTTTTATATTTTGTGGTAATCCCTAAGGTTTTATGTAAGCCCTCTATTTTGAGGATTGTCCTGCAAACTGCTCTATTTTGTTCAAATTATTTTGCAAGTTGAACTCTGTTATATACATTAAGTTCTAGTCCCAATAATTTACACATCCTAAACATTTCCGACTAAGGTTGGATACAGGAGTGAATGTGTTAAAGAATCTGACACTTCATTTTTAACATTTGTTGGCTCTATATTAAAACATTAAATTGTTTGTAAATGCTTTAATTCAGCATACATGCTCTGAGCACTGAAATTTCAAAACAAACACAAGCACTGTACTAAATAGGAGAGGGTGTACAGGTTTCACACCTGTTCATAGAAATTGAAATAATCTTGGAAAGGTAAAATCAGACTGAAAAATTCAATGCCATAGCCAGGGTTTGAGATATGGAATCCTAGCTATGGCACTGAATTTTTCAGGCTACATCTTTGTCTTACACATGGATTGTATGAATGAACAATTAATTACTATTCAAACAATTTTATTGATTTACCTTGTGCAGACTTTCTACTACACGAACTACGTCATAAAAAATTACTATTGTTTCACGTTCTGTAAGTTTCTTCTCTCTTATTACATAATGCTGCAGATTGAGCAAGTCTGCATTACGTGAACTGAAATCATGAGCACATAAGCAATCCAATACAAGACAGAGCCTCTGCTTAACACGACCAGTATATACTAGACGACCATCACCTCCTTGTCGTTCCTCAAGCGCACTATCCTGCAAGCAGAGCAAAAATAGTCATTCAATATATCAATAGCACATTTGTCTGTTACAATGGACAAATGAAGCAAATAATTCTTTTAATCTCTATATATATGAAAGTTACTCTATTAATCCTTTCAAACCTGATTTATTTCCAGCCAAAACCAGTTTCTTAAACCTGATGGCATATTTTAGCTATTAACATTTTTAGTCTTAAATAATGCCTTATGTTCACACTATAAGGAACATTTCAATTATAGCTATATTGACTTCTATCTTAAACCATAAATAATGCCCTATGTTCACATTATCTTTATGGAATACTTCCAATTATAGTTATACAGCAGAATCCTGATAACTCAACCTAATGTGGTCTGAGAGTGTGTAAAGTTACTGAAATGTCTAGTTTTACAGAATAAGGGGTGTTATTCACAATAACATAATACTGCAAATTACATAAATGCATGTTCTAGAACACAAAAAAGCATTAATATGTTCCCCTCTGTCCAGTCTCTTTAACACATCCAATTTTATTTCCTTGTCATGTTAATCTGGCATCTTTTATTCTCATTCAACATTTTTACTGGCACAAACAAAACTCAACACGACACTAACCGCAAGTCTGAGATCTGAGAGACAAATATTTGTAACTAGAAATGTGTAACTAAAAGTTTAGCCTTCCACGTATGTACTGGTTAAAGTAATAAACCTTCAAACCTTCTATACAAGTGTATGTGCTATGTGACCACATTATTAGCAGCAAGCTTTTGATTTCATGACAATGCTCTTCCGGCTGCTTATGTTCTGACTAGATATCAAAAGTCAAGATGCGATCAGCCCTTTTATTACTGCAAGGGAGAATGTGGCAGATTGTATAAGTACACTGTTTATACCATGTAATGGATTATTAAAATTATTACAGTCAAGTTTAATGATAAAAAATTTTAAAAAAGGTAAACAAACAACATAAAAACGTCATTGCGTTATACAGAGTTATGAGTTATCTGAGTTCTAACGTGTTACCTTCTATCTTAAAGAACTTCCTATTCATAAGCTCCTTTCTCCAAATTTCTATTCCTTTGTACATAAATCTAATGTGTTGAACATCATCTTTTCTTCCTGAGTAACAATGACTTTGTCAAATGGCCTTTCCTAAACCTTCAAACCTCTAGCTCCCACTCTTACTCATGAAATACTTCATTATTTTATATTTGCTGTCTCTATATATTTTTTGCTTTCCCAAGTACTTTTTGTTGGTGTATTGAGAATCAAAGATATTTTTACAACTAACTTGCTAAACGTTTTGTATTTCTAAACATCAAATCTCTTTCTTGCTATTTTCCAATGGTCTATATTGTTTTCCCTTCTTCTCTATATAGCTCCAATATTTTCCAAGTTATTATTTCAAAGGCTGTTTATCTATCTATTGTTTATTTTTTCTCTTGGTACTTTAAACACTGTCTTAACAAATTTATTTCTTCTAAGTTTAGAATTCTAAAACAATTTTCCAAAATCATGCCTTTCCTCGCTACTCAACCCTATCATATGTGAACTACTTAGTTTTCAGTTGCATTTGATAACTCAAGCATTTCTTTACAGAAAATCCTGTGCACCTCATCTACACTTCCCTTATATCTGATGTTGGCTGTGTACATTTATAAGTGTTTAAAAAAATTAAGAAAAAGAGGAGAAGCGCAAGTAAGAGAGAAAAGAAGAGGCAGGGAAATAATTACTTAGCTGCAGACTACACAAACAGTAATTTTACAGTGATACAAAGATAGTGTGAATGTCTATAGTAAACTTTAAAAAGGTGAATGTATAGCAACCTAAAAGCTAGTTTACTACTTACTTCCACTTGAAGTTATTGTCATATTAGTCTACAAATATTTTGACACACAGTAAGAACCAAATAATTAACCAGGCATTGCACTACCGCCATTGGTCAACATGTGAGTACACGGCCTCGCTATGCTTATTATGTTTTGGCATGCTATTCGATGACAAGTTTTGGTAAATTTGAACATCTGCTTCACCTTTTTTGGGATTTCCTTTATTACCTTTTGTAACCAGCACATAGCTAACAAGATAGTACATAACTTTGCACTTTATATAACTCAAAATTATCGTTCAACTAATATTTAACTTACTTTCTTTACTTGCAGGAAAATACACTTTTTACAAATAATATTTCAAGATTCTTATGACAGCCTTTATACTTTATACAAGCTTTTATTTAACTTGCCACGTTTGTATGTTCGGGTCAAATCTTATTAACTGAATTTTAAAGCAGTTATCCTCAACCTCTTGATCTGAAATTTTGCATACACATTTAGTATGGATGACAATGTATGGTTAGCTATGTTAGCCAAATGCAATATGGCGGACCGTCCAAAAGGCAGTCTAGTTATTCTTCATGCACTCCCATGATGTGGGTATCAAATGAAAGGGGTTTGCTGAGAAGAATACAATTAAAATAAAAAAACATGCCTAGCAGTAACTAAAAAATAAATTAATCGTAATTATATGTTTGTTCCGGTCAAATTTTGCAACTGAATTTTAAAGCAGTTATCCTCAACCAATTGAGCTGACATTTTGCATACCCATTTAGTTTGGATGACACTGCAAGGTTAGCTATATGATATTCTAAATCCAAAATGGCAGTCTAGTTAATTTTTATGCACTCCCATGAAATGGGTATCAAATGAAAGAGTTTGCTGAGAAGAATATGAATAAAATAAAAAACATGTCCAGCGATAACTAAAAATAAATTAATAGTAATTGCACATTTGTTCAGGTCAAATCTTGCAGCTGAATAATTTTTAAAGCAGCTATCCTCAACCGATTGAGCTGACATTTTGCATACATGTTTAGTTTGGATAACAATGCATGGTTAGATATGTGATGTCATTCTAAATCCAATATGGTGAAACCATCCAAAATGGTGGTCTAGTTATTTTTTATGCACTACCATGATATAAGGTTATCAAATGAAAGGGTTTTCTGAGAACACAAATAAAATAAAAAGAAACACGTCTAGCCATAGCTAAAAAATAAAAAATAAATTAATAGTAAAAAACAGTTTTTAAGAGTAAGCTTTTATTTAAATGCTCTATAAAGAAGAACATAAATTTTAAATTAAATCAAACCCATCAATTTATTACATTACAAAATGTATATGATATAAAAGCTTGTCACGAGATTTACTTGTGTAGATAAACAAGAATACAAAATGTAACTTGATCTCGATATAAGTAATTCTATGAAAAAAAATATGTTTTTTATAAAATAGGAAAATCTTGCAACAAGCTTTTATGTCATACAAATTATGTAATGTAATAAATTGATAGATTTGATTTAATTTATAGTTTATTTCCATTTTTTGGAGCATTTAAATAAAAGCTTATTATTAAAAACTTTTTGTACTACTAATTTATGTTCACAGAACTATGCTGACTCTAGTAACTCTCTTTACTGTAATGTAACATATTAAACGTATCTGGAGGTTGTTGGTGTGATGCTACTACAAAAATAATAATGTACAGTATAAAGTGACAGTAAAATATCAGAATTAGTTTACAATTGAAATAGATGCACCAAATTAGTTTAAATTTTAAACTACGAGTATTTAATACACTGACTTTTTCTGAAAATGTTTACTGTATCTTTTAACAAGTGCAGCTTGAGTCTTCAGAAGTATCTTTGTTTCTATGACAACTCTTACAATGTAACTTGTGTTCTCCGCATATGGATAGATGACATTCAGCACACGTTGCCATTGTTTAAAGTTGTTGCACATTTCTCTCTTCCTGTACTGGTACTGGGCTTAATAGGCTTCTCAACTTCCTTTACACTATGTTGAATTTCTGTTATAGACAAATTCGAAGATCTGATTGGAGGCCATGGATTGAAGTTCTTGAAATTGTGTGTACTTTTGTGAGAGCAAGAGCAAAATTCTTCAGGAACATTCTCCTGGGTATGTTCACAGCAGTATTATAGAGGTAAGTAACCTGTTTGTTTATCCCCGCACCATCTATAAGGGGAAAGAAGATGGTAGTGGCCAGCAAAAACAAACCTTGCAACAGAATACTTTGATTTTAGTTCATCAACGTCCACTCCAACTTTTGGCGTGTAAAACGTGATCATTTCAAGCTTACAAGGTTCACCTGTAGAGGAATATCATGCATGAAGTGCATAGATGATATACAATATTTTTGTACTTTTTGGGGACATAAGGTACAGGAATTCTCTGTTGCCTTAAAGTAAACAACAGCTTATTGCTCTGTTTTGGGGTATTTACCATGGTAGCAGGAATTTCTTCGTTTTTCCTGATCATCCCTTACCAGTGTTAGATTTTTCTCATGAACCATTCATCAAGTCCATAGAGCTGAACCACTTGTCCGTAGTTACATTGCATCCAGAGCTGTCAATGGGTTAAACTGTTTTTCTCACCATGACACTCGGTCTCATGACTGTCGCAAATGGGCATCCTTCAGTCTGCCAACCAGAATTTAATTTAATTTATTGATATAAGTTCTAAGTTAATGTTGCATACGTATCTGTCTGATATTAGCACTAGCCATTTGCCAGGCATTACACAAACCCATAACAATTACTTAAAACAAAGTGTACAAGACAAACCCACACACCGTGGAAGAATTAAAATATCTGCCACAAAATTGCCAGCATATCTCAACGTGAACTAAGGTGAGTGATGGATAGTTTCCTAAAGAGGTGCCAAAAAAGTATGGACAATGACAGTGGCCAGTTTTAGCATCTCCTTTCATAAAGTTGGTACGTAAAACCTTTAAAAGTAGTGTTAAAAATGTATGGTTTCATCCATGCCTTTCTATAACAACAGCAGACGGCAACATGCACCGAGAACGCAGACAGGCAAAACACCACACAGGCCGTTCAGAACCTTTTTCTGATGCAAAATGTGTAATAAATTACTATAAAGATTCTTACTTTGAAGAGACCATGATGATGAATAACTCCATCCTGATTATGAAGAAGAGACAGAAGAGAATATTCTGTATGAAGCAACATTTTTCCTTGGCGATCATCTTGAGTTTCCTCCTCCCCTGATTTGAGGGTCAGGATCTGCAAAATATACATAATCACACACTCAACCTAACTTAAAAACCATTTTTATTTCTTAAATTATAAATAAACTTTTCACAGATGAAACCCATATGGCATAAATCCAACAATTTCCATACAATTTGTTGATTAGTGCTATTTCTTAAAACTGCACTAAGTATTTAGTGATCTTAGCATAAATTTTGCTTAATCCATCAATGACATTTGTTTTCCAATTAGTACAGCTACTAACATAATTCCAAGTTAGTATGTCAGCTGGCTCATTATTCAGTTTAACTGAGAAAATCTTGTAACAATAAAGTAAAGACATTGCCTGAAACATTTTAATCAAGTTACAACAAAAATACTTCTGTGACTGCTGTATCCAGCCTTCCCGTTAACAAAAGATTGTAAGAAATGAGATCAATCCAATGAAAATACCTGAATTACAGATTTAGGTAATGACATGAACACTTATTTATCAGCACCAAACAAGAAAGGGATTGACAGTTTACGGCGAAAGAGAGGTGATGTTGCCGCTTATCGCTACCACGTGAAAAGCGCATTAGCATTATGTGTAAGAAGACGGTTGGATTGTGTTTGGAATGTAGAGCAGATACAATTTATATTCGTATTCGAAGACGGTATTAAATTGTGAATCTACATGCAAAGGATAGCACATGCAAATATATCACTGTAAAGAGTTATGTTAGCAAAAACCTGTAAAACATGGTAACACAAAAATGCCACTGATATCCGAATCAATTGCATTATTGCTGTATTTGCTGGAATTACCCACAGAAATGACACTGTTCTATCCTTGCTTCTAAAACTCCATATTCTCATGTTGCGCTTACGTCCTTTGTGTCAGCAACCACTTGTTCTCAGTTTTCAGCTTTTTATTGATGTAGCTTTATTACAGATGACACAGTAAAATCTTTGTAGTTTCACCCAGTGTAAGCATTTACTTTGGCCCAAATTAATTAAATTGGATTGCACTAGGAAAGGGGAAACCAAACAATTTTGCATGTTCTTCAGCAATACCATTGCTACATAATCCTTTAATTGGGATATGTACCACACACGTCATTCGCTACCCTAGTACGTAAAATTTTTTGTTTGGCTGTGCTGTCTTTGTCAATATTTTTGGATACAATTAAATATTCCTTAAAAGAGTAAGACAATAGTAAATACTCGGAACATACGCACAGATACACAGATTCCGACACATGTAAATATAAGGCAAATAACCACAAATAGAATGATGCAAGCGAACTTGTCAGCACACGATCTCTAACTGATGCAAGCTGGAACTGGAGGGAGGCATTGTATATATTGCAGGGAAAACAGAAGATAAGACACACAGTTCATGTCACTGCTGGATTGCAGGTCAGGCACATGGTAATCACGTGTTACATACCGACAACTGCCAACAACATTGGTTTACCGGTGCTATGGAAATGTCTTAGCTCTAATTGGTTCCTCTTTTGTTGCTATGACAATCGCAATGACACATCCATCCCCTCCTGTTCATTTAGACCTTTCCACCGTGTGCTGAGCAATCGTCAATCACCTTCTTCTTTGGCGTGGAATATAGAAAGCCTGGAAACAACCATCCCATCCCTTTCTAAGACACTTTATTTTATAGCAAAAGACCCCATCTTGTTACTGCTGCACATGCATAAACTGTTATTTGCAAGAACAGCTTATTTGAGTCCCATTCAAATAACCTGTTGTAATCTAATTTGGTACTACAGACCCAGTCATCCTGCTCATACACCCACACACACAAATCTAGACTGGATATAGAAGTTTGTCATTGTGATCCTTCCAAACATTGCACATTTTTAAAAGAGTAAGCAAAGTGTTTGTTATAACCTGCCTTATGATTTTTGAAATATGAGTATTTAGATTTCCACGATGTGTCAACAACAATAAATTATATCAATACAAAATACTGTTACAGTTCACTCTTAACTGCAAATGTGAGCTTAAAAAAGATCAGATTAATTACCTTTAATGTATAGAAGTCATCTGTACCATCTTTCCTTGCCAAACACTGAACTATGCTTTTAACCGGGGAGCCTCCTAATGTTGGTCCCAAAAGATATGGTCCTGCTCTTTTAATCATCTTCTTCTCCACTGGGGTACCTTCTTTTGGAACTATATAAATGAAAAAAAGAATCATTTTTTAATACTTACAACTGTTTAGAACTGATGCTGCCAAGAGATGTAAACAATGTAAACCTACTTAATGCCCCTAATTACTTTGCATACAGTGGAAACATGCTTATCTGAATTTCAGCCAACCAAAACACCTATTTTTGCTTTCCTCCAAAAAATACATTAGATACTAAGCCAAGAATATCATTCACTCCGCATCTTCTTGATGGAAATAGGCATCAATAAGCATAGTTTTTGAGGAAGGTGCTTTTGCACAAGGCACATTCTGTGACCTAAGCAAAGCATTTGATTGCACGGATCATGACATCTTGATAAAGAAACTTGAATTGTATGGCGTTCAGGGTCCTAACTTGAATAACTTTAAGTCATATTTAATAAATCGTAGATAGTCTCAACTGGAAGAAAATATTCACAGATCATGGATTTAAAAATAGGTGTTCCACAGGGCTCATTGTCTGGACCACATCTTTTTTACTTTCTCTACTACATATAGTAAGTAGAAGGAAGTATTGTATTCCACCCAAAAATTTGATGCCGAAATTTCACCAGAAATATATGTTTTGAGACCCTTCCCCTCCTGAATCCAAAAAAATAAAAAGCATTTTTAGAAAAAGGTCCATGTGTGAGTGTGTCTGTCTATAAGTCTGTGGACAGCATAACTCCAAAACGAAAAGTTGGTTAAAAACCAAAATTGGTATTTATGTTGAATGTCTTTCAAGGATGCAACATGAAGATTTTTAAGAAAATAGCTCCACCCTAAACTACCTCTTACATGGAAAATTTTTCGAAAATTTTTATTTTCTTGAAAATGGCTCCAACAATTTTGATTAAAATATCACATGTTTAAGATATTTGTATGGCAAATGAAATGTATATTTTGAATTTTCTGGCTATAGCCAATGCAGTCCTGTTTACTCTGGATGACTTTTAATAACTTGTGAACAGTAAGAGATACACAAAATCTTAATATAAAAAAATGTAGATCTTGCTAAAACACACACTTTATGTCTAAATAAAGTTTTTTGTAGAGTGAACTATTTCAGAGACATTCCTTGTTATTTGTGGCAGTTTTGGAAAGCTTAAAACTTTTGTGAAATGGAACATGATTGTTCATTTTTTTATATGTTAAGCATGCAAAGAGAACGGGATCTCAAAGCCTTAAAAGATCTGACTATTGCTCAAAGCCTATTGTATTCTAATATTCCTCTTGCACCTACAAGGAAATAAGCAATAACAAATTTCTGTAAATGTTTATCTTAACTAACACGAAGATGTAGGAATAAGAGTTTGTACGAATGGTTAGTATAAGAGTAGAGAAAGTCATGTGAGTGCAACACATCAAATTTTTTAATAATGATTAATGATGTGCCGGATTGTTATCCATGTCATACTATTGTCTATGCCAATGACATAAATAACACATTTGATTTGCTGTCACTATCTGTGCAAGAGAATATAAAAAGAGCCCAAATATGGTTTAGAAGCAATGGATTTTTCATTAATGAAAGTAAATCACAAAATATTCTTTTTACATTAAAAAATGGTAACATTTTATGTTATAACACATGTTGTTGTTGTTTTCTAGTGCCTTGCATCTGGCAATGAAGCCATTAGCATTCGTGCTTTCCAATACTTTTGAACTGTAGTTTCTTCTGATCTTAATGCTTCACAGGTGAGACTGTTAAATTTCTTGGAATGTTAATTGATAATCATTTATCTTGGAACTCTCACATTGATACTGTATGTAGTAAGCTGTCGAGAATAGTGTTATTAGCAAACTTGAAGAGGACAGTCCCAAATGAATTTGTTTGTATGGCTTATTTTTCACTCTTTCAAAGCATTTTTAGGTATGGTTTAGTTATGGTTTGATATTATGAGGGAGTAGCCCAAGAATAGCAGACTGCTAAGAATTCAAAAAAAGGTTATTAGAATACTGACAAACTCTAATAAAACTGATCATTGTAAGCCACTTTTTAAAATGCTAGAAATACTGACTTATTAACCTACACCTACATGATGTTCTCGTATATATATGGAAGAAAATGAGCAAAATTATAACACCAGAAGTGATATACACATATACAACACAAGAAACTGGAACAGAGTGGATACGCCATATCTCAGGCTGTAGAAGTCCTCTAGGCACTACAATTTAAATGGTATAAAAATATTGAATTCACTTCCTTTGGAAACACACAGTACAAATATTCAAAGATTTAAAGCAAAAATATATAAATGGCTAATAAAAACTCCTTTCTGCAGCACACAAGAATACTTAGATATAAGTGAAGCATATGTAAACATTACAATTCTTTCAGTGTATATATATCCATTTGTTTCATTAGTTGAAGTTACGGACGAAGCCTATTGTAATTATTGTATTTACCAAATGGTGAATAAACTATTATTAGTAATACTATATTATTACTATTACTACTATCATTATCATTATTATGATAAATGAAAATTTGCCTTCATGGTATTTTTAACTCACACGACTTTTTTGATTTTAACAATTCGTGACGACATTTCCTTGAGGGAGAAAAATGAATACATAAAAGTGTTGTAATGTGATTAATGAAGGTCATTTGCTTTACAATGTACTCAATATCCCAGACCTCTGCTTGCTGTGGCATCTCATGAACGAAACAAATAGGTATGCTCTTTCATCTTTAGCAACCATCGCAGATCTATGGAGAAGTGACTATAGCACATTTGTAATATTTTGTACACAGGTCTATTCAACTTGCTTAGGAATAACAGTAATCAAACAAACAAAAATAATTCTATACTATTGTATGCCCACAGCATTTTCAAGAGGTCCAAAAGGCAGCATAAATTTTACATAGGCACAGAAGTGCAAAATTAAAATCAAAATTAAAAGAATCCAACTGAATATGGTTTCTCACTTTAGCCAAGGGCAAGCTCCAGGCTCCTGAAGAGACACCAACTTCCTAGAGCACTCCTAAAGTAAGCAGCTGCTTCTGTTTAACATCTAACATAATTTTTGTTATGATGGTGACTAATAAAAAGTAGTTGTTACTGTTGAATTAAAACAAGTCCATTCTGACAGTTATGTGCACACATGCACTTGAAAGTTTCCATGGCAACAAATGCTTCTACCATTGAGAAGTACACCGTTACACTGCACCCCTCACGTTCCCTCACCATAAAGCTAAACAGGTGAGGGAATGTGAGGGGTGTAATGTAACAGCACACTGTTCTTTGGTGGAAGCTTTCATTGTCATGCAAATTCTATCAATCACATGTGTACAGTAGCTGTCAGAATGAAATTGTTTTAATTCAACTGTAAATGCAACATGGGCCTTTTTGTCAGCATTCAAACATAAGTAATGGACATTCTGTTTTGTAACTTAGTGCCAGTGGTGTTTGTTAGTGTCATGTTGGCATCTGTGTAGAGCGTGATATTAGTGACATCAGTGTGCACAGTGCATCACGCTGAGGAATTGGAACAGTATAGTAAAGAATGTCCTAAGTAATACTCATATAAACTAACAAAGTATATTTGCTAGTGTTTACCACTAATTCTGGACGTTATTATAATTCTATGCAGCAATGCCAGCAACAAATTAGTTCTGCTTCAGTTACTGCAAAACACTGATGAGAGTTATTTTTTTATGCCAACAAACTTACTGTTGGTCTTTTGCCCCATGTATGGGCAGTGTTTGAAAGGTAGAATTGGAACAGGAAAACCCAATGCCACAGCTGGCATTTGTACCATATACCCTCCACTTACTAGACGGGTGCTCTAACCAGTAAGCTACTGAGAATTCAATTAATTCAATGCCAGAAGGACATTGAATTCTCCAATGACGTGAGTTTTAAATATTAACATTCTAAAGTGCAATCTGCATATAATTGGTACTTACTTTGAAAGATAGTTTTAGCATCTTCTGTGCTAACACCACCAACACCTTTAACGTGCCTATAGGTTGTACTGCCTTTGCGCCCTTCAAAATATGGTACCCCACATTCCTGCGTCATCTCGGCATTAGTTGAATTATAGTCTTCCTTATTTTCATTATCAGGGTCAATTATTGAATCTCTAACTACGCAATTACCACGATTATTATGTATCTCATTGTTCACGGTATAGCTTCTGTTCTGTCTTCCATCTGATGATCCGAAAGTACCATTATGCGCAGATATATCGCTCACATCCATTGAAATGTTGTTATACTCCACTTCGTTTTCCATTCCAATTTTGATGGTTCAATCCAAAATTCACATGGCCTATTTCATACTTTCACCTATTTGTTTCACACCACTATCCTTATCTGTAATTCAAGTTATTCCGTTCCGTTACCATTTTGAGGAAACATTGCACAAACCCTACCAACATATTGCGTTGCAACAGCTGATGCATGCAGAAGGAAATATTTGGCGGTAAACACATTTAACGCTACTTCATGACACATATTTCAATTCCCATACAATAGTAGTGCTGTAAATACAATCGAAATAGTGGTTCCACATGGCGCGTAAGGAAATTGGCAAATATAATAATGATGTGCAGGTACATATGAGTATAATATGCCACAAATATTTCTAGCATTAAGAAAACCTATTGCTTGTTACTTTGCCTGGTATGAACCACATGCGGTGTGAAAGTAATGCCTCTCAAGGCACAAATGAATCCACTTTACATTTGACTTTAATTTCTTTCGGCACATCATGTACAAAAGGATTTTGGAAGTATATTTTATATAACTAAATTACATTGGAGCAAATAGTGTAAGGCACCAATTGCAAGCTTAGGGGTTTGAAGTTTTACATTTTCATATAGTGTAAGGCACCAATTGCAAACTGACGGGTTTTAAGTTCTACATTTTCATCCAAAGTATTTCTTGGATAATTAATATGATTTCAGACTCCCCAATCCCTTGAAATGATTTCCTAGGCTCCCTGTCAAAATGTTTTGCGCTCTGACGCCAATGCTATGCATTTATTACACAGAACACGTGAAGATTACCTAGGGGCGTGCCTGCGCCGTGCCTCTGGTTACAGAAGTCATGAGTAGGGCTCGAATTTTTAGGTGCTAAAAATTTGGGAAAGGTTTTTTTTTATGTGCTAAAAATGTCAAAAATATGTGCTGAAAAGTAAAAAATATGCGCTAAAAAGTAAAAAATATGTGCTACAACAAATAAAATATTTTAAAGCTCTGGCCGAACTAATATAAACGTACGTGGTACCTACAGTATACGACCACATGATTCCTTAAATTGTCTATGCCCAAAGATTGACTTTTATTTTTTTACGTCCTCCAACGTAATGTCATATCGGACGGTGAGTGAACGAAATGGTTAAAATGATGCTAAAATGAACTCGAGGAGCTTTAAGTTACCCGACATTCGTCTTCTCAGGATAAGGCAAAACCTCGGAAAGAAAACCTTACCTGGATAACTTACCCTAAGCGAGATTCGAACTCGCGACCTCTTGAACGTGAGGCAGCCCAAAGATTGATTATTGTCTCGAAGAAATGTCTTGAACTTCGAAAATGATTGCTCCACGTCACAAGTCTAGCATAATTATAGTTTATAACATACAATGTCACTCACATCAATAATAATTTCTTCATGTAGTCCGTCCAACACATTTGAAATGTTATAGGTACATTATGTTAAATCCACTATTATTTTCGAACACTTCCTTGCATTTTATTTTTAAGTTTTGTGCTGCAGGACAAGAAAGAACATTCCGTTGCATAGATACAGCACCTTGTAACTTTGTGGTTCCATTTATCAACCTCAGCTATCACTTACTAAAGTGCTTGTTTACTGGAAGGACTTAAACTTTTACAGCCTATAATAAAAATGTTTCGCTTTACTTATGCACAAATAGTAGCAATTCGTTGTATTTATTATTCTGCTCGGGAAAATGCGAAAACAGCATGGGATCTTTAGATGAGCTTTACCCAAGGAGACATTTGCCTCATCAACATCAATGACTACGAGAATCAATGGCTTTAGAGGAGGTTCTTGACCGGGTCCAAAATTATCCGTCTATAATATGTCTCAACCTAGTTGAATCCTGTTGTAAACATCTGGGCGGGAAGAGAGACAGAGACAGAGATATTGGGATAGAAAACGGTTAAGCTGTTGATTGGTTTGGCGAAGATAATGGGCGTTATCTTTTGTTTGCGTACGTACGATAAACCCCTCCTTTAAGTACAGTATTGTACGTAAGTAGTTCTCCGATCACTGCTCTGCGCGAGCTAATTTCGGAGATAGAAAAGTATGCAAATGTTTCGATTCTTATAAACGTAAATAGCCCCACATTTTATCTTTCTGCTTCACATATCGCATATGTGTTCTGGGCCCGTGAGTTCGTAAAGGAATATATACATAATGGTATACTATATACAGATTAGATAGAAGACAGGTGAAATTATATACACTATTAGCTTATTATGTTAAATTAAGCTGCATTTTACTTAACAATTACTGAAGGACACTGCTATTATACGTATAACATTTTTGCATTCCTTTATCAGACAACTCTCTCGCAACGAGGTCTGTATCGAGTTGAATGCTGATTAAGATGTTTTTGTTTATAGTGTGGGGTTGCTTCTGATATTTTACACTGTATTTCCTGTACATCTCGCGGACCTCACAAGGCCAAGGACACTTATCTATATGCAATATAAAATCAGTAAGCTTTTCACCATGGAGCAGGCTGGTGCTTCAGCCGAAATGAAACACAATCGAGGCAAACCGTTAAAAAGTGACGAGTGGCGAATGATCGCGCATTGTTTCGCAGTACTTAAAGAAAGAAACCCGGAATCCGGAAAGAAATCCGGAATATTAATATTCCAACTCATAGATTTAATAAGTTAATGTGTAACCCAACTCTATTTATTGTCTAGAAGTTAGCGCTACTAGTGTTGCAAAACTTTTGTGCGTGCCTGTACGTCTAACACGCGGCGAGTTGAGTCAGCTCCGCCTTGTTGTTTACAACAGGATTCAACTAGGCTGAGACACAGTATACAAGCAAAGAGCAACAGCGCATGCCGTGTATACAAGTCAGCCTTCAGTTACTAGAATACTGCACGAACAGCAGTTACACCCGCACCAGTGTTCAAGCCAGTTGATTTTCCACCCCGACTACAGTTTGTCAAGTGATTTCTTCTTAAACGCATTGATAAACTAAGATTTCCTACAACCTTATTGTGGACTGACGAGAATGTTTATCACGAGAGGGCATGTTGAACACAGTCATATTTGGGCACAGTAAACCCGTAGAGCAATTAGAGTTACAAGCTACTAATATCGGTTTACAGTGAACATTTGGTCTCGCATTGTGAATGAAACACTCGTAGATCTCTATGTTACTATCTCCACGGCTGACGGGAAACATTTACCTACAGTTTTTACATTATTTTTATCCTCTGATTGTCACCCAAGCGTTGATATCTGCATACGCTGACACATTGCAAACCCCAGGTAGACTCCTATAAAAAAAATCAGTGATCCCATCAGTGATCCTTGATTCCCTTGTCAGGCCCACCAAGTATTTGATGGGATCTAAGTACACTGTCTATATGGAGTCACAATTGGCATTACGAGGCTGACTGCACTCCGGACCAGACATCCCAGCCGGAAAAAGATCACCACGCTGATACCGTGGGTTGAACCCGGGTTCTACGCGCCGGAGGCAGTGCCTGCCTACCACTGCACTAAGGAGGCGGTCTTTTACAACATACTTTGCCAGAATTTCTGAAAATGTTCCTTTAGGGATACGCCATTTAATGGCGAGGATCTTTGTAACATTTCACGCTCTGAAGTCCAGCGTTGGCACTTTGAACATCGTTTATAAACACTTATACATGCATTTGTTCGGTGCTTGTTCTGTTCTTATTTTAACAGTGTTTGAAGCCTTTTAATAGCGGAGAAAATTTAACCCACAATGGCACCTTTTGCATATGTTATTAACAATAACATGTATTGTGGAGCGGTAAAAGGGTTTGACCTACCTTAGATAACATGGATCTAGGAGGAATGGGAATAGGAGAGATGCGGAGGGGGTTCGGCACTAAAGCCAGGCTTACTGTACCTATGCCTCCAAGGGGCACCCCCTGGAGGAATGATGATGTAAAAGGAGATACTGGGCAGCCAGATCCAGACTAGTGGCGGAGACATTGACAGAGGTCCCTAAGATTTCCCAAGTTTGACGACACCTCGAAGACTTTATATTTTCCGGGCTCAACTCAGGGGATCTCTGCGCGGGGTTCAACATTCCCAGATGCCGCCGCCCCTTTCCACCCGGATGCCCACCAAAAAGGATATCATATGCTGCCCTTATGCTCGTTCAGAGGGCATGGCAGCCTACCACCTCGTAGCTCACCTCGAAGTTCTGAATTTCAGCAATCCTTTTACATTAAGGGACAAACATTGCAAATTTAACTTCAGTGCACCTGCAGAAAATGTGTTGTTATTGGGTTTTGATTAAATGGGGACTAGAAGTGTCAACGATGCCAATGTTGGATGCTTTGCTTACCTAGCAAGCTTAATCATATACACAAAATGTTGTATTCATTTTGTGTTAGTTCACATTACCGGAGAGTCTCCGGTTTTCCCCAGGGATCTGAACCAAACATAGGTATTAGTGATAAACCCTTGCTTATCTTCCTGTCGGACTGGTGGCTTAGTTGGTTAGGCGGTGGCATAATCATCCCAAAGTCGTAGGTCCTAATCCGGCTCATACCGATGGTTTTAAGCGTGCTTAAATGCGACAGCTTCATGTCAGTGGATTTACTGGAATATAAATGAATTCCTGTGGGACGAAATTCTGGCATATTGGTCATCTGATCTTTGGTACTAACCTTTGGAAACCGATACTAAGAATGCAGAACCGTTGTCACACCAAACATATGGAGTAGTGTGGTGAATGGATGTCTCATCCATGTACAAGGTTTTACATGGATGAGGTACGTCGTTTAACTGCTTAAATAATATCGAATGATAAATGAAGTGGAGGCGACGCCGTGGCCGAGCGGTCAGATCGTTCGCCTACCACCTAGGCAGCCTGGATTCGATCCCAGCGACCCACATGTGGTATACGTGGCGGACGAAGCTACGTCTGGGCGGGTTTTCTCCGGATTCTTCGGTTTCCCCCGCCACTCATTCCAAAAGCTGCTCCATCATCACGTTTCCAATCATCTATTTCACCTCAGCTTTATATCACCTCTTTGTCACTCTCATGCCTGCTGCTTGGCTTACCACCCGCTTCCAGGTGTTCATTCTGTCCGGTCCATAGGTTTCTCTGCTCCCCGACAGGCATCTGACCCTAGACACAGGCTTGTAAGTCCTAGTGGTATAAGTCCTATATAAGGGGAGGGTAATCACTAATCAGGTAAAGGAGAAAGAAAGAAGGGAGGGAGGGGAAAAGGGAGGAATAAGAAGAAGAGAGAGAAAGAAAGAAAGGGTGGAAGGAAATAAGGAAGGAGGAAGGGTGGCAGGAAAGGAGAAAGGGAGGGTTGGGAGGGAAGGGAGGAAGAAAGAGGGAAAATAGGGGAGGGAGTAAGGAAGGAGGAAGGATGGCAGGGAAGGAGAGAGGGAGGGAAGGATGGGTTGGAGGAAGGGAGAAAGAAACAGAGAAAGGGAGGGAGGAAGGAGGGGGAGGGTAGCAGGGACGGAGCAAGGACCAAAATTAAAGAGTTGATTCTCAATACCTTACTGGTTTCCAATGGTCAGATGACCAATATGTCGGAATTTCGTCCCACAGGAATTCATTTAAATTCCAGTAAATCCACTGACATGAGGCTGTCGCATTTAAGCACGCTTTAAACCATCGGTATGGGCCGGATTAAGACCCGCGACTTTGGGATGATTATTCCACTACCTAACCAACTAAGCCATCAGACTGACAGGGAGGTAAGCAATGGTTTATTTGTTTCAAATCCCTGGAGAAAACCGTTGTCACTCCGGTAATGTGAACTAATACAAAATGAATACAAAATTTTGTGTATATGATTAAGCTTACTTGGTAAGCAAAGAATCCAACATTGGCATCGTTGCAGTGGTGGCTCGTGACTTGTCGTAGTGGGTGTGCAATATATTACTTCCGCTCCACCTATAACCAACCGTAACAGAATTCCTCCACTTTGTAGCGAAATCTGAATCTTTGGTAGACATTACGGCGAAAAACGAAAAAGTGGAGAAGTACGGCGACTTTTATGAATTTTAATTTAAAAAGTGATCGTATGATTAATAGTAAAATAAATGTATACGTGTTTCAATTAAATATTCTACGAAAATTAATGTAATTATTTTAAAATTTGAGGGAAAGTATGTTTACTCAAATATTTCAAAATTGGCTGAACAATAAACTTGTACTACCCATGGGAAACTCTGATGTGGAAAGAGTGATTTCTTTTAAGACCATAAAATTTAAAAATAAGAGAAAAAAGAAAGAGTGACCTCTTCGCAGTGAAAAATTTATTTTCAAAACGAAGCCATTTTCTGTATTTCATATTCAGTCACTGATGAGCAGGTAAACTAATTTTGGAAATTCATGTAATACTTTCAAACAGGTAGGTATTATCCGGCTATTCTAATGGTTAACGCGGGGCGGATCAAGCGCGGGTGATATAATGTAGGTATTCAGTGTCACGAAAAACAACGTTGTTACGTTATCTCCAGGTAAGCTTTCCCATTCCACTCGTGGACATTTATTTGTCACGAGAAAACTAGCAGATTGAGTCAGAAAACAGGTGAGATATTGCAGCGAAGCGCTTCACTCCATGTGTAATTTCTTTGATTTCATTGGCTGGAGTGACACGTTCATTGGTGCAATCTGAAACTTCAGCGACTTCCGAGTACTCTTAGATGTTCTGTGTCCGAGATCGAACAATGCATGTGGCATGTGTTACCTGAGAGGCTTCTGATATTCAAAGGTAAAGCACATGTTAACCATTGAGCAGCACGATATACTACACTGATAATAGAATTTTCTGGCATGATGACTTAAAATACTATAGACTATGTAGATACCCCATTGGTTTGCAGTGATAGTTATTAATTCACTTGTTAAATTGTTTTAGATCGCCATCATAGCGCAGTTGGTGGTGCGCCTGCCTCTGGCGCGGGGAACCCCGGTTCGATCCCCGGTATCGGCATGGGATTTTCCCCCCGCTGAGAGGTCTGGTACGGGGTGTACTCAGCTTCGTTAGGTCCATGAGGGGCCCATTGAGGAGCTATCCTGATAGAAAGGTGGCGTCCCTAAAAGGTCAAGTATCGCCTTACGGTCGGGGGAGTCGGCGTGCTGACCCCAGCCTGCACTCCTCCATGGCCTTGGCTGCGGCTGGAGGACGCAGTGGCCGGGCGATGAGGGGAGACAGGAGCATAGAGGAGACGCCCTAAAGATTATTAATAGTTTTAATTAAACCTCTTTACCAAAGTACTTTAGGCTCTATAAAGAACGTCATCATCATCACCACCGCCACCAGCATTGTCATCTGCCCACTTCGGTAGCGTGATGGTTAGCGTGTCACCCTAACGCTTAGGGCAAGTTATCCGGGTAAGGTTTTTTCCCGAGGTTTTCGCTTATCCTGAGACGACGAATGTCGGCTAGCTTAAAGCTACATGTACCTCGGGCTCATTTGAACATCATTTCACCCGTATCATTCATTCACTGTCCGACATGACATTACGTCGGAGGACGTTGGTTTAAAAAAAATATCACCAACATCATCATCGTCATCGTCATCATCATCGTCGTTACCATCATCATCATCATCATCATCATCATCATCATCATCATCATCATCATCATCATCATCATCATCATCATCATCATCATCATCATCAACAATCCATCTTCTTATATCTTTTATCTTCTTGTATCTTTAATAATTATATTTGTATTTTTATAATGGAATATAGTCATTTTTTATTCCATCAGTGAGATTCAAGGTATTTTGGTTGGCAAAAGGTGACAAAAGCGAAACGCCGTTGTACTCTTGCGCAGTAAGCTTGGCTTGGTTTGGTTTGTATAATCTGTGGTTTGGTCTTTTTAATGCTCTTTGCTTGTGCTGCGTAACTGTTTTTCCTCTGTTGCAGTGTGCGTTGGTTGTATAGGAGCTAGCTAGGAGTGACCGCTTGGCTAGTCACTGAAGCAGAAAGGATTTTCAAGAGGTATTCCAAATCTTTGCGGAAAAGAGTGATACATATAAAAAAATATGCCACTTAAAGGAATTTGTGTACTGATCGGTGAGGTGGTAAAGGGCACAATCCATTTCAATCAAGAGGTAAGTCTGAAGTTCAGCCAGCCGGCATACTAGATGTTATATAACCGGATCAATGAGATAGCATGTTAGAAGGTAAAGGGATTTGGAGTATTTATTCAAAGGAGTTGAATTTTCCAGGTTTCAAAACTAGCTAGTTATTTTCCGAATTTATTGGAAGTTCGAGAGACCGTTATTAATAAAGGCGGTAGCACATATGTATGGGTTCTGTATTAATTTTGAAATTTGGGAACTAAGTAGTTACTAACAATACAATGAACTAGCGCACAATGTGCAAGAAAGTTTAGCCGAAAATTTATGTACAAAGTGTAAAACAAGACTTTTCTTGTTTTCCTGGCCATTATTAATAAAGTACGAAAAATGCGAAGTCATTCCACTGTAGGATACTGTCGTAGGATGTATAGAATTTAAGGAAGTTCCAGGTTCCTTAAGTTGATAGTACTAAAGTTCAGTGTTAAGATTGTATTGTATTGCATCTTGTTCTTTTGATCCTAGAATGAGCCAGGCTCAAGGATATAGAATACGCCATACAACCATGCAATAGAAATGTAGAATTAATAATATTGTGTTGTTAATATAAAGAATTAGGCAAATATTTTGTAAGTGTAGGAAGTTTGTACCTGGCCGTCTATGCGAAACAACGAAGTACTGGTGCATGCGCAGGTCGGCTAGTCGAAGCGATGGAGGAGTTATTGCCAACCGAAGGTATAGAAAGCCAGATAAGAAACCTTACATGTAGCGCCAACGTTGCATAAACGTAACTAGTACAAGGGGTCCTAGGTTCGATTCCCGGCAGGGGGTAGGTATTTTTCTCCAGCCAAGATTATTCGTCATCCTTCCCTGAGTCTGGAAGTATAATGGTTAGACCGCTCGCCTACCACCTAGGTGGGACCCGCATGTGGTATTAGTGGCGGACGAAGCTGGGGCGGGTTTTATCCGGGTTCTCCGGTTTCCCCCGCCATTCATTCTACCAATTGCTCCATTATTACCCTTCCATTTCGTCCTCTTCCTTACTATCATACCTGGTGCTTGGCTGACCACCTGCTTCCAGGTCTTCACTGAGAGGTCCCTCTGCTCCCCGACAAGTGTCTGATCCTAGGCACTGGCCTGTAAGTCCTAGGGGGTGTAAGTCCTACATTAGGGACGTGTATTTCCACCCAAATGCCAGTCATATGTTGCGGTAAGTATTTAAGGTGTTGAATAACAGTTATAATACTAACATCTCATTACCCAAATTACTAATACACGCATAAATACATGATTGCTGAACTAGTTACGTTTATGCAAGGCTTTTTATCTGGCTTTATATTTTCGGTTGGCAATAACCCCTCCATCGCTTTGACTAGCCGACCTGCATATGCACCAGTACTTCGCTGTTTTGCGTAGACGGCCAGGTACAAACTTCCTACACTTATCAAATATTTTTGTAACACCTAAACACAATCATTATAATAGAGTTAAAACTCTTGGTTTAAAGAACTTACAGTATAGTATTCCCTTATGCTGTAAATAGTGTGCAAGCAAGAACTTTCTCAATTCCTTTTGAAATCTTAAATAGTCTTTTGGGCTACGCAGCAATTTTAAAGCTAAAGGAAGACCATTATATATTTGTATGGAGGAGTAGCAGGGACCTTTCTGATAAATGTACAAGGAGTTACAAGAATTGAGTTTAAAGATATTGTAGTTCTCAACCACATAACTTGTAAGTGAAAAAGTGTATTGACTTGAGTGTTAGGATACCAGTGTTAGAATAAGGGTCTGCATGATTGACGGGTTCCAGCACCACTTAAAATTCGTAGTGCTCTCTTCCGTAAGACTAAGATCCTCCCACTTTGTACCAAATTTCCCCAGAAAACAACAATTTAGTGTATTTGTTAAATCATTAGCAATGCGTTTCGTGCACATGTAGCATTTATATAGCACTCTTTTATTACAGAACTTGTAACAATGCACATTATGAACAATAATTGACTCATAATATGTTGTAAGATTTAAAGCTTTCATGGCACACGTTATTTATTACAGCTTCACGGGTGATCAGCCATGTAAGGTTGAAAAACATTGAGCTTTCGGCCATTGTAAACTCTATGGCCTTCGTCAGAATGAAAAATATAATGTGTTATTTATTCATATGTGCATCTGTAATAACCACTTAAGTGATGCTAGTTGCGATAAGTTCACGAAACCATGATAATATTGGAAGTATAGTCCACCTGAGGTGACATGGATCATTCCACTTTGTTCATCCCTTTCCTCCCCCTAGCTGTTGCCAACATCGGCACTCCAAATGCTGCTAGCGCAGAATTTCCACTGCACCAAATTTCCTTAGGTTTTCCAAGTGTGTGTAGCTGCTCCTTCAAGTTAACACAAATTTCAGCAAGTGGTTAATTGAGGTGAACAAAGCCCTCATCATCCAGAGTGCCATAGGCTTTCCATCAGTCACTGATTATTTGTGCCCGGCAATATTCAGCCTTTTATTAGTTGGAGTATTTCCTGATTCTTTTGTTCAACATGTGACTTTTATCCCATGTTTCACACTACCAATCACTCACTGTCCTTCCACAAAGTGTTCCCTATTATACTTCATGTACCCAAATTTGGATTTGTCAATTTCCACTTTATTCCTGCTGACAATTTGTTGATTCTCTGTGTAACATCCAGTTCACACATTGTCCTATTCACAATTGTGTTAGTACCACATTGTAACTCCTCTGCAATAGTGTACAGTCCATCCAGTTGATTGTGACACTGGGCCACGCCGTGTCTGAATGGTTAGACCATTCGCTTCTCACCAAAGTGGCCCAGGTTCAATCCCAGAAAATTGCATGTGGAATTCGTGGTGGACGAAGCGGTGCTCGGGCAGGTTTCCTCAGGGTTCTCTGGTTTCCCTCGCCATCTCATTCTACCAGTGCTCCATCTTCATTCCATGTATCATCAGTGTGACTGTCTGTGGTGCCGTATGAAGTAAAAGCTGGCGTTAAATACTAAAATACTGGCACTCTGCTACTCCTGGAGCATAGATGTACAATAGCAGACTAACAGACACATGCCCACTTGCATAATAGGAGTGGGAATTAGTTTACTACTTGTTCTCATCATGATAACCTCACAATAACTTTATAACATGTAAACATACTCTGCTTGTGAATGTGACTGCCTGAGTTCTAATGTCTCTCACTTGTTCTCCATCACTCCAGTCACTTCCCCAATTTCCTTCTCTTGCGCATATGGAGTGTCATAACAATCTGGACAAACAGTACTGTCACGTACACGGGTTCAATAACCAATACAAGCAGAAGAATCTGATGTGTTGCACTGGCATGATTTTCTCTACTCTTGCACAAACTATTCTTATGAACAGTTATTCCGCTATCTACTTCATGATATTTGCACAAATTATTGTATTGCTAATTTTCTTGTAGGTGCAAGGGAAATAGAGTAGACTTTAAGTGATAGTCAATATTTTAAGAGTTGCGCTATATGATTACTGAAATTCATTTCATTTGGGAAAAGTATAAGTATTGCAAAACTCATACAAATAACAAGGAATATCTCAAATTTGGACATAACCCTTGTGTTTTAATGAGATCTACCTTTTTTGTAGAGTAGGATTTGGCCCATCTCTTACGGTTTACCCGTTATACAAAACTCAAAGTTTAAAAGGACTATATGGGCTATAACCAGAAAATTCAAAATATTCATTTCATTTGCCACAAACATTTCTTGAACATACAGCATTTTAATCACAAATCGTTAGCCGTTTTTGAGAGAATCAACATTTTCAAAGAATTTTCCATGTAAAGGGTATTTAGGGTAGAGGAGTTTTCTTCAAAATCTTTTGGTATTTAACCAACTTTCTGTTTTTGAGTTATGCTGTTCTCGCACACATGTTCCAACAGACACCTTTTTTCTAAGAATGCCTTTGTGGATTCAGAAGGCCTCAAAACATGTATTTCTGGTGAAATCTGAATATCAAAATTTTGGGTCGAATACAATACTTACCCCATTTACTATATGTGGGGGAGAAAGTAAAAACACATTATGAATGCTCCATTTACTATAGCCAGTTTCTTTAATGACAAGTCGTAATATGTGCAGTAGTGGAAATATCCCATTTCCTGTATATGTTACTAAATTCCATAGTTCCCAACATTCTCATAAGTTGGCAGCACCATTTTCTCTACCCCCTACCTTCCTTTTGCCCCTGCTCTATTCCTTTGTGTGGAAATGGCTGTAGCGTCCGTTATGTAAACGGCTTCACCAAAATGTTGTGTGGGTGGTCCTGTGACTACAATGAGGCAACATGTTCTTAGAACAGTAATTATTAACTCAGTATATTTATGTACCTCCCCGGGATTCACTAACAAAGTATTTGTGAAGAAAAATGGATTTTAGTAAATATGCAATCTTTTCCAGGTTCAGCATGACAGTTGCTAAAACTTGAGAAGGACTGTTAGCAGTTTGAGAGTAGGTACATATTAATCCTGAGTTAATAAGGAGTAGTGGGCAGTCATTGGGATTTCCACACTGATGTTTCGGCTGTGCTTTCCTATTGCTTTGCAGTTATGGCCTGCTAAACTCCTTTGCTTATAAAAGAACATCCCTTGGTTACACTTTGCAGCTTAGGATCCTAAGTATATTTTGCTATACTTTTTTTATTGTGTATACCTTGTAGTTGTGCCATATGCACATTACAGCCCGTGAAAATTTCATTTTTTATTTAGCAAAAGTCTCACTTGGTAAATTGCAGCCAGTGTTTTCATTCTAATATATTTCTACAATTGTAGTGCTTATAATCTTACAGAGCCCTGATTCACCAGTGATTGTGACTGGTGAGGTGACAGGCCTTGCAGAGGGAAATCATGGATTCCATATCCATGAATTTGGCGACAATACAAATGGTAAGTGATATCAGTGTTTGCTGTTCTAATTCTATTTTCCAAGATATATTAGAATATTGTGCATATAGCTAAAGCAGCTGGTATCCTAATGCAGTATACAGATTTCAAAATTTTGTTGGAGTTTAGAATACTGCAGTATGCTATATACTATAAAACTCTAATCAAACTGATTTTTACCCTACACATATATGATAAATAGATGCAGGTCAATGGATTGATCTAAGGTTTTCGTACGTTCAAAAGCTTGCCTTGTATGTTGTCCAGTCATGTTATTTTGTCAGTAAACAAGTGAAATAAAATTGGTTCATGCTTAGAGATATAGAGATAAACCTAAATAAAGAAAAAGTTGTAATTATTTCATTTCATGCTATCACCAAGGGCTGACATTAATGAATATTTTGATATAATAAAAAACTCTTGGTGAACTGGCTGGACAGAGCATATTACTTGGTAACATTAATACCTATAAATAAAGATGAAAGTAGTAGCAATCACAAGAAGTTGTTAGACATAACAAACATGTTTGAATTAAAGCTCACAATTAACAAACCAACTAGGATAACGGATAAAACAGCTATCATTGATCATATTATTACAGACCTCCTTTCCACTATGTGCCAGATAAATATAACACTGGTCTACAAAAATTAACTTTTTCTCTTTCACAAGAATTAAAATAACAGATTCTAAAAGTATTTTTCGTGCTGAATTCAAATATAATTACAGTTTGTCCGCATCGGGCAGGAGTTTGTGTGATATTCATTTGAATTGTTATAATATTCTAAAAAATCCGTAACTAGCTATCTAACTCAAAATTATAACTACTGATTCTGACTTAACTAGAAAGTGGTAGATAGTGATTTTCGGGTATATTTTGCATCTGGAACGTCTCTCATTTTAGTCCAACAGTAGTCAGCCAGCATATTGGAACTCCACTTGCCTTGGTACCTCTTCTCTATTGTAGAAATTTGCTGATGAAAACGCTCACCGTGTTCATCGCTGACAGCTCCAAGGTTTTCGGGGAAGAAGTCCAAGTGAGAGTCCAAGAAGTGAATTTTTAAAGACATGTTGCATCCCATAGCTTTATAAGAATGCAGAAGATCAGCCACTATGTCACGATAGTTTTCTGCTTTATGGTTTCCAAGAAAATTGCAACATAAACTTTTGAAAGACTGCCAGGCTGCTCTCTCCAGTGGATTTAACAGTCCCTCGAAATGTTCATCAGCCATTAATGATCGGATTTGTGGTCCTATAAAAACTCCTTCTTTCAATTTAGCATCACTGACTTTGGGGAATTTCGATTTCAAGTACAAGAATCCATCAGAAAGTTTATCCATAGCTTTGACGAAATTTTTCATAACTCCTAACTTAATATGCAATGGGGGTAAAAATATTTTTCAGGATTCACTAAAGGGACACATGCCACATTTTTCTGGCCAGGGAGAAGAGATTCACGTTTTGGCCATGACTTTCTAACGTAGTGAGACTTCTTATCTCTGCTGTCCCACTCGTTCAAAAAACAGCAAAATTTGATGAACCCAAGTTGCAAATCAAGCAATAAAGCAATGACCTTTAAATCACCACAGATATTCCATTCATATTTTCCATATTGTATTTTCTCTAAAATTAGTTTCATATTTTGATATGTCTCTTTCATAGCGGCATGCGCTACTGGTATTGATGGAAGTTCATTGCCAATATGTAGCAGCACAGCCTTCAAACTTACTTTAGAGGAGTCTATGAACAATCGCCACTCATCTGGTCGGTGTTGATGCCCAAGAGTTTCCATAAGTGAACAAATATTATTACAAAACACAACACCATATTCTTCAGAGAAGTATTCTTTGAAAACACTATGGCGGCTACGATAACTACTTATTCTTACATCTTTTTGGAGTAAATTCCACCCTTTGAGTCTGGAAGTTAAAACTTCAGCTTGCAGTTTAGACAGATTTAAATCCCGAATCAGGTCATTAAGGTCTTGCTGATTGGGAAAGTATGGTTCTGATGAACAGCTACTGGCTTCATATGTAAGATCATTTCTATTTTCATCTGAATCATTTTGAGTTTCAGTTAGGTCAGAATCAGAGTTATCACTTAAGGTTGTATCTACATACTGGTACGGGGAACTCTTCACTGTGTAAGACAGGTCTCAATGCAGATTGCAAATTCGGATACTTAACTGTATATTTTGTTTTAGATGTGATTCCTTTAATATTTGTCAAACAAAAATAACAGTCAGTTGAATGATCCTTCGGTTCACTCCAAATCATGGGAATTGCAAATGGCATATGATGTGTACCATTTTTCCACCCAGTCAGCAGTCTAACACACGAAACACAGCATGTATTTGGGGCCCAGCTCTTATCAAAATCACCAACTTGACAGCCAAAGTAAAGATGATAACACTTCTTTACAAGTGGGGTCATATTTCGCCTCTGAGACTTGAAGGTCAGCTCACCACAAATATAGCAGAAATTATCTGCATGATTTACACACTTTCTTGGCATGATGAAAACATTAAGCACTGAAATACAACATGCACAACATACACAATACACTTCTAAACAGAAAGGAAGGAAATATTTCACTAGTGAACAATGTCACAGTCAGCTCAATACTGACACATCACAATGTCACAGGTCACAGGTCTGAGCATGTCTAAACATGAATGAACCTGCACAGTCTTGTTTTGTGGTGCTTCAGCTTGATATTACAAATAATTTCAATAAATACGGCTTGAGTAAAATAGCTACATATGAAGTAAAGGTTCCTATGACAGGTCAAAGAAAACGCTAAAATCATATTTTGAAAAGTAGCTTTCACAGAAAAACTATGCCTGATGGGAAAATTCTGACTACATATCTGAATTCAGGATGAAAAAATGCACTAGATTCACTATTCAGATTTCTTGTGAAAAAATCTTGTTGACCAGTGTAATAAGTCATTTGTCTGATCATTATGCACAGAGTGTAGACATTTGTTGTTTTACACCAAAATTACCATCATGTAAAAGCTAAAAATTAAATGATGCAAGTATAACTGCGTTATGCTCCTTACTGCTTCAGGAAACATGGGAGGAAGTTTTTAATGAGACTAACATTCATGCACAATGAGAAACATTTTATATCCTTTTCAATTACTCTTTTTGATATGGCATGCCTTATTACCAAGAGTGAGGTCACAATAATTAACCTTGAATCAATCAAGATGTCGACCAAGCTAAAGAAACACAAAAATTATATTATGATTTATGTAAATTAACAAAAGGAGAAAAAAGTAAACAGGCATTTCTTAAATACAAAAATTAGTATAAAAATACATTAAAGAAACAAAATCAAACAATTTTAAAGGCATGCTAAGCACTAATAGCAATATGATCAAAATCTCGTGGAACATTATTAACAATGAATGTGGGAAAAACAAAGGGGGATATAACAACATTCATTTAATAAAATGCCAGTTAAAAATTGAAGACCCCATAGAAATAAGCAATACATTCAACTACTGTTTTATAGAAAGTGTAACTTGATTGATGCTAAATAAAGTAGGAACAAAACATACCAACACAAAACAAAGTCTGTTAACAATTCTATGTATCTTAGGAAAATAGCAAAGGAACATCTAAAAACCATAAAAAACTCCAACAAAAATTCTACAGGATTAGACGGAATTTCCAATACTATACTGAAACAATGCACCCCCTGTATGATAGAGGCTTTATTAAATTTAACTAACTTTGTTTTATTATTTATTTATGCCAACAAACTTACTGTTGGTGTTTTTAAACACACAAGCCGTATGTGAGCAATGTTTGAGAGGTAGAACTGGAACTTAAAAATTCAATGCCACAGCTGTGGTTCAAATCTCAGCTGTGGCATAGAATTTTTAAGTTCCAAACATTGCCCACACATGGCTTGTGTGTTAAACATCAACAGTAAGTTTGTTGGCGTAGGTAATAATTAATATCTGTCGCCTTTATTGTTAATGCGAAAAAAGAGTGCCCTAGTTATAGCATTTCCATTCTTTTATTTCATGCTATGCCACTGATTTATATATTAATATGGTAATGCATATTCTTTTAAGCAGATAATAAATAAGTGATACAGTAAACAAATGTGGCATGTAAACAGTGTGTAATACAGGTAATGTACCTGATTTATTAGTTCTAGCTAATGAAGCCTATATAATTATTGTAATTACCAAAATGGCAAATAAATAAATGTGAGTAACCGTAGTTACGGCAATGTTTCAGTGAAATTTGGTAGAACATTCAAAATGTTAGTTTTTGTTTGTGCACTCTAAATATGCTTGTACTTTAATGCTACACAATTGGTATTTTAATATCACCAATTTTAAAAGGAGATTAAGAGTCTATCTTAAAAGTGTTAAAATTGCTGACTTAAGGTACATTTTTCTCAAGAACTGTTACAGATATGAATGTGAAATTTTTACAGCTGTTTCAGGCAACGTGTTTAAATACATGGATCTTGTTTTGTAATATGTCTATTTATGTAAATGTTAGAATGATTTTTTTCAACAAGAAATTTTTCTTTAAATTTCACTGTAAAAAAAAATACAAAATGTTTTTAAAAATTTTACTGATCAGCACAAAACTAGATCCACAAATCTGTTACGGTGTGCTTGATATGTGTTGAAAACTTGATATTTTTATGTTTCATAATTTCTGAGGAAACTGTACCTTTATAACAGAAACTGTATTTTACGGAAAGATGAAAAAAGAAAGCCATTATTACAGGTACAAAGCAGCTAGAATCCTCCAGGGCAGTAATCAGAATCCTCACCCACATCGCCAACTAGAGGTATTGTTCTCCTCCTGTTGGATCTAGCTTACACACTCATCAAATGAGCTGAATTTCATATTTTTAGTGCATTTGGTTCAAAAGCGGATTTTTGTAACAGTGTAAATAAAAGTCAAATGCAGCACAATATATCAAAATATCCAGAAAGTATAAAATATCACTCTAAAAACAAAAAATGCCACTTTTTAACCTTTTAATCTCAAGTCGCAAATATCTAATTGAATGGTCCTGTATGAATTAGATGAAGAGCTGTGTTGAACTTCTTTATTCTAGTTTATTTTTTTCAGCATTTTTCATTTCTCATAATGCTCAATGGATCACTCTTTGACTTAAAATTTTCAGGAGGTCTTCAGAAATTTTGCACTTAAAAATTGTGCACTAGTTAAAACATAGTATGGTTAAAATTATTTCCTTAATTGAAGTTGAAAAATTCAATATAATATGAATAAAAACTTTTTGAGAGGTAGAACTGGAACTTAAAAATTCAATGCCACAGCTGAGGTTTGAACCACAGACCCTCCGCTTACCAGGCGGGTGCTCTAACCATTGAGCTACTGTGACAACCCGCCAGAATGGCATTGAATTCAAGTCTGGCTGGTTGTCAAAGTAGCTCAATGGTTAGAGCACCCGCCTGGTAAGCGGTAAATAAATAATAAAAACAAGCTTGCTCTTGAATTAAGTAAAATTAAGAAATACACGTCATTATCTTCATATTTGTATACCAAGTTCAAACCTACTCTTAGTATCATTGTTATGCATACGCACATGTGATACCTCCCAAAGTTCCCCTTCAACCCCATCAGATACACTATGGACCACTGCACTGGTTCGTTCAGTTTGTAATAGGCTTCCTCTTGGAGGAGATAAAATGTTTGATGAACTTGAACATCTGCTCATGTGGAACTGCCTCATCTACCTTTTCTCACCAGCTGGGCAGCCAAGGTGCACTCATGTCTGGAAATGTTCTCCTTCATGATGTCATCCTCCCTGCTACCTATTTTTTTCATTTGGCTGTGCTACCCTTTAAACTTTCTAACTTTTCAATTTTTGCTGCAATTTGCTGACTCATTTCTTCTCTATTTCTTCCATTGATGTACCTTAGCTCTTCTTTTGTGATCAACCATCAGTCCAAAGCTTAAAGTTATGTATATACAACTTTTCATATTGCAGCAGTTCTTTCTTCACCCAACTGATAAATCTGTGTTAATAAATATATTTGTCCCTTTTAATTTCTTGAACCTTTTCAATATTTACAGACAATTAGCTTGATTGCAAATAAAACTACAGCCATTTTTCATTCCTTCCCACTCAGGAAGCTTTGGTTCTCATCCATTCAGAGCAATCTTTAATGTTCCTTCCAAAATATCTCACTTTCCAAGTGGGCCACACTTTTCTTCCCTCAGCTCATATTACCAAATTAAATTTTCAATATCTTTCTTCCAAAGTATCTTCTTTTGATGGTTTGCACTTTTGTTTTTATGTTGCATTTCAGTTTGGATTTCATCTTTGATTTCTTCCTCATCTTACATCTTGGTGAATGTTCATATTTGTTTTAGGTTGCATGAGCTCTGGGGCACATTTCAATCCTTATGGAAAGGACCATGGTAGCCCTAAAGATGAGGTACGCCATGTTGGAGACTTGGGAAATGTTACTGCAGATGGAAATGGTGTTGCCAAAGTCAACATCAGTGACAAGATGATCTCCCTTGCTGGACCCCATAACATCATTGGAAGGACACTAGTGGTAAGGTTCTTGAGCTTCAGTATGTAAGAACAGTACAAATAAATTTGTAATGTTAAAAGGGTGTTCTACTGCTTTGTCTAAAAGGTAGAATTATGGATATTATATGTTGCTGAGCTAAGTTGAGTCAGTCTAACAATGGTGTCCATGTTGCAGATATTTTTAATAACATTACTCTTCTATTGAATTGTTTTGTTTTGCATGTATATTGTATGCAAACTGATCGAGGAAAGGTACAAGGTGCGGAAGATTAGGAATGGGATAGGACAAGGTAAAATGGTAAATGGGACTCTGTCAGTGTCATCAGTGTCAATCACACCAGTCTCATCAGTGTCATTGTCATAAGCGTCAGTGTCATGAGTGAGTGTCATAAGCGTCAGTGTCATGAGTGAGTATCATAAGCATCAGTATCATCAGAGTCAGTGTCATGAGCGAGTGTCATCAGCATCAGTGTCATGAGAGAGTGTCATCAGCATCAGTGTCATGAGTGTGAGTGTCATCAGCATCAGTGTCGTGAGAGAGTGTCATCAGCGTCAGTGTCATGAGTGTGAGTGTCATCAGCGTCAGTGTCGTGAGAGAGTGTCATCAGCGTCAGTGTCATGAGAGAGTGTCATCAGCGTAAGTGTCATGAGTGTGAGTGTCATCAGCGTCAGTGTCATGAGAGAGTGTCATCAGCATCAGTGTCATGAGTGTGAGTGTCATCAGCGTCAGTGTCATGAGTGTGAGTGTCATCAGCGTCAGTGTCATGAGAGAGTGTCATCAGCATCAGTGTCGTGAGAGAGTGTCGTCAGCGTCAGTGTCGTGAGAGAGTGTCGTCAGTGTCATGAGTGTGAGTGTCATCAGCATCAGTGTCATGAGTGAGTGTCGTCAGTGTCATCAGCGTCAGTGTCATGAGAGAGTGTCATCAGCATCAGTGTCATGAGTGTGAGTGTCATCAGCATCAGTGTCATGAGTGTGAGTGTCATCAGCGTCAGTGTCATGAGTGTGAGTGTCATCAGCGTCAGTGTCATGAGAGAGTGTCATCAGCATCAGTGTCGTGAGAGAGTGTCATCAGCATCAGTGTCATGAGTGAGTGTCGTCAGTGTCATCAGCATCAGTGTCATGAGAGAGTGTCATCAGCATCAGTGTCATGAGAGAGTGCCATCAGCATCAGTGCCATGAGTGTGTCATCAGCGTCAGTGTCATGAGTGTGAGTGTCATCAGCGTCAGTGTCATGAGAGAGTGTCATCAGCATCAGTGTCGTGAGAGAGTGTCGTCAGCGTCAGTGTCATGAGTGTGAGTGTCATCAGCATCAGTGTCACCAGCGTCAGTGTCACCAGCATCAGTGTCATGAGAGAGTGTCATCAGCATCAGTGTCATCAGCATCAGTGTCATCAGCATCAGTGTCATCAGCATCAGTGTCACCAGCGTCAGTGTCATGAGAGAGTGTCATCAGCATCAGTGTCATGAGAGAGTGTCATCAGCATCAGTGTCATGAGTGTGAGTGTCATCAGCATCAGTGTCATGAGAGAGTGTCATCAGCATCAGTGTCATGAGTGTGAGTGTCATCAGCATCAGTGTCATGAGAGAGTGTCATCAGCATCAGTGTCATGAGAGAGTGTCATCAGCATCAGTGTCATGAGAGAGTGTCATCAGCATCAGTGTCATGAGTGTGAGTGTCATCAGCGTCAGTGTCATGAGAGAGTGTCATCAGCGTCAGTGTCATGAGAGAGTGTCATCAGCGTCAGTGTCATGAGAGAGTGTCATCAGCATCAGTGTCATGAGTGTGAGTGTCATCAGCATCAGTGTCATGAGTGTGAGTGTCATCAGCGTCAGTGTCATGAGAGAGTGTCATCAGCATCAGTGTCATGAGTGTGAGTGTCATCAGCATCAGTGTCATGAGAGAGTGTCATCAGCATCAGTGTCATGAGTGTGAGTGTCATCAGTGTCAGTGTCATGAGAGAGTGTCATCAGCGTCAGTGTCATGAGAGAGTGTCATCAGCGTCAGTGTCATGAGAGAGTGTCATCAGCATCAGTGTCATGAGTGAGTGTCATCAGCGTCAGTGTCATGAGTGTGAGTGTCATCAGCGTCAGTGTCATGAGAGAGTGTCATCAGCGTCAGTGTCATGAGAGAGTGTCACCAGCATCAGTGTCATGAGAGAGTGTCATCAGCATCAGTGTCATGAGTGTGAGTGTCATCAGCATCAGTGTCACCAGCGTCAGTGTCATCAGCATCAGTGTCATGAGAGAGTGTCATCAGCATCAGTGTCATGAGAGAGTGTCATCAGCATCAGTGTCATGAGTGTGTCATCAGCATCAGTGTCACCAGCGTCAGTGTCATCAGCATCAGTGTCATGAGAGAGTGTCATCAGCATCAGTGTCATGAGAGAGTGTCATCAGCATCAGTGTCATGAGTGTGAGTGTCATCAGCGTCAGTGTCATGAGAGAGTGTCATCAGCGTCAGTGTCATGAGAGAGTGTCATCAGCATCAGTGTCATGAGTGAGTGTCATCAGCGTCAGTGTCATCAGCATCAGTGTCATGAGAGTGTCATCAGCGTCAGTGTCATCAGCATCAGTGTCATGAGAGAGTGTCATCAGCATCAGTGTCATGAGTGTGAGTGTCATCAGCGTCAGTGTCATGAGAGAGTGTCATCAGCGTCAGTGTCATCAGCATCAGTGTCATGAGTGAGTGTCATCAGCGTCAGTGTCATGAGAGAGTGTCATCAGCATCAGTGTCATGAGTGTGAGTGTCATCAGCGTCAGTGTCATGAGAGAGTGTCATCAGCGTCAGTGTCATGAGAGAGTGTCACCAGCATCAGTGTCATGAGAGAGTGTCATCAGCATCAGTGTCATGAGTGTGAGTGTCATCAGCATCAGTGTCACCAGCGTCAGTGTCATCAGCATCAGTGTCATGAGAGAGTGTCATCAGCATCAGTGTCATGAGAGAGTGTCATCAGCATCAGTGTCATGAGTGTGAGTGTCATCAGCGTCAGTGTCATGAGAGAGTGTCATCAGCGTCAGTGTCATGAGAGAGTGTCATCAGCATCAGTGTCATGAGTGAGTGTCATCAGCGTCAGTGTCATGAGAGAGTGTCATCAGCATCAGTGTCATGAGTGAGTGTCATCAGCGTCAGTGTCATCAGCATCAGTGTCATGAGTGAGTGTCATCAGCGTCAGTGTCATGAGAGTGTGTCATCAGCATCAGTGTCATCAGCGTCAGTGTCATGAGTGTGAGTGTCATCAGTGTCAGTGTCATGAGTGTGAGTGTCATCAGCGTCAGTGTCATGAGTGTGAGTGTCATCAGCGTCAGTGTCATGAGAGAGTGTCATCAGCGTCAGTGTCATGAGTGTGAGTGTCATCAGCGTCAGTGTCATGAGAGAGTGTCATCAGCATCAGTGTCATGAGAGAGTGTCGTCAGCGTCAGTGTCATGAGTGTGAGTGTCATCAGCGTCAGTGTCATGAGTGTGTCATCAGCGTCAGTGTCACCAGCGTCAGTGTCACCAGCATCAGTGTCACCAGCGTCAGTGTCACCAGCATCAGTGTCACCAGCGTCAGTGTCATGAGTGAGTGTGTCGTCAGTGTCAGTGTCATGAGTGTGTCATCAGCGTCAGTGTCACCAGCGTCAGTGTCACCAGCATCAGTGTCACCAGCATCAGTGTCACCAGCGTCAGTGTCACCAGCGTCAGTGTCATGAGTGAGTGTGTCGTCAGTGTCAGTGTCATGAGTGTGTCATCAGCGTCAGTGTCACCAGCGTCAGTGTCACCAGCGTCAGTGTCACCAGCATCAGTGTCACCAGCATCAGTGTCACCAGCGTCAGTGTCACCAGCATCAGAGTCACCAGCGTCAGAGTCACCAGCGTCAGTGTCATCAGCGTCAGTGTCACCAGCGTCAGTGTCACCAGCGTCAGAGTCACCAGCGTCAGTGTCACCAGCGTCAGTGTCACCAGCGTCAGTGTCACCAGCGTCAGTGTCACCAGCGTCAGAGTCACCAGCATAAGTGTCACCAGCATCAGTGTCACCAGCATCAGTGTCACCAGCATCAGTGTCACCAGCATCAGTGTCACCAGCGTCAGTGTCACCAGCGTCAGTGTCACCAGCGTCAGTGTTATCAGTATTATTAGGGTCGTCAGTGTCATCAATGTGAGTGTCATCAGTGTGTGTCCTTGGTGTCAGTGTCATCAGTATTATTAGTGTCGTCAGTGTCATCAATGTGTCATAAGTGTGAGTGTCAACAGTGTCAGCATCATCAGTCATCAGTATCAGTGATAGTGTTGTCAGTGTCATCAGTGTCAACGTCATCAGTGTCAGTGATAAAGTTGTCAGCGTCATCAGTGTCAGTGATAGTCTTTTCAGTGTCATCAGTGTCAGTGATAGTGTTGTCAGTGTCATCAGTGTCAACGTCATCATAGTCAGTGATAGTGTTGTCAGCATCGTCAGTGTCAGCGTCATCAGTGTCAGTGATGGTGTTGTCAGTGTTATCAGTGTCAGTGATAGTGTTGTCAGTGTCATCAGTGTCAGTCATCAGTGTCAGTGATAGTGTTGTCAGCATCGTCAGTGTCAGTCATCAGTGTCAGCGTCATCAGTGTCAGTGATAGTGTCATCAGTGTCAACGTTATCATAGTCAGTGATAGTGTTGTCAGCATCATCAGTGTCAGTAATAGTGTTGTCAGTGTCATCAGTGATAGTGTTGTCAGTGTCATCAGTGTCAGTCATCAGTGTCAGTAATAGTGTTGTCAGCAACATCAGTGTCAGTGTCAGTCATCAGTGTCAGTGATAGTGTTGTCAGTGTCATCAGTGTCAACGTCATCATAGTCAGTGATAGTGTTGTCAGTGTCAGTGTAATCAGTATCATCAGCATTATCAGTTTCAGTGTCATCAGTGTCTGTCGTCAGCAGCAGTGTCATCAGTGTCAGCATCATCCGTGTCAGTGTCATCAATGACAGCGTTATCATTGTCATCAGTGTCAGTTACATGAGTGTCAGTGTCATGTGTGAGTGTCATCAGTGTCAGTGTTGTCAGTGTCTGTCATCAGTGTCCTGTGTGTCATCAGTGTCAGTGCTTGTCAGTATCATCATCAGTGTCATCAGCTTCAGTTCATCAGTATTATCAGTGTCAGTATCATCAGTGTTATCAGTGTCATTGTCAGTTAGATGAGTGTCAGTGTCATCAGTATTATCAGTGTTTTCAGTATCAGTGTCGTCAGTGTCAGTCTGTGGACAGCATAACTTGGAAACAAAAGGTCAGTTAAAAACCAGAGTTGGTATTTAAGTTTAATGTCTTTTAAGGATGCGACATGAAAATTTTGAAGAAAATAGCCTCACCGTAAACTACCTTTTACATGGAACATTTTTTAAAAATTTTGATTTTCTTGAAAATGGCTCTAAGTATTTTGATTAAAATGACATGTTTTCAGACATTTTTATGACAAATGGAAATGTATAATTTGAATTTTCTGGTTATAGCCCATGTAGTCATGTTTACCCTGGATGCCTTTTGAATAACTCGTAAACAGTAGGAGATAAAATCTTACTGCACAAAAAATGTAGATCTCGCTAAAACGCACAATTTATGTCCAAATACCTTTTTTATGTAAAGTGAACCATTTGGGAGATATTGCTTGTTATTTGTGTCACATTTGGAAAACTTAAAACTTTCCTGAAATGCAACATTGTTGCTCATTTGTTTTATATGTTAAGCGTGCAAAGAGAACGGAATCTGAAAGCTTTAAAAGATTTGGCTATCACTCAAAGCCTACTGTATTCCCATATTCTCCTTGCACCTACAAGGACATAAGCAGTAAGATAATTTCTGTAAATGTTTATCTCAAATAACACGAAGATATAGGAAATTGAGTAAGAATGGTTAGTACAAGAGTAGAGAAAGTCATGCGAGTGCAACACATCATATGTTTAGAAAATAAGTAACAAACTCGCGTGTCATTTAAAATGTTGGTTGATTCTCTTGTTTTGCTTGGCGAAATCCTCAATGATGTCATCTTAAAACTGAAATTGTTGAGTTATTTGATCATATATTTTTCCATTGATAAAACTGCCAAATGAGACAACCTGTCCAGACCTGTAGAGCTTCTCACAAATGTTTTTATGCTCTTTAGAGCGGAAAAGCTTCTCTCCACAGAAGTGGTTGCAGGTATCGTTAATGTTCACAAAATTTTACAATTTCAGAGTAGGACACCTCCAGTTGATTTTCTTTTATGAATTTCAATAACTCATTGACACTACTGATGCTGTTAATGTTTTCCTTTGCACTGAACACTAAGACAATTGGGAATGCAGAGCTACTGCATTAAAAAAAGATCCATAGTTAGCGATAAGTGAATTGAAAGCATTTTATGGGAATGAAGCACTGCAATGCTTTTGAAAATTTGAGAGCTCTAAATATTTAAGATTCTCAAAATTATTGAATCTTGAAGTTAACTGTTCAAGAATTTTGTCAAGTACTTCACAATACAGTTTGTGGTAACTTGTTTCCAAATCACTGACTCCATCAGTGTGAATCCTTTTAGCCTGTGGCATGCTTCATTAAGCTCGCTTTACCAGGCTTTGGAATTGTATCACCGGAGATGCACGAAGCCCAATGCCAAAGGCCAGTGAGCAGATGAACACAGCCAGATGATGTGGGAGGAGCTATATGCTGTTTTCTGACAGCTTCTGTGAAGCATGCTACATAGCTGTGACCATGTTAATTTAGTTTTTTCTATTAAAACTCTGCGTAAAGACTAACTGTGACAAATGCCTGTATGCCAATAGCTGTACCTAATGTTCTTCATGAAAAAATTATATTTACACTCAAAGATGGAAACTACCAAAGATTCAAACAGTCATTGCTGAGTATCCTTGAAAAACGGCAGTTGCAACCTTCAGGTTGATTACAGGATACGATTGTCTGACAAAACATTTAAACAGAATTGGGATATATTCTTCACCACTCTGTCCTCTATGTGATCTGCAAGAGGAAATGGACCAAGACCACCTTCAAATATGTCTGGCCACTTCTAGTGCCCCATCCATCAGTGAAAAATATTGGAGAGAAAGAGGATTAATGACTTCATTGTCAGAAATCCAGCATTAGCTAACAACACTCAAAGAAATGTTAAATTAACACACAAGACCACCACACACACATAATCAACTAAACTGTCATGCTCATTCATTGCTTTCCACAGAAGCTCGCTTCCACAACCAGGCTTCTGATACTTTCGGAACACCCAGCACCCACGAAATGCAGTGGCATTAGTGAAAGCAAGGGATAATGCCAGCCAAGATAAAATAGCGGGCACAGCTACAGTTGAAACAAAAATATAATACAAAATCGTAGATGGTGTGAATAATTTTAGATTAAAAGAATGGACTGAGGAAGAAGGAAAATTTCAGAATTCCAAGCAGGTATCAGAAAAAGGGAAACACTATAAATAATATATTTTAAATAAAGACAGTAAATTAGTAACTACTTGTGTGATAAAAGAGGAAGTGTTTAGGTATATGTTATTTGCAGACTTTGAAAAGGTGTTTAATGTGATTAACAGGGAGATGTTAGCCTGGAAATTAAGGGGAAAAGAAATAAGAGGTTTATAAATAAGTAAAACTTATGAAGGGATAAATTTATACATAAGTTATGAACAAAACAGTAATACAGAGATGCTAGAGCAAAAATGGGTTTGGGACAGTTATGCAAACTAGAGCAAAAATGGGTTTGGGACAGTTATGCAAACTAAGTCTCATTTTATTCACTTTATAGATGTAGGACATAAAGTAAGGAAAAGTAATATACATTGCCCAATAATAAATAAGAGGTACCAAGATTCCTATGTGCAGATGACTTAATGACAAGGGCCATAATGGTGATTGTTACAAAGAGCAATAAATCAAATACAAAATTATTGTGAAGAATTGGGAATAAAAGTAAACAAGTCAAAAAGTTGGTGTACAAAAAAGGAGCAGAACTAAGAAAGGATGAGGAATGATATTTGCTGTAGAGGAAAGTCCGGGTGGTCAAGGAATTTGAGTATCTGAGACTAAGATTAACCAGCATTGAGGAATAGAGGTGTATGACAGGAAAATAATACTCAAAGGTAAAGATAGTGTTAAGATTCTACCTTTCTTAGTCTTAAGGTAAAGGATATACAATTCCAAATTGGAAATGTCAGTAAGATGGATAGAATAGAAAGAACGTATGAGGCTTTGGCAGAGGCAGAAATGTTATACACCACAGAAGTCTGGGGGAAGGCTCAGAAATAACTGAGTGGACACATTTACACATTCTTTTGCAAAGAATTACTGGGACTTTCAAGAGCAGCCCCAGGTTAAGCAGTATTAGTAGAAATAAGAAAGACAAGGAAAAAGTGAATAGTCTTGGAAAGCATCATGAAATTTAGAGGTGTGGAGGTCTAATAAAAGAGGGAAACATTTTAAGAGTGGTGAGTCAGCAAAGAAAAATGGCAAATGAAAACTGTTCATGTAGTGAGATAAGGAAAATACTGGAAAATATAGGAATGGCAAACATATTGTACGAATGAGGGCCTTTGGGAAAAGATGGAGAACATAAAAGGACAAGAGATATGGGAAGATACAGGAATCCTTAAAAGAGAATGGGAAGAGAGGGGTATGTTGATAGGTGCAGTAGATAGGGAAGGGAAGGGATGGAGATCTAACTAGAAACCCCTTAACCATGAGGTCGCTATTGGCCAAAGGTATCTGCAGCATTCAAACCTTGCATAGTCTTCAATGCCACCACAATATTGGCTGCTAATGACAATGAGATGCATCTCTAGGTCAGGTAAAATCGTAACCCCGTGGCACAACCACTCATCTGGACCAAGACCTGCTGCCCAATGTCCGCTCTGCTCACCACAGCCTTCATGAGCAGGTGCAGTACTTGAGGGAGGGATATGGTTAGCATCCTAGTCTCTCCCAGCCAGTTGTGTGTTCCCCTTGACCAGGGGCTGCTTCTTTTCAATCAAGTAGCTTCTCAGTTGGCCCATCAAGGGCCTAATAAGGCTGAGTGCATCCTGGACCAGGTCTTCCAGTGAGAGAAAATCCCCATGCCAGTAGTGGGAATTAAACCTGGGTCTGCTACTGCTGTGCAAAGTAGACAGCCTTCCCAAGGTCAGGTAGGTACCCAAAATTATTCTCCTCTAGAACAGATTACCCCTCCTGAAAAGTGTGGCATTGTGATTCAAATCACCTGGAACCACAGAACAAAGTCAGCCCTTGAATGTTAGTTTTCCTGTGCATATAAGCATACTATCACATCATCTGCAGCTGCACTTTAAAGGATAGCTAGTTCCACGATAGATTCTTTAGCATTCAGTTACATGCCATCACATTCCATCAGTTCTCATCACCACGTTATACCAGTGTAATTATATCTGCATTCTTTAAGAATGGTTATCTAAGTTTGAATCGGTTGGGGAATTTGTCATACTGGCAAGTCGGCCATGGTAGCTTAGTGGTTAGAGCAGCTGTGCGTGAAGCAGTAGGTCCGTGGTTCAAACCCAGGCTAAGGCATTCTACCTCTTAAACATTGTCCGCACATGGCTTGTGTTTAAAACCACCAGCAGTAAGTTTGTTGGCATAGAAAAAATGGTTAACTGAACATCCTGAAAAGTTAATTACTCCCAAGGAGTTTGCCTTCACCCTCCTCGAGTTTTTTTTTTTTTTTTTTCCTTACCTGATTATCCTCTCTTATGTAGGACTTACAAGCCAGTGCTTAGGGTCAGATGCCTGTCGAGGAGAACAGGAACCCATGGACCAGACAGTGAAGACCTGGAAGTGGGTGATTAGCCAAGCACCAGGTATGATAGTAAGGAAAAAGATGGTATGAAATGTAGGTGAAGCAATGATTGGAAAGGTGAAGAAACAATTGGTGGAATGAGTGGTGGGGAAAGCCAGACACCGCTTCATCCACCATGTATACCACATGCAGGTCCCTGGGATCAAACTCTGGCCACCTAGGTGGTAGGCAAATGCTCTAATCGCTCGGCCATGCCACTGTCAATTAAGTACTCCCAAGGAGTATGCCTTCAATCTTAATGGTGCAAACTTTTGTGATCATGTCATTTTTCATATATGTCCATGTCCATTTTGTGAAGTGTAATACATCCCATAGGCTGATCTCTGCACCTTCTGGGCAATAATATTCTGCTGCCCTCATGACACACCTGGTGAGTCAGTAGCAGCTAATATTTTTCCTGTATTAATTAACATAATACTTTCAAATGAGCCTAAATGAGCAGAAAAACTGCTTTAGACGAATCTGTAATATGTACCCATCACAAATTATAGACAGAATAGTCATAATGCTGCAAAATATAGAAATGTTGCTCAATTGAAAACTAAAACATTTTTGCTAAGCTTCGCTGTGCTTTATTTCATTGCCCTTGTGCACTGCAAAATTTCCCTCCTCCCACTTTTTTGACTGTTTTTGCAGTTTACAGATGTATTGTCTTGCAATTCTCACTAGTGTGACGATGTGTTGAGGCAGTGGATGTTATTTATGAAATATGCTGTTTTTTAATATATATATAAGCAGGATAAAGGGAGGACAATTTACAGGGTTTAGTGGTTAAATATTTAGCATTCATCCAATTATTGTCTTGTGTAATATAGAGCAAATTTATTCTCACTGCAGAACACCAGAAAGAAGACTATGATACCATGGATTGTAAGAAAAATGCACTATTTTCAGTGTCTAAATGTAGTTTAAGACATTACATAGTACACTCTGTTAAGTATTATATATTGTAATATTTTTAATGTGTGCATTACAGCTAAGTAATGAGTCTATTACAATATAATTAATTTTTTGTAACAACTTCTTTCTCTTGTTTTTTAAATATAAATTCCATTGGACCTGTTTTGTAGTTCAATTAGTTACTGCTGTATGGAAATAAATAACAATAGTGATGATGTGCTGACAATTTGCTTGTTTTATTGGTTGAACATAGTAGTGACAAGTAAAATGGTCATTGCAGTCAATTTTACAATACAAACATGTAAAAATCTTTACTACAGATAATTAAAAACTGGAGAATACCACTGAAATAAGCTAAAAATTTGCAATAATTTTTCTGTTCATATTTATTGGTTTTATTTGGATTAATTATGCTAAGAAAGAGTTCCATGAATTGGTTAGTCTTAGATTTTGTTTGTCTTATTTCTGTTAGTGGATTGCACTGTGTTGACATAGAAATCTTTAGAGATTAGCATGTTTAAGTCTTTTGGAAATTGCTGAAGTTCAGCACAATTGAATTTCCTGTGTGGAATTTTTCTGTTTCAGGTTCATGCTGATCCTGATGATTTGGGCAAAGGTGGGCATGAGCTGAGCAAAACTACTGGCAATGCAGGAGCTAGAATTGCTTGTGGGATAGTTGGGCTTGCCAAAGTATGATTTGCATGTTAATGAAGATTTGGTTCATCTGACAATTATATTCTAGCCTATCTTATATTGTATCTGAAAGGATAGGATGGCACAAGACTGGGATTTTGTTTAATGTAAGCCTGTTTAAAATGTTCATTCCAGCTTTGAAATACATTTATTCTCGTTGAATGCAACAAAGTGTTCTCTTTTTTCCAGTCCATTTTCCTGAATTCACCAACCTAAAAGGCTGAAGTAACATATTACAGCATTGTAAATCATGTGGTAGTCTGAAAACAGTAAGTTCTTAGTACTCCAAAAATGCAAAAGATACATGGTTTCATTGGCAAGTAGTTAATCTTGAATACTTCCTGCCAAGTACATGTTGACGTAACAAAATGAAATGCTAATGTAGTTAGTTGGCTTAGGCATTATGTAAGAGACTAAAGGCCAAACTTATTATATATTCCAGAGTGCTTTGTCCTTGACTCATTTCTCATACATCTGCTGATAAGAGATGTCTTGAATACAAATAAATCCAGAGCTTGATGGTTTTTGGAGGATATTTGGTTTATCCTAAATTTTTTAGTTAACCCTTGTATAGAACTTAAGGCTTTGTGATTGAAGGTATTGACAGTTATGTTTTCATAATGTAATATTGCAAGGGTGACAGTTTTTGAGGATGCTTTTATCATTCCATACAAATTCCTAGTTGGATCCATAATGCTGTACATAACTGGAGATTCTTTCTCTTTTCAGTGATGCATATATATCCATGTGTGTTTCCCCCTCAAAACTAATATAGCTGCTTTTTTGGCAGGTCAACAAAACTTATAATGCAATAGAAATAATAAATAATAGAAGCTTTGAGACAGTAGTACATTATCACAATAAGCGGCAATGTTGTCTCTCATGAACTGTCAATCCCTTTCTTGTTTGGCACCGATAATAATCTATGGTTATAATTTAGTCAGGAGTTAAAACATGAAGTTTGGGAATAATTGGAACATTTAAGAGTTGATATAGAGACACTCTTGAGTCTTGCTTCATTTACTCCTGTTAACCTCTTGAGGGATATCGACGTGAAATCACGCCAATTTAAAATGGCGGATGAGCGATATGGGCGTCCTGTGCGTTTAAGCATTTAACCCTTATTTATCCCTTATCCAACTCAACTTATTATAATTTTCCCTTTATGAAACATTTTAGTAAGGTCTATATACTTTATTGGCTTACCTTAATATGTTCGTTCTGCAGTGATTTACCTCAAAACAGGGATAAACACACAAGGGTAGGTACATCTCCACATTCGCGAATTCCCTTCTTGCGGCACACGAAACGCTTTCGAAATGGGCGGGACTTCTTTGCTGTTGGTGGTATCCTTTTAGGATAATGTTTTCCTTGAAGTCTGAGGGGTGCAGGGGTTTTGGATTTTCAACCCCCAATGTGGTATTGTTCAATTAGGCTGCGAGTTATTTATAGTCGGTAGTCAAGGTCGGTCATTGTCCTGTGTGGGTTTAGAGAGCTGTCCAAATCCCCAAACAATTGTATATGGTTATATCCAGTTGGTGCAAAAACACCTTTTTATACCACTTCTCCCTTCAGCTACAAGCAGGAAAGAATACGTATGTATTTCAACAAAGAAAGACACGAACTCTACTCAGTTACGAAACTCGCGTAAGCAAAAGTTGTAATGTTGATCTATTCTGATGACTAAGAGACCACGCATGCAGTAGCGATTTATTTCACAGTATGCTGATGCATTAGCCACACATATAATGGGTGTTCCTTTACTGTATCTTTCTGAGAACTAATATTAGATGCGTTCGACAGAGCAAAGTTGACTTTTTACCTCAGTGAAACAAAATTGTGCCATTTCAACGTTTTGTAAATACAACTCAACTTTGCTGATGACGTACATTTATACTCCAAATAACGAGTTTTATACCAGTTTTTGTTTCATTAAAATAACTTAATATTTACACAAAGTACAGCTGTGTATATACGAAGCGCATTTAACAATTTAAATGCTAGCAGTTCTCGGCTCGCGGACGTTTAAATGGCCATCGCTGAAGAGGTTAAAGTACTATGTTTCAGAACTGATGTTCCATCCTCAGTAGTGGATGAGTGGCAGTTGCTTATCTATAACTCTGAATCTTTCATGGCAAAATTGCTTTAGAATTCCTCTACTTATGTATTATGATACTGTCTCTACATGTCCTCCCAGTTTATTTTGGATATAAAGTGCATGTTTTTCTACAAGACAGGACTTCTTAAGATGTACACCTTCATTTTCCAACTCTTAACACCTAATACTTAACATATAGTAGGACTCAGTTTTTAGCAATACATTTACAATACTCTATATTAATAATTAATAATGTCCTCCAGACATTCTGAGGGTTGTGAGAGTGAAGTAACTGCCAAAACATAAAAATATGGTGCTCTCTAAAAAGCGGTTACTATTACTGCTATTGTTCTCAACATAGTGAGAGCAAGAGGGTTAATGACTTCATTGTCAGAAATCCAGCATTAGCTAACAATAACATATTAATTGCTTTTAATCTCTTTTAGTTAAGTAAACACAGAATTGTGATTTCTGCTGAACTAGTTTTGTAAGCACTTTCCTAATCATTAGCTGCTCTTGACTATCGAATATAATTCAGCATGTTTGTGTTTATTTGGCTAAAAGTTTATTAAAAGCAATAAATATTGAGCTTCAAAGTGTACCACCAGTTTATAAGTCACTATGTTAATGTTACATTTGTTTGAATTGAAAGGAAAACAAAAGTGATTGCATTTGTTACTTGACAAACTAATTTATTTACAGTCTAATAAAATCTACAAATTAAATGCGAAGATCACAGAGTTACTCAGAAATATTTAATTAAAATGTAAAACACCAATAAATGCAAAAGTTTCAGGTTAAACATTTCATAGTTACTAATGATCGGAAGATTTTAAACAGTGAGGTTGATTACATTAATTGAGGGTTGTGAAAATTTGGACATGTTTCAGGAACCTTCACTCCCATTCGGCTTAAGTCCATTTCAGTTGTTGTAAGTTGAGGATGGGAATGAAGGTTTTCGAAATACATGCAAATTTTCACAAGTGAAATATAGTGCAATTATAACCAGTCTGCAAAGTAGCATAAACTAAGTGTAAACAAGTTTAATCAAATACAGCAATTTTTAAGCGGCTTGTATGTATTTTAAAGTTTTTGAGAGGTAAAATTGGAACTGTTGGTATACTTAAAAGTTTTGCTTTGGTAATAAGTGCAAGGAAAACTAGATCATTTTTGATGATGACCATTTTGCTCAGTGTTTTATTCTTTCTGCTGCATTAAAGCCAAGGAAGCTTTTGTGCAGGAAAAGATCTGTTTTTCTCTAATAGGAATAGAATTTATCCTTTTTCGAAATATAACTGCATAAAGAGAAATGTAGTTTATTCTATCTACCCTTTTCCTGGAAAAAGTTTTGTCATACTTCAGATCTGTTCATACCATCTTAAAGTGTCAAGTACTTGGCCAACTTGCAGAGTGAAAAATTGTTCAGTCTGCATGTTAACTGTGACAATGCAGTTTTTGGTTCTTTAATCAATGTGTGAAAATGGAATGCCATTGTCCTTCAGGTCAGGTGTAATGAACCAGCATTTTGTCAGCCAAGTAAAACTACCACGATTAGTTTTGGCGTTACAATGGCATTTTATTGCTATTTTAAATTCTTGAACAGTTTATAATTACATATTTTCACAGTTCAGTTATTCATTTTCGTATTTAAGACTTCACTTTTTTAAAATAAAATATATAAGATAACAGTTTCTACTATCTATCTTTAATTTCAATAGCTAAATATTCATGAGCGTATATTAATCAACCTACTATAATAAATGCTTTCAATTTATCAACTCTGTCTATAATATTTTGTTTTCACAAAATTAAATACAATCATATGCTTAAATAATTATAATAAACTTTCATTAAACAACTGAAAGATGTCCAGGAAGAATCTTCTCCCCTCCTGCACCACTTATAAAGATAAAGGGCAGAAGACAAATTCAGTGAAGTGCATTTAATTATATCTCCCATTAATTATAAATGCTTTGTTCCCAGCCTATCATCTGAAGTGACTACTGCTACTGTTTTGGTTCCATCTATTGTACTGTGATGCACTAGGGGTAGGTGTGTAGTACTTTCCCCTAGGCATTGGAAGTGCTCTTAGTGGGCGCTGTGCAATATTCTGACCAGGATTCCCACCACCTCTCCATAATATGCTTAACAATATATAGAACCCACCAACACATTTGGTCACAAAGTCTATCAAAGCTAGAATTATAGGGGTTAGAGTATGCAGAAGTACGGTCAACTCTTTCAGAAGCCTTAAGGAGAAATCTCCAATATACTGCACAGAATTTAAAAGTGCAGTAATACAAGTGAAAATGAAGACTGTAGTAAACCACAGTGCAGTCTTTATGTTGTTGTAAGTCAGCACTGAAAGGAGATCTTGTAAAATCTCATTCTTCAGTTCATTTGCTTTCTCCTTAATTTGTTCTAGGCTTACATCTCTGTTGGACAGGGATGAAGTTTCAGAATTATAGTTGATTGACTTTTCAGGAATTGTCTCCTTTTCCAGTGGCCTGAAAACAAGAAAGGCACAAATGAAAATGTTCTGTAAGTCCTGCTTACAAGTGAAACATTAAACCTTTCATGGAGCAATTATTGTTCCTTGCTTATTTTCAGACTCTGACTTGGCCAAACAGGATGGGCACATTGAGTATCAGTACACTGGCATTCTTTTTGGTTTTACATAATTCACATTTAGTTATGAAAACAGTATTCATACACCATTACATTTATTAGAATGAAAGATCAAAACCAAAGTTGATATGTGGTAAACTAACAGTATGGGGTTTCCTCCTGATCAGTATGTGTAGAAGGATCAACCAAATTAGTCTTTTACAAAAAGCAAGTAAATATTTTGTACCAGATGGCTTCACGCAATGGGGAAAAAAAGTATCCATACATTCAAAGAAAATGACAATTTATACTTTGTAGGCATTCTTCAATGTATCACTTGTGTTGACATAAAATCAACCAGTATTTTGTAGTCTCTTGAGACTTTGATTTAATATTTTGCCATTCTTGTGGTAGATATTGTGTAGAACTGTTTTACTTCATGTTTTCTGACCATTCTTTTAACCTCTTGAGGGATATGGACATGGAATCACGTTCATCATTTAAAATGACGGATGAGCGATATGGGCTTGTATACACGTCCTGTGCGTTTAAGCATTTATCCCTTATCCAACTCAACCTATTTTAATTTTCCCTTTATAAAACATTTTAGTAAAGTCTATATACTTTATTGGCTTACCTTAATATGTTCGTTCTGCAGTGATTTACCTCAAAACAGGGATAAAAACACAAGGGTAGGTACATCTCCACATTCGCGAATTTCCTTCTTGCGGCACACGAAACACTTTCGAGATGGGCGGGACTTCTTTGCTGTTGGTGGTATCCTTTTAGGATAATGTTTTCCTTGAAGTCTGAGAGGTGCAGGGGTTTTGGATTTTCAACTCCCAACGTGGTATTGTTCAATTAGGCTGGAAGCTATTTATAGTCGGAAGTCAAGGTCGGTCATTGTCCTGTGTGGGTTTAGAGAGCTGTCCAAATCACCAAACAATTGTATATGGTTATATCCATTGGTGCAAAAATACCTTTTTATACCACTTCTCCCTTCAGCTACAAGCAGGAAAGTATACGTATGTATTTCAACAAAGAAAGAAACAGACTCTACTAAGTTACGAAACTCGCTTAAGCAAAAGTTGCAATGTGCCTCTATTCTGATGACTCAAGAGACCACGCATACAGTAGTGCTTTATTACACAGTATGCTGACGCATAAGCCACACATACAATGGGTGTTTCTTTCCGAGAACTTATATTAGATGCGTTTGACAGAGCAAAGTTGACTTTTCACCACAGTGAAACAAAATAGTGCCATTTCAACGTTTTCTAAATACAACTCAACTTTGCTGATGACGTACATTTATACTGCATATAACGAGCTTTATACCAGTTTTTGTTTCATTAAAATAACTTAATATTTAAACAAAATACAGCTGTGTATATACGACGCACTTTAAATACCCTGAGCTGGATATTGGGTAGCAGTTCTCGGCTCGTGGACGTTTTAAATGGCCATCACTCAAGAGGTTAAGTGTATTACAAAGATGTTCAATTGTATCAAGGTTTGTGCTCTGTGCTGGAAACTTTGTGGGGAGTGTAGTACAACCATATAGGAGCAATTTCCGTTGCATGATTAGGGCCATGTGTTTATGATAGCAATCTGAGCCTAAATGCAAGCTATCAACTTTTTTTGTTGTTGCAGATTTTCCTTTAGGATATTTATACTCTGTTCATCTAGAGATTAGAGGAGATATAAACAAAGCACCAGTTTGTATCCCTCTGCGGCCACGTGCATTCACAATGACGCAACACAGTTATCTACCGCTACGCGTAGATATAATATGCATTTTACATGCATATATTTACTTGATATATGGATATATATCAAGTAAGGATATATTTACTTGGTCCAAATAACATGTAGCACATGGAAATTAACTACTACTTACGTCATCTCTGTCCACAATAACACTTTTTCATTTCCTGCTCACAATTTCGAAACCAATCTCCAGAAGCAGCTTGTGGAGGGAAGATCGTTTTAAATCTGGAAGATCGGGATCAGAGTTAGCACTTTGTTTAAGGTTCATTCTTAACAAAGAACTGGTGAACTTTTCGACGGATTGCAGATCTCACAAATTCGTCGCAAACTACATCTACCATTTATCTGGTACGTGGAAGCTTTTGGCCGGGATCTTCACCAACTGATGATTTTTCTTTGCGTGTGCTGTCATTACTTGCAACTGACACACCGGTAAACTCGGATGTTAATTTCATCACGTCTTTGATAGCAAGTTCGGGATATTTCTTGCAGAACTTGTTAAACACGTTCAATATTGTTATCTTTTCACCACTTTGCAACGGTTTGCCGCACTTATGTTTCACAACTCACTTATTCTGCCATGTTACTTTCATACTGAATAATGCGCGCGCAGTGTGAATTAGGCTGGTTACAGATTCACTTAACTGCGTATTCTTACACTTTAACTATGCTTAGTACACTTAGTTCATGCTTTAGCAAACATTAAGTGACATTTCAGATCTTAGTAACAGTGTGGTAAAAGTATTTCTTCAAGGGACTATTTACATGGTGAAAGTGTCAAGAGGGTGCACTGTGGTCAAAACGCACGTGGCTTTGTTTACGTCTCCTCTAATCTCTTGATGAACAGAGTATAAATACTGGAATCTATTGGTCATGATGATGATAGCAATCCGAGCCTAAATGTAAGCTATCAACTTTTTTTTTTGGATTGAGGAAAGCTGTACCAAATGGGAAGATTCATAATTTATATTGGCTGGTGAGGGGAAAATTGATGGATTAAAATCCTGCACATTAGATCAACAACACTTTTGTTTTTGCAGATTTTCCTTTAGGATATTTAAATAGTGGAATCCATCCATGTTGCCTATAACAAAAACAAGTTGTCCAATACCAATACAATTTTGATATACCACAAAGAGATCTATTGTAAAAGTTCTTAAAACCACCGCCAGAGCAGTCTATAGGAGAAACCAGCTTAAAAGTTCAATGCCTGGTTGATAATAGAGAAAAGCTAGCCTCTGAAACATGTTCCGGGAAATTTTAAAGAGTAAGGGTTTGTTTAGCATTATTAATTGATTTAAATCCTATTTTAATGTGACTCCACATATTTTATCTGGAAACAAAAATGGATAGTTGTTAGGTCAGGGTTATTATACTGCAGGATCCAAGATGCTGACATTTAGGGAATCTAGATACTCAATTGACTGCCTCCATAGCGCAGTTGGTAGCGCGCTTGCCTCTGACATGATGGAGGACCCAGGTTCGATCTCCGGTACCAGCATGGTGATTTTATTCCCTCTGGGAGGTTTGGCACGGGGTGCACTTAGCCTCGTTAGGTCCTGGGGGGACCAATTGAGGAGCTTCTTGATGGAGAAGTAGCAGTCCCAGGTCGAGAAGGCCTGGCCGGGAGGGCTCAGGGTACTGACCACGTCCCACCCTCCAGTACTGCACCCCACCAATGATGCCTGTAGTGGGCTGAGGTGGGGGATGCAGCAGCTGGGTGACAAGGCTTGGCCCTTCATGGGCTGTTGCGCTAAGGGTTTTAGATACTCAATTGTTAGTTCTGTTGTGCTGCAATGCCTTCTCATGATGTACAATTATTTTTCCTTTTGGGAGTTTTTCATGCACTTCTTAAAAAATTTGTGGTAAACAGATATTTGTGTTATCTTCTAATGCTAAGTAGCAATATGGCCCATTTTAGAAAACAAATTGCAACCATCTTACCAGTAATGCAAACACATTAAACTTTTGTAGTCTTAGGTTCTGTTTGAAAGACTATCAGGCCAATGGAATTTTCAGGATTATAACGATAAATGCAATTCTTTTTACTGGGAGTTAGTTTATGGGAATCCATCAACAACAAAGTCTAACTTTGTTGATGTAAAAGGTTTGGATAATGCCCAATGTTGCCCAGATAAATTCATAAGATGTACGTTATTATTTATTTATGCCAACAAACTTACTGTTGGTGTTTTTAAACACACAAGCCGTGTGTGGGCAATGTTTGAGAGGTAGAACTGGAACTTATAAATTCAATGTCATTCTGGCAGGTTGTCACAGTAGCTTAATGGTTAAAGCACCCACCTAGTAAGTGGAGGATCTGTGGTCCAAATCCCAGCTGTGGCATTGAATTTTTAAGTTCCAGTTCTACCTCTCAAACGTTGCCCACACCTGGCTTGTGTGTTTAAAAACACCAACAGTAAGTTTGTTGGCATAAATAAATAATAATTACCATCTGAAGGTTATTTAATCCCGGGACTTGCAATAGTAAGTCACCATTGGGATAATTGTCTCTGATGTGAGACTGCCTTTGTGGTTTATCGGGAGAAATACAAACTGGTTTGAGAATTCATGTCATTCTGGCAGGTTGTCACAGTAGCTTAATGGTTAGAACACCCGCCTAGTAAGCAGAGGGTCTGTAGTTCAAATCCTAGCTGGCATTGAATTTTTAAGTTTCAGTTCTACTTCTCATAAGATGACCATTGATCTTTGAGCATTGCTTGAACAGTGGCTATATTTTCAGAAGTTCTTGGGGGACCTTCACAAAATTCATCACTAAAAAAAAGCTGACCTCTTTAAAATTCTCAGTACCAATTAAAATTATTGTCTTAGATGGGTCTTCTTTGGCAAATGCATTTCTAAGCTGAATTTCAAATTAGATGTTAATGATTTAAAATCTTAAGAAAATCCTAGCCCCAAAATGTTCTCTAGTCAAATTCACTTTTGGGTAAACAAAATCTTTAAATGATCATGACTAAAAACTATTAGAGCAAATCAAACAAACTACACAGCAATTAAGTTACAAAACATTAGAAAGTAGCTGTCAAATATGCACAAATTTCATCTGTGTTTAGAAGTATGGCATTCTAAAAAAATTTCAGTGTCACCCTTATAAATAGAATCAAACATAAAGTAAAAATTTCCAGGATAAAAGTGGCAACAGAGCGCCTGCAGTCAGAAGCACACATAAATATGGGTGGGGAAAAGCTACTGCTCAAAGAGACATAATACATTCCCTCTTTCATTCTCGCTCACTATGTGCTGACAGGTCCTGCTATTCCGAGGCTATTGCACTTACCTTACTTCTGATTATAGTGACAAAGATTCCAGTTTGATCAATTTAAACTCTGAAAACAGGTGTACATGCAATGATTGTGTGATGTTCTGAAACAGAGCACCAACTTGTTAAGTTATGATGAAGCAATACTTGTGCTAATGGATTAAACTGAATGGCCCTGAATTTCTGGAGAGAAAAGTGAATTATGTGATAATATGACTCTACTCCCCTTCTCTTCAAACAGGAATCTGTGCCATTACATTAGCAGGATTTGGATTGATTTCAAGATCTTGCAGTTGAAGCCATAGATGATATTCTTACCTTGCATACCTTCTTTCACAGGGATTTTGAAGTAGAAGGGTTTAATACTTATCTTTCTGCTAGCAAATGTTGACATCTAGCCATTGGGGAACCTCACTGCTTTTTATATCATGCTGATTTATTTTCACAATTTGCTAAGTTTGGCTTCTTAATGGTGACATTAACTGTATCATTGATTTTACAGAGTATTAAAATTTCTACCCCACACACTACCTGCAATAAAGACTTGTAGACTATAAAGGAATATATCTATACACACCTAAGAATGCGAAGCTGAAGCATAGTAAAAATGTACAGAAATACAGTTGAACCTGATTTATGCATATATCAAGGGGAAGAGGGAAGACTACTTGTGCAGAATTACTTACAAATGAGATCTTGATAATGCATCATATTTTTTTAAGCAATACAGTGGGCCTATTTGATAAAATTTTACAAACAATGAAGATATGTACAAAGAAAACATTATTTTAAACTGTCTTGCTTTAAAGAAATCAGTTAATTTGGCTTGTTTCACTTTTCTTGCAAGTGGATATATCTCATTTTGCAAACTTATTAATGAACTTCTCTTTCACTACAGTTTTTTTTCCACACTGATGTAATGTTTACACACAATTATTACACTTAACACTTAACTCACTATAGGTATTTCAAGATTTGGGTTATCATTCCCATTATTGTCAGTGTCACTTAAAGCCTTTATCACCCACATGTTTTTGGCACGCATCAGCAATTATTTCCTCATCCTGTAGTTCCCCACACAGACAATACCAGATACTAACAATTTTTATTTTTACTTCTCATTTGTTGCTACAACACTGTCGTGCTGAAAGCTGCGAGCTCTACCAGCAAAGTCTTTGTATTTTGTTTCCATGGCCGAAAGCTGCCTGCCATAAACAGATATAGGAAAAATATGTCTCTAGTTTCTTTGAAGATAGCGTATGCCCATTATAATTATGTAAAACTCAGTTGTATTTCACTTAAATTTAATATATAAAACAGTAAATTACATATAAATAAGGTTCTGTTAACATATTTCTAAATTACATTTTGCCGAGACCTACAAAAATTTCAGTATAAATATGAATTACTTAGGACTGGGTTATGTATAAAGCAGGTACAACTGTAATTTGGTTTCAATAATTATGATGCAAGCAAATTAAGTACATGGATAGTTTTGTGCAGTAGTTACCTTAAACATTGCAATTTCAGGAATATCTCATTTTGTTTCAGTTTAATACTTCTAATTTGAAACCAGTAGCTACCGAAAGGAATGTCTCCTACGTCGGTCCATAAGCAGTGCATGTCTGGAGCACCTGCAGCTTCTGGTTCTGAAAGAGATATAGTGATTAAAAAGTATAATTTAAGCAAATAGCTTTTAAAATATACTGACTGTATCCCTTCCAGTGAGTCCAAAAAGAGAATACCTACTAAGCAAGTGCATTATTGTTATGGGCACAATGATGGTTTATGTTTATGAGCCATATGGTAAGAAGATCTAGAAATCAATGCAACTAGCAAAGGCATCAACTAGAACAAGCTTTTTTCTCAATAATCAGGGATTGCTTTGTGCTTTTTTGTTCTAGTTGTAACATTTTTATATACAGATAGTTACCCACATCATGTCTCTGAGGCTGAGGCTTGATCCCACTTAGCCGATAAGTTATTGCTTCCTGGTTAATGTCAGCACCCATTGTTTAGCAAGGTAGAGTGACTGCCTAACAAATTCAAATGCAGTTTAACAAGGAGATGGTGGAACTATTTGTCTTTCTTTTCAACACATTTCTGACATCTTATTAAATTATCCTTGCTTTTCTTAGTTTGCTTTAAGAAATTGAATTGATCTCTTGTCTAATGTTATCCATAAGTTGTATAAAATGTATGGATTCAAATTATAATGAAAACTGAGTCGGATTGAAACACAAAACATCATTGATATTAGCTTAGAAAAAGATATGTATGGATTCACTTTATGCACTTTATCTTGTCGCAGGTTTCAAGTAATCATGTGACTATGAGAAGATTCTGCATGTTCATATAAGTTATAAATAAACACAATGTGGAATACAATTATTAAGCACATTATTTGTCATTACTCTCACATGTATTGCTTCAACTGAATTTCGATATAAACTATTGAGTTGTTTATTTCCAAGCACTGTGCAATGTTGCCATTTCCTCATTAACTCAATTTCTAGCAGTGTGCCTTCATCCGATTCTCCATTCCTGATAAAAAGCTGTAGAGAATTAAACATGTTTGTTAATTTCATATTTCAGAAAATAAGCATGTGAAAGGTGAGGATTGAACCCCAGGCAGCTTGTGGTTCTAAATTCCATGGTCAGCAACACAACAGTCTCACTTGGGCATTTGTGCTGAATCATATGATATTAAGATTTATTGTCAGTAACTTGGCAGCTAATTTCACTACAAGGCAAAAAGTTTGTAGCACCTTTAGAAATGGTTTAAAAATGTGTTGTTGCTGTTGTTAGTTAATGCTGGATTTCTGACAATGAAATCATTAATCCTCTTGCTCTCCAATATTTTTCACTGATGGATGGGGCACTAGAAGTGGCTGGGCACATTTGAAGGTGGTCTCGGTCCATTTCCTCTTGCAGATCACATAGAGGACAGAGGTTCTAAAGTAAAAACAAATTGCAACATTAACTTGCAACATTACTAAGATAAGTGAAGTTTTTAGTTTCTAATTTGTTTTTACTTTAGAATCTTGTTGCTTCACTGTTAATAGCTTCAATTTCCTTAATTAGAGGACAGAGGTTTGGTTCTCGAGAAGTAGACCCCGCACGGAGATCCGAATGGGAGACTATTTTAACTCAGGAACATTTTACCCCTCAAGTCATATTTCATAAATATTGAAGAGACTTAGCAGTAATAGTAACCACGTTTTAGAGAGCACCATATCTTTATGCTTTGGCAGCACATTGCTCTCTCACAACCCCCAGAATGTCTGGAGGACCACATCTGTCGTTGGTTTACGGGTCTCATCGACCTGACCGGGAGAATTGTGAAAATAAATTCACCGACCATATCCTCTGATTACCAATCAGAGAACATATTACATGCCATGACAGATCAGCATGTTAGGGGTTAACATTTTATAGAGAAATGGAAAGGTTGGAAAAATGAAGACTCCCTAGCCCTCGAGAACCCTAATAGCATCAGAGTTGGAAGAGAACAAGAGATGACCAAGGTAAGGTCAGATAGAAAAACTACAGTGAGGAGCAAAACACCAGTTAGTGGAAGTAATGTTCTGCTCAGCTTGGGTACCTTGTGGTCATCATTCACATATCAATTTTTTCATCATGAAGGGGTACTTCATGAACAACATTAGGTTCTGAGTTTCAGTGCCAATTTTTTTTTGAGTCAACTGTTGACTGACGCCCATACATACGTGAATACAATTTTGCTCCTTTTCTTAGAGCATTAACAGACAGGAGCATGATTTTGCCTTTTTCAATAAGACTCTCAGCCAGTGTTTCGATGACAACAACTGTAAGTGTATTTCAGGACAGAATTATTATAGACATTTGTGGGCCCCTCAGTCCCCCGACCTAACCCCTGAGATTTCTATCTCTGGGGTAACTTAAGACATAAACTGTACAAGACAAACCCATACACCCGGGAAGAATTAAAACAAAACATCTGCCAAGAAATTCTCAACGTGAAGTACAGTGAGTGATGGATAGTTTCCTAAAGAGGTGCCAAAAATGTATTGTCAACGACAGTGGCCAGTTTCAGCATCTTCTTTTGTAAAGTTGGTAAGAGAACTGAGGATGCGGACAGGCAAAACACCTGGAACTTTTTTGTGCTTCCATTATATGAACTGCAAACGAAAACAGCACAGGATATTAGGATATTTAGTACAACATAAATACATATATTATGCACTCTACTTTCCTGGAGAAGAGGACAAGTGTTTTACACACCATTTTTCTATACAAGAATGGCAAGCGAGATTCAAAGCTATTGCTGTAAATGGCAAATGGCAATGAGATATCACATCTTAACACAGATTACATTCAAGGCACTTACAAGGATTTATTTAACTAAATTCTATCAAAAATAAAATAGATCTTAATTTAGAATTTGAATACCTGTTATTCCAATCCAGTTGTTCTTAAATTTGGGAAAAGCCAAAATTCTTTTCCGTAGTGCTTCTAAATCTTGTTTCAGTAGCTTCTCACTGTTATTCACTATCACTACATCCCTGAAAACAAGAATTTATCATTTCAATGGAATTTGCATTATGATAAAACTGCTAGATTTTTATAGCAAACTAGAATACTTCTTTTACATTATGGTTCAGAATATATGGATATTTGTCACTGTAAACATTTAGCTGTTGGAAACATTTTGCTTTTCCGTTTTATTATAATTGTACTATATTTTGGTCTAAGCTATATATTTGCAAGATAAAGACAACAGGAGGTAAAAAAAGAAGCAGAAAAAAGGAAAGTGAAGTATAAAATTTTGATTTTATTATGATTTCTATGGCTTTTGGGAGAATAAGTGTGCATATCATAAGATAAATAAAATGGCTATATGAAAATTGATAAGCATAGAAACTAATGATACTCTGCAGTGTGGTAAGATAGCACTACTATAGGGTAAAGCTAGAGGGTATACATAGCGTGGGACACGTTGACCTACACGTTATATTGTGGCTAACACCCCCCAGGATGCAGGGATGAAGTGAGGGAACCGCCTGATGCCACAATCTGCAGCTAGATGAGCCACAGACATGTGCAAAAGTCCCTAACAAATGCTGAGGTCTCTTCATCCTAGTGTCAGGCCTTGCCGAACTGCCACCACTGTGGGTCTGGTGTCATGCAAGCCCCCCCCCAACAAAGGACAAGGCCCAATACCACTCATCTGAAAGCACACCTGAAAGATGATAGGGAAATGATGGAAAGGAAACCATGGTGTGAAACGAAGCACTCTGGCATTTGCCGAAGTGACAAGGGGAACTGCTAAAGAGGCTACCTGCTATAGATTCATCTCTTTAACCCACTTAAAGTGAGTTTAAAACGTATAGGGAATTGAGCAATGTAAACTCGGCTGACATGAGGGAATATTTTGTTTTCTGGATCAAGGTTCAGAAGAATTCAAATATAAATTGCAGAAACAGTTTATTCTGACTTTGCTTCAAACATTTGCAACATTCAGTAAATTAATAACAAATAAATGACTAACTGAATGGCATTATGAACACTTTGATGCCTTTGTTATACTGTAACTCATGGTTCTGTAAAAACCTAGAAGTAGTCATTTTTACATGATCCTAATACATTGCTATTAACTGTTAGTAGCATCTTCTTTACTACCTGCAAATCACTTATTTTTCTTAAATTAATGCCCATGAAATTTGTGTTTGTTAAGTGAAGGAGTCTTTCTTGTACACATCATCTTTTGGATACCTCTCCAATATTTTGGTCTTTGATCATTCTTGTCTGTAATACCCATTTCATCACCTTATCAGTAACAGTCATTTGGTAAACCTTACTGGAAATCATACCATACATGTTTAGTTCTTGTATTTCTGTCTTTAAGTGGTGACTTGCTGTTACATCTTCTTTTCTAAACTTTGAAAAAAAACCTACAGATCAGAGTCACTGACGTCTGCATTATCAGCTAAAATGTAAGCTGGCTTGTTGATGGATAATGATGATGTAGGTTTAAGGGTGTTCAACTACTAGGTCATCTGTTGATGGAGATGTCAACTTGTGTTTTAATTTTTACTCCAAAAAATGTTGGGTTACCTTATATAACTTCATATGGTCCTTGCTATGGATTTTCGAGTGCAGTTTTGACAATTATCTCGATCACATAACTTAAGTTAGTAATTTCCATTGGGGCAATTGTCTGATGTGAGACTCCCTTTGTGGTTTAGTGGGAGAAATACAAATCAGTTGCAGAATTCAAAGTCATCCTGGCAGGTTGTCACAGGGTTAGAGAACCTGCCTGATAAGTGGAGGGTCTGTGGTTCAAATCCTGGCTATGGCATTGAATTTTTCAGTTTCTGATTCAAGCTCTTAAAACATTGCCCACACACGACTTGTGTGTTCAAAAACACCAGCAGTAAGCTTGTTGGCATAAATAAATAATAATTATATATTTTATTTCTGGTTAATCCATACATAGTATCTTTGCTGCTTGTTGTTACTGTAACTATTTTGTGTTCCATTTGACATGTTCATTATTGGCTGTACTTCTTTGTACCAAACAATTAACTGGATTAATAAATTACTATGTTGTAATCTGTGCTGATGCACACAATAAGCCACATACTTTTGTTTACATCAGGTTCCCTTTTAAGATTGGCAAGAGTATAGGTGCCCCTCTTTTTTACAGACCCAATATGGTAGCCCTATATTTTGCAGCACGAAAGAGTGTATACTTCTGTCAACAGAGCCTGACCTATCTGTCTGTACTAGCATTGGCTGCACAAATTATGGACTTGCTAAATTATTTCCAGTTTATGCTAGAAAGGATGGCACAGTTAAACTTTAAGGCTTAGCAGTTTATTTCTACAAAAAATTATACATGTCATGTTTTGAGAGCTAAAGTGTATTTCAAGAGATAAAAGGCAACAGGGATGTTGAAATAAAAGTAATTCCAATTTTACATTAGTCACTTCTAAGCAGCAGACACAAATTCTAGCAGCATCATCTTGCTGTAACTATTTTGGGTGTTCCCTTGTAGACCTTAAAGACAATATCTTTTTTTTTTCTTTACCTGATTACCCTTCCCCTACGGTGGACTTGCATCCCCTAGAACTTAAAAGCCAGTGCCTAGAGTCAGACGCCTGTCGGAGAGCACAGGAACCTATGGACCAGACAGAGTGGAGACCTGGAAGTGCGGGGTCAGCCAAGCATCAGGTATGATAGTGATGAAGAGGATGATATAAAATGCAGGCCAATTCGATGATTGGAAAGGTGACAATGGAGCAATTGGTGGATATCAATAATGAAATTAATGTAAGAAACCTAACGCAGTTGACGCAGATGTGGGATCAAGTCCTTTTTCTTGAGCATTATTTGTTTACTAAACAATTGTAAGTTTGTTTTCATGGAATCACTCTGTGTTTAGCACTTCTACAGCCAATTTTTATTGGGAGAGCCGAAAACTTCGGCACAGGCTGTGCAGTGTTTTACCTTTATGCTTCTTTGGCGCTTGTTGCCATCTGCTGCTATCATAGAAAGGTGTAGATATAACTGTACAATATTTTTAAAACTACTTTTAAAGGTTTTATTTACCAACATTATGAAAGGAGATGCTGAAATTGGTCACCATCATTGTCCATACATTTTTGGCACTTCTTAAGGAAACTATTCATCATTCGCTGTAGTTCACGTTGAGAAATGCTGTAAATTTTCCGGCAGATATTTTGTTTCAATTCTTCCAGGGTGTTTAAAATGTTATATGGTTTCATCCATGCTTTACTATGATAGCACTATGATAGCTTTACTATGAGCGCCAAGGATGCTGACAGGCAAAACACTGTGCAGCCTGTTCGGAGGTTTTTTGCTTTCCTGGTAGTACACAGTTTATGCTAAGTGTTTGTAGTGTTTAACGCCCTCTTTTACTACTACGGCACCGCAGGCGGAGTTTATGCTAAAAATAAAAACTTAAAAACCATATGAAATACAATATAAAGTGTGCATATTAATTTTTACTTTATTAAAAATTAAGTCCTAATTACAATACATAACCAAATAAAATTAATAATTATATATGTTACCTAGATTATGCATTTTATGTGTAATACTCATTTATATTTGGTATAAATGGCTGGTATGTGCATCTCTTATATTTTGTAGGAATTTAAGAAATCTATATGGCAAAACAACAAATGCAATGAAAATAGATACCTATTTGAACAGTGAGAGTTGCTTATTATTCAATTCAACCAAACAGATTTATTTCTTAATTCTCCACAACTTGGTGTGCAATAATGGTCTAAGCATCAGTGTTACAGATAAGGTTATTAAGAAAGCGAAATGACAAATTATGCAAAGAACACAGCTGCTAAATATAGAAACTGACGGTAAAATTCTCACCATAGTGTCTATTGATTGAAGAGATGTATAAGTTTATTGAACAAACACAATACCTACATAGTAAGTTCTTTTAGTTTAATTATTTAATTTTACAATTAAAGCATGTTCAATCTAAGTTTTATTTTATTAAAGTAATCAGGCAAGAGATCTAAAGCATACCAATATATCTATATTAGGAACACCTACATATATTTTACCTGGGGTGGTATAACCTTAAAATAGGATTTGAGTTGATTAATAACACTCAAATCCTATTTTAATGTGATTCCAACAACACTGTCATCAACTTCCAGTATTTATTATTGGTGTAACTTTGTTTCACATAATGAAGATGTCTTTGGATGTTCTTTACCTGTAGCCACATAGAACCTCAACATAACTCCTTTCTTTATAATTTCCAATGAATATTCTGTTATGGAGCAACTGCTTTGCGAACTCCTTTAGCAAATGAAATGCTGAAGATTCCATCTTCTCTTCATGCTGATGGCTCTAAAATTTTAGATGGTATGCACCTAAGAAAACAGGAATTTTTAAGATTACTCCAGGTAACTAATAATTACATCACCTTTTAGTGTTCTGCTGTTAAAAATTACTGTTCTGGAGAGAAATTCATTGGCTTTAAATTTCAATTCTTTATTCTACGCTGTAATTCTTTACAGTTTTGGTTTTGTCAAAAGGCACATACAAATGATAACTACATCACATTACAAAATACAGTGCATATACATTATAGGTGTGCACAGGCTTGGGGCCAAGCCCTTGGGCCTAGGCCTGACCTGGCTCATGCGCTGGGTTCAAGCCCAATTTTGAAAATGTCTGTCGGACTTGGGCTGGTCCCGGGCAAGGGGCTGAAGGGGAAGTGAACTGAGACGGGAATGAAAGGAGAACTGTGTTGGTTTATGAGTCTAAGTTGCACACTGTGCAGAAGCTTGGGCGCTGCTAGATAAATTGTTTTCTGCAACAAGCATTAAAAAAATATATTTCCTAACATTTGTATTAAATCCATATACATAAAAAGATAGACAAATTTAAATATCAAAAGGCTGTTAAAGAAGTTTCTACCCTCAAGAAAATAAAAGATAATGGTAGTTTTAAAAATATTACTTACCATCCTTGCACCAATAAAAAATTTACAAAACCTTTTAATGAATATGGAATAACTAAATTTTTCGAAAAAGGATAAAATTCCAAATTATAAAAAGTCTGGCATTTATCAATTTAGCTGTTTGTATTGTCATAGGGTCTATATTGATAAAACAACATCATTTAGAAACCAGAATAAAGGAGCATTTTAGAAATATTAAATATAAACAAATTGATAAATCAGCTGTGGCAGATCATTTTTGGTCATTTGATCATGAAATAAACTCCGACAATTAAATGGACCAATAGATTTAATAGTTTGGAAAAAGATATTTATTTTTAAAAAACATGAACCGCATTATGAATTTTGAAATACCACCAATAGATTGTATTTATAAGTTTTCTTTTTCAGAGGTTGGTGACAAATAGATCTTTTAAGTTGAGCGTCGGTAAGTATGGTATCTTGTTTGGATAGCTTTGAAAATAAGTTGGATACAACTTGAAACTAGTCAGCATTGGAAGAACTTGCAATATTACTAAGATAAATGGAGCTTTCAGTTTCTAATTTGTTCTTATTTTAGATTCTGTTGCTTCACTTTAGCAGCTTCAATTTTTCCTTCATTTAATATTTCTGATTTTAAACATTTTTATATTTTATGGCAATTGACTGAATATTTTAATTCCTGAATGGGTAACATTGCTTTTAAGGACATTCATCTGCAAAATGACATATGTATCTTGTTCTTTTTTGCAAGTGTGCATTTATTTGCATGTATGTTTTTTGAGACTGTTTTATCCAATAAGTTATTACTGTAATTATGATGCACACTGAACCATTGGAATCTTTGCTAGAGTGACTAGGAAAATTTGTCTCCCTCATTAACTGTCATTTCTCTCACTCTATTGCTGAAAGTATTCACTTGTATCAACTAACTTAGAGTAGTATAGCTGAAAAAGATACAGCTGAACTTTCTGGTTAGTGATGTTAATTTTGGGGATCAATCTTAGGTCCATTTTTATTTACTTGTTATGTTAACATTGTTTCTATGTTTCACACGAAGTAGTTCTTTGGAAGTAGTATGCGGATGATATCTCTGGGATTTGTACTGCAAGAAAGTTATTTTGAATTAAAAGATAAAATACGAAGGAAACTAAATTATATTTTGACCTGAACAACCTGAAAGTAAATCTGGACAAAATACAATTAGTCTCCTTCTGTTCCTGTGGCCTAAAGGAAAATCGCAAAATAAATAATAACAAAATTAGTGTCACGGTTGATTTCTATTGTAAATTATTGGGACTTTACATGGATGACAAGTTTGCATATAAAACTAAAAACTGTCTCCTTGTTTATTTTTATTAAGATGACTGTCACTTAACCTTGAATTGGGCATGCTAATTAAAATATACCCTGATTTAATTTAAACTTAGCTTTTTTGTGGGTTAATCTAATGGGGTAGTACCTACAAATTCATATGTATAGGATGGTTCCAGTTCTGCATTGTTAATTACAAAACTTCAGTATGGCAATTACTAAAACTTGAGAAGGACTTACATTATGATTTCGGGGTAGGAGCATATTAATTTTGAGCTAATGAGTAGTTGGCAATTACTGGATTTTGGCTACACAAATGTTTCGGCTATCTATTGTCACTTCCTAGTGGCCATAAATGCTACACTCATCTGTTTATAAAACACTTCCTTCTGCTGTGCTTTATGGCTTATGGCCCTGAATATACCGGCTAAACTTTGCAGTTAGGCTCCTCAGTAGATTTTGCTACACTTGTTAATTCCGTATATACCTTGTAGTTGTACAATATGCACATTACAGCTCGTGAGTTTAATTAGTCATACAGAAGTTTAACCTCTTCTAATTGACATTCATTGTTCTGAATATGTTATGTAGAGTGCTAATACAGTGTTGTTTTTTATCCTATTTATGTGTTTGTTTTTCTTAATAAAAGTGATGTGACATGTGTAATTTTTCGATTGTGGGACCATCAAGGATACGGATCATTAAGCGGTTGTCCTTTTTCGGCATTCTTTAGCCTAAGCACTTATATTCTTTAGTATGTTGGCACATTCTAAAAATGCTTCAAACAATAATTATAAAGACACAACTAGAAGCACAATACCTTCTTGAATATTTCGGGAGTTTGGATAATCATGCTGTTATCATTTAGCGCGGTAAATATGCATGTTCTTCCACGGAGCTACTTTAGATTAGGTTAAATTAGGTTAGCAGTTTCAAGAAAATCAGCAAGTTTTCAGTAATTTGCACAGGTGAGGGTGAAATCGGGTCCCTCTTTTTACCTATTGTACTGTAAAAACACCATAATAATGTAACTATATTGAAGCACAGAACTTACATGTTTTAAACAATAAATTTGGAATGATCCGCATCATAACCTCATCTATTTATATGCATTTCATTACATAGCATGACATCACCAGGAACACATAACTTGGCATCTCTAAATATGGCAATAAATGTAATTTTGGTAATATGCTATAATACTTCACTAATTATTCATATTTGTCTTAAAGTTTTGACACTTATGACTTGCATTTTGCAAAAATAGCTATGCACACAGCAAAGTGGCATATTGTGCCCTCTAGGAATTAAACAGCATACTAATATGAACGATTCGTGGTTAGTATGTGGCGTCATCTGTTGACATAAATAGATTCACTGCTTTGGCGCTGGTGTTCCCTGGTCAGAGAAAAGATGAAATTGGGCAAAGTTGGTTTCAGTGGTTTCAGTAGCAGGCTGGGTAGAGTTGTTTTGTGACACTAGGTTCGCTTGTGTAGCTGTCAGGTCAGCTGGTTGGTGATCAGTGAATATGTTCAATTCTTGTTGGCTTTTGGAGTGTCAGTGAAGAATTAACAAGTTTCGGGATTGTGAGTTTTCGCTTTGACAAACTTTAAAAATGTTTTCTGGACTTACAAATCAAGTGAGCAGCTGGATGGGAAGCACTGGCAAAAAAGATGGAGAAGCCCCCAAAGAAGATGAAAAATTGGCTTCGCCCGTTGCAGACACCCAAAGTGGCAATAACACGGAGGTTGACAAAAAAGATGCAAGGTAATGATTTTTAGTTATTTGACCATGCTTTAGAATGCCATTAATGCAACTTCCATTTAATGACTCCATTGTCATTGCCCAGAAAATGCATTTAATCCGTTGTCGTGTATAAATTCACATTTCACAGGAAAAACTAGCAGTCGCTTTTCTATGGGTGTTTTGTGTTGGAAATATAATTTAACACAAGGGGCTTTGTACAAAAGCAAGCGAAACTGCGCCGACTTTTATTTAGGCTTATAGGTTAAAAGACTGAAGAAGAAGCACTAAAACTGTTTCAGTTTTTGTGGTTAAAATGTGCCCATGTATGTTGCAGTAAACTGACTTTATATTCAGACAATTCAGCTTGACATCGATGACAGAAATTCTTTTCAAAAGTAATATTTAAATAATTGCATGTAAAGTGCTGACAATTTAGTATAACATTATTTTCACTGGTCAGACATGGTACAATGAGATAAAGTATCTGGTTAATTACTGTACCTTTATTCTCTGAATGAGACATTTTCCCTGGTTTTCTTCAGCCCTCTTTGCACAAATACAAGAATGTTATGACAGCAATTGCAGTGAGGTGCAAATGCGGAAAAATAAAAGGTAGAAAGTGGGGTTATGGCAAAGAGTTGGTAGTTCCCCTTCTTTACTAGATATCCTTTTGATTTACCATTACCTAGAATATAAACAGCTCTGTCATCGGTTGCACATTTCAGAAGCCATGCTAATAAATGAAGTAGCAAGATGTTCATTGAAGCAAATATTGCAACCTTTATAAAGAGGACTTCCAACTTGAATATTACTTCAAGTGTGTGTCATTTGTTAAGGGGACTTCTTCTGTGGTTTTACACAGCATAATAGAACAGTAAAACAAAAATCAGTGCCCATGTTTTGTATGTTGAGTGTACCAACTTTAGGCCTTCTGATTTGGAACTGAACCTTCCTTGCAATTGAAGGTATAAAAAACTATGCTGCATTTCACTAACTTTGGTTGTTCAAGCTTGTGCAGTGAGTTGTTGGTGATCGTTAGAATATCATGGGTGTTAAAGGCGTTATGATTGTGTCACTTATGTTCTGCTTGCATTATGACATAAATTCTGGTTTATTTTATGTCACCTGTTTTTATTCAAGCTCTGTAAAATGTCAACGTATGTATATAAATAGGAGGATACATCATTGTGCTGGACTTATATTTTAAGAAGCATACATGAAGCTAATTTTAACAATTGTGAAATGTAATAAAGTTGCATTTCAGTTGCTTCAGCTCAGTCCTGGTTAAATATTTGGTAGTTGTATATATTATTTTGAAGTTGGTAGATCTAAGTACTGTGCACATATATGTTTGATTTGCGGACTTTCCTTGGAACAACTCACGCTGTAGACTAGTTCACATTTTTATTTAATACCTATGGTAGCTGGAGGACAACTTAAAATGTATGCAAAGATTTAATTGGAAATACATGTTTAAAATATCCTGAACCTACTAAAAAGGTACATTAAAAAACTATGTTAGAGAGAGCATAATTCAAGAGCGAGAGGTAGAGAGAAATTGGATAAATAACAAGGTTTTGTATTTGAGTTTCACACTATTTAAGCTAGTGAGGTGAAGACTTTCAAGTGAATTTGCACCTTAAACAGCTTTTTTAAAGATAAATTTTGGCTATTTTTAATTTTCTTTAAAATTATAATCAAAATAGCAATATTTAAAAATATTTGCATTATTAATAAGATGTATATCTGGGATTTTCTATTAATGGTCTGTGAAAATTTCACTGATTGTAAGTTGTATAACCATGAAATTATACGAGGTAAACAAGAAGTTGCTTCAGGAAGAATGCAGAAATCGTTAAAACCCAGAAATTTGTGTCAAATATTTATTTATTTTTTTTAGCTTTGGCTATCTTTAAATATTTTATGTTGTATGTTAATAGGAATGAATTGCTTTAATAGGAGACGCTTGAAAGTTTGATTCTTTTCTTCTTCCTCCTTTTTTTTCCTTTGCAAGACTATGACTTTTGTATCTATTCCTGCTTCAGAAAAATGTTTGAATAATTTTTCCACAAGTATATGACTAAGTGTTTATTGCTTAATTTGAAATAGTTTTTAATTAAAATATATTGTATGTAATGTAGTCTGGACAGAGAAATGACTTTGTGGTGAATGGGTAATATTATAACAATAATAGCCTAATGTGTCCCTTGAAGGGCAAAGGCCTTCTGCTAAGCTCTGTTTCACTAATGCAGTGAGCTACTCTACGTTAGGTTGTATCTAGTGTTTCTTTGTCTGGTTTAAGTTGATTTCACTATCACTTTGAGTCAACTTGGGATGTTATTTGTAGGTTGGCACTGTCTTCATTTTCTAGTCGACTTCCTAATATTCTCCATGTTCCTCTGCTTCGTGCTATGATGGACCATTGCTGACCTGCTTGTGCTGTGTAGAAGTCTGCCCACCTCTTTCTTGGCCTCCTGTGCGCGGGTCCCACATGGTGGCTTTGTATCGTATGTCCATCTTTCGTGTTTCATCCGCGCGATGTGGCCTCCCCACTTCCATTTAAGTCTGTTTGCTCTGTGTGTGACGTTTTTTTAAGACATTTGGGACAGCGACTCGTTGGAAACTCTTGTCTCTCTTAGATATTCCCAATATAGTAGAGTTGGGTAGACGCAGGTGTTTCGAATATGAGTCTTTTGTTGATCGTCTTGTCGAGAAGTACGAACTGGAGGGACCAGAAGGATCTCCAAGCTAAGAAAATTGTTCTTCTTATTTCTTTTTCTGTCTTGTCTTTGAAGGAGATTAGTTGGCTTAGGTAAGTGTATTTTGTTGTATATGGTAGCGTTGTTCCTTCGATTGAGATGGGATCTCCTGTCTGTTTGTCATGTTCATAGACAGTCCTACGGTTTTGCTTTGCGTGCAGAGTTGTTGGGTAATATAGGGTGTTTAAAACATATGGTAACCCGTTCCGCGGGCACTCTCCACTGCGCGAGAGAATTGAGAGTCGCCGGGAAAATGTTGCCATTAGAGGCGCACTAAAATCCTTTCCTGGAAATGTTGACCACCTGCTCTCGGAACGGGCAACAAATCTCGTTAAAATGTTAGCTCAACATTGAAAAGTCTACTCAATACCAACCTTGCTATTTACACTCAGAATTTTCAAGGATGCCATTTTCAAGAAAACTCCAACGTTCTTTACATGGAATAATAATTATTTTCACTATTACTTTCTCTACAACGTATAGTAAGTAGTGAAAGTACTGTATTAGACCCAACATTTCGATGTCGAGATTTCACCGGAAATATACCTATGTTTCAGGCCCCCTGAATATAAAAAAATTAGTTTTTGAAAAATGTGTGTTTGTCTGTCTGTGGACAGCGCAACTCAAAAACCAAAAGTAGGTTAAAGCCAAAGTGCATATTTAAGTTTAATATCTTCCAAGAATGCGACGCGAAGATTTTGATAAAAATTCCTCCACCATAAACTACCCCTTACATGGAAAAGCTCACAACTTGGGTGTAATACAACTATTCAGTTATGAGGACGGGAACTGTAAAGTCAAACCTCCCTCATGTAAATGATCTTATTCGCGTTCTGTGGCTGAGGAATACGAGTTTTCCATTTTATGTCAAGTTCTGTTTCTATTCCTGTTATGTGTAGCCCAAGAATTGGCGCTATTTGCGTTAATACATGTTCATTGTAACAGGAATAGAATTGCGCTCTATCAAAACTAGGGTTCGATAATTTTGGTACAGTACGTAAATGCGTAGTTAACGGTAGGATTAGCAGTAATATTGGTAGGGAAAGAAACGTAATACAAAGTGCAACGAATTAAGAAATTTAATGAGAAACTAGCGGACCCGACAGACGTCCTGTTCAAACGTTGTATATCCAACAATTATAAAGGTTTTTAAATAACCTATAACTTGTTTCGACTGTTTTGATGAACAAATATGTAAAATAAGTAGTTTTAGAATACCTGACGACACCATGTTTACATGTGAGTGTATCTGTAGATAAAATACTCAATTTATGGACAAAATAATGGAGTTCTCTGTGGAGTGAACCATTTCGGAGATATTCCTTTTTATTTGTGTTGGTTTTACAAAACATACTTTTCACAAATGAAAGATCGTTATTCATTTTTTATACCTTAGCCTTGCAAAGAAAACGAAATTTCGAAGCTTTAAAGCATTTAACTATCATTCAAAGCCTACTGTATTCCCACATTTCCCTTGTACCTATAAGAAAATGAGCAATAAGATAATTGCTACAAATATTTATCTCGACTAATATGAAGATAAAGGAATAAGAGTATGTAAGAATAGTTGATACAAGGGTAGAGAAAATCACGTGAGTGCAACACAAGATTTTTTATGTTTTAGTCATATTTTCTCTTAGATTTTCCTATTTTTTCCATGTTTTTACTTTCTCTACTGGTAAGTAGGGGAAGTATTGTATTCCACCCAAAAAATTTGATGTCGAGATTTCACCGGAAATATATGTTTTGAGACCCCCTGAATAAAAAAAAAACATTTTTAGAAAAAGGTCCGTGTGTGTCAGTCTGTCAGTCTGTGGACAGCATAACTCAAAAACGAAAAGTCGTTAAAAACCAAAGTTGGATTTAAGTTTAATGTCTTTCAAGGATGCGACAGGAAGATTTTGAAGAAAATAGCCGCACCCTAAACTACCCTTTATACGGAAGATTTTTCGAGAATTTTGATTTTACTGAAAATGGCTCTAACGATTTTGATTAAACTGCCATATGTTTGAGATATTTTTATGACAAATGAAATGTATATCTTGAATTTTCTGGCTATAGCCCCTGTAGTCGTATTTACTCTGGACGACTTTTGCATAACTGGTAAACCGTTAGAGATAGACCAAATCATACTATACAAAAAATGTAGATCTTGCTAAAATACACAATTTATGTCTCAATAAATTTTCGTGTAGGTTGAACCATTTCGGAGATATTCTTTGTTATGTATGTAAGGTTCGGAAAACTTAAGGCTTTCGTGAAATGGAGCATCGTTGTTTATTTTTTTATATGTTAAGTGTGCAAAAAGAACGGAATCTCAAAGCTTTAAAAGATTTGACTATCGCACGAAGCCTACTGTATTCTATTCCCTTGCGCCTACAAGGACATAAGCAATACGATAATTTGTACAAATGTTTATTTTAACTAACATGAAGATATAGGAATAAGAGTTTTTAAGAATAGTTAGTACAAAAGTAGAGAAAGTAATGTGAGTGCAGCACATCAGATTTTTATATTTCCATTCAAAGGCGGATTTTTCTTACCTCCTATTTCTTGTTTGTAATAGTTCCTACAATTGCCTTTCTTAGAATTGTATGTTTTAGCGAATTTGGAGGGTAAGCTGTATGTAATTTGCTATTGCAATTCTTTCTGATTGCCCTTCAAAATGTGACATTTAATTTCATTCTTTCCAGATCTGAGGGCTAGCTCTGGATTGAGCAATTAAATAAATTCAAAATGCAACAATAAAATTAATATTATTTATTTATTATTGAGTGTGCTAGATTTTTAAAGGAGATTTTCAATTCAATATTAATTTAAAGAGCATTACATTTTTGAAGCTTTCGAAAATGACCTCCTAAAATTTTAATTAATGTTTATCGTCATATTTTCCAAGTCTTTTTGGTCATAAGTTCTTGCATATTTCTACAATTTTTAGGTCATTAACATCCGGGCCTTGCTTATAATAGCCTGCGGTAGCCTACGGTAGTTCCACAATAATTCTAACCAGGTAGACTTGCAACAAATGTGACAGAAGAAATACTACCCGCACTTCAAACACACGGGTAGAATTTTTAAATTGTGCAACCCAGTGTTATACATTTTTTTAATTTTTAAAGCTGTGGGTGGGATAGTTTTTAAATAGATCGAAAAACGTAGAATAAAGTTTGTTCTTGCTCATGAAAGTTCAAATAAGAGACATTTCCCATTTCATTGAAACGCAACGTTGAGCATTCACCTACCTCGGAAGCAAGCCAACGGCTTAACGAGGCGCTGCTCTATTGTTTACGGTTTTTACGGCTCTGGGCGTTGTTTTTATTAATCTTGACATTGTAGCTGCTATAACACTGGTGGACGTTATTTTGGATTTCTACTGTGGGATGTTTTGTGCACCGGATGGCCCATATCAGTAAACTTATGCGAATGTTCCCGTAAAAAAGGAGACTTGTTAGCATACATTTATGAGTGGCCTGTGAAGGTCAGGAGATAAGCCAAGAGCGAAGAGTTTGAATGCCCTTTTACTTTCTCTACTGCGTATAGTAAGTAGGGGAAGTGTTGTATTCGACCCAGAATTTAGAAATTTCACCGGAAATGTTATTAAGTCGTGTGTGTGTGTGTGTGTGTGTGTGTGTGTGTGTGTGTGTGTGTGTGAACAGCATAGGTAACTCAAAAACGAAGTCGAACGAACCAAAGTTGGCATTTTAATTTAATATCTTTCAAGGATGCGACACGAAGATTTTGAAGAAAATAACTCCACCCTTAACTACCCTTTACAAGGAAACTGTTTTGAAAATGCTGATTTTCTCAGCCTACGATTTCGATTAAAATGTAATATGTTTAAGATATTTCTATAGCAAATAAAATGTATATTTTGAATTTTCTGGCTATAGCCTATGTAGTCCTGTTCAGTCTTGACTGCATTTGCATAACCGGTAAACCGTAAGAGATAGACCAAATCGTACTATACAAAAATGTAGACATCGTTAAAACACACGTTATGTCAAAATGTATTTTTTTTTGTAGAGTGGACAATTTCGAAGATATTCCTTGTTATTTGTGTAAATTTTGGAGAACTTATGCTTGTGTCAAATGGAGCATCCCTATTCATTTTTACTTTCTCTACTGGTAAGTAGGGGAAGTATTGTATTCCACCCAAAAATTCGATGTCGAGATTTCACCGGAAATATATTTAAAGACCCCCTGAATACCAAAAAAGCATTTTTAGAAAAAGGTCCCCGTGTGTGTGTCTGTCAGTCTGTGAACAGCATAACTCAAAAACGAAAAGTAGCTTAAAAACCAAATTTGGTTTTTAAGTTTAATGCCTTTCAGGGATGCGACACGAAGATTTTGAAGAAAATAGCCCCACGCTAAACTACCCTTTACATCGAAAATTTTTATTTTCTTGAAAATGGCTGTAATGATTTTGATTAAAATGTCATACGTTTCAGATATTTTTATGACAAATGAAATGTATATCTTGAATTTTCTGGCTATAGCCCCTGTAGTCGTATTTACTCTGGACGACTTTTGCATAACTGGTAAACCGTTAGAGATAGACCAAATCATACTCTACAGATCTTGCTAAAATACACAATTTATGTCCAAATAAATTTTCTTGTAGGGTGAACCATTTCGGAGATATTCCTTGTTAGGTGTGCGTTTCGGGAAACTTAAAACTTTCGTGAAATGGAACATCGTAGTCCATTTTTTAATATGTTAAGTGTGCAAAGAGAACGGAAGCTCAAAGCTTTAAAAGATTTGACTGTCGCACAAAGCCTACTGTATCCTGATGTGATGCTCGTGACCTTGTGTACATCAGCTGCTGTTATCGTAGCGGTTCACATGTATTTGGATCTCTGTGTATAATTGAATTTTCTAATACTTGTACTACTCTCAAACGGCAAGTCGTTATTCGTTCTTTTTATCTCTTGGCCGGTAAGCTGGAATTTCAAAGCCTTCACATGGCGCTAAGCTCCATCGCTTAAAGCCTACGTTTTCCCATATTCCCCCTTGCATACAGCAAAATTAGCAGCAAGATATTTTTTGCAAACGTTTATCTGATTAACATGAAGTAGATAGCGGAGTAAGCGTTTGTAAGAAAATTTTGTACAAGGTAGAGAAAGTTATGTGACTGCAACGTCTCAGGTTTACCCAAATTCTCTGAATTTTTACTTTTGGTAAGTAGAAGGAAGTATTGTATTCCACCCAAAAATTCGATGTCGAGATTTCATCGGAAATATGTTTTGAGGCCCCCTGAATAAAAAAAAAAAGCATTTTTAGAAAAAGGTCCGTGTGTGTGTGTGTGTCCGTGTGTCAGTCTGTCAGTCTGTGGACAGCATAACTCAAAAACGAAAAGTCGGTTAAAAACAAAAGTTAGTATGTAAGTTTAATGTCTTTCAAGGATGTGACACGAAGATTTTGATGAAAACAGCCCTCCCTAAACTACCCTTTACATGGAAATTTTTTCGAAAATTTTGATTTTCTTGAAAATGGCTCTAACAAATTTGATTAAAATGCCATATGTTTGAGATATTTTATGACAAATGAAATGTATATTTTGAATTTTCTGGCTATAGCCCCCTGCAGTCCTTTTTACTCTGGATGACATTTGAATAACTTGTAAACCATAAGAGATAGACAAAATCTTACTATACAAAAAGTGTAGATCTCACTAAAACACACAATTTATGTTAAATACATTTTTTGTAGTTTTTGTAGAAGAGATATTCCTCGTTATTTGTGTCAGTTTCGGAAAACTTAAAAACTTTCGTGAAATGGAACATGTTTACTTTTTCTACTGGTAAGTAGGGGAAGTATTGTATTCCACCCAAAAAATTTGATGTCGAGATTTCACCGGAAATATATGTTTTGAGACCCCCTGAATAAAAAAAGACATTTTTAGAAAAAGGTCCGTGTGTGTCAGTCTGTCAGTCTGTGGACAGCATAACTCAAAAACGAAAAGTAGCTTAAAAACCAAATTTGGTATTTAAGTTTAATGTCTTTCAAGGATGCGACACGAATATTTTGAAGAAAATAGTCCCACCCTAAACTACCCTTTACATGGAAAATTTTTCGAAAATTTTGATTTTCTTGAAAATGGCTCTAACGATTTTTATTAAAATGTCATATGTTTGAGATATTTTGATGACAAATGAAATGTATATCTTGAATTTTCTGGCTATAGCCCCTGTAGTCGTGTTTACTCTGGACGACTTTTGCATAACTGGTAAACCTTTAGAGATAGACCAAATCATACTGTACAAAAATGTAGATCTCGCCAAAATACGCAATTTATGTCTAAATAAATTTTTTTAGGGTGAACCATTTCGGAGATATTCCTTATTATGTATGTGAGTTTCGGAAAACTTAATACTTTCGTGAAATGAAACATCGTTGTTCATTTTTTTAAATATTTTGTGTGCAAAGAGAGCGGAATCTCAAAGCTTTAAATATTTTGACTATCGCACAAAGCCTTCTGTATTCTAATATCCCCCTTTCACCTACAGGGAAATAAACAATAAGATAATTTGCACAAAGGTTTATCTCAACTAACACGAAGATGTTAGGAATAAGAGTAGGTCGATTAAAATGTAGTAGATAGAGAAATAAGCATTTGCTAGAATAGTGTGTAGGTATAAGAGTGAGTATATCTCTACATATATTTGCGAACAGTTTCTCCACATTGAACTACACTAAAATTCTGTATCCAATATGTTACGCGACGATCACTTGATGTATCATCTAAGGCTATGCACTTGAAATTCATCGCCAAATATTGATAGGCTTCTAAAATGTAAGCACTAATGAACAGATGTATAGCTCATCAGATTTGAAAGTGCTTTCGTAAATCAAACGCAACGTACATGTAACCAATCCGCCACTGCAACACAGTGCACGGCTGGGGGTCACAGAGACGTTAAGTTCGCGTATAGTGGAATGAGGTAAACCCAAACTCCCATATTTCGCAAACGTTGGACATCGCTACTCGCACACTATGCTAGGGTATGCAAAAATCTACTAGAATGATCGACGTGAGGGAACTCAGGCTGAACTTTCCGAATTCTATGATTTTGTATTTACATTCAAAATTTGAACATGCTACCCTCATTATTTACATCTTTTCCACGGTCTGTTTATTTCCAAAAGTCGTCGTCTTGTAATTTTTTACTTGTCACATCCAGGCTTTCCAGTGCTTTGATTTACACGAGTCTCGTCTGAATAAAATATTTCTGGTATCACCAGATTTTCGATTTTGGGACATTCGCGTAAGAACTTTATCGTTACCGCAACAATTTCACTCCTCCCCATTAAAATTGACGCCCATAATTGGTCTTTCTGCATCTGAATCCTGATGCTCTCAAAATTCTAAGTAGAGAATTTGAATCAATGTAGGTATGTTCCTTTAGTTCTAAGAACGCAAGTTGTTTTTGTATTGAAAAGGAGATCTGTTGGTATGCCTGGGAGCTGAATAATACATAATTGTACTTGACTGGCGGCCCAGGAGGTGCATAATTTGGAGCTTGCAGCCACACGTTGTGTAGTAATATAACGAGAGCTCCATATTTTATCTTGCATTCATTTTGATTATTTCACGAATATAACATAAAATACACCTTAAAATGTACCAATAAAATAGTTATATATGTGTGTATATATTGTTATTAGGAATCTGTCATTTGCTTTATTTCCCGCTAAAACCGTTAACGAAATTATTCTACTACACTAAGAAAGAAAAGGGGGGCGCTTCGAGGTGATAAAATGAGAAGGATAAAATTGGCAGGATAGGCACTATAGGTATTAGTAGAATATAAATGGAGGGAATTGCACGCTGAGACATCCATTGAGGCTATTGTATGCCAGACTTTGAGAGGGAGGGATGAAATGAGAGCGCACAATGGGCAAGCCAGCGCTAGGGTCCTTACGTGTGTTGGAGATCCTTTATATTGACACCAGGGTTCGCCAAGTATCCACCAGCCTCATGGATTTTGACAGCGATCCATCCCAGCAGGCAACGATGACGCCACCTATCCACCGAGAACAGTAGTTACAGTACGCAAAGTTGCCTCATGGCAGCGCCAAGCTCGCCCATCGCCAACACTTCCGACCTTGAAAGACCGGACTGAAATGAAGGTGAAATGAAATGGAAGGACAGGAAATTTGGCTGAGGTAATTATCTCTCTCAGCATTAGTCTCGTGTCCCGGGAAAACCCACGGAAAAAAAAAGTGTCAGAAAGGTCGGCCGCGGGAATCGAACCCACAACCTCCGAAATGCGAGCATCACGTGTGACCGCGGAGCCATGTGCGCGGTAGGATAGACACTGGCTGATCCAGTTTCAGGTCATTTATATCCCAAATTGATCATTGATACATGATTTAAATAGTCAGCCATTTTGCACCAGAACTCGAAGAGCATTATCAGTTTTTTCCTCGCCCAAGTATGGATGTTGCTGAAGTCTGAAATAAATGAAACAAATATATAAGCCTCTTCACTTAACTCATACAATTAATTTAGATTCCAGCATTTACTAACTGCGGCAGCCATAAATTTGTCATTTGGTAGCTTTAATGAAGCAGTTTATTCTTTAGTACCAGGTTTCTGTATACCTAAGGTATATTTTAAGCATAATTATACTGAAAACACGGGATGTCGTTAAGCTTTTCGTTCTTGCAATGTGTAGTAGTAAGGTGTAGTCGTAAAAGGGCTTTTGACGTAAAGAACCTCTCCCGCTCATGAATTGCTCTGAAGAGCAACAAGTCGTATTCACGAGTTCTCTGTTGACGCTGAAACATATCTTTTAGAGCGGATTTGCACACCTCCATGTAATGTAATTATACTGAAAAATAAGTTTACAGGCAACAGACTTCTACGATCGACTATCTCTTTGATCCAATAACGTGTTGGATTGTCAACACAGAGGCCACGGTTTCGATTGTCAGCCGGGGCAGCGAACTGTCTCTTCAGGAGTCATTCCTTACCTTCCGAAGACTGAAAGTGTGAATCCTATGTGAATGGTGCGTGTTTACTGTAAAGACCTAATATAAGCGAGTTAATGCCAATGTGTATTTTGATTTCATTAGGGGACTTTGCATGTGAAGACCACATAGAAAGAACATTCTAAGTCATATTTTCGAAGAAAATGAGACATGCATACTATCTAGTGGTATTGCAGCTGAATTTCATGTTTAGTGAATAAAATACACCGAGAGACCACGTTAAGTCATAGAACTTACTGCTTAGTAAGATCATTCTATCTACAGTTTTACAGCAAAGACATTTCAACTTCAGATTAACAGTTTAAAAACATTTGTTGTAGATGGGGTTGCTTATGGAGCAAGAATATGTCATTAGAATGTTTATATTGGATATAAGCGAAGGCTCACTTTGAAACCAGGTCTATTAAGGAGATGAAGTAGTTCACTTCTCAAAATGGGTATACATTCCAGTCTCGAGAACACTGTAATGTCGTCTCTTCTTACTCTACGTGGACTCAAGATTACTTCAGAAGAGATTTTATTCACTTTTACCGGTAACTGCTGCCAAGTATGAAGATTTGCAGGTTCTCAAGAGATTTTGTGCATCTGAAGCGCAAAGCTTCTTTTCAAACCTTCCCCCACATGCAGCACAAACTATAAAGTGGATTATCTCATTTTGGATTTATTACGATACTCAAAATAAGAAAAGTGCGAAAGAAGAAAATGCGTGCATTGTTACTATATTACAATACTATTTTGCAATTACCATCTAAAGGTTACTTAAAACCCGGGATATAAAGTACTTACAATTGTAAGTCGCCCTTGGGGTATTTATCTCTGATGTGAGATTCCCTTGTGGTCTAACCGGGAAAAAAGTATGAACCAGCTGGGGAATTTAATGTTGGCCATGGTAGCGTAGCGGTTAAAGCAGCCGCTCGATAAGCGGAAGATCCGTGGTTCAAATCCCAGCTATGGCATTGAATTTTTCAGTTCCTGATTCCACGTCTTAAACATTGCCCACACACGGCTTGTGTGTTAAAAAACACCAGCAGTAAGTTTGTTGGCATAAATACATAATAATTACCAAATAAATTAATAGTTGCCGTGTACAGCGCCTGTTGTTTATATGAGTCACCACCTCTCCTTCAACATAAACAGTCCATAGTACAGCCGGCTTCAAATGTTTTCCGAGTTACGTGTTCCTAGCCGCGCTGGGAAGGCAAGATAACTTATCGGTAGGTTACACCAAGTGGTTTCAAAGGTCGATTTGCCAGCTCATACCTGTCTACAGGGGTGAGGGGTGTAATGTGTTAGTAAGTCCAAAGAAAATATTCCGACATTTCTCTACGACTGGGTCGTAAGAAAGTAAGATCACTGTAACGAAAACATCAACGAACTAACAGCGAGGATGGAAACTAAATATTGGCATTAGAAGCTCATATCACTCTATAATTAAATTAAGTTTAAAACGTTTAAATGATTTTAATATATCACACTTTTTATTTAAGCTATTCATGGAGACATACTCATGCGCGGTGCAAAATTTCCAAATTATTTTTATACGGCGAACATGAAATCGCGTATTTGACGTGAAATTTCACATCGAAGTTTAAAACATTTAATGGCTGTTTGTCGAAAACCAGGAAAACAGAAATTCGAAGGAAAGTGAAAATTTAGCGTCACTCAAGTAATAGGATTACTGCAAATCGCAAAAGAGCAACCTCAATAGGTTACGACATAGTTTTCTTGCCTATCACCCTTTAAATGTGAACCGGTTTATTTACTTATTATTATTATGATTATTATTATTATTATTATTATTATTATTATTATTATTATTATTATTATTATTATTATTATTATTATTATTATTATTATTATTATTATTATTATTAACAACGAGAAGTACATCATATGCACAATATTTGTGTAAGGAATTGTTTAAACATATTTCTTAAAATGTGAAGCCGAAATTGTGAACGCCATAATTATGGATATAATACTGCATCACGTGGCGGAATTAGATAATCAGAAAATGTTAAAATTGTTACGTGTATAAATGTAAGAGATCTGGGAATATTAGTTGTGACTAAAATTGTCAAAAGGCACGAAAAGGTACAGACAAGTCATTAGGGGCAAGCTTCAGATAATCCAACCAGACCTGGTAAGACCAGTTTTCCTGGAAATCGCTCAGCGCAGGTGTGAGCCTGAAAAACAAGGGATGGTCGTTTCTTTGAAACCCTGTCGCTAATTAGGAAGTGAATGGTACAGAGAGCGTCATAACGCACAGGGACTTGCCTGCGAGAACCCGGAGAGAAAGGGTCGTTTGAGAGTTGCCCTCCAGAACCCGGCGGGTCACTACACTCGTCGCCCATATCTTCATTTACGGGATTTGTATTCCGGATCCTCAAGTGTGAGGACACATTATAGTTAATTTTAACGATTTTCTGCCTTAGTAGAGACACGGTAACGACTCAACTAATTTAATAACGATCGGCAAATCTCACGCTTTCTTATTTTGGTGAGAATAAAAGTGTTTCAACGAAGTTCTGGTTTTATTCGTAAACATCCACGCATACCCTGAGATTAAAGTCACATGCCAGAGCAGCCGGAGCAGAAGACATCAGAAAGCAGCAGTCAGCGTAGGAGAGCATAGGAGGAGAGGCGATTCGACATCAAATGCTATCAATGCTACCACAAAAAAGCAAATGTTACTTGTTTAAATACGTGCAGAAAACACTGTGCTGATTTGTTTGGATAGAATAAAATTAATTATTTAGCTTTTTACTTTCTCTACTGGTAAGTAGGGGAAGTATTCCACCCAAAAATTCGATGTCGAGATTTCACCGGAAATGTATGTTTTGAGACCCCATGAATAATAATAATAATAATAATAATAATAATAATAATAATAATAATAATAATAATAATAATAATAATAATAATAATAATAATAATAATAATAATAATAATAATAATAAAAACATTTTTAGAGAAAGGTCTGTGTGTGTGTGTGTGTGTGTGTGTGTGTGTGTGTGTGTGTGTGTGTGCCTGTGGACAGCATAACTCAAAAACGAACCAAAGTTGGTATTTAAGTTTAATGTCTTTCAAGGATGCGACACGAAGGTTTTGAAGAAAATACCCCCACCCTAAACTACCCTTTACATGGAAAATTTTTCGAAAATTTTGATTTTCTTGAAAATGGCTGTAACGATTTTGATTAAAATGTTTGAGATATTTTTATGACAAATGAAATGCATATCTTGAATTTTCTGGCTATAGCCCCTGCAGTCGTATTTACTCTGGACGTCTTTTGCATAACTGGTAAACTGTTAGAGATAGACCAAATCATACTGTACAAAAATGTAGATTTTGCTAAAATACACAATTTATGTCTCAATACATTTTCTTGTAGGGTGAACCATTTCGGAGATATTTCTTGTTATGTGTTTGAGTTTCGGAAAACTTAAAACTTTCATGAAATGGAGCATCGTTGTTCGTTTTTTTATATGTTAAGTGTGCAAAGACAACAGAATCTCAAACATTTGACTATCGCACAAAGCCTACTGTATTCTAACTTCCCCTTGCACCTACAAGGAAATAACCAATAAGATAATTTGTAGAAATGTTTATCTTAACTAACACGAAGAAGATATAGGAATAAGAGTTTGTAAGAATGGTTAGTACAACAGTAGAACAAGTAATGTAAGTGCAACACATCAGATTTTTTTGTTTGCTCCCCGCTGACCATACATCAGAGGAATACACACGAAAGTAAATAACTGGTGAAGCCGTTGCTGGGCCAGGCGGACCAGACGCAACTAATTCATAAGAAAATTCTTCATCCCTTTCCCGTATACCCTGTCGTTCATCGTAAAACATTTGGACCCAGCTGTACGAGGCAAGACAACCTCACAAAAGCCGGTAACAGTGATCCGGCCTTTACTGGCATTTAACGATTCACTAAACGCGTTCTTGCAACCCATTCTATGTCGAGATAAATGCGTTTTCCTGTCTTTTCCCAAATATATTAAAATTTGATTTAAAGAAACCGAAAGCTGTATTATTGAAACGCAGATCGTTTCCATACTTAACATTCTTTGCTGTAATCAAATCAAGTTTGTACAGGATCCAGCAGAATAAATAGCCTGATCATAGATATGTATTTGTGATCTCAGAAAATATTTTCTGAACTTTTTTGAAACCAAGTCTTGAGTGAGACGTTAGACCACACGTGGGAGGAATTACGGCTGACACAAACTTGAATGGCGGGTGGCAGGAGGATCTAGGCAACACTAAATTCAATCAGACACTTGCCAGCTTTGCTAGGTTGTATAGTTAAACATTGTGTGCAATAACGCTGTAAAGCCGGTAACATAAAATTAATTGCACCCACACACTTTATTTGTGCAACAGGAAAGAGAATAATAGTGGTCAGGTATCATCCGCCATTAAATTTTGCGTCTTCCAAAGACACAGATATGAACTGCGTCATGTTTGCGTGTTGATGCCTAATTTGGCCCAAGCTACTGTTCTCCGAGAGAGCATGTTCAGTTATTGAACAATAGCAACAGTTCTCATTTTATAACGTTTTTATTATTTCCAAACTTACCATCTTCTACAACGAATACATGAGTTGACTCATTAGTTGAGAAAATGCATCATATAAGAGTTTTATTTCTCAGAATTTTGAGTGCTTCAGTGCTCGCTCAAAGGACTTACTTCTTGAAATTTATTTTGAAAAGTGGAAGTTAATTACGCTATTGCTGTTGATGAGGTTAACTGAACCACTACTTGAGGCTTGTAGCTTTGTTCTTGGAGGGCTTTATTCTTCTTGAGGCTCTTGTCTGAAACAAGGACATCCATCAATGTCATCACACTTTGTGTGTTTAATATTCGTTACACAAAACCTGCTAGTTCGTTTAGCGCTTAGAGCCACTGCCTCTCTTCGCTGTAATTAAACATAAGAATTTATTCTATTTTTGTTTCGGCCCATTAACTTCTTGTAACAGTTTGATGTTCAGTGAATTTTGCTTTTCTTGACTAGCAAATGTTGACAGCGACAGTGTACATAAATACCTTCAGGGTGGAAAGGATTTTGAATCCTGGTTTCGATTGGTAATTGTTCGGATAAATTGTATCTCAGCCAATACAATTTGTTTGCTGTGTGAGGGGTCCTGGGTTCCATTTCGGGTGGAAACTTTCCTCTTGCCAAACTTACTCCTAATCCTGCCCAAAGTATAGATGTGTGTGTGTGTGAGAGAGAGGGAGAGAGAGATGTGTAAAACAGTGATGTCCAACTCTCTCTTTGGAGATGCTTACGTAATTAGCTGCTATTCCCCAACCCCCTCTTTCAGCCGGATGGTGAATTACGCCTGTGGCGTTTAGACTCTCAAGCAGTCAGCATGCAGTGACGGACACAAACAGGCGATTCCATGGCAGTTTATAAGTCATAACTTGAATTCTTTGGGAATGTTCTCAGAAGATCTCTTCATTCTGAATTAATTTTTTATAAATGGTAAACAGTAAGAGAAGGACAAAAGCTTACTAAATAAAAACAGTAGATCTCGTTAAAACACGCAATGGATGCCAAAGACTTTTCTTTTGAGTGAAACATTTCCGAGATATTTTTTATTATTTGTTTGAATTTGCCAGTACTTATTCTTTTCTCAAATAGGAATATGTTCTTCGTTTTTTATCCTTTAGCTTTGCAAAGAGAACGGAATTCCAAAGACATCGCATAGCATCCAGCATTTGAAATATTTGATTATCGCTTAAAGCCTACTGTGTTCCCATAGTCCCCTTGCATCTACAAGAAAATTAGGAATAAGATAATTTCTGAAAAAGCTTACATTGATTAAAATGGAGAGAGAGAGAGAGAGAGAGAGAGAGAGAGAGAGAGAGAGAGAGAGAGAGAGAGAGAGAGAGAGAGAGAGAGAGAGAGAGAGAGAGAGAGAGAGGAGTAGTAGTCGGAAGCTTTCACGGCCGGAGTTAGAATTAAGGCAAGAGATAGATGTTTGTAAGAATAGGAGGATATTCGCAGAAAATTCAAGATATACATTTAATTTGTCATAAAAAATATCGTCAACATGTGATATTTTAATCAAAATCGTTTAAGTAATTTTTAAAAAAATAAGCATTTCGAAAACTGTTCCATGTAAAGGGTAGCTTGTGGTGGAACATTTACTTGAAAATCTTTGTGTGGCATCCTTGGAAGATGTTGAACACCAAGTGCGCTTTTTGGGTGGGATGCAATATTGTAATAAATCCATATGCTCATAAATTAGAATTGTATGTGTATATTTTTGTTTATATTAAAACAGTCAATAAAATGGTGACTATATATTAATCTAATCGGGGTTTAACAAATTCCTTCTAGGACTGCCTCAGTGGTCGAGTAATCTGCGTTCTGGCTTGTCGCAAGAGATGCTGGGTTTGATTCCAGGCTGGGGAATCAAATGCTTCTTAAAATACTCTCCCTCGTAGTAGTCCTCTATTAGCTGTATGGCAGGAACAATGGCAAGCGCTGGCTGGCACTCAATTTCGGGCAGTTAAGGACTGCGTTCAACCCTGGCTGACCTGTAAGGATTCCAGGCGGACTGAAGTTATTCTAACCTGTCTGAGTATAGAGCACTCACGGCTACCTTCTGCGTGGTGACCCGGCGCCTGTTTCTCCTACATGCGATGTGCAACTCTCCGTCACACATGTCTTAATAGATTGTCCGCAATACGTTCGTGAGCGTCAGTTAGTTAGTCTGGGTCTACCCTAGCCTCTATTCTGGGCGACGGCCAAAACTATACGGTTCGTCACTGATATTGGCTTCGAAAAACAGGTCTGACAGCTTTTAGCTGTTTAAGATATATGTTATGGCATTTTAACGTGTTGACTTTTTTTTAAAGCCAGACTTGTTTTTCGTTTTAGTTTTCGCTGGTTTTTAGAATTTTTGAGCTGGTTCTTGTACGCCTTTTATCCTCCGTGTTTTACCATTTTAATTGTTGAGTATTTTAACCTTGTCTTTTAATTCTCATTTTAACTCTGTGAATGTGCTTTAGATTTTACTGTTTGACTATGGGCCCAAATAACCTCGTTGTCGACGGGCCTTTGAACTCCACACACTCACTCACTCCTCGTAGTAGTAGAATGCGGGAATAAACGTGTGCTCCATAGAAATAAATCTGATGTGTTGCACTCATATGAATTTCTCTACTCTTGCACTAATATTCTTACAAACTCTTATTCCTGCATCTTCCTCGTGTTAGTTGAGATAAACATTTGCAGAAATTATCTTATTGCTTATTTCCTTGCAGGATAGTTAAATCTTTTAAAACTTTGGTATTTCGTTCCCTTTTCACGGCTAAGATATAAAAAATGAACAACGATCTTCCATTTGACGTAAGTTGAAGTATTGCAAAACTCTCGCAAATAAGGAATATCTCCAAAATGGTTCACTCCACAAAATTCATTTGGACATAAATTGTGTATTTTAACAAGATCTACATATTTTGTAAAATAAGATTGGGCCTATCTCTTACGGTTTACGAGTCATTCAATAATCAAGAGTAAACAGGACTACATAGGCTATGACCACAAAATTCAAAATATGAGTTTCATTTGTCATAAAATATCTTAAACATGTGGGATTTAAATAAAAATCGTTAGTCATTTCCGAGTTATTGAGGAGAATTTTTATTTCTTTCTTTTTTTTTTCAATCGGCTGATCAAAGAACAAAATGCCATTCGAGTTTTTTTGTTTGTAATGCTTCTATGAAGCACATATTAGAGGATTACAATGACTTCCCTTCCACTCTATATCTTGAATTTTCTGGGATAGTCTCTTGAAATCTTTATTTTGAATTAATTCTGCCTAATCTTGTATAACTGGTAATCCTTAAGGGATAGACAAAAACATACCACACAGAAAATCTAGGCCTCTTTAAAACAAAGTTTATTTCGAATCTTTTTTTTTGTTTGTTTGCCTAGATTTCCGTCGTAGGTTTGGTTTTTTTTTAACACGCGTCAGTTTTTTGGAGTGCTGTCACCATTAGGTTGTTTGCGGCGTCATGGAAAGAGTAACATTTCAAAGCCAAATTTGAGTATAAGCAATGGAACGATTTATGCAAGCCTTTACCTCGATTAACCTAAACTAGATATAAAAATAAACACTTTGTAACAATAGGCTGCACAAAAGTTATAAAATTAACAACAGTGTCTAGAAAAAGTCCTATGTATAATATATCGCATCAGTTTTTCTTTTAGCCCGAAGATAGATTCATATGTATGGAATAAATGTGAGAGCTTTAAGCGATAGTGATCACAGTAGCTAATATGGTTAGCCTGAGTTTCTTGTAAGCCGTATAAATGTGTGGAGATGTGCAGCGTTGATAAAGATTAAATGGAAGAGTAAGACAGACGAGAGTAATCCTCTGATAAAGAGTGGACTGGCGTACCTATATCGGAGCACATTGATCATCCTGTCCTACAGAAAGGGATAATGAAAGTGCGGTTGATGTATAGGGAAGAGGGTTTCTTGTTGATTCTGGTTAAACTGCATACAACTAGGAAAATGTGACTTGTGTTACAGTTACACCATGTAGCTGAGACGCATAGAAAATAATAGTTTTAATATCTGTACACCGTCTTCCAGAAAAAATAGTTGTGGTGTTTTAATGGCACCACACTTTTATCATTGCGCTATTGAGTCATTCTTTTTTTAAGTATGTTACAAACTAGAGATGAACCTTTTGTCTTGCTTAATTTCATCAATTTGCCACACTGTGTGTGTTTGTGTGTGCGTGTGTGCTTGAAAAGCATAACTCCAAAACTAAATAGTCGAATAAATGCTAAACTTTGAATTTGCTTAGCATCTTCGAAGAAGGCGAAAGAAGCTAGATTTTTAAGGAATCTCCAATCCATGCTTTAGTTGGAAAATATTTCCTTATTTTTGATTTTTTCAAACAAAATGGGCGATTTTAGTCAACATATCATATTCTAAATGTGCTGATATGAGAAATTTTACCTTGAATATTCTGTGGGTAGCCTGTAAAGACCCCTTCGTTATGAAACTAGAGATGGCAGAACATTTTACCTAATTCAGAGGAAGTAAAGAGGTTTTAACGTATGCAATTTGTGCTCTTTTCCGTTGTAGCTTTAGCCGTTTACCAGATATATCTGCTAGTGTTGATTTGAATTTGCAGTATTTCAAGATTCACACTTCAGAAACATTGTTGTTTTGCTTGTCATCAGGTTGCGTTATAAAGCCCAAAATGCATCCAGCGACCTTTAACTATATACTGGCATTCCGTATGCTTCTTAGTACCTATGGCAAAAATATGTATTGAAATAATTTTGGAGATTTTGGTTTTATCTTAAGCACGTGAAAGTACCTGTTTAATGGAAATAAACAATACGTGTTCCACTAGCATAATAAACAAGGATATATTCACAATCTTCAATTCTTTCAGCTCGTTATTTACAAACGCACGCCAACATACCCTGTCAAAATTGCCCTGTTCCAATTCTTATGGCCGTAACTGTATGTATGTATATGTGTGTATTTGGGTGCGCGCACAATTATTTTAAGCCGGCTTCCATGGCCGCGCTCTACGAAGCACATAACTTTGTAAATATCTTTGTATATGTGTGAGTAAACGGCTAAAAGCAACCAAGACAACAGAAAAGTGGGAGCTGTTCCTTTGGCTCAGCTTTGATGATGATCCAGTTTTGGTTTCTGCAGCACCGTGTGGAACTTCCTATAGCGCTGAACAATGTTCGGCTTATATTACTGCAATCTCTGCATAGTTAAGCCTTACACCATTGTTGTCCCCGCTCCTTTTCGTTCCATTTTGATTGCTGTTAATTACCTCGGGGAATAAAGACAACACTCACAGTCTCTTGATTGAAAAGGGAATTAGCAGGGAACAAGAAAGCCTGTGGGAGATACCTAGCCATTTACTTATTACTAATTAAGAGGAACGTTCTAATACTTATGCCAAATAAATAAAGTAAATAAACAAATGAATGCATAAATAAATGAGTAAATCGGTATATATGTATCATATATCAGCTTCCCCTGAATTTTTTTTTTATGTCGGTCTGGGTGGCTCAGTTGGTTAGACACTGGCCTACTGTTCCCAAGGTCGCCGGTTCAAATCCGGCCCAGACCGATGGTTTTTAAGTGTGCTTAAAAACGACAGCTGCATGTCAGTAGATTTACTGGCATGTAAAAGAATTCCTGCGGGACAAAATTCCGGCACACCGGCGGCGCTGATGTGATCCTGACAATTGACAGCGTCGTTAAACAACAAAATAATTTTTTCCCCTGAATTTTATCCCTCAGTTCTTTTACATGCCAGTAAATCTATTGACATGGGACTGTCGCAAGCATACCAGGGTCTGGCGCGGGCCTTGAGCTCGTGACCTTGGTATCAGTAAGCCAACATGTTAACCCCTGAGCCACCCAGAGCGACGTCTCGGTAATCACTGAAGTCGCATGCCACTCCTAGTTTAAGCCAGTGATGACATGCAGATAGTAAGGATGGTGGCACTGCGGCGTGCTACGAGACACTCGATGCATCTGCTGGAATGTGCAATCGATTTTCGCCACTCTAGCTGCCTGTGTCCCGTGCAACGAAAGCCAGCACCAATTATTCATGACAATGACCTTGCGATGCTTAGTGAGCCATTAACCTCATTGCTTTTTTGTTAAATTTCTGGGGTTTTGTTATTGCTTGCATTTTTATACGAGAAGTTTGTTCCTATTCGTTGAATTTTGTTCATTATGACCACTAAAATTTAGCTTTTGAAAACTTGTGCTTTCTGTTAAAATATCAATTATTTTCAATGACATTTGGATTAATATTTCCAGTAGTTCTTAGCGCGGCGAGCGACATTACCTTATTTATTTTAAACCTTTATACATATATGTATATTGAGAACAATGTTTCGAGGCGGCGCCGTGGCCGAGCGGTTAGCGCGCTCGCCTACCACCTAGGCGGCCCGGGTTCGATCCCAGGGACCCGCATGTGGTATTCGTGGTGGACGAAGCGGCGTCAGGGCGGGTTTTCTCCGGGTACTCCGGTTTCCCCCGCCATTTCATTCCACCGGTGCTCCATCTTCATGTATCATCAGTGTCACCGCCTGCGGTGCCGTAGTAGTAAAAGCGGGCGTTAAACACTACAACAACAACAATGTTTCGCTGAAAGCAATATTGTTTACGCACGCGCGCGTACACACACACACACACACACACACACACACACACAGACACACACACACACACACACAAGTTACAGTTTTGCTCGTGATCTGATTACTCAGAACTAGTTGCTGCTGTTTTTCTCTACGCCCCCCCCCCCTCGCCCTCTCTCGCAGTGAAGAAATTTTGATGTTCTAAGCTTCCTACATTTGAGACTCACACTTCACTATAATAAATTGAGTTACACTCATTGTTTTCCACAACGATCGTTTCGACATCAAATACGTGTCATCATCAGGCGACCTCGCCTTATGCAGTTGTGGAAAATATTGAGTGCAACTCAATTTATTATAGTGAAGTGCGAGTCATGCGAAACTCTAATTTCTTTGTGTTATTTGTGGATCAATTTACTTTACTGTTAATAGCTTCAGGTGTGTATATTTAAACTATAGGACATTCTTTTTTGGTTGAAAAGAGTATTCACTGGGGCACAATTTTTTTTGGTGGTGTGTTTTCTGTTTTGGAAGTGATTAGGTACATATTAATTTTGGTTGCGCACTGCTGCTAAAGTAGTCTTTAATGATGCTGTGTAATTCTTAAGCACTTCAAATTCCATTTTAGTGGAAATTCCATAGTAACCATGCTTTTCAGAAAGTGATGATTCACACGACTTTCTCTACTCTTGTACAAAATATTATATCAAACACTTATTCCGTCAACAGAGATAAACATTTGCAAAAATTATCTTACTGTCAATTTTCTTTAGGTCCAAGGGGAATGTGGGAACACAGTAAGACTTGAATCGATAACTAATTGCTCTGTGATAATTTGAAATTTCGTTCTCTTCGCATGTTCAAGAGATTAAGGAAAAAATGACGTCCTGTTTGACAAAATTAATAAGCAATCTCCGAAATGATTTACCCTAGGAGAAAAATATACATTTGGCATGAATTGTGTGATTTAACGAGATCTACATTTTTTGTGTAGTAATATTTTATCTCTTACGCCTATTAGTTACGCAAAAACCATTCATGATGAATGGGTCTTCTGAGGACGTTCATTTGGCATGACAGCGACTTGATAATATGGCATTTTAATCAAAATCGTAAGAGCCATTTTTGATAAAACCAAAATTTTCGCAAAATGGCTCCGTGTAAAGAGTAGTCGGGGTGGGGGGGTCTTGTGTCACACTCTTGGAAGCTGAGGACTTGAATACCAGGTTGGTATTTAACCAACATTTTGTTTTTGAGTTTGCTGTGCACAGATGCATGCACGCACATACGCAGGATCTTTCCCTATTTTTTTTTTTGGGGGGGGGGGTTAGTTCAGGAGCTTCCAAAAATATTTCTGGTGAAATCTCGTTAGTGAATATTTGAGTGGAAATACAGTGTTTCTCTTAACTAAACGTGGTAGAGAAAGTAAAAATTGAATACTACAGAAAAGCAGGTAGGAAATATTGTTACGGCCATAGCAGATGTATGAACAGATTTTCCACTCGGAATAATTACTCGCAGATTTTCGAAGATTTGGAATACGTTGCGCTGTGCAGTGCTCCAACCATTCACTTTGATGTCTAAAAACTGACTCTCTGAATCTACCTGGGTTGGTCGATACCAAACTTTGCAGCGGCTATGGCGGCCATTAGTTTAATTAACCCATAAATTTAAATGCTTTCGTCACTCGAGGCTTTACATGCCGCTTGCTATTATGGAATCGAATTACTCGCATTTCAATTTATGTGTGTAATATTCTGGCTTTAGGTGTCGCATTTGGGTAGAAAAATCCAATTTTAAATAATCTCCAATATTTTGGAAAAAAAAAATAATTTCTTAAACACTAAATTCGTCTACACGCCACAGCGCCTTGTTTACACCATCCGTGATACAGTTGTGTAGCGGCAGTAACAAGTTGTCACAAGTTCCAAATCTTAATATTAGTAATTGGTCAATCAAGGCGCTGTGCCGTGTAGACTTAGATGAAATTGGCGCTCCAGACTTGACATTTTTTTGTTCACCGATGTATACGTTCATTCTTACATATTGGCAGTAAGTAATACATAGTCATACTTTAACACAATTAAAGCTGAAAAAAGTATAAAAAGTAAAACGTGTTAATTTTCTAATACCTGAACATATCATGTATTAGTGTAAAAGCCCATGTGCTCAACCAAGGCAGTAACGAGCACTCATTATTAAATACCTTACAGAGTACATAACTTCCTCAAAGAAGCACGTGTCCATTCTACACAGTAATGTATGGGAAGTGAAATGTCGTTCTTATGCTTTTTAATATTACTTTCCCTACTGCTTCCTAAGATAAGCAGTAGTATTGTATTCAACACAAAAATTCAACATAGAAATGTCTTCGGAAATACAAGTTTGACAATTTTCTGACCTCCAAAAACATTCAGTGATATAAAGAGGCCCACCGCTCGGGGGAGAGATGGGAGGAGAGAGGGAGAGGGAGGAAGAGAGAATAATACTAACATGACCCTTACCGAACGTAGTATTTAAGTTTCAGAAACTTTCAAATATGTAAGTCTAGGATTTTCGTTTCATTCCTCTTACTAAGAGACCCTTTACATTTATTTTCTCAAAAATGACTTAACGATTTTGCCCAAAATGTCAAGGAAAAATGTAGACTTACTAAAATATGAGCTTTTGTGTCAAGTAACATTTTCTAGTATTGTTTCTCCAGTATTAAGCAGGAGCCAAAATATACAGTACTGGAAAATTATGATAGTGTTATTGTTATTATTTAGTTATAGGAAGGATAATGTATATGTTCAAAATGTGCTCCATTTCGCTGTGGACAGTGTTCATAACGATCATGCAGATTTTGAAACATATTCTGGAGCTTAGGTTGCTTCAGAGTGCTCAAAAACGAGATGGTCCTCTGACGTCATGCAGGCACAGTTTGGGGGGGATTTGGACAGCTGAAAACTTTCTCCTTTAACATTGGTTAATAGTAAGAGGTGCACCAGCATCATCCTCAATGAAATACGGACCTTGGACACCGTTTACTGACACTGCACACCAAATCGTCACACGCACACTGTAGCGGTTTCTGGACGATAACGTCTGGCCTCTCGAAAGCCAGAAAGCGAGTTGCTTGGCGATTGATAAAACCAACCAAGTGAATGTGACTTTCATTGTAGAACCACACGTTGAACAAGAAATCTGGAGTCTCGTACACCATAGCCAAAAATTGTGCACAATATTAAATCCTGAGACGCCTATCTTGCTCCATAAATCGTTGTCCAACTTGTATTCGATACGGAAATTATATTATACCGTATGTTCGTTCTTTTATCATGTAAGGTCAAGGGATGCTGAATTCGTCTTCTGTTTCTAAGAGCAGTCTGCGTATACTGGCGTAATCTTAACAAGATAATGAAATCGACTTAAGGGCTAGAATAGCGTGTATAGCTCGCTATCATAAGTTCGAAACCTCGTGTACTGGTCAGACATTGTTTCTTCGCGGCTTCTCCCAGTGGCCAGGTAAATACGGAATTGTATATGTTCCACCCATGGATCAGAAGAAACAGAAATAAAGTTGGCGGCACAGATGCTGACTGTGTGAGGCTACCTGTACTGCATCACACTACCTGTTTGTGTCCATAGAACAATAATTACACATTACAATAGTTCACCTCCCAGTTAAATTGATATTAACAAATTAGGTGGCACAGAAAGTCGTCCAATTCTCTAGGGCCATATGTCTGCGAATCAAATAAACAGGTAAGCTTCGCAATACTGTGTTAAATCAAAGTTAAACAAGCTAAAAAGGATGTACCACCACCGCCGCCGCCACCACCACCACCGCCAACACCACTGCCGCCACCACCACCCCCAACACCACCGCCGCCGCCACCACCACCGCCGCCACCACCACCACCACCACCACCACCACCACCATTTTTAAAGGATTAAACTTCATTTGTTCCGCTCTCATGAAAACTGCATTTTCCATATTATCTATCCTATGTCGTCTATCTCTGACATAAGTACTCAATAATTCCGGTATACCTCTCTGCTCTAAAACGTTAGTAATACGTAGTTCGTATTTTATCATTCCTTCTGTGAACTTGCATAAAATATGCGGGATGTCATGTTCAGACATTTCTACAGCTTCAATTCGATTGTTATGGTTTTTTGTTGGTGGAATTTTGGGGTCACATAAAATACTGGGTTGGTGCCCACCGTATAGTATTTGGGTATTGAATGTTTTTGGCGAATGTTTATCGTGCTTATTAGCTAATATGTACATAGAAAAATTTCCATTTGTATGATTTGAAAAGTAGGTATGAAAATAAGTGCTAAATGGCATAGAAAGCAATACGAGTGCCGTACGCAGGGTATTGTTTATGCATCTACAAACAGTTAAGTAATAGCACACATACACGACATATGGCATAGGAGGTAATAAATCACAGTTAATGAATTGTTACTGTATTTAAAATGGAGATTCTCTAGCGCTGCAATGTGGTTTCTGCAACAGTCAACTGCTTGTCATCTCTCATTTGAATGTAGAGGGAGATGAACAGTTCTATGAGCTAGATCCCGTTCAGCAGCACATTCTAACCAAACAATTTTGGACCAACATAGCTGCTCCTTAGGCAATATCAGTTTATTAAGTTCCTGTTTAGTTAGTAGCCATCCGGGCTGTAAGGTATCACAAACTCCGAAGTTCTACGGGAGGCTATCCAATCCTGGAAGTAAGGCTGTCCTTGCCGCTATAGAACTGTCTCACGCTAGATGCCGTGAGGCATGACTCAAGTGCTTAAGCATTACAGAAATATATTATAACTTCATACATTATGCAGCAGAATTTGTGGATTAAAAGGCACCGTCAAACATAACTACAATAATTCAATTTTGCATATCCTGTATTGAAGAAGTAGCCAAGTAGAATATCGGAGTGTTACCTGGATAGGACCTTTCCCCTGGTTTTCCCTTATACTTAAACAACATTAAAGTAATAAAAGTTTTTTGTAGAAACCTGCCACTTGTCTTCATTGGCAGCATGCTTAATCTTCTGTCCTACATATCTACATAGCTATTTTTACTTTCTCTACTAGTTAGTAGAGGAAGTATTCCAGCCAAGAATGCGAAGTTGAGATTTCGCCGGAAATACGTTTTGAGGCCCCCTGAATAAACAAAATGCCGTTTTTAGAAAAAGGTCCGTGCACGCGCGTGTGTCTGTCAGTCTGTGGACAGCATAACGCAAAAACGAGAGGTCGGTTAAAAACCAAAGTTAGTATGTAAGTTTGTCTTTCAAGGATGCGACACGACAATTTTGAAGAAAATTGCTCCAACCTAAATACCCTTTACATGGACAGTTTTTCGAAAATTTTGATTTTCTTGAAAATGGCTCTAACGATTTTGATTAAAATGACACGTGTTTAAGATATTTTTGTGACAAATGAAATGTATGTGTTGAATTTTCTGGGCAAAGCCTATGTAACCCTGTTTACTTTGGATGACTTTTGAATAACTCGTAGCCGTAAGAGATAGACAAAATCTTACTGTGAAATAATGTAGATCTAGCTAAAACACACAATCTATGCTCAAATAATTTTTTTTGTAGAGTGAACCATTTCGGAAATATTCTTGTTATTTGTGTCAGTTTCGGAAAACAAACTTTCGTGAAATGCAGCATCGTTCAGTTTTACTTTCTCTACTGGCAAGTAGGCGAAGTATTGTATTCCACCCAAAAATTCGATGTCGAGATTTCACCGGAAATATGTTTTGAGACCCCCTGAATCCAAAAAAAGCATTTTTAGAAAAAGGTCCGTGTGTCTCAGTCTGTGTGTGAGTCTATGGACAGCATAACTCAAAAACGAAAAGTCGGCTAAAAGCCAAAGTTGGTATTTAAGTTTAATGTTTTTCAAGAATGCGACACGAACATTTTAAAGAAAATAGCCCCACCCTAAATTACCCTTTACATGGAAGATTTTTCGAAAATTTTGATTTTCTTGAAAATGGCTCTAACGATTTTGATTAAAATGCCATATTTTGAGATTTTTATGACAAATTAAATGTATATCTTGAATTTTCTGGCTATAGCCCCTGTAGTCGTATTTACTCTGGACTACTTTTGCATAACTGGTAAACCGTTAGAGATAGACCAAGTCATACTGTACAAAAAATGTAGATCTTGCTAAAATACACAATTTATGTCTCAATAAATTTTCTTGTAGGTTGAACCATTTCGGAGATATCTCTTGTTATGTGTGTGAGTTTCACTTAAAGCTTTCGTGAAATGGAACATCGTTGTTCATTTTTTATATGTTAAATGTGCAAAGAGAACGGAATCTCAAAGCTTTAACAGATTTGACTACCGCACAAAGCCTACTGTATTCTAATATTCTCCTTGCACCTACAAGGAAATAAGCAATAAGATAATTTGTACAAATGTTTATTTTAACTAACACGAAGAAGATATAGGAATAAGAGTTTGTAAGAATGGTTAGTACAAGACCAGAGAAAGTCATGTGAGTGCAACACATCAGATTTTTTATATATTAACCGTCAAAGATAACGGAACCTCAAACGATTTCTCTATCGCTCAAAGCATACTATACTCCTATATTCCCCTTATACCTACAAGGAAATAAGCAATATGTTTGTCAACTAACACGAAGAGGATATAGGAATGAGTTTGTTAGAATGGTTAGTACAAGACCAGAGAAAGTCATGTGGGTGCAACACATATTTTTTACACGCTTTATTTTAGCTTTATATTAGCTGTATGTATGTATCGGAATCTTTCGACGTAATTTTCACCTACTTAGTTGTCTGATTGAAAATTTGCACACATGCCAAGGACCGATGACAATACAATATCACAACTTTGTCCTAAGGTCCTGACCAAGACCATTAGGATTAAATACATTAATTAGTTAAATTTATCAATGTAGCGGAATCTTTTGATGTTTCTCACCAACCTAATCGTCTGATTGACTTGAAAATTTGCACACCTGTAGAGGACCAATGGCAATATAATATCATGACTTCTAATTTGCCTACCAGGATCATCAGGATGAAAACGTTATATAAATTTATTAATGTGACAATCTTTCGACGTTATTTTCACCAACTTAGAGTTGTCTGACTTGAAAATTTGCACACATGTTAAGGGCCGATGAGAATGCAATAATATCGTGACTTTGTCCCAATGTCTTGACCAGGATCATCAGGATAAAGAATGACTAAGATGCATTTATAGAAAATAGTACAATTATGACATCTTAGATGTCGCTGAGGCGCTTTTCTACCTGTACCCTGAAAATTACATTAATTGAATAAATACATACTTATATATTGGATGATGGAGGTGGCCAGAGAGAGGACTTGAAAGGAACACGAGACCCAGGGGAAATATCGCGGGCAGGAGTTCACACAGGGCAAAGACACCCGTAACAGCTGGTGTCTTAGAAATCGTCACAGGTTACACTGGACGAAAGAATTAAATCGCTTGAAAATAATGGAAGACGGAGATGTTCGGAGAGAGGACCTGAGAAGGACAGGGGATTGCGGATCAAAGTTCACCCAGGACCAGGGAGTCCACAACATCTGATATGAAGCAGTAATTGTAATTTAATACTTTCCCAAGAAAAAAGTGATTTGAAAATTTTCAATAAATAAATAAATAAATAAATAAAAAAAAAAAAAAAAGGAAGGAATTTCGAATTGAGAAATTTTAAAAATATTTCAGATTGCAAATGTTAAAACATATTTGAACAGAAAAATTCGAGACTAAACAATTAAAAATAAGTTGTAGTTTTAAAAAACTAAAAATGACACGCTTCTATAGCAAACCGAACTAAAGTAGAAAATACTTTTTAAGTATGTAGAGTTTGTTCTATAGCGATTGTAAAGTCAACTAGTTCATTATATTTCAAAATTTTGTAATACGTTTAAAATAAAAACTCCTTTATATTAACAAAATAATAAATTTTATTGTAAAAAAGCGTGGGGTGTCTTGTCATCAAATGATATAAATAGTTCATTGGTAACTATTTATAAAAGTAAATATATGAAAAAAATATCTAAAAAGCACCCCAAGCTGGTGGTGAATTGTCAGCTTCAGTTCCACTTCAATTTTATAATATATCACTACTACTGCCACATCTTGTGGTATGCTCCTTGTCTTCTAAATCTATTGAAACTATTGAAACGTTAAACAAACAAAATGAGATCCAAACTGAATAGCTGGTTTTTAATTACGTAACGCAAGTTAATAGAATAGCCTGCGGAATCGACCAACATAAAGGCAGGCGTGCTACTTCATCTCTTTTCTCTCAGAATCTCAGTGCATGAAAGACGAAATTGTACACCTGGAGTAATCTGATATCTCCCTTGAGTTGAAGCGTATTCTCTTGCTCCAAGGCTTTGGTTCCCATGATTACGGATTTCTTCCCACAAAAGTTTGAATGTTTACTTGGCAAGCCTAGGCAAAAGATAATTCTGTAGACGACAAATTCTCTCTGAACACAACACGTGTTTGATAGAAATAGCAGAGATCTAGAAGTTTGAACAACATCGTTATTCGGGTTAAAAACCGCCTTTCTGTCAGTTTTTGTGTTTTATCTTTAAACAAACTTGTGTGCACTCACATGACTTTCCCTACTCAACCTGTACAAATTATTCTTAAAAACATGTATCCTTCTACATACTTCGTGTTAATCGAGATAAACTGGTTTTATTACGTTTTTCCTGGTATGTGCGATGGGAATAGAATACAGTAGTCTTAAGTGATAATCTGGTCGCTACGTGATGCTTGCAAACTCAAACCAATAAGAAATATATCAAAATTGGTTATCTCATACAATTATTTGACATAAATTGTGTGCTTTAACGAGATCATTTTTTTTTTCTTGTAGTAACACTTGGTAACACTACGGTTTGCAAGATATGCGAAAGTTATCCAGAATGAAGACAGTCCACTCCCAAAAACTTAAAGGTGCACATTTCATTTGCCATGGAAATATCTCATTCATACGGTGTTTTAATCAAAATCGTTAGGTATTTTTGAGAAAATAAACTTTTCGGGTAAATTGCAGTTTGGGGTGGAGGGAGTTGCCTGGAAAACTTCATGTCGCGTCCTGGAAGATATTGAACTTAAAGGTCAAGTTGGGTATGTAACCGACTTTTGATTGTTGGGTTATGTTGTTCACAGACACACACGCACCTTTTTCTAAAAATCATTTTTTTTAAATTTTATTTTTTATTTATTTTTTGTTTTTATTTTGTGTTGTATACTTCAGAAGGTATATTTCCAGTGAAATCTCGAAATGTTGAATGGAATACAGTACCTTCTCTAGTGCCACTATGTACATGATAAACTAAAAAAGGACTGCATCACTTGTTATATAGTACTTTTACATCTGCGTATTATTTCCTTTAAGGTAATTCCGCGGGAGGGGGAGAATATGGATACTTTGGTAAAACAGTATACCTTAGATAAAATTGTCTCTTATCGGAATGTTATATCTCCGGATGTTTAGAGCAATCTGACTGTGGTTAATTGTTATTGACTAACTTGCTTTCTTCCTCTTAATCATAATGGATAATTTTCAGTTATGATTGTCATAGCAACCAGATAAACACATATGTAATGTTTCTTTGAGCCCACTTTCAAAGCGTTCCCAGATTGTGGGTATACATATAATTCGATCATGATCTTTATTCCTTCAATAAAGGCGCTAAGGGATATTTTCCCTCTATCTTTTGCAATTTAAAATTATTTTTGCTTTTTTCGTTCATAGAAGTTTTTCCTCTAGATGTAAAAAGCATCAGTTATTTGGATTAATACGGATCGATTTGTTCCGGAAAACAGATATTCTCATTATGAAATATTCCTTAGTTACGATTTTCTCTGTGTCTTTATGTTTTTACTAATGGTGTCTCAGAAAGAACGACTTTCGTTGCCAGTTCTTTCAAATATTGCGTTCTTTACGTTCGGATTAATGATCTCGTGACGTGGTTAGCCTTCTGCGACAACCTTCTCGTCACGTAAACAATCTTTGGCATAGTTATTGGTAGACTTGAGTGTAAAGGCTGGCAGGAAGCCAAATGAGCTCCTCCTTTGGGAGGAGGGGTGGTAATGTGTAATTCTTTGGTTGCGATAAGCCAATAAACGAATAAGAGCTTCCTCTCCGCTTTGTGCCTGTGAAGTCGATTTTTCGTGACCATTTGTTTAGCAGCGATATTTGTTGGATAGTTGCGTAGGCGATTGTTTGCTTATTCTGTGGTGTCCGTCGGGAGTGCAAAAAGTCGTTTTAAGAGCCAGCGGGGGTGGCTGGTATCTATTTCTGCATTCCCCTGAATTGATTTATATTTTTTCTTGTTTGGAATATTTTTACAAGGCTTTTACTGTGAGTAGAGCGAATGTTTTCATTACAGAGTATATTACGGATATCAAGTCAGTCAATATATATCAAATCCGTCCGGAAATCCTCGCGTTTGCAGGTGCTAGTAGCGGCGAGGCGTTGTTGGGAACGTTTAGACTCTAGGCCAGTTAAAACAAATGTTAGCCTAATGAGAAATGAAATGAATTCCGGAATGCGGCAGATGGAAACAAATATGGGAGCCGAATTGAAAAAATGTAAACTGCGGAATGGAAAATACGAAAATGGGGATGTTGATATGAGGATAGAGCTATCGGAGAATATCAAAGAGCAAGTGACCGGGTAAAGGAAGACATGTAGAACTCGGCGGAAAGATGGACCTGGGCCAATGTGTTCACGCCCTGGAAGATCGAGTTGACGGCAGCAGAAAGAACTGAATTCCATCGTGGAACAAATGCTCGACGAAAAACTCACACTAGGTGTACGTCTGTGGGGGAGGCCTATTTTCAGCAGCGGATGTCTTACAGCTAATATGATGGTGCTTATGAAATATTTATATGTAACCATATATCTCTTGTATCTAGGAACAGCTCAATGATTGCGATGAAAATTTTTATTTAACGTTGTGCTTTTCAAGTTGATCTAAGTATCCTCTCAAAAAGCACCAGTTAACCGAAAAAAAAGAAGTAACGGTCGCCCAGGTGCTACTATTTAATGCTACATATAGTTGCATATCGTCACCTAGCAATGTTAAGAGAACACTGGAGAAAAGAAATCTGATATGCTGCATTCATATTCATTTCTCTACTCACTCTTATACGAACTATCTTTACAAAAGCACACCCTTCTTATAGTTCTTAGTAGAGATATACCTTCATTGCACACTTACGCATTTTGTTGTAGGATCAAGAAGGTAAAGCGATAGTTAGGTTCTTAAAATTCGGATCGCTGTATAATGACTTTGAAATTCCATGCTCTTTGTACGACCGCGTGAAGTCTTTTTGATTCAGAGAGCCATAGAACATTTGTAATGAAATCTTGGTATCGAAGTTTTGGCTAGAGTGCAATACTTCCTGCATAGGTTAACAGCAGGAAAATTAAAAGCACATACGCATATGTAGATGAATTTCCCATTACTGTGTTTTAAGATTTCAGAATTAACGCCCAAAAATCCGCAAAGTAATATTTACACTCCTTACCACATATGTTGGTTGAATGTGAACCAATTCTTTTGTAATTCTGGATCACAAAGTGTTAGGAGTATTGAGGTGTCTCACGTTGATGCCTCAAGCACATCGCGTGCGTGGTGTTCCTTTTGGAAACCATGTCCTCACCAGAGAAACCTTAGTTCTTTAAATTAATATATTAATATATAAATGTGTAACATGCTTGTAGTAAATATCTATACTTTGAATCTTATGACACAAAAGAGGTAAAATACTTTAATACAGAAGACATTTAAATTTTGCTTTTAGTGTTTTAGACTTTAAAATTATAAATTAATAGGAATGAGTCTGTTTAAACTACCGAAAAACTAGGGCATGCAAATTGTACAGCATGATTATATCACTTAGGGAAAAATATAAACAATTTTGTGGCAAATGCATTTCCAATGCAATTGTTTCAGTAGTCGGCCCCATTCCCATTCCTATTCAGCACTTCATTCATCTAGCTAGGTACTGAACTCAACTTGTTCATCACTGAACGAAGAAGTGAATACAGTGTTCCTAGGATCCTCACCCCCTTCAGCAGGATAGAGAATTGCGTTCATTTATATCGAGCGGCCATCGCAGACGAGCCCCTAGATTAATTGAGGTGAGCTTCTAGAGGAAGTGCAAAACTTAATGGCATATGAACGCTGGCCAATGCTCGCGCGGGGCGCTGTTGTCAAACGTAGTAGGCGCTAACTCTGCACATCAGAGCACGTTTCACATGCAAGCCACGGTGTCTCCCGTTGTTTCCGTAATCAAACGAAGCATTAACTACTCTTAAAACTAAGTCTTACTCTGCTGTTAACCAGGAAACGTCTTTTTCAGAATTGTCCACTCCAGTTACTCTTGCCAACTTTGTGGGTTTTCCCTGGAGGTTAAACTACAGGTACACTGTGTTTGCATGAAGCTGCTGCACTATAAATTCGTGTACGTTATCAACTCCACAAGCTTACTCAGTTAATTCCTTGGTCTTTGAAAGATCTAAAGTTGCCCTATATTATAGATTGGAGAGTTCTTTAAAAGTTCCACAGATTAAACACATTTTTCTGCCTTGCGAATGAATCACTTCAGGTTTGTTAATGGAAAAACCACTCGTCCCAACTTTGATGGACATGTTCACACACTCGTATCTCAAACACTGGGGAAAATCGAAATTTAAGTACTGACAATATTTCTGCTCAAGTTTGAAACACGACTTAACGCATTCCCGTTCACTTTAATAATAAAATAACACATACTACACTGAAAACGAACTGAACTTGAAATCATCCTTTTTCAAATATTTTAAAGCTGGTCTGAGACGAATTTATGTATAGTGACGATAACCATGTCGGGTTAAATGGTGCATAGTGGTTTTCAGGCTGTTTTATGTTGAATAAATGTTGAGTGACGATAATCGTTTGAAAAAAAAAAATTACATAGCCCGCGTTGTAAGTTACGTAAATACAGCATTTTTTATGGTCATGACCACAAAATACTTTTATGTCTCTTTATGACATTGACAACAATTATTTTTAAGTATTTATACGAGCGTAGTTAATGCAGCTAATATCCTCAGTTCACGCGTGTAAGATCGTGTACCCATAGGAGGGGCAAGTATGTGATTCGCTAGACTTTGGTACAGCCCACCTTTGTACGTCTAACTTTTACATTTCCCTTAAACGTTTTGTAATTTTACTAGGATGTTTATATACCAAGCAAGATGCATCAAAGCAAATAATTTCCAGAGATAAAGCAACATATACGCACTCCGAGCAAATGCTGGTAAACGCAATCGTCAAAGAATATTGGAGATCGACCCTAATGACCTAGTTGTCGACGGGCCCGTAAACCCCCCCACAATATTGGAGATCGTATTTGGACGTCAGTGCATCCTTTATAGATACGGACTAGTTATCGACATAAAACGAAGCTATTTAATTGGCTTCTGCATCACAGAATGTAATAAAGCATATGCCCGAGAGGCGTTGGGCGCTGTATCAATGTTTTAGGGAGGTCATCATTTTCAGCAAACACAACACTCATGTAACAGCGAGTTGGCTCAGCAATGATATCACAGAAGTTAAAGTTAAAATAACTTTCAGTGACACGTAAAATAACCTCACACCTTATAAAGAGGCCTCTGAGCAAAATTAAGTGGTTTTTCATGTCCAATATAGAATGGGACGCTGAGAATTATAGCAAAGGAGCGTCCATAAATAAAAACTCAACTTCAGTTACAGGCCTTGCATCGTGTGACTTCTGGTTGTTTCCTCGAGCGGAATCCTGCACTGCTAGAAAACCTTTTAAACGAGTACAGGACCTTGCTTAGGATATAAATCCTTCTTTGACAACTACCTTAGTTTGAGTAACGTAGTGCTTTTGATAAGTGGTTGCACCGTCTGCAAGTGTGTGTGTGTAGAGAGTAATGCGGAGTACTTCGAAGGATTTTGAGGATAAGCTTTTGAATTCCGTCAATAGCTTGGATTTCAAGAGGACGCTTAAGAAACGTTGAATGCCCCTTGTACATTTTAGGCACTTAAAAGGTATTGTAGCTAAGGTATTGCATTTATTAAAATGTATAATTACCAGAAATATTATGCATGCTATTACTGAAAGACTGTGTGTGCTGGAAACGTTCTGTAAAACGATTTGAACCCAGCAAAAATTCCGTAAGAATCACCCATTCAGCTTCTTCTAACGTTCAAAAATTAAATGTTGACCAGTGTAATCATTCTTGATGTGCCATCAGTGAACGAATTATCACCGCTTTTAATTCCAGTATACGATTCATATCATTTTTTTTAGATATTAAAGTAATGTGGATATTCTGGCTAGATAATTTATCAGCCATCAAAATATAAAGAAACTTCAACAAGGAACAAATATTCATTTTTGCGAACTTGTTTAATGCAAATAGTATATAGTGAATTTTATCAGTACGTAGTTCAAAGCCACACATGGAGCTACAACAGTTTCATTGAAGGTGTTTTCCACTTGAAATTTTAGGTAAACGGTAATTATGACAGTACAAGTAGTACTGGAAATAATAAGGTTGAGAGTCAATATTTAGGAGTAAGTCAGTAATCATTGTTTAAAATGTACGAGGGTTCCAAAACAAAACCCCGGAGTATACATAATCTACATCGGAGTAGTTATCAAAGTAAACGGATTAGTGATGTCATGAATACGTTCAATTATCTCTTATTGTTGTGCCATATATCTGGAATATGGAATTGTTTCTCAAATGACTTAATTTAAGAATTAAGAAATATCGTATAGATAGTGGACGTGTCATAATTTTGAAAATCTGAAATAAATGAAGAAATCTTATATTACATTCACAACACCTTTTCTGCTATGGTGAGAAACGCCGCAATGGTGATTGTACTTTAAGAAAATTACAAGTATTGAAACATTTAAACCAATAACAACGGATATCTTAGAAATGACTGATTCCAGAAAAAGTTATTTAAAATAAATTGTTGGCTTTAAAGAGATCTATGTTTTGTGTTTAAGAAGTTATATTTCTTATGGTTTACCCGTTATACAAAATAATGCAAAGTTCCTTCCCAATGAAGAAAAGTTCACAAGGTACGCCAAAAAGTTAAATATACCTATATTTTATTTGCCATATAATATATCTTAAATGTATGTCGTATTTTAATATACGTTTTTGGTAATTTTTGTGAAAATGCTTCCCAGTAAGTAGTTATTAGCGGCGGGTGATTTTCTTGAAAATCGTGTTGCACATTTGGAAGAACGTAACTACGAAATTTAGTGTTTATGCGACATTTCGTTTTTGAATTATGCTGTTCTCTTTCTCTCTTTCACACGCACAGGTCTGTTTTGGCGCGTTTTTTACACACTTTTGTATCTTTTGGCAATTTTTTAAATTAGGAAAAATACCCTTCAAGAGTTATATACAAATATGTTTGAACAGTACAAAATTAATTCAATAAAATCACTGTTTATATCCTCCTTCAATCTGGGATTTCAAATAGGGACGCTTTAGCGGGTATAATGTCATATAATGTTGATTGGAGCTACTCTAGCAGCCATTTGTGTAACTTATTTACCCATTTTAGTCTTAAACAAACAAACGTAAGCTGGAAAAAGTCTCAATTTTTCACTTTTATTTTAAACCGTGTAGTTTAGCAGCAGTGCAAATATTCGCTTAGTATGGTGGACCTGCAGTCAATTTCGCTTTCTTCATTAAACCATTTGCAGTTACTGGAACCGTATGAGTTCCAGTCAGGGGATACTTATTCTTTGCCGCTCATAAGGAAACACAAAGAAGCACAGAACCATTTGCTACCAGATGCAGTTGATTCCTTAAGTGTGATAGTTGCCTATTGCATCGAATTTTGCGTTGTTAATAGCAGCAAACACCGAGTAAAAAGGAAATAACAGAACTTGTCACTTTATTAGTTGTTGCGTACAGATTTCGGGTGTAAAGCCCAACTCAAACTACAATGACCATGTCCGTGCCACTCTTCAAAAAGCCAAAAATGTCTTGAATCATGGACCACGAAGAGAAAAAACTGAAATAAATAAAATATTTTAATTTCCCTAGGGTGTCTTCCCCTTGTTCAGAGGTTACCCTCATCGACGGGCCACTATGTCCTCCAGCCGCGGCCAAGGCCACGGAGGAGTGCAGGTTGGGGTTGGCGGGGGTCAGCACGCCGACTCCCCCGACCGTAAGGCGACTACTTTGACCCTTTAGGGACGCTACCTTTCTATCAGGATAGCTCCTCAATTGGCCCCCCAGGGACCTAACGAGGCTGAGTGCACCCCGTACCAGACCTCCCAGCGGGGGAAAATCCCATGCCGGTACCCGGGTCCTCCGCGCCACAGGCAGGCGCGCTACCACTGCGCTACGGAGGCGGTCATAAATATTTTAATATTGCTAAAGTATCAGTTGCAAATTAGGTGGCCGGAAACGATGTACAGTACATAGCAGAAGCAAGGATGTTATCCGCAGCAGAGATGTGGGAGTCTGATAAGGATCGGAAAATCCACATGCAATATACAGAATTGTTTCCTAATTAATCCTGGGGTTACCAAGGAGCTCGCCAAATGGAGTAGCCCAAGCAGAACTAGGCAGAATGAGAGCAAAATGCAAAGTAGTAGAAAGGGCAATCTAATACTGGTTCAAAATAAAGCTGTGAGAGGAAAATGATAAACTAAAACAATGTATGGTCGGACAACATTGGGGGGGGGGGGGGGGACATATCTAGAAATAAACGATACAAGTAAGGTTTTCTAGAAAGCAATTACAAGACTGGAGGATATTAAAACGCAATAGAAATCGTAAAGTTTCTCGGAAAAAAGGGTAATTAATACCTTTATTATAGACACTTAAAACAGAACGGGGAAGAGAAAAGTCTATCGAAGTGTGTAACAAACAGCCCAGAATGACGTATGCATGAGTGAGGAAGCTGAGGAGCTAATTTAAGTGGCCTACGAGCTAGAAGAAGGAGGGGGGGGGGGAATTTTCCAGCTGTAGTATATAGTATAATAATTGACATATTGTAGAATACGATGGTACGGAAAAAGGAAAAGGAAATATACTAGAGAAATGGGAAAAATGTCCAGTAGAGCTAACAGGAATATTGTTAACTCAAGATCTAATTAATATATAGAAAAAGCAAGGGAAATATTTATGAAAAATAAGGTAACAATGCTAAAATAAATATGAAGCCAGATGTAGAAAAAGTTTAAACAGACGTCCGTCCGTCGCTCCGAACAAAGCGAGTGAAACTTCTGAATAGTTTGAGACACTCAACTCATACCCAGATGCTAATAAAGGAAACAGACCGGGAGAATAGTTAACAAGAAATAGTTTCCATACAACCTGAATGAGAATGTTTTTCGGCCCACAAAAGGACAGTAAATAGTATTAACATTTACTGTTGCTAAACCCACACTTCCTAAAGCTGTAACAGCAGAATATTGACAATAATGATGTGATATCAGATGCGCACAAAAACAAGGTGGTATACACTTTATATGTGCTGAAAACGCAATTTCACAGCAAAGTACTTCACGCTAGTTTTAGCTGCGGCTATCATTAACAACCATTCTATCAGGGGAATTATTGAAATGTGTTTTTCGTGCATCATTGCGTGCACGTCATGCACTTAATCCGCTGCCCAGATGATTGCATCTGCGCTTCATTCAACATAATACGCACACTCGTTTGATGCTCATTACTGTTCAAACTATGTAGGGAAATCCTGATCAGAATTTGATGTAATTGTTTTATCGTACATATAGAATCTCCACGTGTCTTATACTCGGTGTTAGATCTTCCCGAGTGATGGTGAATTGATTTTCCTCGCAGTTCTTTTCTACGGAAGAGCAAAACAGTGGGATTGAAATTCCGAGCTTTTCATGCTTCAGAAAATAGTCTAGGACGAGCTAAAATATTTATAGTTGCATCAGTGGACTTCTCAAACCCTAACTGTTAGTAACTGTGAAGATGGTGCCAGATTACTTCTAGTCGTTATTCCACATTTCCAAATGGAAATCCGCGTTTTGATCTTCATTAGTAAGTACTACGAGTGTTACCGGTAATTTGAGCAACACTAAAATGCTTGTCATAATTATTTCGAGAGCTTCTGCAATGACTACCATGAGATAGAAAGCTCAATTAAATTGCTTAAGAAAAATTAGAAGCAAAAAGGTAATTTGATACGATAATTACACTCCTAGAACGATGCCATTTGTTCTAGTCTTGGTGGAAGCACAGAGATGGCTTACATGTTTAATATTCCTGTAAATATACTGTAATTTTATTAGTCTTTATTCCAAGTAGAACTACGGATCTGAATTAAATAACGTCACTGAACAATACGCATTTTAATGAGAACTTTAGGGAGATAGTGAGATAATAGAAACGAAACAAGCTGATAATTAAAAAATAAAACTGGGATAATCTGCTTGAGGTTATACAGCTTATCGACTAGAGAACGCCTTGTAGTTAGGCTGGCTGCGAAACTGGGATAATCTCCTTGGGGTTATACAGCTACTTGACTAGAGAACGCCTTGTAGTTAGGCTGGCTGCGAAACTGGGATAATCTCCTTGAGGTTATTCAGCTACTTGACAAGAGAACGCCTTGTAGTTAGGCTGGCTGCGAAACTGGGATAATCTCCTTGGGGTTATACAGCTACTTGACTAGAGAACGCCTTGTAGTTAGGCTGGCTGCGAAACTGGGATAATCTCCTTGGGGTTATACAGCTACTTGACTAGAGAACGCCTTGTAGTTAGGCTGTCTGCGAAACTGGGATAATCTGCTTGGGGTTATACAGCTACTTGACTAGAGAACGCCTTGTAGTTAGGCTGGCTGCGAAACTGGGATAATCTGCTTGGGGTTATACAGCTACTTGACTAGAGAACGCCTTGTAGTTAGGCTGGCTGCGAAACTGGGATAATCTCCTTGGGGTTATACAGCTACTTGACTAGAGAACGCCTTGTAGTTAGGCTGGCTGCGAAACTGGGATAATCTGCTTGAGGTTATTCAGCTACTTGACTAGAGAACGCCTTGTAGTTAGGCTGGCTGCGAAACTGGGATAATCTCCTTGGGGTTATACAGCTACTTGACTAGAGAACGCCGTGTAGTTAGGCTGGCTGCGAAACTGGGATAATCTGCTTGAGGTTATTCAGCTTCTTGACAAGAGAACGCCGTGTAGTTAGGCTGGCTGCGAAACTGGGATAATCTGCTTGAGGTTATGCAGCTACTTGACAAGAGAACGCCGTGTAGTTAGGCTGGCTGCGAAACTGGGATAATCTGCTTGAGGTTATTCAGCTTCTTGACAAGAGAACGCCGTGTAGTTAGGCTGGCTGCGAAACTGGGATAATCTCCTTGAGGTTATGCAGCTACTTGACAAGAGAACGCCGTGTAGTTAGGCTGGCTGCGAAACTGGGTTAATCTCCTTGAGGTTATTCAGCTACTTGACAAGAGAACGCCGTGTAGTTAGGCTGGCTGCGAAACTGGGTTAATCTCCTTGAGGTTATTCAGCTACTTGACAAGAGAACGCCGTGTAGTTAGGCTGGCTGCGAAACTGGGTTAATCTCCTTGAGGTTATTCAGCTACTTGACAAGAGAACGCCTTGTAGTTAGGCTGGCTGCGAAACTGGGTTAATCTCCTTGAGGTTATTCAGCTACTTGACAAGAGAACGCCTTGTAGTTAGGCTGGCTGCGAAACTGGGATAATCTCCTTGAGGTTATTCAGCTACTTGACAAGAGAACGCCTTGTAGTTAGGCTGGCTGCGAAACTGGGTTAATCTCCTTGAGGTTATTCAGCTACTTGACAAGAGAACGCCTTGTAGTTAGGCTGGCTGCGAAACTGGGTTAATCTCCTTGAGGTTATTCAGCTACTTGACAAGAGAACGCCTTGTAGTTAGGCTGGCTGCGAAACTGGGTTAATCTCCTTGAGGTTATTCAGCTACTTGACAAGAGAACGCCTTGTAGTTAGGCTGGCTGCGAAACTGGGATAATCTCCTTGAGGTTATTCAGCTACTTGACAAGAGAACGCCTTGTAGTTAGGCTGGCTGCGAAACTGGGTTAATCTCCTTGAGGTTATTCAGCTACTTGACAAGAGAACGCCTTGTAGTTAGGCTGGCTGCGAAACTGGGTTAATCTCCTTGAGGTTATTCAGCTACTTGACAAGAGAACGCCGTGTAGTTAGGCTGGCTGCGAAACTGGGTTAATCTCCTTGAGGTTATTCAGCTACTTGACAAGAGAACGCCGTGTAGTTAGGCTGGCTGCGAAACTGGGATAATCTGCTTGAGGTTATTCAGCTACTTGACAAGAGAACGCCTTGTTGTTAGGCTGGCTGCGAAACTGGGTTAATCTCCTTGAGGTTATTCAGCTACTTGACAAGAGAACGCCGTGTAGTTAGGTTGGCTGCGAAACTGGGATAATCTCCTTGAGGTTATACAGCTTCTTGACAAGAGAACGCCGTGTAGTTAGGCTGGCTGCGAAACTGGGATAATCTCCTTGTGGTTATGCAGCTTCTTGACAAGAGAACGCCGTGTAGTTAGGCTGGCTGCGAAACTGGGATAATCTCCTTGAGGTTATACAGCTTCTTGACAAGAGAACGCCTTGTAGTTAGGCTGGCTGCGAAACTGGGTTAATCTCCTTGTGGTTATACAGCTTCTTGACAAGGGAACGCCGTGTAGTTAGGCTGGCTGCGAAACTGGGATAATAATCTCCTTGGGGTTATTCAGCTACTTGACTAGAGAACGCCTTGTAGTTAGGCTGGCTGTGAAACTGGGATAATAATTTCCTTGAGGTTATACAGCTTCTTGACAAGAGAACGCCTTGTAGTTGGGCTGGCTGCGAAACTGGGATAATAATTTCCTTGAGGTTATACAGCTTCTTGACAAGAGAACGCCTTGTAGTTGGGCTGGCTGCGAAACTGGGATAATAATTTCCTTGAGGTTATACAGCTACTTGACTAGAGAACGCCTTGTAGTTAGGCTGGCTGTGAAACTGGGATAATAATTTCCTTGAGGTTATACAGCTTCTTGACAAGAGAACGCCTTGTAGTTGGGCTGGCTGCGAAACTGGGATAATCTGCTTGGGGTTATACAGCTTCTTGACAAGAGAACGCCTTGTAGTTGGGCTGGCTGCGAAACTGGGATAATCTGCTTGGGGTTATACAGCTTCTTGACAAGAGAACGCCTTGTAGTTGGGCTGGCTGCGAAACTGGGATAATCTGCTTGAGGTTATACAGCTTCTTGACAAGAGAACGCCTTGTAGTTGGGCTGGCTGCGAAACTGGGATAATCTGCTTGAGGTTATACAGCTTCTTGACAAGAGAACGCCTTGTAGTTGGGCTGGCTGCGAAACTGGGATAATCTGCTTGAGGTTATACAGCTTCTTGACAAGAGAACGCCTTGTAGTTAGGCTGGCTGTGAAACTGGGATAATAATTTCCTTGAGGTTATACAGCTTCTTGACAAGAGAACGCCTTGTATTTAGGCTGGCTGCGAAACTGGTATAATCTCCTTGAGGTTATACAGCTTCTTGACAAGAGAACTCCTTGTAGTTATGCTGTCTGCGAAACTTGGATAATAATTTCCTTGAGGTTACACAAATGTTCGACAAGAGAACGAACGTCGTGTAGTTAGGCTGCCTGCTTATTTGGAATAAAGCATATGAGTTCCTCGACAGGAGGAGGATGCGTTGTTAAACTGGCTGCCGAACTGTCAGAAATTCTTTGAGGACAGCCAATGCACAGAATTGTAGAACTAGGTTTAAATATATAGGTACAGTGGGCTTCTCTATTCCTAAGGTTTTGTTTTGTCATAGTGAAAGACAAATTCTTCTGGATTTAGCACATCAGTTTTTTCTGCTTGTACTATTCATGTAGGAGAATTAACATGACTATTTCGTTCATACGTGACTTGGTAGAAATCGATCAGGTGCCTACCAATTTCAACCAATGGCAGGCTTCATTCGCAAAAATTATCAGATTTCATTATCACCTCCTCTGCTTTTCTCATGTTATAATCATATTAGAGAATCTAGCTGCACTGTACTAGATATGCGCAACAGGTTTCGCAATTTGAGTCTTCTATCGGCAACAAAACAGCTGATAAGTCTAGTGATTAGACTCTAGTCTAAGAAACTAGGTCAGTGATATTCAATCTTGTAAACCGTAGCAATGGAGGCTGATGTATTCCTGCTTCATTTTCTTTTAAGACGTTAGCAATTTCAATACAGAATTTAAATAATATTTCACGGGCTATGTTAGCCTATAATTCGTAAAATATTCTTAATAAATGCAACTCGCGAGAGTCAAATTCTGTAAATTCTCTCGTCATTTAGGAACTCCTGAATGTATCGACAATCACTCATGGCATTATTTATGAAAAATATTTTCCATTGCTTTGTATGATTCACTGTGTAATTTCGTAAAGGGATAACATTCAAATATGAAACGTGTTTACCATAATTTGTGTAATATGTGGATGATTCAGTTGAATATAATAATTAACTATTTTGGTTTTGAAAATCATCTGGTCGGTTTGGCTCGTCTTCAGCAGCGGTTTTTTCTCATTTTTAATTCAAAGATTATTTTACCGCAACTCACATTCTGACGTGCTGCGGTTATAGCCAGAAGAAATAGTAAAATTGATTGTTTCTGAATGCTTAAGCATAATAGCAGGTAACAGGTAGATACATTATGAAATTTGGTGAACCATTTGTAGGAAAATAGTCATTTTAGTTTACAATGTCAGGAATTTCATTTATCTAGTACGAAGAAAAATGAGTGAAGAGCGAAATGAAGAGAAATTCTTTCCTGACAGCAATAAAAATCTGGTGCGTTTAATCCACATAAGGTTCTCTACTCTTCCACTGCTTAGTGATAATTGACATAAACGTATGTAGAAATGCTTTAATTACACATTTTCTGGGTACAATGGGAATAGGGGAAAACAGTATGAGTACTGGAAAATCCAATCCGATAAGGAATTTCCGGTGTGAGAGTGTGAATGTGTCTACATTCTTTCGTATAGTGAGATTTGTCTTACCTCTTACGGTTTACCAGTTACATAAATGTCATCCAGAGTAAAGATGACTTAAGGGGTCATTACCAGAAAAGTCAAAATATACATTTCACTCATCATGGGAATATCCTTAACATGTGGTCGAGTCGGTCTGGGTGGCTCCGTTGGTTAGACGCTGGCCTACTGATCCCAAGGTCGCGGGTTCAAATCCGGCCCAGACCGATGGTTTTTTAAGTGTGCTTAAAAACCACAGCTCCATGTCAGATTTACTGGCATGTTAAAGAACTACTGCGGGACAAAATTCCGGCACACCGGCGACGCTGATGTGATCCTGGCAATTGACAGCGTCGTTAAACAACAAAATAATTTTTTTAAATAACATGTGGTCGAAATCATTGAAGCCATTTTTGAGAAAAGTAACATTTTTGAAAACTTGCTCATGTAAATTGTAGTGGTGGAATTTTCTTGAATGTTACGGCGTCGCATCCCTGGCGGACGCTGAATTTAAATACTAGGTTTGGCATTTAACCAAATATTAGCCTCGGAGTTACACTGTACACACACAAACACACAACTTTTATTTTGGCGTTAAATAGCCTCAAAATGTATATTTCCGGTGAAATACCTATATCAACGCAATGCTTGTGTACCTACGTTATAAGGCAGCAACAAGAATTTCTCGTAAATAATTAAAAATAAGAGATAAAGTGTATAGTAAGGTTTTGTCTATCTCTTACGGTTCACCAGTTTTATTAGGTAGTTTAGGATAAAGAGGACTGCAGAGACTTTTTCTCAGGAAATACAAGATTATACATAATGTTATGAAAACAGCTTAACATTAGCATTTTAATCAAGATCATGAAAGCCATTTTGGAGAAAATAATTTTCCATGTAGAGCGATTTGGCGCAGGGGTATTTTCTTCAAAATCTTCGTGTCGCATCCTGAGTAGATTCCTGACCTAAATAACAAGTTTGTATTTAAATGACTTTTCGTTTTTGAGAAATGCTTTTGACAGACAAAAGTAGAACTTTTTCTGAAGATGCAGTTCGGGGTTAAGGGCCATTAATACTTTTTTGCAATACTTTACAATACGTAAGTGAATCATTCCTAACAAATATTTGGTAGTGTAAGCTAAATTTACAATTCGCTTATCAATTCCCATGACAAGGCTAAAACTAGTCTTAAATACTTAGGGTAGCAGTTGGACTGGTCTTCATTACTTATGGTACCAGTTTGAAATGACGTCATACCCAACAACATAGTAACCTAAACATAAGTTATTAATGAAATCTTAGCATAATATACAAATGTGTGAGTTATTTATGAATTGAAATATTAAATGTGCAGTTAGACATGTTAACATGAAGAAACGATTTAATTTTATTTCTTCAGTACATCTTGGGCTGGAGCCTGGATTTTCACATGAAACATACAAATTATTAGGCCTATCTGAGACAACATAGATGGAGCTTTTCATTTGCTCACATTGAGAATTCATTTTTTCTTAATGTCCAATAAAATGTGGAAAAGCAGTTTTGATTATGATTTATTATTGCTTTTTACGGTTTTTTCAAGAACCACGAACTGTAAGTTACTTACCAAATTTCGAATCTAGGGAAAACTCGGCTCTGCGAGTTGTATTGCCCACATGCATTCTCGACCTGATAAGCATCTCAGTAACCAATATATTATGTAGGCCTGGAAAACCTTGTAGAAAATGATCTCAGATTTTATCACACTTTCTTCCCTGTATTGCCAATTGAGAATGCTTAAAGCGGTAATTGGACCAACGATTTTAGGGTATGTCTATATCAAAATTGAGGGTTTCTTCATTTATATCCTACAAAGCGTAGTTTGTAAGCGCTATTGCTGTGTGTTGCTGTTACTGTTAGCTTCATCGCAATCCCATATAAATATAGGGTAAATTGATTCTTTCTTCTAAATTCTTGATATTTCTAAAAATTATTTTTGAAATACTGAAGATGCTCGATAGCAGTTTTCAAAATGGTTTGAAGTTTGTTTTTGCAGAATACCTGCAATAATAAATTTTACTTTTGAGGTGAATTCTGTCTTCTTTCCTTTAATGAGCTGATGATTAGGCCGCGGGAGAGCGGAATCTTTAGCACAAATTATTTGTGCCTGGACTGTTTCGTGGCGAGCGTAGGGGAGGCTGCTCGTAGTGTGACTGTCAGATGTCCTGAGTGTTTGAATTGCCTTACACACAATAATCCTACATTTCGTACGTACGAGTCTAATTGAGGCAATTTTGATGGAATCTTTTAAACTCTTTCTTCACTAAAGGAGGTTATGTAAAAGCGACTCGGTGAGCCTCACTCTTTCCTTCCTTCTTTAGAAGTCAAGGAAAAAAGTTGAAATAAAGCTTAGGAAAGGTAGTTTCCGATAAAATAAGTTACGTCATTTTTTCATCATATTAAGGAATTACAATGCATAACTACGTACATCTCTGCATTTATCATTAGAATATGTTTGACTGTGAATCGCTTCTTTCGACATCGCGTGAGGTTAATGGAGCTTACGTGAAAATATTTATATTCTCCTTCGAGTTATTGTCCAGTGTTTTCTCCAAGCTGTGCAATACTGCATACGCATTATATTTGTGCATTACACTATAGAATTTGTCTTTCAGCGTAGCAGGACAGAGTTCTTGGGGCATCTTGTTAATTGTTTCCGATACTTTCTCGATTCATTTAATACCCTCGGACACTGGTAAACCAGAGGTTTCTAGTTGAGTTAATTCATGTCAGATAAATCTTTATTGAATTATAACCTTGCTTACTGTTAATAGTTCATTGTGCATATTCTCTACTACTTGTTCACAGTTCTTTGTATGTATATTTATTATTATTATTATTATTATTATTATTATTATTATTATTATTATTATTATTATTATTATTATTATTATTATTATTATTACTTGTCTTTTGCTACTTATATATACTTGCTTATTATTGACTGGACTCAATCGTGTATTTACACCTTATAGAATTGCATTAAAAATTGAAAAATTGAACTGCTGAATTGCATGTAACATGTTCCTTATGTGCTTTAGTATTAGTGTCTTTCAAAATAGTCGGTACTTCTTAGTTCGTAATAATCCGAAATTACACACGGTACCTCCTGCTCGGGCTAATACATTGCGTCCGAATTATTCAACTGAATGATATAAGTTTTAGGCATTACACTACGAATCGTCTGACACACGCAACTCTTCAATATCACGGCTACAGACTCGGAATGGTGGAGTTCCTATGCATGGAACTGTACGGCGAGAGGAGGGGGTGAGTTGAGTATGCCGTCTGCATGCTTAATTGCAATCGCCGTATTAAGGCCCGCGCTTCCGCCATCTACTTGTGAGGTCCACAAGCTGAATCTCAAAGCATTATCCCACAGCAAATATTGTGTGATTCATTATTGAGAACTTGGGATGGGACAAAAAATAAAGTAAATGAAACGAGAACTAGTGAAAATCGATTTTGTTCCGGTAGAATCATAATTAACCTACTGTGAACTTTCTGAAATAATACGTGAAGTAGCTTTTCCTTTTAAGTACATTAAAATATATAGCATTTGAAGATTTCAACCTGGCTCACACGACCTTTTTTGAACCTGAAATCCTAATTTTTAAATCAAAAGAAAATCCCAAACTCTGCTTAACCTGAACGTAAGCCCCCCCTCTCTCTCTTTCATGCATACATACACACAATACTCTAAATTTTAAAATGATAGAACTAATGCACACACACACACACACACACACACACACACACACACACACACACACACACACACATATTATAATTGTATAACTTCTCGCAGATTTTAGAAAATAACAGTGGAGTGGCATTTCCCTCTTCTGCTATGAACTTTTGGTGGCTTTAAAGGGGGAATTGTTTTAGTACAAGATTTGTGCACTCCACATAAAAAAATTGCATAATCATCAGAAGTGGTAAATATCAAAATTTGTTTAAAATGCAATAATCCCATACGGGCAGACCAGTTGGCGAAAATTGCAAACAAGTGACAATTTAGTTTCTGTGTAGTTTTAAAATAAGAAAATTATGTTTAATTTCATATGCTTTTATCATTGTGGGCATAATACTTCTATTTTAAATATATTTTAAAATGGTACTGTATCTGTGACTCAAACAGCTGCAACAACTTCACAGAAAATGTTATATCCTATACTCTCTGGAGTAGTCAGGTTCTCCTTAGTGCATCTTTCAGGAGAAAGCTCGCTCTAAAAATTGCCGTTTTCTAAATAAGGTAACTTTCCCTATTTCTAAGCAATATGATTTTTTTCGTTGTAAATATAGTATGTGAGCCTCTTGCTTTATTTGAACAGGTTCTGTCCCAAAATAAACGGCCCGTTTTCGGGGGAATGATCGAAAATTTATATCAAAATATCATAGCCTCAGTTCTCTAATTGATCTTTGGTGTTAAAATGTCGATTATATTTCAAAACAAGTGATAAAATGTAATTATAATAATGCAAAATCAAGAAAAAGGCATTTTCCTTCTTAGTATAGCCTATTTATCGTATAAAATTTAATGAACTTAAAAAGATGTCCATACCTATATATCCTGTAAAAGTTTCACTTTGATGTGTTAAATCTTATCTTATATATGATGTTACCAAATATAAATATTGAAGGAATAGGGCTTTTAATTTCCTTTTGGGTTACCCATTTCTGAAATTTCTAAATCGTGCAGTTTTTATGTAAACGATTTCAAAATTTCATCACACTGCACCACAACTACAAGTGTGTGTTAAATTGTATGTAGATATTTTAAATATTTCTTTATACATTATTTTACTTCTAATTGCTGGTTAAACCGATGTTTGGAGTTTTGTTCACTATTCTAGATATTTCACAAAAAAGCTAAATCTTTAAATTTAATTTTTATAACCGTATACTCTTAATGGTCGAATTACCTCTGGCATATTTTGAGCAATTTAAATATATATGAAAAGTTATATGCCCGTTTTTTTTTCTCTCTCTCCGAGTTCCTGTTAAACATTTGAACATTTTTAATGCGCAAAAGCGTAGGTAAAATGAAAATTGACTGTCTCTTTGGTCTGGTGGTTAGCATGTTAGCTTCAAACCCAGAGGTCCCGGGTTCGATTTGCCGGTTGGAGCGTGGGCATTTTTCTTTAGCTAGGATTATTTTCCACCCTCCCTAGAGTCTGAAAGTACGAAAGAGTGAATATAAAGGGAACGCAAAGATTAACACCAACAGTAAACGAGTGAACATCATTGCCAAAAGCAAAGCCACCAATATGACCTAGATGTGAAAGGCGGCGTGTAAATGGATGGAAAAATCACTGGTGTATAACGCATCGAGAGTAAATACAGTCGGTCTGGGTGGCTCAGTTGGTTAGACGCTGGCCTACTGTTCCCAAGGTCGCGGGTTCAAATCCGGCCCAGACCGATGGTTTTTAAGTGTACTTAAAAACGACAGCTCCATGTCAGTAGATTAACTGGCATGTAAAAGAACTCCTGCGGGACAAAATTCCGACACACCGGCGACGCTGATGTGATCCTGGCAATTGACAGCGCCGTTAAACAACAAACTAATTTTAATTTTTTTCGAGAGTAAATACAGGATATCAGGGCATGTGTTGAACTCTTGCAGGTCGCTGAGAGAGCCATAATAATTTAAGGTAAAGGTTGGAATTATTTTTGTACATAGAAACTAATTTTTGAGTTTTCTGAACATTTCAACCATGGATACCCTTAAGTAAGCTGTAAATCTGAAATAAACCTCTTAAGGATATACAATCACGTGTGGTTTGACTGGCTATGAAACTACATTAAACCCCTTGAGAGTACACAGTTGCTCGGACAAAGAGGCCAGAACTAGAATGGAGCTCTCTGGCTCTTGAAGTTATGCTAGCTGCCAAACAGGAATAAATCCTTTGGGTGTTAGCAATCGCTTTAATGCAACTCTTGATATCAGAGAAAAGGGCAGCTACAAGCGTGTGGGATGTACCAGTATGTACTGGTATTTGTGGCTTTAACCCACAAACACAACTCATCGATTTCAGTTTTCACTTTAAATTAAAACAAACGGCTGACGTGAAAGTATTAAACCAGTGCTGATTTTATCAGCAAAATATTACATTGATTGGTGATATACATGGTAAGTTATTTTTATACATAAAGCTCTGCAGCGATTTAACTTCGTTATCTCTATAAATGTGAAGGTAATTTAAGGGGAAAATAAACTCTTTGTGACATGCACGTAAAAGAAATCAACTAATAAAACCGGCAGAGTTGCTTACCGAGGTGATTGCCATTTTAATTCGTTTTCCTCAGTCCCGAAGGCAAATCACGTATGTTTCCCAATTATTAAAATTCCATTAAAATCCTGGAATGTGGCTGAAAATGTCGCTTTTTGTAAAGGCGAAACTAGTTTATTAATATATTAGAACCATCAGATATAGTAAAAAAACTTAACTGCCTTACCCTCCTTACGAAACATGGTGAATTTAAAAATTTAAGCGGAAATAAGCTTCAATTAAAATATGTGAGTATTCGTTTATGAGCAGATGTTTCTGAAAGCTGTGGAAGACGCATAATAACTAACATTAGTAATATCATTTCAAGAGTTGGGTATTCCTTAGGTATTCTAGCATTGTCTGAGAAGTCCGATGTTTTTTTTTCTAAAAACTATAATTGTTATGTAAAGGTGGTATCCTTTCTTCACTCATGGGGTTCATGTGATCTCAAGTTTATTTTCTTCAATTTTACCGTGTATTCCATAAAATATAAATATATTTGTTTCATTTGTTATTAAGTCTGGTGCACACTTTAGTTCAGCATAAATATCTAGTTTTTGTCGTTTGAATTTTACTTTGTCCTTTTTTTTTTTTAAACCTTGATTCACCATAAATAAGCACAGGGACTGTCGTAGTTTTGTTGAACTTCAATTTTGTTTCTTTGTTTTATTTTGAGTTCTTGTTAAGATTCCACTTAGATGTTTAAATTTATTTACCTTATGTCTATGGACATCGAAGCTTGTGTCGCAATCCAAGAAATTAAAATGTAAGACTTACTCCAGCTTTCACTTCCAGTAGATGTCTGAACTCACTAGGTATTTCCTTGGTGTGCTGCCATTACTTTGGTATTTTGTATGGCCATTTTTAAGTTAATCCACTTATTTATTATTATTATTATTATTATTATTATTATTTATTTATTTATTTATTTATGACTACTATTATTACTACTAAAGCTCTTTACACACCGAGAAAACAACGCACTTTGACTGGAACATTTGTGGAATTACAATTAAGTTATATCGAACTGTGAAGGAAAACGTAAATGTGAATATAAGCATTAAAATAACTAAAGTGCTATTGAATTTTTAAAAGCTGTTTAATCATATAAACGCCACATGAAATTCTAAAGCTATAACATGTGAAATTGAAGCTAGATGTTTTCTAGGAATTAATGTAATATGTGTCCCCCAGAAAAGAAACACCGACCACGCTTAGTATGTTGTGCTGGACGGCAAACTGATCGGTTTTTATATAGGAACCCCTGTCCGGCAATACACGGTTTGGACGCTGTAGTGAAGTGTGAGATGGGTGTGCGTTCATATTTCAATATGAGTAGCACACCGAGCTTTCTGTATTACAAATGGGTTTCGAACTTTGTGTCTTCTATGTCATTGCAGAGCCTATGTCGGCGGTGGTGAGCCTCATGCACATGACGCAATACGTGGTGTTGTCTTTGAAGATTTTCATAAGGTCCTCTGCTGACGTTACAGGAGTGTCAAACACCATACTCTTCATAGAACTCCACAGAAAATAATCGAGATATGTCAGAATTCTGGTGACCATGCTGTCCATGGAACTGGTCCATCTCTATTTGATTAAGCGACATTGAGGTGATTACGATATTTACAAAGTGTGCTGGAGCTCATGTCGCCCATTTCCGTAGCTGTGTGCTGGTATGTGTCGAACTGCTGTTAAAAGTTGCTGTACTGGAAACTACATAAGTAACGCAGTAGGATGAGCACCAAGGACTCTTGGAGGAATTTAGCGTATTAGTAGGAATGTTATGTTCTGGTCGTTCATTCCAGTACACAGACGGCTAAAGGATTGCATACCTTCCGTATTAAGATACCAAAACGAATGTTAACAAATTGTCACAACCGTGCGTTCTCAAACTTTGACGCTCTCCAGCGTCCAAACATGCATTTCCGGAGAGGGGTTCGTATTTGAAAACCAACCATCCCGCACAACATGCTAAGGGTTGTCGGTGTTTTTTTTTTGGAACACCCAATATATATTGTTGCGGCTATACACCTTTAACTTGCAAACATCAATTAAGCTCATAACGAAGAAAATTGATGCAAAATGCCCCAAAGTACTATATAATCTTAGTTCTGCTAAATTACACAATATTCTGCTAATCCAAATTACTGGTTTTCTTTTGTTCTTGGAAAGAATTTTTCCCCCGCAACGTTAATAAAAGAAGTCATACTTGGCGACTAGTGGATGAGGAAATAACTCCGGGACTCAGGCGTTAAAATTGCTCAACAGTCGTTCCTTATTAGAAGTATAGACTACCTTTGCGGTCAACATTGTGGCTTCTCAACCCACAGTTCGGTTTCCGATTGGGACGGGGATTATTTTTAACAGAATAATTCTCTATCCTCCGCAAAGTCTGGAAGTGTGAATGTTGATTTGAATATTAGTGTGTTTACCAGCTAAAAGGTATTAAAATCAACGTAAAGTTTACCTACAGTTCAGCGAGTAATAACATCAGTTTCTCATATCAGAGCCCTTGATTTGACCACAGAAGTTAAATCAGTCAAACAAATTGGGGGGGGGGGGGAATACATATTATTTGAGGCAATATTTATGATTTACGATTTCAGAAAACTCAGGCGCTGCTTTATGAATGTGATCTTATACTATTTGTAGTACTTACAGCTAACGCAAGTTACTTAAAATGTAGGGAACATCCTCTCACAACATGTATGACAAAGACAGTGCACTGTGTGCAAGAATTCCATACTCATATACTTATCGAGCGAGTTAGCTCATGTTAATGTTTGTGTATCGCATTCGGAAGATAGGGTTCCTGGGATGGACCAGATTGATCAAAATCCACTTACACCCTCATTGTTTTCCTTGGTCTTAGCATATTGTTGATCTGAATTATTTAGAGGTTTATGATTTTATTGTTATGTCAATATTTTCATTTCTTATTTCATCATTCCATCAGACATGCTTGATTTAGTTGCCACTTGCTCAAAAGGTGTTTGTCTATTCGATGGAAGATTTAAACCATGAATATCATAAAGGAGGGTAGTGCGATAAAGAAGACAATGGTTCTGAGTATTGAGTGTACTTTCATCTATTTTTAACAGAGGGCAAAAGCGTTCAGGGAATAACCACTACGAGGATAGATGAACAAGAAAGGATAATTGGGAAGGGAAAGGTTAATCGTGCGGTACCGCTGAATGGGCTGTAAGATGTGGCTGGAATTTGAGGTTCAGCCTGCTACTTACCGGGTTCTGAGGTAGGAAGCGGAGAGAACCCTTGTCTATATAATCTGAAATTATTCTTGTAGTAAATATAGGCGGAAGCCTAAGCCACTTAATACTTAACTGGTGGATTCCCTTGCTACTGTTGTGGTTGTGGAATAGTGATTCTCTTGAAGTCGCCCACCAGGACCTGCAGTCGTTATGCGACGTCAAGCCTATTGACATTCGTCGGCGTAACTCTGATGGTGCATTTTTGTAGTGCGATGGTGGTTTGCAAGTCCTGTGGTTTGTCGAGAGTAGGCTGGAAAGCGTCTGTTTCAGCACGGCTAGGATGACACCAATACTCGGTACCTCTGACATATTTTGTATTTCAATTTTGTTTAGTTATTTTTTCAGTGGATATTTAGTAGCCTTCTGTCTATCTAATTCACGTAAAGTTTATCTAGAATCTGTATAAGCTCCTTCTGATTTACTCTTCTTACATTCTCTTTTCAAATTCCCAAATGCCACTTCTCTATCAGTTTGCTCGCGTCAGTAGCAGTTCAGTTCCTCTTTTATACCGTTTCAATTCATAAGTTACTGTTCTGTTTCTTTGGTTTCAGAAAATAGAATCCACATATTATTGTCAGTGTAATCTTTGAGCAGTAGACTATCTTGTACTCCTAGAATAATTGCATAACTTTTTTTCAGCATTGGTAGCATCACTGTCTCTGTGGTCCTCAGGCCCAATACCATTCTCATATGTAGTATAAAGTAGGAATTGTAATCGTTCTTTCTTTATAGGGAAACATTTGTGTTTTCAACACTATATTTGAAATTAACTCATTTTTACTAGAATGTTTTTGCGCAAGGCACTTTTTATAATCCTCCAATTCAAACCTGTTGCCGATTGGCAAGAAGGTTCTATTAGTTTGAGAATTAGTTTGAGAAGTGAATGGGTTTAACGTTCTACATTTGTATTCAATAATTTGAAGTGCTTTATTTGGTACTTAGAATCATGTCTTATATGTAATGAAACTTATGTCCACAGTCCCACAAAAGGTGCTGGAGGCAGATTTGATATGTTGACTAATGTCAAGAGTCAGATGACTGGTTGGTTAAGTGCTGGAGTACCAGGTCTCAGGAGAGGTGATGAGGAAAATGTTGATGCAGCTGTGGCAGCTGTAACCGGTGAAACAAAGACTGATGTGGAATCTCCTGCTTCAGAAAAGTCAGTAAAAGGTTCTCCTGTGGAACAGCAGAAGGAAGAGGATGACAACTCGAGGTAAGCGTGGAATTCTTAACTTGCTTCTACAACAGAGACCCACACTACCTTTTCACTTATTTGTATTCCCATAGAACTGTTGAGTCTGCCACTGAAACAAAGGAAATAATGCAAAATTTGCCAAGAGCTAAAAGTTAAGAAATCTGTAGCTGTCAATGGAGATTGACACATTCCTAGTGACATCTTTATTCACGTGAAGAACAGCCAGGAACTGTTATGCCCCTAGCCGTCTGTTACCTACTGCCAGTTACTCAGTAAAATAATTACTTAACTGCCTTCATAGCACTGTTGTAGTGTGGTAGCATATCGTGTGAGTATTGGCTTTCTGATTTAAATACAGAAGTCCAAATCTCCTGACAAATAAGCTATTCTTTAGCCCATGTTTTAGGTTTCTCTGACGTATTAGATTTCTTGTACATAACTGCGCTATATAAAGCCATGTTACCTAAAATTAACTCTGTTCTAATTCTATAATACAACTCTATCAATTACAAACTCAAAGATACCAAAGAAGTAAATATAACTCAAAATGTATAGGAATTATACCTCAGGCATTGCATGGAATATTTTGCCTTCTTAAGTTGTAGAAATACTAAAGGATTTTTGAGATTAGAAAGCTCACGTGGGGTTTAATGAGCAAAATGGTGCACTCGTTTTATAAATATTACCTTAATTTTTAGTGACTGTGGATGCAGTTAACTGAAATCAAATATTCTGCATAGAATTGTACTAGATGTGTATATTTATTTGCAATCAAAGGTTGTGCTGAAAGTGAAGATGAATAAATACCTGTATGAGATAGCAAAACAGTTCACAAATTCCAGCAATGGTCACAGCTATCCGTTTCCTTAAAGTTGTGGTTGAAAATATAGATGCATATGAATGAAATCAAGAGTACCAAAGCACTTCGCCATTGTTTGCCACAGGTCTGAAAATTTTAGACTTTGGATAATAATTTAGAGTTGATAGCCAAGTGCACGATTTTGCACGATTTTGTCCAATGGAATGATATCCCTCGGTGCCAGAATATAGGATTGAAACGTTTGGGTGTTCGTAAGACAGTGTTTGGTAATAAATTGTCAGGTTTTATGAACATTTTGTTCACAGAAATATAACCAAATAAAAATATATATTCTAGAAACTACATTGGCAACGAAATTGTCATTTGGGGATATTTTTCTTCCAGTAAAAATTCAAGTAACTTCACAGTATAATTTTTCTTTAGAATGTGAAGATGTCCCTTTCTGCATTCGTTTCCTTTGAATGAAAATGTCAATTCAGGTATAACTTAATGTGCCATTATGGTTTTGAACTTGAATTTAATACATGAGCGTCGGCAGACGTTTTTCCAGGGGGGGGGGGGCCCACATGTTGGAAATTTGCGATCATATATTATTAATTCATTATTTTATTGTCAAAATTTATATTTGTTGCCTATAACCGTATTGATTTATGTTAATTAACAATTGTTCTTAATTAAAATTAATAGTTTAATAGTCAGTAATTGATTGCACATTAAGTTCACCAAGTTCCAAGGGGGGGGGGGCCGCGGCCCCCCCTTGGCCCCAGTTCGCGACGCCCATGATTTAATAAAGATATTTTGCAACACTTTCATTCTATTAAGCTCTCATTCGGCAGATTTTGCACTTTGTCAGTTCATCTTGAAGTTTCTTTTTATGTGATATGTGGAGTCTTAGCTCTGTTCACTGCTCTTGTATTCATTTATACTGCATTCAACTGATCCCTACTGAAGGTTTTTATGCATTCAGTACCTCGGTGATAAAATGGAAAACATTGCTATCTATACAAACATTCTGTGCCAAGTTAATTATAGTGTCTGGATTCTTTTCATGTGTTTGCATGATATTATTAATCGTACGTTACTTTATTTTTTCATCTGGCGGGGCAGTGCTACGGGCGGAGCAGACAGTGATGTCGCAGGCTCCGAGCCAGGAACTCCTGGAGAGGACAAAGATGGGAATGCTCTTGGTGGAGGTGGGTAATGAGTTATTGAATATTGTTTGCTTGGCTAATATTATTGAGTTATAAACTCACAAGACTAATGAAAGAATTGACTGTGATGCATAATTACTTTGAAAGTAATAGGATGACCACATTATTTTAAAGAGCACATACTCTGTCAAGCATCTAAAACCAAGATGGTAATGTTGTTAGCTAATGCTGGATTTCTGACAATGAAATCATTAATCCTCTTGCTCTCCAATATTTTTCAATAAATATTGAAGAGACTTAGCAATAAATGTAACCGCTTTTTAGAGAGCACCATATTTTTATGTGGTAATGTGAAAATAATGCATTACATGGACTAAATAAGCCCACCTAATGTAACTGACAGACATTGAACAGGTTCTGAGCTAGAATCTCTGTTGGAAGAATTGGGTAAGGATATCTTTTTTCTGGAGCTTTCCCTTATTCTGTACACTAGTGTTCTCCAACTTTCTTATGCGCTCGTACACATTTAACTCATGGAGTCACAATCGCAACCACCGTTAGGGCAAGTACCCTTGTTTTGTGACGAAAAAGGGAAAGCACTGGCTAGGGAAGTAAGGAATACAGCTTTAGGTGTACAAAAACATACTTCATGGCTGTGTACTGGGAAGATATTCGGAAGGAAACAGTTTTACCTTGAAATTTGAATTAATAATAGAAATTGTTAGAGTAAAAATTTATTTATGAAGGGTGCTAGAAAAATACATCACGGGCGCCATCGGGCGCCGCGTTAGACAGCATTGCTATACACGAATATCAGTTCTATGTACTCCAGAGACATTTGAGCATAATTTCACTTGTTTCATTCGTCAGTCATCTTGTAATATTATTCATCAGGTTAAAGCGCATTAAACCAATGGGAGGGGATTAGTATTTACAGATAAATATCTAAACCTGTTGCATTGTAACCGAAGAAGATGCAGCAAGAATAAATTAAGTACTGATAAAAATGAGTTACATATGAAAAAGTGGGAATGTTGAGAGGAATAAGGGAAAATAAATTACTTGTTTATGTTATGACATAGCTTATAAATATGTGCTTTCAGTAGATTCGCTACATTTAGGAGTTGTTTGCATTGCGATTGTTGCACACAAGCATAAATGCTCTCATAATGTTTGGAAAAGTTCAGCGATTGTGTGTTTGTTTCAGTATCAACAAAGGCAATACAAGGAGCGAAATCCATAGGAAATTTCTTGTTTTCTGCTGTGAACAAGGCTGGAAAAACAGTCAGTGAAGCAAGTGCCAAAATCAAGAAAACCGTGGAGGAAAATGTAAGTAGACAATTCATGCTCAGTAGAAAGGTAGCTTTTGGAATAAAATAATGCAGAATGTTTAGGTTTTAACGTAATATTTAGCTCCATATACCATACAGGTGTGATTCGTTGTATGAACAAGGTATTGACATCAAGGTGTACGGGCATTTAGCTCAACTTCAAGAAAAAGCAAAAACCTAACTACAAGCTTCCAAATCTGGAAAACTGAAAGGTGACAAAAATATATGTCGTCCTTATGTGCTTCAAAATACTTCTATTCCAATATATGCTACTTTTTTTTACATAAATACATGTTAGGTTACAGTTTGAGTACTACAAATATACAGTTGGTTTTGATGGGCATATACTGTTAGGTTAGTCTTAGATAAATAAAGTGAGGCATCCTTTTAAGGTAAGGAGACGTATTATAGCCGTAAATTATAATCTGAAAAGTTAAATTACAATCTGGCAATTAAATTTAAAATTTAGCTTACATACAGTATATTTATTGTAAGTTAGATGCACTATTGATTTTTATTTTTTTCCCTCTAGTTTAGGCAAAAGTGATTTTCAACTAGATTCGCTTAGCTTTTTACATCCTTGGAGTAGTGCTGCTTGCTCAGAAGAGTTAAAGCTTAAGGGCCCCTAGATCTTCTTGAAGTTCAGTCATGGTCCTACAATTCTGTTTATGCATTTGGAAGCACAGTATTCAATAGCATTTATTTGGATGTTCCTTAATATGCTTGAATAATAAAAGTAATTGTTGAGGATTTTTGATTTACAAGTAGAGGTTTTACATGCAGGGTTCGGACTTTTATGACGTCATCTTTTTATCTCGGCTTATGTATCCATGCTTACATTAATTTAAACTATTCTCAACATTTGTGAACAAGGTCAATCAGTTTTTATTGGCCATATAAATGCATATTTGCCCATATTTCAGCGTTAGGTCATCTTTTAGCCAAATATATGAATAAGAACATACTTTTAGACGTTATTTATGGAGTATTTTACACTTCAGCAGATATTTCTGTAAAGATCGTTTCATAACGCTTGTAGAGCTGACTGTAAAGAAGCTCAGTTGACAACCTTCACTTGATGATAGCAGGAATTGGCAGGAATTTGCTGTCAAAGGAAGCGATTGAGTCCACTTGAGACAGCGGAAGTATCCTTCATTATGCATAAAGAATTAACAAATAACTGCGTTTCTTTGTCTCTCTGTCCCCCACCCCATTTCAATTAGCCGATGCTAAGTTTCCTCGTTCTGCGGAGTGATAGAAAGGAACTTCAACCACATTAATTTTAAGTAAAAAATTAGGTGTACATGAATATAATCAAACGTGACAATGCAGGTGTACAAATGGAAGATAAACATTATATGAAGCATTCATTAATCTAATACAGGTTGAAAGACAAGCTGTGTTAGCATGTGTAGTGGAATTCCTGAGAGGGACTAATTAATTAAACTAATAAAACATACAGGCACATAGACATTCAAGCTCCATTTACAAGAATCCTAAACGACATAAGGGTACTTTTATATGTAGACAATTGTTATTAAAATTAGGCAATTTCATCATTGAAGGCGAGATTATCTAATTGCACTATGAATCCATGCAACTTTATCCCTTCCCCAAAAAGCTCCATATTTGAGTTTTCTGGTCTTTCATTGGCTTTTAAATGGTTTGCTTCCTATAATACTGTATGTTGAATCAGGTATATCATCAGCCAGTTTTCAGAATCTTATTGTTAGCCTGTTCATTATGTTCTAAACCACTCTCTGCACAGTTAAGAGGTGTGACGTTATGAAGGGATAGTTTAACGATATGTGTAGGGACTCGGGGTTAAACATAGAATATGGGCTATCATGGCGTTTAAGTAATTTAAGCAGATATTACAGCAGTAGTGAATATCGCTGAAAATGGCCACAAGATACGCATAAACATTTTGCACTTTCCCCCGCCAAATTATATAGAATACTAATGTCTCTAAGGACGGAAAACAAACCTGTCTATTATGTGTTCTGCAGAACTGGGAGATGGTTGTAACAAACTTCCACCGTAAGCGTCTGTGTGTATATGAATTAACATTATTCCTCTGGAAGAAGACAATTGTATATTCTCTGTGAACTGTAGCTGAATAGAATTGAAATTGAAAGTACTAAAAGCGGTGAAGGAAAATAAGCTGATATGAGCATTGAGTGCAAAGTTCTGCAAATTGATTTACAGTTTTGATAAATCTAGAGTCTCATGCAAAATACTTTTAAACTTACTGTTATAATACTGTGAATGTTTTTTGCTGCTTTTGCAAGAAGTAAATAAGTAGTGTTGCTACGTTTTCCACATGGAGGTAAGTATTTAATACAAGTACTTTGAAACTAGAATGAACAAACAAGAATCCTCGCGAAGAACGTGGAAATGGAGATAGATAGTCATGTATCTAAAACAGATTTGTTTCTCAAAGCAGTTTAAAGGTGGACAGTGTAAACATCTTCGTGAAATCATGGTTACGTTGCAAGTTTGAGAAAAACTCTGGAAAAGCAGAAGGTTAACTTGTGCAAGCGAGAGGAAATGGAGTAGTTGGATTTTGGTGGTGGCGTTGGTAGTAGGCATTTGTTTATTGATCCGGGGGAAGAGAGAGTTCCTCCCACCGTCTCTTTCTTCCCATTAGCTCTTTTGCTTTAAGATGCCTACTTCACGACGGTGCGAGTGTTTACGTGGGAAGATCAATGTAACCTGGAAGCTGTTGTGCACGTTTCCAGGAGCTCCTGGGGCCCTTGCCGCAAGCTCATCGGAAAATCCAGTCTCTCGGCGACAGGCTTATAAAACTCGCGAGGCAGTCATATTCAGCAAATACGATGTTTATTTGCCATTGTCAGAGACTAAGGATATTTCACAAACAATTTTGAAACGAGCGGTTGTGCTTATCGGAGGTAACATTTAGAACAGTATGTTAAGCTCAATTCAGCGTTTGTTTTAGTTGTCGTGGCAGATTTTCGTCTTTTTTTGTGGGCAAGATCACTTGGACAATGCAATGGTTGGTTGTGTTTTCAGAGTTTTATATTTGCCAAAGAGAAAGTAAATGTCGTATGATCAAAGACACCAAAGCACTCGCGGCTGACTTTCAAGTCAGACATTCTGTTCATCTCGAAAGAGCTTTGCATCGAAGGAACCTTTTCCTCATCGCTTTATTTTTTCTTCATCTTTTCTTATTCGTAGAAGAATGAACCAGTTCATTTCGATTTTGAATTATCCTGTAAATACCAAAAAGCATTGTGTCAATCGATTTTAGTTTTCTACCCAAGGTGAGATACTTCATTGCAAATTCCACTTTCCTCTATCCACATGAACTTTAAAGTACGTATTATTTTAATATTATGATTCTCATCCACTACATCTCTTAACAGACAATTTATTTCTGCTCCAATATGCTGGATTTAGCAAGTAATCATCTTTATACTTTTTCCATTACCTACTTATCTTGTCTTTTATTTATGTATCTTTAATCTCCTGTTATGCTATCGTTCACCTCCCTTAGCAGGTTCCTTCAGAGTTCACTCCTGTTGTGCTACCAGTGGTATAGCATAATCACTAAATTTTGGACATTTTATTATTTTTCCTGTTACGCTCCTCCTTTTTTTCTGTAAGCTGTTCTTCACTCAATTCTTCAAGTAAATGTTCATGTCCCATCTGTCTCTGCTTCCTCTTGACGTTAGGTCTCAAGCAGTCCCTTTTTCGTGAATGTCCAAACTTGGAGGTGCTTATCTTACTGAAAAAAATTACCATCGCTGGTTTCAGACTCCTCTAAGAATTTCTCAGAACCGTCTTTAGGCAAATTTATCAATCTGATCATCTCCTCATACTTCGTCACTTGCTACTAGTGTTTCCAAGCACACCTTCGAAACTCTCTGCAGCTGCCTGTAACTCTTGCAGAGGTCCTCGCGGATGATAAGTGGTCGAAAGGGTTTTGAAGTTTTTCAGAGAAAAACATGAAGATGAGCTTGAGAATTTAAAACTTTAGATATCGAATTTTTTTACTCTTTTGACTTCTTTGTAACTTCGTTTTAATTCTGGCTTTCGCCTCTCTGTTTTAAATATTTATTTTAGGTTTTAGTAGTCATTTTATTTCCTATTGAAGTTTATATATGGTTTTTGCCATGAACTGTCTTAAGGGTGCTGATGACCAAGTAGTTGAACACCCTTAAACCTACATCTCTGTCTCTCCCTCTCTCTCTCTCTCTCTCCCTCTCCCTCTCCCTCTCCCCTCGTACACTGTTGTTTACGATAGGCACAGGTACAATCAGGTTGTACCTCAGTTCTAAATCATTCCAGAGCAGTTTTGAACTTACCGTGGAGGATTTAAGTGCTTTTTAAAGCAACCTGACTGGAAAGCCTATCCGTGTGGCACGATCTTCAGATTCCAGACGTATGCAAAGAAACCAGAGGTCGATTCCGGGCCAGAGCGAAGTACTTTGGTTCTTTATTCTAGACTGATTTGTGTGATGCCATTTTATTTCCACACCGAGACAGTTTATGAAGGTTCTGCTTGCCTAGTACTTGAGCGAATTGCCAGTGATCACACATTCCTTAAAGAGGCAAAATCAGCCCTCATAGAACGTACTGTGTGTAAGAGTGCGAATATTTACTTGTGCTTTCTCAAATAGCGCAAATCTGGAAAACAGCGCTAGTTAGGAATTTCCAGGAGATTGGCACAGACTCATCCTTAATTTGTTGCCCCAACCATACATTCTAGCCCTACTCTCGAGTAATATAAACAACTTTTAAACACAGTTTTTGAGAAGTTATTTCTCAGTATAACATTGAAGGTAATGCATTGCGTCGGACTTCGATTAGCAAGGAAGGGAAAGTGGGAGAGATTTATATATTCAGTTCGACTTTTGTGCGGCCAGGGAATAGAACCAATTGAAATTTATAGAGGATAGCGCTCACGGCTCCGGCCATATATCACAGCACAGCTAAAGAAGGCGTAATGAAAAATATCTCAATAGAAGGAATCGGGATCAAGTGAACATATGGGAGTGCCTCTGCAGATATTCAAGAAAATTAGTTTTCTGTGAAATACAGTCGATTTCAGTAGTGTTGAAACAGAACATAACGAACTTCAATTGGTGATTTTATGTATTAGCAAGCTCAAAATGGAGAAATAGTGGAAGAGGATATGTGATAATAGAGATGTAATGTATTTGCTTGCTACAAGAGGACCACTGAAAATCTTTCAAGTAGCATGCTTCTAAAAACAAATTAAATTGTTTTATAATTGACAGCTACTTAATATTTTGCGAGCTGATTGCCTTGTTGTTTGTTCGAGTTCTTCTAATACTTTATCATTTAAAGATTTTGTGAATGCAAGCTATGACTTTTCACGATTTTAAGTCGTCATTAATGCTTAAGCAATGTGAATATGGACTTGGAAATGCATTTGGCAACAACATATATAGTACGGTGAATTCAAGTGATTTGGTGAAGACACCCAAGAACTACTGTTACTGATAAAAGTATTTCCGCTGTTCGAGCAATACTTGAAGGTCCACTTCTTAAGAATTTATTTGGGTGACATTGGTCACTGGTAGGAGTCAAATCCAAAACATTTTACAGCAACAGCCGCACTTGTTGTCGATGGATTCACCATAAACTGATTCCCAATAAAAAACAACGCATTGATTTGTGCAGAAATCTGAGGGAAATTCCAAGGCGTCACTTCAAATTTGGTTTGGATTATGGTTACTGGTGATGAGCCGTGGATTTATTGTTATGATCTTGGAAAGAAAAGTCACTCGGCTCAATGGGTCTTTCGAATAGAACCTACAGAAGTCCGACGAATTCGGTGTTGGCAAGAAGATTGTTCGGTTTTCCTTTTTTCTAAAGCGCACCATATTGCTACTATAGCATCAGAAAATAGACGTACAATAACTGCTGGTTGCTATACCAATGACTTTATACCTCAAAATTTTAAAAAAGTTCGTGAAAAATGCCTAATAAGAAATAATTTTACATCATGACACACCGTTGATATAGCAAAACAAACATAGAATGCCCTGAAGGCCAGCATCATGCACCACTGAGGCTCTTGATTCAGTAACTTGTGATTTCTTTTTGTTTCCAAAAATGCGTGGAATCACTATTTCGTCTCAGATGAAGTAGTGGAACATAATAAAAAACCTGGTTTCCGAGGTGTCTCTGGAAGAGTGGCATCATTTCTATAAGGACTGATTCCATTGAATGCAAAAATCTATGGATTTCCAAGAGGAATATTTTAAAAATCAACAAAATCATTTACTTTTGTTAGATTTTGCAAAGGTTCTCAGCGTCACGCGCGTGGCATCTTGAATTTTAAACAGGAAGTTGTCTAGCATCTTTGTATTATTCATATTTTCATACCAAATATTGTTTAATTTAGCTAGGTGACCTTTTATGAACGCGTACAAGGTACGTTTATCTAGGTAGACGAGTGTTTAAAGATAATTTCAAATTACTAGAACGTATGTACAGAAGAGTGGCTGAGAAGGGCAGGTGCAAGCCGAGCCCCCAGTGAGTACTAACAATCAGTATGTTCTATCCGACTAACTGCGTATTTGACACGGAATATTTTGAAAGTAGCTATGGTTACACTAGCGAATACAGGGGTAGTGTACAGCAAATTCCTTTTTCTGTTATTCCAAATTTGGAGCTGAACTATGGATGTATTATCATCAAACGCAGGCCTGAAGCTATGCGACAGCTATTCGAACCTTCAAGACATGACTGAAATCTTCCAATGCTAAAGTTTTATTAGAAGGATTGGTAATGCCTGGACACCGTTAACTACTTCAAGGCAACTAGCAAGTGAAGGGATGCGATCCAGCGGACATGTGTACAAGTACAGCAGAAGTGGGACAGTGTTGTCCTTAGTTCGAGGCACGTAGAATTGGTGGGTGGAATGAATGAGCTGAGCGGCCGCTGCTGAGGAAAAGAATAACCGGACAAAAAGCAAATAATCTAAGTGCTGAAGGTAGGCCACAATATCAAGATAAATCTGCTGTTGTGGAATTAAATTACCTTCATGGAACAACCTATTATCTTGTCTTCCAGGACGTATATCTTGACCTGTAAATGAACTGAAAGATACACGGTATATTCTATTGTGGCTGGTACAAAGACCAATGATTTGAAGAAAATCCCGACCCTAAACTACCCTTTTTATGCAATAAATTTCGAAATATTTTAACTTTCTCATAAGTTTCAACAACGAAATGTATAGTGAGACTAATTCTCCCGGTTAACCTGAAGGAGACAAAGTAAGCTTTTGTAAAAGTGCTTATAGAAACGCACGCAGACACACAGACACGCACGCACACACACACACACACACACACACACACACACACACACACATTTTTCTTTTAAATCAGGGGCCTCAAAACATGGTTTCGGTGAAATCTCGACATCGAATTTTTGGGTCGAATACAATACTTCCCCTACTTACTATACGTGGTAAAGAAAGTAAACATATGCTAAGGAAGAAACTTGGCGGTATAAATGTCAATTGTACTTAACTAGCAATACGTTAGCAGTGCATGGAATAAACATGTTGAACACAAGTAGTAATTGAAGAGGAATCTGTTTGAGGAAGGCAATCGTGGAGGTTGCAGCTCTAGGGCTGGATGTAATTCCCAGGTTGCACAATCATCCCGTAAGCGGTACGGCATAAACCACGAGGGACATTAAGCCAATCTATAATGTAGGGCCCGCTCCCCAGGACTGCGAACTCGGGTTTTATATATCTAGCAATCGATCCTGTTCTACTCCAGTGCAGCCTATGTCGGTGTTCCAGAAATGCTGAATCTGCCCCGGTCGCAGCGGTTGGGTATTTCGTTTTACATTGCTACACAGAACAATGACCGCCAATAATAAGTAATATTCGTATTTGTGAAGATGCAGATACATCATCTGATATGAACGATTTTAGAACATTTGAATTTTCTTTCTCAGATAAGTTTTTTTGCAGTGTCATTTAGATCCTGGTTAATGCAAGTTTCCAACAGGCATGTACAGTGGTGCCCAATCTTTTCTCTTATTAACTAATGACGTCACTGTCGCTCTACTCCGCTCCCGTAGGTTGTGCATGTAGCATTTCCCTTTCACTAAGAATTAGAAAGGCCTGTTTTCGAGTCCTACGAATGCATCATAGCTCAGATGATAATAGGTGGAGGCAAATTCACATGAGATGGGACTAATAGACAAACCATTCTAGTGCTTGGTTGTCTGAATGAGTGAAGAGCGAATGCTTCATGCACAAAACGAAGTAGATGGGGGCCGCGCCGTAGCCGAGTGGTTAGTCCGGTTTCCCCCGCCATCTCATTCCACCGGTGCTCCATCTTCATTCTATGTATCATCAGTGTCACCGCCTGCGGTGCCGTATGTTGTAAAAGCGGGCGTTAAACACTACAAAAGAAGTTGGGGTAGGACAAGCTGACTGATAAGCTTGGCTAAATCATTAGATAGAATAGACGGCACAGTGATGAGTATAGAAGATGAGGCTTTACTTTCATTGAGAAATAAGATTGCTATTTGCCTCAGTGTATTTGTCACAATCCTCTGAGTAATGATGCAATCACACCATGACAGAACGCCATTTGACTACCAATAATCTCGGATTGAAAGACAAACAATGCAAGTTTTTGATGGAAAGAAACATTCACTCAAACGAATGAGAGTTGATGCAATAAGTGAAAGTGATATTCATGCATTTACAGTTACTTTCAAAAGGAAATAAAAGTATTTCGGTAAAGACGAAAATCTTGAAATTTAAAGTACCTAGTGATAAGGTTTACAAACTAAAGTGAGAGGTAATGAATTCACGATTTCTATAAGCAGCTGAATTAAAAGCTCTCAAAGTAGTAATTTTAGTAACATACAATGAACGACGTTGGCTGAATTATCGAATTTAATTGTTTGGACAAGCAAACGCTCATCTGAAGTAAAACGTGTCCCAGATTGTAAATCTAAAAGTCTATCATTTAGACATATTGTTTAGAACTTGTTAGTGTAACAAAACAGGCGTTACTTATAGAGAATAAGTAATTTCATGCTTGAATTATCCTTCTCTGGCACCATTTGAGTTTTGAGAGTAGCGTATGATCCAATGGTAGTAAGGGTTCTTAGGGTGCTGACACCAGTGTCAATAGTGGTCTTCAGTTCGTCACAAGCTATGTGAAGCCTCTTTATCGGCTATATGCAGTGTTTTGCCTTTCCCAGCAACCACAGTTGATGGATTTGTTCGCACTTAGCTCCTGTCAGGGATGTTTCATCACAAACACTTACGTGCACTGGTGTTAGCTATCACAGGATTAAATCAATACATCGTAGCGCCAGACTGATGGTGATTTACGTTCGTTGATACCACAGCTTACTAGCGGCCCCTGCAGATGCAATTGATGGTACCCTTAGCCTATATTAAACTGATAATCACGAAACATAAAATAGTCTAGAGATTAAGGAATGCGATGAGCGGATGGTTTTAAAGTTTTTAGCTTTGTCCAATATGTGCATTATATGCTTGCAAGAATGTCTGTTTGCATTGTAATATATGTGTATTCCTTGTTTGTTTTGTGGTTTAATCTCCTTAACCTTAATCTTCTAAGGCTAAAGGAAGACCCCGGAAAAAAAAAAAAAAAAAAAAAAAAAATGTTCAGCTAATTCATCCTAACCGAGATTCGAACTCGGAACCTTGTGAATGTGAGGTGGGCTATTTTAACATGTGTTAGCTTTTGTTTCCACGACGATAATCCTAGTACACATTGCCAACAGAAAATTAATTTACGTTTTCACGGCCGCACGAAATAACAAAGGAACAGCGAGTTTATGTATTAATATTCGTTGATCTCTGATATCGATAGTGGAATAATAATAAATTCAAATTTGGTATTTCTTTTGTTTTGAATTTTTTGTGTATTCTTAATAGTTTTGTATGGTTAGTCACAGAGAATAAACAACTGCTATTATTTCTTCTCGGTGAATGTTCCTCTATAAATAGCGACGAGGGAATTGGAATGCGACAACGTTGAAGTCACTCTGCTGTATTAACAGAAATCATTCCAAACCGTAGTATTTGTGATTAATCAACAGTGCCTTTGCATAGTCTTTTCTCGGTATCCCTTCTATATATTGTGACACCGGTCCACGGCAGCGACAAGACAACAAAGGTGCTCAATCTCAAGCATCCTCACACCATTCTCATGAGCAAATACGTGACTAACAACAATCAAGGTGCAACCAAAGGATTTTCCAGGGTGTTCGAGAGGTGTCCGGCAGCCGGCTTGTTTGTAGACGTTCGAGAAACATACTACGCCATGCCGATATAAAAGCTTGCAGAGTGCGTGAAGGCAGACACTTTTTGAGATGGTCAGTGTGTCAATGGAGTACGAGGTAGCTGTGAAAGATACGTCGCGTCGAAGTGAAGTTTTAATGCTTATTCAGTGATTGTATCGTCGGAGGTGTTTGAGAGACAGTGAAAGGAGTGAGTCAAGGCTACGAGAAGAAAACATTTGAATTGTAATATCACGAAAGACTACAGGCTGTATTGTCAGTAGAAGAGAACAGTGCTTTTGTGCAAGTTTAGAAAAATACAAAGGAATAGAAAAGTAACTGATTTTGTCTTTGTCACAATATAATCTTTATAGTAGCCTGAGAGCTTTAATAAACTAACTCTTTGTGTCTTGTGAAATATTTTTAAACGTCTCCAAAGAAACACAAAACTATTTGAGCAAGGCAACCTAAGGTTAAGTTTTGTAGGGATAAACCGTCAAACCACGGGCAACGTCAGGTAATTAGTGACAATCTCATTTGTATAACTATCTGTAAGGCACTATATAAAATGAATTTTAATGCTTGTAAGGGTTCTGGAATCTCATTAGGAAGATAAGTAATCTAACATGACACTACTATAGATTGAATGAATAGTAACCAAATTTGGTTTGGTTATACTTTGTGTTTCTGCAAATAATGATTATAAACAGCAGGAGTTAACGCTTGCCTAAAGTTGTGCAAAAGTGGTATAAGCAACAACCTGCTTCTTAAATCAAAATTTTCTGTCTCATACTTCACTCTTTCGGTCCTGTGATATTTGTAGTTGTTCAACAGTGCTTTTTCGGTGTTCACGGTGTTTTTATTTATTTATTTTGTTTATTTTTTTCCTTATAATGTATCCTAAGTTAACTCCACTTTTAGTTTTAATTTTACATGCCTCCAAAGAAACGCAAGGCTATTGGGGAAGTGAATCTCAATCTAGGGTCCGGTGTTATAAAGGAGGTTTGAGTTCCCATATAATGTTAAACTACAGTTTTAGATTGTCAAACAGTGCGCTTGAGCGCAAGCGCGCGGTTTGGAGCTTGCCAAGCCCACACTGCACGTAACATCAGCACTTGCTTGCTCAGCTTGAGACAGTGTTAATCCGGACTGTACAACATGCGTACAATGGAGAAAACCAAGCCACCTCCACATTTGCACTCTCTCAACATAAGCACTGAAATTAATAAGTATTGTGACATATTGGATGCACCTTTAGAGGAGCTTGTTGGAAGATTTTCAGATTTGGAAGCTCTCAAATCTAAACTGGATCTCATTTCCTTGCCCTATTTTATTGATCCCGAGAATATTCCAGTTGAATGCCAACTAGAACTTACTGATGTATGCTGTGATTCAGTTCTAAAAAGCGTATTGTGATAATATTGTCATTTTTTATGAAGCCCTTGATGTACAAACATACGCAGAATAACGTAAATTTGCTGCAGAAATTATGCGTATGTTTGGCAATACACACATCTGCGAACAATGTTCTCTTTAATGAACTTGAAGTGACCTCTAAGAGCAAAATTGTGTGACAATAACCGTACTTCTGCAATAATGTTTCCTCAAATATTAAGATGTTAGTGGGGAAAAAAAAGAGGGCATAATAAATGCATGATTAAGTTCAAAACGTGACAAGTAGAAGTTTTAATGAAGCTTATTACATGAGCAGTTAGTTTCATTTTGAATTGTAAAGTTAAAAGTTATGAAAATATTTATTTTGTGGTTTTAATATTTTGTTTCTGGAATGTTAATTTGTTTTTGAATAATTAAGTTATTATTGTCATTCTTATTAAAACCTTATGATCACAAAACTAAATGTTTTAAAACCAAACTAAAAGAAACACAATAGTAAAAAGCGCTGACTTCATTTTCCCTATGCTGTCCTTAACGCCGCCGCTACCTTTCTCGCTGCCAGTCTCTCGGAGCGCTTCATACTTGCCCACGAGTACTGCCAAGGTTACGAAATTGCGCTTGGGTGGACATGGCTATTTTAGTATGAAATACGTACGCGAGCTCAAGCTTTACAAGCAGCAAGCAATATTGCACATATAAGACAACGTCGCACCGCAGCTATTCGCTAGGCCTCTGTTACTGGAGGTTTGGACGCAATAATAGTGGACGACGAAGACGACGAAAGCACATTTGCCGCTTAACAAGTAGGGATGGCTGATTTACGTAGCATAGAAACCTAAAGAAAACCATTCAAGCAGAAGCTACTAGGGGAGAATGCTCGACTTGGTCCAAGTAAGGTAAAAAGAAACCTCACAGATTTGCTTCCAGCTTGGTTGCAGGGTGTCCCAGAGCACGCATATTATGTAGTAGATAGATTTTCATAAGTGCTGCAGTAATAATCCCTTGACGCCACTTAAACGTTGTTGGACTCTGCTCCGAGTGTTTCAGCGCATTAACAACGGTTACTTTGTTCCATTCATGAACCTGCCATAGAGTCATTACTGGCCATAATTCTCACTTGGAATGAATCCATTGTTTGCATGGTCAAATTCTGCTTGCAAATACAGTAACGTAGGGCAGAAATACTTGTAATACTTGGGATGCCCTGACAATTACTTAGACATCAATGAAAATAAATTGATATTAACACTTTTGATTAAAATATCATTCCTTTAGGTATTTGCATGACAGTAAATGTAGGCATACCTTGATTTTTTGGGGGGAATGGCGTGTGAAGTCTTCTTTATTCTAAATGCTTGTATACTTTGTAAAGTGTAAGAGATAGACAAAATGTTACACCATAAAAATGTAGATTTCATTAAAGCACCTAATCTATATAAAATGGCGTCAATCATTAAGGAGATGCTCTTTATTATAAGTTTGAATATTCAAATACTTATTTTTTTTTTTCAAGTGGTTAGTCGCTATTCGTTTTTTCACTTGGTCATATAAGGAGTGTGGAATTTCAAAGCCATCGCAAGGCGACCCGCTTTTTATAAATCTGACTCACTTTAACCTACCCTACAACGAAATATGTGATGGACAAAGCGGCGCCGGGGCGGGTTTCCTCCTGATTCCCCTGTTTACCCCGCCATGTCATTCCAGCGGTGCTCCATCATCATTTCATGTATCACTGTCTTCAGTGCCGCATGTAGTAAAAGGGGTTATTAAACGCTACCCCCTCCCCCATCCCCCCCCCAAAAAAAAAAAAAAAACGAAATATGCAACGAAACTTTGTCGATTAACAGCAGGTGTGTAAAGGAATAAGCTTTTGTAAAAAATAATTTGCAGAAGAATGAACGCATTCTCTATTCACAACACATACGAATTATGCTAAGCTGCTACATTTTGTTGAGTAATCTTATACATCGCAAGTTCCTTGGGCATGCAAAACGCAAAAATCACAAGACAGAGTATCGGAAAAAACATGGTGAACTACCTAGCATTTCCCACCTTTACTTCTGGAATTACTGGTGCAACAATAGCAGCTGTATCACAGCAAGTATCATCAGGCAACACAATCATCTGCTGTTGCTTTGAACGGCAGATAGCAGCTGCTGCGAGGTCAATTCAATGTTCTTCTCACGAATAAATACTTCAATTTTCACAAAAGAAAAATGTACTAAACGTGTAGAGTTTAGGACCGTTACTGGGAGGCGTTCTGATTTGTGCGCTTGTGTATCAGTGGGTAATAGAAGTTGCTGCATACGTTGATTGATCAACGATCCTTCAGGACCGCACTTTCAGAGTGAAAGTGGAAGGAAGACTGTCCACACTAAAGAGATACAGCGGCAGGAGTCCCAGAGGGCAGTGTACTCTCCCCGCTACTCTTCGCAGCATACATGTCCGACTTCCCCACGGAACAGCACACTGCGACATGCCAGTATGCGGACGACGTCCTCATCATGGCACAAAACAAGAATGTGAGATATTGCCTCCCTCCCCTTCAACGACAACTCGACGCCGTCGGCCGTTGGAGTGAGAAGTGGAGAATGGCTATTAGTCCGTGGAAAAGTCCCGCACTCCTCCTTGGTAAGGTTCGCCATTGGGGGCCGGAATGGTCACTTCGGCTCAGGCGGAGAAATAACCCATGGGTAACCTCCGCCAAATACTTAGGCGTTCTCCTCGACCGCGGGCTAATATACGCTCCACACGTCCGCGCAAAGGCCGGACTCGGTCACGCTGCACTCAGACAGCTCTACCCTATCCTCCGATCCACCATGCCCACTTACCTAAAACTACACATTTACTGGGCAATCATCCCGCCATTGATCTTGTACGGCTGCGAAGCCTGGGGATCAGCGGCACCCTCCACCATACGCAAATTGCAGACAGTGCAGAAGAGGGCGTTAAGAACAATATATGATACCGGGCGTAGATTCCCGTCTTACATCCTTCACAACCACTCCGGACTACCCTACATCATGGACTTGGTAAGGGAGCGATCCTGAACCATGCACACCAAACTGAATTCCCACACCAATCAGCTGGTACGGGCACTAGGTCAATACGACCACAGCACCCCGTAGAAGGAAAAGTTACTACCTTCCTAAGGACGCCCTTGGATAATGGTAATGCCACTCCCATCAACAAACACATACTTACCCCAACACCCATTCCTGCCCCCTTCCTGCATCCAAACTTAGGTATGCAGGAAGAAACCATTGCCCACAGACACAACAGCTTGAAAACATTTGGAATACCTATACTGCAAAGATAAAGTCGCAACAAGCGGCTAGGTGCTGTGCAGATAAACATACCGTACAGGGGAACTTGTACTACCTGTTCTCGAATGCTGGAATGCTGATCATCGGCAACACAATTCTTATGCGAAGCAATACCAGCTTTTGAATCCATAAAAACCTACTGCCAATTACTATTTAACACTGCTAGCAACAGTTTCAAAAGAACAGATCTCAGCACGAATGGAGAAAGTAAATGCTGAAAATCCATATACTGTTCCAAAAGAACAGTCTCCGCATGAATGGAAGAAATAAGGAAATACTGAAAATCCATATACTGTTCCAGAAGAACAGTCTCCGCATGAATGGAAGAAATAAGGAAATACTGGAAATCCATATACTGTTCCAGAAGAACAGTCTCTTCGCACGAATGGAAGAAATAAGGAAATACTGAAAATCCATATACTGTTCCAGAAGAACAGTCTCCGCATGAATGGAAGAAATAAGGAAATACTGAAAATCCATATACTGTTCCAAAAGAACAGTCTCCGCATGAATGGAAGAAATAAGGAAATTCTGGAAATCCATATACTGTTCCAAAAGAACAGTCTCCGCATGAATGGAAGAAATAAGGAAATACTGAAAATCCATATACTGTTCCAAAAGAACAGTCTCCGCATGAATGGAAGAAATAAGGAAATACTGGAAATCCATATACTGTTCCAAAAGAACAGTCTCCGCATGAATGGAAGAAATAAGGAAATACTGAAAATCCATATACTGTTCCAAAAGAACAGTCTCCGCATGAATGGAAGAAATAAGGAAATACTGAAAATCCATATACTGTTCCAAAAGAACAGTCTCCGCATGAATGGAAGAAATAAGGAAATACTGAAAATCCACATACTGTTCCAAAAGAACAGTCTCTTCGCACGAATGGAAGAAATAAGGAAATACTGAAAATCCACATACTGTTCCAAAAGAACAGTTTCTTCGCACGAATGGAGAAAGTAATGAAATACTGAAAATCCATATACTGTTCCAAAAGAACAGTTTCTTCGCACGAATGGAGAAAGTAATGAAATACTGAAAATCCATATACTGTTCCAAAAGAACAGTTTCTTCGCACGAATGGAGAAAGTAATGAAATACTGAAAATCCACGCTAGTTTAAATTAAGATGGATACCTTCTAAAATCAGGAAAAGTACCTAGGTTTGGTCATTTCAGAGATGCTCTTTAACAACAACCTTATTTTAAAATACGTTAGCGTAGAATGAGGAGAAAACATTTCTTTCACACATACATGTCAACAGGCGGAGGGAATGTTGCCACGTCATACTGCCTCAGTGTTAATGAAGGGATCACTCCCGGCGTAGGAACAAAGGGAAACAGTGAAGCGGTGACAGGCTCGTCAAACCTCGTCGCCCTGCATGTTAAAGTAGGTTACAGGAAGGCATGATAATCCCTGGTTTAACCACGAAGCTACATAACTCTCGTGTCCTCGGCTTTCACAGGTGAAAGTTACAGATCACCGGTTCCATAGGGCATCCTCACTGAAGTTTGACACCTGTCCTCTCAACCATATTTCTGCTCAGTGTTTTATTTTCTAATTAAGCAGATCGGTATGTGATATCCTTCTTTTGGTTTAAATTATTCTCTATACAATCCAGAATTGAACTTCCTCTTTTCTTTTCATGCAATAGTCCCTAATAACTATTTTGATTAGTGGTGTGAAAATGCATATATGTAATTATTTAAAACAAAGAATATATAAAATTCACACGAAGTTTCCTGCACTCCTGGAAGCAGAATAAAGAATATTTCTTTTGAGATGGTAGGTCAGAAAAAGAGTGAAAATAGATATGCTGAAGGGAAAACTTGAACTGCCTTCAAAGAAATGACTTCAAAGTGCCTGTAGTGAAGACCCAACCTTTAGAGTGCCATACAATTCACAAAGTACGTTGGTATTATTTTCCTGAAAATATATAGCAGTAAGTCAAAAATAACATAGAAAATTTCACTAATAATTTAAGGGCACGCATACAGAGGTGAAATTTATAAATCCTACACTGTTGAAGTTTATGCTGCAAGAAACCCACCAATTCATTGGCATGTTTACATAAAAACTCAAACTTCTGTAGTGACTTTCAAATTATTGTTTACCTCATTAGTTTAATGGTTAGGAAACGTTTAAAATTTTGCACTATTAATGTCTATTTTCAATCTTAAGATAAGATGTTGAAAACAGCTTTTTAATTCTTTTTTCTGAGGTTTGAGAAAAAATTGAACACTTGAGACAAAATGGTTCACTAATTTTGGGTTATTGATTAGATATTCGCGTTAATATTTTTCCAATGACAACTAATAAAGAAATAGCATCCCAACATTTTTATACTTACACTTTTTATACTTTAGGCATTTAAAAGAAAGTAAATAGAAGTAAAACATTGTGTGGAATATTTTAAACGCGTAAAATGTGGAAGAAAATAAAAAAAAAGAAGTAAAAAGAACGCTTATGCGTCCTTCGCGACCATGGGTCCGTACTTTTTATCAAGTAGCTCCTCAGTTGGCCCCTCCCGGACCTAACGAGGCAGAGTGCACCCTGTTCTAGACCTCCCACACAGGGAAAATTCCTCTTGCCGTTACCGGGTATCGAACCCTGATCCCTGCGCCGGAGGCAGGCGCGCTACCACTGCGCTACGGAGGCGGTCTCCAAAACGAAAAGTCGGTTAAATACCCAATTTTGTACCCAGACTACTCTGGAACATTTTTCGAAAGCGGTTTTTAACGATTTACATTAGAATACCATATGTTCTTTCTCATGTGAAAGACAATATCTTGAATTTTCTGGGAATCCCCTCAAATTTCTCATAACTTTGGGTGACTTGTGCATAACTGATAAACCACAAGAAATAGACAAACTCTTAGTAGACAATGCAGTTTTCATTAAAACGCGAATTTATATTAAATACTTTTTGTGGAGAGTATCATTTCCGAGAATTCGTTATTTGTTTGCATTTTTCAATAATTACAACAAACTGAAACAGGAATACGTTATTCGCTTTTTACCTCTTGATCGTGCAAAGAGAACGGACTTCCATAGCCATCATATAGCTATCAGCTCTTAAAAGAACTGACTGTATCCCCATATTACCCTTGTGCCTACAGAAAACTAGCAATAAGGTAATTTCTGAAAATGTGTATCTCAAATACCTACCATAAAGTGATACAGTTGTAAGAATAGTTGGTTCACGAGTAGAGAAAGTCGTATGAGTGCAGTGCGTCAGATTTTTGTTGCCTGAAACCTACAATGTCTATAGTATTTCTGCGTAGTATATTAAATTAAAAATGCTATTTATGTTACTGCAGAATTTCACATTAACCTAGTCTGTTACATGCACTTTTTAATATACCTCTTGTGGTACAGAAAAATGGAATCCATTTCTGTAATCTGTGCTGCTAGCTAGAACATGCACAATCAATTATGGATCTTAAATGCCTCCGAAGGAAACGTTAACGTGTTTTAGAGCTAAAAGCGACTTAGCTTAATTGAAAAGGCGCTGTATGCACATGTGAGCAATGGCTTGCTGCTTCTGTGAAACTGCATATAAAGAGATTAGTGCGGCTTCCTTCGATACTTATCTTGATTTTATTTTCGATATTATCTTTAGGAGGATTAGCATATTTATTAGCGCCTTCTTGGCAACCAGTAATGTTCCCTTGCTGATTTTTTGGAGAAGGGAGGGTTAAATTGAAGTGCTGTAATACAGAGTTTAGGTCTGTCGTTTGCTGTGATCTGACTGGCAAGCCTGGTAGTATTGGTTTGGGAAACTTCGTGCTGTGGTTGACATCTGCTCTCTCCTTGCCAATGCTCTCTACATGCTTATCTTGTCGGCCACCCAAAGCCTGTCTAACCTTTCTCACCATATGTGTATCGTTCCCTCGACCGCGAGAGTTAATGGCATAACTCAGGCATGTCAAACAGCACTCACCAGGTGTGAAAAATATTCCCCTATTTTCCCTCCCTTCAAATCGGAAAACTTGAAAAACAAAGCGAAAACCGGTTCTACGAGCGCGTGCTACTGCAGTTAAGGAGGGGTGGACTCCTCTCTTCACACCCTGGGAGCGATGTTTGACAGGCCTGGCATAACTGAATTATGTGCTCGTTAATGCTCTCAGATTTGGGACAGTTATTGAAGCACTCCGCGATAGAACTTGGTGACCTTTATTCCAACAGAAGAGTTTTTCGTATTTTAGTGCAAAACTGGATTTCGAGTTTCTGCCTCCGCATAAATATCATGCCACAGAAAGTGATGGTCATGAGTCGCACTTTTGTAAACGTGAACCCATTTTTGCATAAAAGTGTACCTATGCTTTTCAGACAAAAGTTTATAAAACAGTAACATTTCCTTAGATAAGCAACTTTGTTAGCTAAAACTAAGTCAAAGAAAAATGGTACAGCAAAACTCGTGAGCTTAAATGCCAAGGTATTGTTCGTGTTCACAGTGAATGCAAGGGAGAACATGGACAATGGATGACAAATGGAAACATACAGCAAGTTTCAGAACGTGGAGAAGAAATTCGACGGAAGAAATTACTGACAATCAACACTATCGTATGCTCAAAAATTTACAAGAAATAAATTGTCTAGTAAAATTTGATGTGTTACATTCACATGTCTTTCTCTATCCACCTTCCTTCAGTGTAAGGCAGAAAAGATCTGATGGTCTGCACTCCACTCACATGACTTTCTCTACTAGTGTACTTATTCTTACAAACTCTTATTCCATATCTTCTTCGTGTTAGTTGAGATAAACATTTGTACAAATTATCTTATTGTTTTTCTTGTAGGTGCAAGAGGAATATAGGAATACAATAGGTTTTGAGCGATAGTCTAATCTCTCAAAGCTTTCAAATTCGGTTCTCTTTGCACGGTTAACATATCAAAAATGAATAACGATGTTCCATTTGACAGAAGTATAAGATCTCTAAAACTCACCCAAATAAGGAATATCTGTGAAATGGTTCACTCTATAAAAATTTATTTAGGCATAAATTTTGTGTTTTAGCAAGATCTACATTTTTGTATTGTAAGATTTGGTCTATCTCTTAAGGTTTACCAGTTATGCATCCAGAGTAAGTAGGACTACATGGGCTATAGCCAAAAAATCAAGATATATATTTCATTTGCCATAAAAATATCTGAAATATGTGGCATTCTAATGAAAATCCTTAGCCATTTTCAAGAAAATAAATTTTGGAAAAAATTTCTATGCAAAGGGTAGTTTAGGGTGGCGGAATGTTCTTCAAAATCTTTGTCTCGCATCCTTGAAATACATTAAACTTAAACACCAACCTTGGTTTTTAACCGACTTTTCGTTGAGTTATACTGTCCACAGTCTCTCTCTCTCGCTCACACACACGCACGCACGCACGCACGCACACACACACACACACACACACACACGGGCCTATTTTTAAAAATGCTTTCTTGGATTCAGGGGTCCTCAAAACATATTCCGGTGAAGTCTCGACATTGAATTTTTGGTTGGAATACAATACTTCCTCTTGCTTTACTATACATAGTAGAGAAAGTAAAAAGTCTGCCATGTCCTTCGATCAATCCCTCTATGCGGAAATGTATCATAAAAGAATTTACGTACTATCCAACCGAATGAGTTGATGACTATCAAGTGAAAGCCACATTCCTTGGGAGATGTCCATCATCAAATGCAACTCATTTCTGAATAGATAACTGTGTGTTTCTGCATTCAGGCGGAGAGGAAACAAATATGGACCCAATAAGGTGATCATGGCAGACCCCAGCCTAAAACTTGGGCAGAACCGCTCGTGATGTCGGTCCTGTCGTATTTCATGAGGGTCTTCATAGGCTGGTTTTGAGTATTGCGAAAATTGAAGATATCATCAAGAGTGAACTCAACCGCGCCAGTGAAAACGCGCATGCTAAGAAATTAGTGAACTATTCTGTTAACATGCTATGGCACAAAGTTCTGTCTTGACTTTAAGTTCAACACATTTAATCCTTGCATTCGCTGAAGGTATTACTGGCACAGAAGATTTTCATGCACAATTCTTCAGATAGTCATGTTGACCAATGTTTTCCCTTACTGCAATGGGTCTTGTGCTATCTGATGAGTTGGCGACCACAAAGAACTCATTCTTCACGCTCCAGCTTCGTGCCTCTCACTGGACAACAGCCGAGTTCAGAAGGTTTTGATATTTTTCTGGCTTAGAAAATAGTATAGAATCCAGTGTGAATTTACTTATATAGTATGGTAATCTCTGTAAATTATAACAAGTATAACTATTTTAAAATAGCACGAATGTAACAGTTGTTGATAAAGTTAACCCGCCATCGGTCGCAAAGAGTCAATCTTAGGCAGCGCAATACTATTAGTTGTCCAGGTAGAATGTTCACAGAAGGGAATGATTTTAAAACCCAGTGTACGCATATTGCGATGTTGGGTCAAGTTTGCTTTTTTCGCTGGTTTCCTTCCTTAGTAGAATTCTCATGTAGTCTTGGCGCTTTAAATCTCCCTGGTTTAAAGACAGTAGCTTGAAACAAGAAAGAAATGCGTTTATGTCGTCACATGAACATTTATACAATTTTAATACTTTTTTAGTCTGTAACATAGTATTAAATGCATTCTTAAATTAATTACTCTGACAGCGAATTAAAATATTCATTTAACGACATACTGATTTGAAGTAGTTTTAGGATAAGTAGTCAAAGTTACACAGGAAACCAGTGCACTGTGCGGAAATCGGCACAGGTTAAAATCCACGTAGTCCTTGATGTGGCAAGTAGGGCTTTTTACTGATTTGGACCTCTTCCAGAAGAAATTGCATCTATATTTGCTTAATAGCAGTTGGCAGGAAATCTTTAAAAAATTGTGTTTTTCGTCGAATACCTAGTGGTCGCTTTGCTGACTACTTCTCTACGTATTTCTGCATACATTAGGGGCAAAACCCTGCTGCTTTAACAGCGCTTCCTTTGAGACGCCTGTGACAGTTTAGAGCTCACGGAAATGCTATCAAACATTTTATCCGCATGCTTTGTAACGCGCAACTTTCGCTCGCTTGGAATCTACCTCCTCCCCAAGAGCGTTTCCTGTCAAAGTGACTATTTGCTTTGCTTCGCTAGATACAACGGAAAGATCAAAGCATCTTTCTCAGATGTGTAACTCCTACAAAGAATGATAGCCTGCTGCCCTAAGGGCATTAGACAATGCTCGATTGCAGATTTTTAAATAAAACCACTACCGTGTTTTCTTTTGTGAAGTATTTGCTTGCGTAAGTAGGTATGCCCAGAGAATCGCTATAATTGGTCTCATATGTTGAAGCGTTGAAGAGCGGCGATTATCTCGCAGGAGAGCAGCCAAGTGAGAGAATGCTACAGCCTAAGTGGCTGTACCCTCTCAATCGGGTATACTTATGGTTGATCGTTGATGAAAACCATTGAGCGACGCCCTCTCGACTCCCCTGATCCTTCTCTCCAAGTCCAGGTCCGCGGTGGTGTCCTCTACAGGCTTCAAGTGGAATCTCCTCACAAATGCATGTCACTGCCATCTCAGCAGCAAACTTCGCCGTATAGGAAACTTCGTAAAAGCCCAACACTATACGTTGTGGAAGCGAAAAGAATGAAATGAGGAGAAATGATCGTGGAAGTTGATTAAATCAACTCAGCGTTCGCCTAGACCAGTGGTGTCTACAAGCTGGGGGCCAAATAAGACGCAATACATATCAACACTAGCAGCGTTATCATCTGACACTGTTTACTTGCAGCTTGGTTGCGTCCACGGATAAAACTTTTCTTAGAGTGCATGCACCTTATGGATTTTTTCCTTCAGAATTGCCTACAAGGATACATAGCACAGATACAAGTTGAATCTACGAAGGGGAACAGTACTTCTCACCCGTAAATAGAAAACTACTTAACGTAGTTATTCAAGTTGATTAAAATAGTAAAATAGTTGCAACTTTCTGATGATTAGGCTGAATTATAGGGATGATTAAACTTACCCTAGCCCTTGGATTAGGTTTCTCAAGCTGTGAAGTACTCCATTTACGCACTTGCATGCCTCTTAAAGAAGGATGTTTATTATTTTTCAATCCCAGAGGTAAAAATATCAAAATAATTTTCATATGAATGAATAAATAAATAAATGAATAAGAGAATAATTACACGGTATTATAATAATGCTTTTTATACGAGCTTGTATCAGATATATCTATATTTATACAAAAAGTAAATGGCAGCTTTCAAATCCTGTTATCCCATAAATGTATATTCTAGCAATTTGGATTAAACAGAATATTTACTTGGATTATCTTCAAATAAGTGAAATAACACAAAACATTATTAGTAACACGGGTTGGCGATTTTCTCCAGAATTAAAGGGAAGAACTACGCGTAAGTTGCTTGAAAACTACTGTCCTTAAAGATACATATTTTAGTGTTAAGCGTTTGCATAATGAACTTACGACAATCTTACTGAAAACCTAAGTAAAATACCAAATGATGCACATTTGTAGCATCAGTCATTGGCATATTTGTGAATTTACACACTTTTCAAAATTTTGGCTCAAAAACATAACAAAGACAGATTCTAAGACTGAATGCCAAATTGCTATCCGATAGTCTGTTTCTTTGACGAGTTTTCAGGAGCTTCATGTTAGAGAAACCCTGTTCACAAAGGTGGGTAATACATACATTGTCATAGTTTTTGCTGTGTTGGGAATCAAATTTGAGAAACGCCTATTGTTAAATTTCCGGTAGAATTCAATAAGTGCGCCTGAGCATGAATTGTCGAATTTCCCTTGAAGGCGACGATCACATTATACTTCTATTAGCTCCAGCAGAACTGCTGCTTTATTTACTTTATCTACGTCCATAATGTATTTGTATGTTGTATTTTTTACTGGTTGCATATAAGTACTGATACTACAACCGACAACTTTGCATAGGAATTGTTTTTCCCATTCGAAACATGCGAATCCAGATGACTCATGTCTGCGCTTTTGGACACAGCTATTGCTCTGTCTGCATCATACAGAAAACTGCACTGAACTGGTTTCTAACGTATTGGCCCGCTATGCCCAGGGCACGGCATTGCCACTCGGGGCCACGATTGACACCACTGGCCTAGACCACCCATGCACAACTTCGTCAAGTGAGGGGAAACGCTTTTTCCCTTCCACTTTGTGACGTAATGAAACCTTTACTGTCGCATTTATTGCCCGAGATATGCTTGTTCGCTAAATCATGAAAACATACATGCTCGTACATGATATTTACACGAAGATTATTCATTTGAAGAAATTTACATATTGCAATGTGGCCACCTATACGATAGGTTTCACGCATGCACAGACCTTTCAATCTTATCTTTCAAATGTTATCTCCTCTATTTATACTATGATGGCTTTCCTCTTGATTTCCGCTATTTTGTTTGCCCGCTCTGGTCCTCTTGGTATAAATTGAGATTCAATAGTAATAATGATGATGATAATATTAATAACAGTAATAATAATTAAAGGGGATACTTGTATGCACCTGAGGTCAACATTTCTCTGCATGACGTGTGAAATGCCTTTTTACACTGAAATATGAGATATGCAAGTATAATAGCTTTGCACAAACAGGCATTTGTTTCTGCTTTTTCTGATTAACAAAATAATCGTTTTCCCAGTTGACATGGAAGACTCGTTAGCTGGGTGTCATGCTGTTGTTTACTTTTCCCTCACTGTAGCACTCCTTACTACTGTCAGAATAACTATTTTGCAGCAAAAACGACCTCCAATCAAGTACTACTGTGAACCACTGCCGCGCTGTGCTCATATTTCGTCAGTTGAAACGTTAAGGTTGACGTTGGTGGGAGACATGTCACATCTAGTCGCACATTGTGCCACAGTTGCGCACCCTTGGCCCTAGACACGAAAACATACCAGGCTGTCAGTTCTGACGTTAGAACCAAGAGCTCCAGAGTGCCAGCTCTCTCACAGGCTTGGGCCATCTTACTGTGTTACTAGTCAGTTATACAGGATGGATCATTGTTTACTTTTTATACTGGTAAGTACAGGGAGTACTGTATTCCACCCAAAAATTCGATGTCGAGATTTCACCGAAATATATATTTTGAGACCCACTGAATTAAAAAAAAAACATTTTTAGAAAAAGGTGTGTGTGTGTGTGTGTGTGTCTGTGTGTGTCTGTGTGTGTGTCTGTGTGTGTGTGTCTGTGTGTGTGTGTCTGTGTGTCTCTGTGTGTGTGTCTCTGTGTGTGTGTGTGTCTCTCTCTGTGTGTGTGTGTGTATGTGTGTGTGTGTGTGTGTGTGTGTGTGTGTGTGTGTGTGTGTGTGTGTGTGTGTGTGTGTGTGTCACTCTGTGGACAGCATAACTCAAAAACGAAAAGTCGGTTAAAAACCAAAGTTAGTATTTAAATATGTCTTTCAAGGTTGCGACACGAAGATTTTGAAGAAAATAGCTTCACTCTAAATGGAAAATTTTGATTTTCTTGAAAATGGCTCTAACGATTTTGATTAAAATGCTACATGTTTAAGATATTTCCATGACAAATGAAATGTATATTTTGAATTTTCTGGCTATATCCTATGTAGTCCTGTTTACACTGGATGACTTTTGAATAACTCGTGAATCGTAAGAGATAAACAAAATCTTACTATACAAAAATGTAGATCTGGCTAAAACACACAATTTATGTTCAAATAAATTTGTTGTAGAGTAAACAATTTCGGAGATATTCCTTGTTATTTGTGTCGGTTTCGGAAAACCTAAAACTTTCGTGAAATGAAACATCGTTGTTCATTTGTTATGTTAAGCATGCAAAGAGAACGGGATCCCAAAGCTTTAAAGGATATCACTATCGCTCAAAGCGTACTGTACTCCAATATTCCCCCTGCACCTACAGGGAAATAAGCAATAAAATAATTTGTACATATGTTTACCTCAACTAAGACGAAGAAGATATAGGAATAAGAGTTTGCAAGAATGGTTAGTGCAAGAATAGAGAAAGTCATGTGAGTGCAACACATATTTTTTTTAGTAATCTATTTGAATCAATAATGATTTTGTGAACTAACAATGCAGCCAATTCTCCAGAATTGGTATCTTTTTCAGAAGCTACAAAACCTTGTACTTAAATGCTTTGCTTGGTCTGTTTTGAATTTTTGTGCACTTTAAGTCAAAACTATTTTGTTTGATAAAATTAGCCTGCATCATTAATTAAAGAAAGTTAATTGGGTATTGATTTTAGTGTACCACTATTAGCGTGAGATTTATCTGGAACCAGGTAATTGAACATCACACTGCATCCAAAAATAAAATCAAGAAAATGTTGAACCCGTGTCTTGGGCAAATAACCAAATCATGTTTTGCTGGTCAAGGTAAACTGGGGAAAATGTATTTTCTAGCGTCGTATACAGGTTTCCACTCAAGTACAAGGACATAAAATAAAAATGTACTTATCACACTGCCAGTATTAATTGACCGTGGCTTTTATTATCCTGTTTGTTGATGGAAGCGAATGATTGCAATTAATTTCAGAAACTAATCACTTTCTACACACATTTATAGCTGTGTGCTCTAAACTTCAGTTCTTAATGTCAAATAATAATTGTCGATTCGAAATTTCTCCTAAGCAGTCTACTGTTTTAAGCGTATGAGAACTGCGTAAGGATTACACGGTATCCTTGAAACTCAAACACATTTTTACTTTATCTGCTACGTACTTACCGTAAGCAAAGGACGTATTGTATTCCACCAAAAAGGCTCCCTAAATTTAAAAACAACGAAAAATCGGTTAACTACAATATTTGTAATTAAGCAAGCATCTTTTGAAGATGTGACAAATATTTTCACGAAAATCCTTGCATCCTAAACTCTTCACACGTAACATTTTCGAAAATTATGGTTTTATCAAAAACGGCTAACCATTTTGATTAAAATACCATATTATTTAAGACATTTTCATAAAGATTGAAATGCATATCTCGGATGTTTGTGTGTAGCCTCCGAAGCCTACTTCATCATGAATGACTTTAGCTTAACTGGTAAACCATAAGAGATGTACAAAAATGTAGATGTGGCTAAAGCACGCACTTTGTCATGTAAAAAGTATTACGGGCTAATCATTTTGAAATAATTATTGTTATTGATTTGAAGAATTTTATAGTTGTTTTAGTTTTCTGAAATGGGAAGTCATTATTAGCTTCTTTATCTCTTGGACATGCAAAGAGCACGAAATTTCAAAGCCATCACACAACGACCAACAAGAATTTGATAATCGCTTAGTCTATTGTTTCCCGATTCCCATTGTGCCTACAAGGAAACATGCAATAAGGCCATAGCTACAAATATTATCTCGAGTAACAATGGCGTTCCTAAGGTTTTGGGGGCTACAAATACATTTTGGGGGCCCTACTTACTAATAAAGCTTAAAAATGGAGAGATTAAAATATTACATATTTACTCACATAGAATAAGTGTTCCAGTAACAGTCCCTGATTACCAACACTAATGGTTATTTTTTCCTAAATGAACAATATACACTCGCGAAACGCATAAAATATAAAGATAGCCTGTAATATCCCTTGGAGCAAGGGCCTCCTACTAAGCTAGGGCTAGTTCATTGGCACTCACAAGCTGAGCTAGTTTCTGTAAGTTCATTTTCCTGTAGGTTAAATTCTATTTCCTTACATAGTTACAGTTTTCCACCTCATTATGTCTCGTGCTACCTTCGTCCAGCGATTTCTAAACATTTCACTCACTTTACTTAAGTCTTCATCTCTGTCAATAGTGCACTAGGTGGAACGAAATCGTTGCCCGTTAGTGTTCTGAGTAGCTCGGGTATTAACTCAAGCAAACTTTTATTTGTGGTACTCCACATATCGTTCAGAAGCAATAACACTGAACAACTGGTTGGAACAGCACATTAATTTATGCGTATACCTTATTTCCAAATTCTAAAATAACTCAATTTATTGGCCAGTCGACTAAATTTTACCATAGGTGCTAGTCGTACTTATTATATAGTTGGTTTGGCTTTTGTAGCAACCTTATTTAGTAAAATGCCGTGCTTCAATGAATTTCTCTATATGATTGTGAATGCATACACACTTGGAGATAAGCTTGTTTCACACTTTTAAGCAAGAAAGTATAAGACATGCTTACATGGTACACTTCCGTTCCAGTATGTCATCAATGAACTGTATCTGTTCTAGCGCTTCTTCCTAGCGATTTTCCATTATTGAATTAAATATAAAACGTCCTTTTGAAGAAAATTATTAAAGGCAATCTGGAAGACCATGGTGTCGCGGGGTCTGTGGGGCCGCCATTTATGCCACTATCAACAAATATGAAGCAGGTAGAAGAATAAACTTAGTAAGAGGAGTTTGTGGTAGAGTATAGAAAGTTATGCGAGTGCAATACATCAAATTTATTGGTTTCTTAAATCATTGTGATATATGTCGGTTATCTCCAATCCAAACAGCTATTGGGCTTGTGCTCACAAGAGCTCAGTTTTAAGTAGCCAAGCCGTTATTATCGTTTAAAAGCATTACGAATTAGAATTTGTGTAATGGAGAAAGAAAATAAACCCCATGTTTATGGCTAGTGTAAAACTATAATCGAACGGTAGCTGAATAATTACCTACATAAGTTTTAGTTATTTAGAATCTAGAGTCTTAGTGCCAATTTTTTAACCTTATGGTATGTTATGCGTTTTATAAAATTAAATCAAATTTTAGGTTACAAGTTCTGCAGTGCATTATTTATATAGAGTGTATCGGGGGCAAGATGCCTATCTGGGGGAGATGTCTAAAGTTTTGCAGTTCCGTCGTGTAGCAAGGGGTAGTGACACCAACCTGTACCGTATTCACTGGCTGTAGTGTGAAGTATAGACAAATGCTTATGTCGTCGTGTTAACTGTTTCTGCGCTTTGAAATCATCAAAGTAAGAACAAAACTAAACCTAGTCAATAGCGCACAATTTTTTTAAGTGCGAGTGTGCTTTTGAATAACGCAGAAGAGAAAAATATTACACGCGTTGATCATAGCGGATACTTCGTAGCGTTGTTTGTCATGTGTAGTTGCTCTGCGGTGGCCATATTGTGCCAGTCACGTCAAATGACTTCGGGAGAGATGCCATTGTTTTCTCGGGATATGATACCGATGTAAGAGGCATCATTTGCAATGTAAGGTTGCATAAAACCTACACAGAGGAAGAAAACGTGCTCAAAAACTGCAAAATATACATGTATATGCTATTGAATTACGTATTTAGCTAAATTGGACTACGCATGCACAAAACTAGTACTTGAACCTCTTTCCAATATAATTGCCATCTCACCCCGAAGCTCGGTGTGAGATACCTAAACTACACTGTTCATAAAACATTCAAAACACACCGTTTTTAATGGTAGGGTAACGCAAATTAACATTTATACAAAAGAGGCTGCACAGCTAGTTTAATATTGAACCTAAACTGCAAAGTTTAACTTACCCTTTGATCCTTCCAACCTTAAGTTGCGCATCTTCCCCCGGTCTACTCTACACATTCTTTTGTGTTAAAGATTTCATTGGTGACCTTTGTGTGCTGTCTTCTAAAGCCGATGTGATTTTAAAGTAATAAAGCTGTGCAGAAACGGCATTCTCTTCCCAAAGGGCCCCTGGCAAGTGCTATAGGCGTTACTTGATTCACGGTTCGATATAATCAAGGATGGAAGCATTGATCACGCCCTGGGTTTAAAGAATTAGAATCCTATGTCGTTATCAGCATGCAATCACTTCAAGTAGTAATGTCATTTTTAGCCGAAGTGACAAGATTTCACAGTTACAAAACGGAAGAACTGAGAACGGTTTCGTGCAGAATTGAATTCCATATTTAGATTGGGGTACGTTCATCCCTCACCATTTGTTCGTCACGCTATATCCAGCATGCAAAGGCATGTAATTCTCGTGTGATGTAAATACTGGGTGGGTGTGCTTACACATTAGTTGCGGCAGCTCATTCTACAGTTCACTGACAAATCAGAGAAGCGAAAATTAACCATTCGCTCCTTTGAAAGCATAAAATGCCAATCCGCATGTTGCTGAAAAGGTCTTTCTGCTCTTTTGGGCATAATTATTTCGAAATATCATTGCTATTCGTTCTTTCATGTAATTCTGGATATTCATTTTGTATGTGTGTATATATGGGTGCGCGCGCGTGCGTGCGTGTTCGTGCGCGTTCGTGCGCGCTCGCGTTGCCGTATGTGTGAGAACTTGGAAAATCTGGTATTTTTAATAATTTCACATTCAAGCAATATGCATTTTAATTCTCGTTGTCAGACACCCCCCCCCCCCCCCCTCCCAGGGCCTACTACGGTAGGTACGGGTTTGGCGCACTCGGAGTCCCGAGCCGCTCATCCTCACTTCATCCCTTTCGTATTTATCAATTGCGCCACGTTGTAGCTGCTTTTGTCGTTACTCCTTCTCACCCTCTTCCTCTTCTAGGCTTATTATGATTGTTAGTTTGTAAGGTCTTAGGTTTAACTCCTGTCCCACCAGCAGGGATCTTTTCTATCTCCGTGGTCATTTCCCACGGTTTTAGCGCGGCTCCCGACATGTGTGATCTTCGGAGGTCTCAGGACCTTTACACTGCCCCCATGTGTAGCCCTAGGTGCGGAGCCCGTCCACACCGTCATGTACATGCACATGTCTCTCTAAGGACCCGGCATGTGTTAATTCTTCGACGGCCGTCTGCCGTCGGGTTAGTGCACCGACCGCACCTGTTACCGCTGACGGAACACCGGTGTAATCAACCACAAGTCCCCTGAACCCGTGTCTGTCTCATGTATACAGGCACGGCCTAAAACTGGACTATGTGTGGTGAACAGTTTACCCATGTGGACAAGGAGTGGAAATCGGAGGGTAGCTCCTCTGACGTACGCTATGAGGTCACTTATTGGGGGGGGGGGGATCTCCTTGGTGGCACAAACTGTGGAGATTTGGTGTCTGTTCCCTTTAACATCTGGATGGCAGGCTGACGGCTACGGCCCTGAATGTTGTCCCATCCAATATGCATCCACGCAAACCCTCCCTCACTGATAGTTTTTTTTTTTTTTTTTTTTTTTTTTGGTATTACCCTGGCATATGAAAGAAAGGCGATGAAGGACCTTAGCCAATTTTATATTTAACAGGAAGTCGATAGGAACTTTGGCCCGATTAAAAACGCAACCAGACTATCACTTTATTGATAGAGGTGATCAGTGGAGACCAGTCCCAGAAGCTCTTAAAGACGAGTTTGTTGGTATCCTACCCTGCCCGGGTAGCCCTCGTAAGTCGTTAAAGGGGAGTTGTGACCACTTCCAGCCTGCAAGGTCTATTCAATGAAGAAATCGTCACCTCCCTCTCTGATCAGCGAGTCTGTAAATCTTACCGGCTTACTCGGAAACAGGATGGTAATGGGCATCCTTTACATGCAGTGTTTCTGACGTAAATGGTACTCAGTTGCCGGAATACATTTACGGGCATGCCACAGTACGGTCGTATGTCCCGAATCCTATGCACTGTTTTCAGTGCCAGAGATTCGGGCATACCAGGAGCTCATGTAACCGTCCTGCAGTTTAGGAACGTTGCGGCTTACCGGACACGGTTGGTATTCGGGACCCATGCTGCGTGAACTGTGGGTGTAATAATTCATCTTGCTCCTGTCAGTGCCCTAAGCACTTGGACGATTCAGGATTTGCGTGATAAGGAGCGCCTGACCTTTCCGGAAGCGTGCCGGCGCTTCGAACAGCTCAAACCTGCCACCACCCTAGGCTACTCGTGGGCAGCTCGCCGACCTCCCGTTCCTACTGTCGGCTTGTAGCACGTTAACGTTACAAATGCCTCAACTCAGACTGACCGTCATGCCAGCATTCCCCGCCCTCACCTGTATCGCATAATGCCTGCATCAAAGACATCTTCTCACCGTGCAGACAACAGCTTCCAAGCCCTTAACAAGCTCTATCGGTGCTATCACAGAGGCCGCTCCCGACATAGCGTTGCAGCCAGCAGCCGCACGTCCTATCCGAAGTCCCGCTCTCGCTTTGCGAGCCGAAGGGGATCTGTATCACACATATCCGAGGAATCTCCAGAAGACAGCGACTTTCACACCCTGTGTCCAAAATTAGCCAAGGTAAGAAAGAGAGGGGAGAAAAAGAAAAAAGAAGAAGACCGCGCGCTAATCACTTGTTTACCATGGAAATAATCCAGTGGAATGTTAATGGGTTCCCGGTACGTGTTCCGGACATACAGCATCTACTTTCTCAACGCTCTCCATCAATCTTCTGTCTACAAGAAACTCATTGCCAGTCTAATCACGTTTTCGGCCGTTAAAAAGATTGATTAAAAAAAATATTATTATTATTATCATCATCATAATCATTATTATCATTATTATCATCATCATTATTACTATTGTTATTACTGTTATTACTATTGTTATTGTTATCATCATTATTATTTACATATGCCTTGCTTTAATGCTAAAACTATGAGTGCACAAACTCCTCATGCAGCATTATTTAAATTATATTTTAAATTTGCAATTGTAGTATATGCAGAGAAAGATAATTATAACACCAATATTTTTCATTGTTGTCATTATTAGAGTTCTTATGCTTTACAATTTGAAGTGCTTTAAAGCTCCTATATTATATATCCAATGCAGATTCATACTGCTTTTACATTCAAGTTAAGGAGTGAAGCATTCTTTTAAAAAGAGCTTTCTCCTTTGTGATAACTTCTGGGTATTAGATCATGATAACTCTTTGGCATTATCTTAAAAGTACCTCCGATAAAGATAAAAGTGCGCCGAATACAGATATCATGACTAGTCAACGTCATTGTCTTAAGCAATTAACTGTACCGATTAATGCATTTTTAAGTATTGCGATGTACTCGTATTTGGAAGCAAAATGAATATGGAAGACGAGATCAAGACCTTATACTCGATAAGCACTTACGTCTCCTTACTTCTGAATGGCTGCGAGCGATGCAAACAAACGCTATCAACGAAATAAGCTAATTTATAGGCAGAATTATCGGTTCCAGTAATAGCCCTTAGTTTCAATTTGAGAACCTATGCGAGAAGGTTTCTGCTTGTAGCAAGGTAACATTTCGCTTTAGATTGGAAAACGTATTTGCAGATTAGGATGCAGTCGCTGTTTTATCACCAGGGCAGCAGCATTATTACCTTGAGCAAAGCTTGTCGTTCCTCTGCAGCGAAGTGATGTAGCTACAGTTAGTGGCCCAGCAGCTTGAGCATTCTTAGTGTGGACAGCTGGTACAGTTGGGCAGAATCAGCTTGGGACTTGACAGCTGAAGCTGCAAGAGGTGTCAGCAGTCCACAACAATTACATGATACTACGTAACCGATGTCATCCCTGTTGCACGTTATTCGCCGAAGCGTCCCGACATGCCCTCGTAGTCGTGTGAATGGGCTGGCTTGCAAGTCCCAAGTTGATACCGCTCAACTGTAACATTCCTCCTGTTTTCCGTCCAACTTCTTGCTTTCGTGGTAGCTGGAATCTACTTGGACGCTCAGATTTAGAATAAACATTTCTTAAGGAAAATGGGTAAGAATCCAACACAAAAATGTCGGTTTGGGGGCTCAGAACTATGATTCCAAAGTCTTGAGTTGGGACCCAGTCCAGACCGATGGTTTTTAAGTGTCTTAAAAGCGGCAGCCCCACGCCAGTAGATTTACTAGCATGTAAAAGAACTTCTGCGGCACACCGGCGGCGCTGATATAATGCTGGAAATTGTCTCCGTCGTTAATAAGCTATACTTATATAGAATATTTCAGATTTGGGCTAGTAATTTTAAGGGATTATAGAGGGATGTTGGGGAACAATTTGAGGTCGGACTCTTATGGTACCAGAGCGCATGATTTTATGCAATAAATTTGAGCCCGTATACCATTGATACCACTCAATGGTGCATGTAAGTAGTTGCTGCACTGTCAGGAAGTGCATTTGCATGGCTCAGTGGTAAACTTGGGAGTTCCCAAACAACTGCACCGGATTCCAGTTCAAACCCCTTGGAAGTTTTTCTCTTTTTTATTGTTTCTTCAACTTGTTGATGGTGGAGGATATAGAATACTGCGTTGCTCCATTTATTACCGCTTCTGTGAAATGTAATGGATCAAATTAAACGAATGAACCTTGAATGGAAATGTCTAATATAAGGTACTGTAATGTTCTAAAGATATACATGATATGTAATCAGAAATCTTTATGTAGGTGTATTAAAAATGGCATTACCATGACTGCGAGTTCAAAGAATGCGCTGTTAGCTATGTAAAAGAAGTTATGTGCAAGGCAAATCACAGTTGCTTCCTGCTTTAGCTTTATTTATTCATTTCCAGGTACAGTAGATGGACGTATTTCTGCTTCAGATATACAGAAACAGCTAACACGAGTATTCCCACTTGTAAACTCTGATTTTCTGAAATATTTTCCTTCCGGGAAGCGTCAGTGAACCATGAGATACCACACCTATACATTTGCAGAAAGTCAAATATAGCAATGAAAGCAACTGTTGCCACTTGTACAGATAGCTTGCTCGGTAACATTGGTGCGTCTGATGATAATAGTGCTACGAGTATGTTCGATTCCCTCTGTCAAATAACTTGAATTTCTTTTTGTCCTTAAGATAAGTGTATGCATCACGATTAGCAGTGGCAATTTTAATTTCTGAATAATCCAGAATGTGCAAACATTTTATGCAGATGTACCGCATACTAAAAGCCTACATCTCTCCAGAAAACCAACTGTGTCGATTAGACTCAATGCCAAATTTAACCGGAAAAAAGCCGCTGAATGTGAATGGAGATATGGGCAACGTTAGGTTACAGACACTTATATGCAGAATTAGTTGTATAGTTAGATATATTAAGGTGACAAATGAACTTGTTTCAATTCTGACAAGCTGACAGCACATACATTAACAACAGCTGGCAAACAGAGCCAAATAAAAATGGATTTGACTAAGTTGAACTTAAAATCAATCATCTTAGTCCAGCTCCAATACATCCTCGAACCATCAGTATACGAATTTGTATTACTTTCTCTAGCGGTAACTAGATGAAGTATTTTATTTCACCCAAAAATTCGATATCAAAATTTCATATATACATACTGTTTTGAGACCCCCTGAATCCCCCCCCCTTAAAAAAATTAGAAGGTCCGTGTATGTGTGTCTGTGTGTGTGTGTGTGTGTGTGTGTCTGTGTCTGTGTCTGTGTCTGTGTCTGTGTCTGTGTCTGTGTCTGTGTCTGTGTCTGTGTCTGTGCCTGTCTGTCTGTGGACAGCATAACTTAAAAACGAAAAGTCGGTTAAAAACCAAAGTTGGTATTTAAGTTTAATGTCTTTCAAGGATGCAACGCGAAGATATTAAAGAAAATTGCTCCACCCTAAGCTACCCTTTACATAGAAAATTTTTCGAAGATTTTGATTTTGTTGAAAATGGCTCTAACGATTCTGATTAAAATGCCATATGTTAGATATATTTTTATGACAAATGAAATTTATATCTTGAATTTTCTGGCTATAGCCCACGGAGTCCTATTTACTCTGAACGACTTTTGCATAACTGGTAAGCCGTAAGGGATAGACCAAATCTTACTATACAAAAAATGTAGATCTTACTAAAACACACAATATATGTCCAATTAATTTTTTGTAGAGTGAACCATTTCGGAGATATATCTTGTTATTTGTGTAAGTTTTGGAGAACTTTGCTTCTGTCTACTAGATCATCTCTATTCATTTGTTTATATGTTAACCGTATAAAGAGAACGGAATTTGGAAGCTTTAAAAGATTTGACTATCGCTCAAAGCCCACTGTATTCCCGTATTCTCCTTGCATCTACAAGAAAATAAGCAATAATTTCTGCAAATGTTTATCTCAACTAACACAAAGAAGATAGAACAATACGAGTTTGTAAGAATGGTTAGCACAAGAGTAGGGAAAGTCATGTGAGTGCAACACAATTTTTTTATCTAATACATGCTTGCCAAACACCGAGTTATTTATAAAATAAAGAGCTCCAATTTTTACATGATTTGTTATATTCTGGAAGATGAGTAGCAATTAGGTTGTTTTTATCAAAATTATTACTTGTGAATTAGTTTGCCCAATGTATAAGAGCACAAAGTTTGATGCCTTTTCCGCGGCGTTTGGATGCTGTGTAATTTAAATGCCCATTGTTTGTGGAATGGGCAGAGGAATAGAGGCGAAGTCTCCAGAAGCTCTTGTTAGAAGTTCCTTTGAGACCCATGATAGGGATGATTTCTGGCTTAGCCGTGGTGATGTATGTTCCCGATCCTATTCTAGATTTCCTCACTTTGGAGAACCCTAGCCGTCAACACTGCCCTTTGGCACACTGATATATCACACCGTTCCGGTTCCACTTTATCAAATCCACCGCCGTAATTCCCTCCGTTTTCTGCCCATTAACTTTAAAATTGTTAAGGAAGGGAGAAACGGCAGAGGATTTGTCACTAAAAATAAAGCGCAACAAAAGTGAGGGAGCTGACTTAGCGGAAGGATGAAACGACATTCACGGAGTGTTAATTAAAAGCAGAAAACAAGCGGCGCTTTTAAATATCAACAGCACTTAGCTCTCTATAATCTACAGTTTATAACGCATTTCAGGAAAGACAAAATTCAATGCCGTCATAGCTTTCTGTTTGATCTTGTTAGCTTGAGGTAAGTTCTTTTTTCAGTAACATCCCTGAAACAAACGTATTCTCAGTTACTTCAAGATGCTCACGCTGGAGGCTTTTAAATTGGTGCCACACGCAATTAAAATCCGTAGGTGATAATCCGACTAAATTTAACATTATACGAAAACAATTTAAAAATTAAAAGAATGGCTAACGGAAACATGAAGGGGTTATTGGGTCATTGAGAGAGAGAGAGCAGCAGATAACATTAGAGAATTACAGGGTGAGTAGTTGGTGGTTTACGAAATATATCTTATCGTAGAACTGCTAAACGTAAGAATCACAATATTCTCATCTTAGCGACATACATATTCCAAAATTATTTCTTGCTGCCAGCCTCAAGTCCATGGTCAGAGATTTCAAAACATAATTATTGTTTGTGATGGAAGTTTGAAAATTTTGTTCAAGTAGACCTCCTCGGATCTAAAAGCCCGTTCCTCTCGGAGAATCCTTGAATGTATCGGTTTAAGTTGGCATATTTAAATACGCAATTTAGAGTTAAGAACAAACATACACAAATCATGATTACAAAATGCAACAAGAAACACCGTTTACAACATACAAACAAACCTGGTTTCGTTATTCGGTTATAAATTAAACCCCGGTGATTTAAAATTTGGATTGGATGTGTATCGTTGAAGATTATTACACAATCCTCTTGTGGCCAGCCACCTCACGTAGCGAGACGAAGACACGTAGCCGTGTTTAACAAATCCAGAAAGGGCATCATTAATGGAGATGTTATTTTAAGTATCAACGTTTGAGTTTCTTTCGCTGTCTCACCGTAGGAGCAGTTGAAATCAGCACAAACTATGATCAGTTTATGTGGAGCTCCTCCTAACAGTTTATTAGTTTAGATGTCACATTGCACTACCGATTATTACATTATGCAATGACAATTTCTCTTCAGATTACAAAGACCGACATCAGTGCAGTACTTCACTGATTACCATTCCTCAGAAATCATTTAATCTCCTAAAAGCAGGTGTTTTTATTGAAGTGACGGTTGTCGTTCATTGTTTTGGAAGCATGCACAGTACGTGCACGGACTATAAGGTAGATATACTGTGGTCCAGCAATTAACATGAACTGCTGTCTTTCAACTTATATTCTTAATGAACAGCATTCTCTCTTAATTCCAGTACATTCTAGTTAAAAGATTAAACTGAAGTTATTCCACCAAACCTGAATGAACAGTTTTCAATTTGTTTTAATTTCACTATTAAATAGCCAAAAAGTAAATCACAGGTGTGCTAGTGTGAGAAAGGGTGCAATCAATAATCAGTTGCAGTTACCAAATTAGAGAATTATATATAAGGCTGTATAGAATCAAGAGTTAACTTCGTCGTTCAGAAAATCTAAAGGATTTTACGTTAGACATTCCCTCTCGCTGGGTTTTGGCGCATCAATAAGCGAAAATAAATTGTGCTCATAGGAAAAGCTTTCAGCGCTGTCTCCGGAAGGAATCCGTTTTTCCCAAGCATCAATCCGTCGTATCTGTACGTCCCCGTTTTCGGTGCATTTCTCTTCTTTCGCGATTATTTCGCCAAGAGGACAGGCGATTTCTTTTGTTAGGTTCTCTTGCGGTGAATGATTTTTAGAGTGTTGTACAATGGGCCTCGACGGCTTAGTTTTGTGGGTGAGAGTTATCTCTGTCTCGTTCCTGCGTTTGAAGCCGGCAAGCATTACGTCCTCATGAATCTTTTATTTATACTCTTGTATTGCTGCTCCGTCTTTGTGCGTATAGAAGCGAAGTGTTGACGTCATCTACGTGGGTGGTTTTAATAGAAACTTTGAGATGGCTAGCACAGACTTACTCTGCTCTGCAACATAGAGCTGCTTTTTGCGAATCTTTAGTGAGGTTCGTCGTTGCAGATTTTTCAATGAAAGAAATTTAACATCGTATTAAAATAAATGAATACAGTTTTCTTCTTGTGATCATGATAATTTTACTACTAGTGCTAAAGCACTTGCATGAAGCTCCAGTGAAATAATTGGGCGAAATGTTTTATAGATACATTTGAATCCATCTTTTCTCTTCTCTCTCTTCACTCTATTCGTTTTCTGCCCTCCCTCCCCGTCCTCAATTCTTATGTCGTACTCTCGCTTTAGGGTATTATTGAGTTGGACGAACACTTATGACTCCGTAACTATACCGCGATTTTTCTAAAATCGCTACGTATACAGCTTACATAAGCATATGAAGCATGCGGTTTTATGTTCTTATTTTAGTGCCACAAACTTGAAAATATGCCTTTTGTGTCCTTGAAAGTTGTTTATCAAGGAATGCACCATTTGTTCAAAATGGTTTAGTTTGGGAGTCTGATAGAAACGATTATGCTTCTCAAAATGGAAGCGCCTGGAAGAATATTTAAAGTAGTCTTTGAACTTAGTGGTTTTGAACTTTCGAATTTGTGGCTTATGCATGAAGAAACAGCTTAACCCCTGGAAGTGACAGAAGAGCAGGCTTAAAAGCGGTTCTACCCGCAAATAAAAATTATCGCTAAACAGTCTAGCTACTTGTGCAGCCCAACTTGCCCTCCATGGCCTAGAGGTAGCATGCTAACCTCTGGTTCCCGAGGTTGGAGATTCAAACGCGGCAGAGGGCGATCGAGATTTTCGGGCGTAAAAATCCCTAGCATGGCTAGTAAAGCCATTGGTCACGTGTCATAGATTTATGAGACCGAAACTCTGATAAAGAGCACAATTAAGCGATCCTTAACGCCTAGTATAGAATGGGATCGTTGAGAAGCTTAGTAGTTGCAGAGACTCCATAAATGAAAACTAAATTTCACTTTCAATTGTGCAGTCTTAACAAATAAACCCCGTATTCCTTACATTCCTAAGCCTGCATTGCATGTTAAAATGCATTCTGTTGCAAATTCCTGGAGTGTTTCGTATTTGGTGAAAAGCAATGTGGTTACGCTCTCTAAACGTCAACATCCGGTACAGGAGTCGCATAAACCAGGACTTCAAATGTCTCCAGATGCAGAGATCCATCAGATTTAAATCAGGAGATTGAGTAGGTCATGCGATGAATCCCACTCTACCAATTAATTTATGCGGAAATTTATCATTCAAGAAACTACGACTGAAATGAGCTGTTGCACCATCGAGTATAAACCACATTCATTGGATGACGTGCAGAAACACGTCAAGAATCAAGTGATGCAACTCATCTCTGAGAAACTATAGATAGCCTCTGCATTCAGACACGGAGGAGAGAAGTAGGGACCAATAAGCTGACCATGAATGATTGCACTCCAAAGGTTTAGGAAGTACATCTGTTTGCCTGCTCTGTCGTTGATAGCCCTTGTTACGAGTATAATGAAGATTGAAGACACCGTCACCGTCAGTGAACAAGCTGCATGCTAAGATATTTACGAGTATAGCTCCACATGGATAGAGCGTGACGTCATCGCGTGAGTACAAGACAGCACAAAACACACTGCCTACAGTGCATAGTGCCTCTCGAGTGTCTTCATTAGTTCCACATAGTAAAATGCCTGCGGTACGAAAATCGAAATATTCACGTATTGCTAAACTTGTACAATAATTTGGGAGCAAATATTCTACTGCAAGTGGTGACAACGTTGAAAGTAAGTTAGGTACACAAAAGCTTCATCTACAGCTTTCCTAAGTCAACTGTACGTTGCCTCCTCTCTGTAGTGATCATGTGACAGACTGACCCCTCTTACTTCCTATAGTCCAAACCCCGCAACATTTTATTTCCTGTATGAAGGTTCGGTCCCTAGTTATAACCGTTAAAACAAAAGGTAACCCTCATAAACAGTGCGCATAAATTTTTCAAACTACCCCAAAGCTAGAATCAAAGAAGCCGAAGTGGAAACGCAAAGAGCGGGCCAACTATCCAAGTTTTGTTACTGTAAAGCTTATTTTATGTTTGTCGCAAAATTTAATTGTATGGTTGGCCTCATACAATACCGACTTGCCAATCCATCTCTCTCAACATTTTGAGGCGTACCTACATAATTATTTTTTTTTCTCCATGTTGACATCCATTTCTGCCAAGCATATGAAAATGTGCAATGTAATTTTCAATATGCTTTTAAAGACCATATAAGCTCTGTGTCAATTGCAGTCAATTCATTTCATATTATACAGTAGTAGCCTACAATCTTTAGCAATAAACTGCAATCTTTTCGTTGAACTGAACTAGGTGATTACGTCAGGTGATAAGCGAAGACGTGTGCTATCGTTGGAAGTAACGCTTCATTTGTTTCACAATGATATATAATTTACATATTAGTCATCCTCTCAATTGCTTGGAAATGTAATATTCATGGGCTTCTTTGCAAGACTTACATACAGGCCAATTGCTTGGGCCAGTAACTTGAGAAGAAAGTACACTCCGCTTAATAGCATAATCAGGATGGTAATCGGCCTACTGCCTAATTATGGCGTTGAAGAAAAAGGAAGCGACATGTAGTGATGAAAGACATGATGGGAAAATTCGCGGATCGGCCTAGACACCGAGGAAAGCTGAACCTTCGGTCAGGTTGCTGGACCCAAGATTTGAATTCGGGACTTGCCGAATGCGAATCGCTCACGTTACCGCGGCGCCACCTCACTCGGTATCCCCTATACAGAAGGTACCTTATCGCCCGACCGCTGCGTCTTCCAGCCACAGCCAAAGCCACGGAGTAGTATAGGATGGGGTTGCCGGGGGTCAGTGCGCCGACTTTTCCGACCGTAAGGCGATTACTTGATCTTTTAGGAACGTACTTTTCCATTAGGATAGCTACTCGCGAAGTGCACCCCGCACCAGACCTTCCAGCGGGGAAAAAATCCCACGTTGGTACCGGAGATGGAGCCTGAGTCCCCCGCGTCAGCGGCAGGCACGCTACCAATGCTCTTACGAGGACGGCCTATTTGAATAGATGCAAATTATTATTTTGAATAACGTGCTAATTTATATTGGTATTGCGCCTACCAATTATATTATAGAAGTACACGTAGGTATGTCCACGTGCGGGTTAGTTAAGAGGAGTCAAAACGATATTTAGGATGGAATTTCACAAAATGAGTTACTATAGAATTGATGTCCCCTGACATTTGATTGTAACTCTTTTTCTTCTTTATCTCATTTCCTTCCCCGTATGTAGGACTTACACTCCCTAGGACTCACAAGCCTGTCCCCAGGATCAGATACCTACCTGTTGGGAAGTAGACGAACCTATGGACCGGACAGAGTGAAGACCTGGGAGCGGGTGGTATGACAGTGAGGAACATGATATGAAATGCAGGCGAAATGGGTGAATGGAAAAGTGATGGTGGAGCAGTTGGTGGAATGAGTAGCGGGGAAAACCGGAGAGCCCGGAGAAAACCCGCTCAGACACCGCTTCGTCCGCTATGGATACCATATGCGGGTCCCTGGGATGGAACCCTTGGTGAACGGTCTATCCGCTCGGCCACGGCGCTGCCCTCGATAGCAAATAAAATAATATTTGTTTTGCTGTCCGGGAGTGTTAAAGGCCCTTAAATAATATGAGCCTGGACGGTTTCAAGGTATGGTTACAACGTTGTAAAACTTTTCTCAATTTTAATTTTTTTAAAACTTTGATTGCGATTACCTAGTGAGAAAACGAACAAAAGAGGGCGAATCTCATAAATGGGAATAGCGAAACCAACGTACTTTTCAGAGAGAGAGAGAGAGAGAGAGAGAGAGAGAGAGAGAGAGAGAGAGAGAGAGAGAGAGAGAGAAAGAGCGTTTTTTTCTCTAGCAACGGATACTGTTCGCCAGTCCGTCGAGTGTGACGGACGCGCATGATGTTATTACATCAAATTACTTAAAATTCATCGGATAAAGAGAAAATGTCCTAAAAGTTTATCTGTATCTACAATTAGTGTAAATTGCTGAATTAATTCTACGAAAATATATTGTTCGCAATATCCCTTGGGAAAAGACTTTTAAAATTGATAACGACTTGAGGCAGTGAAGATATTCTGCTTTAAATGCGCTGCAACTCGACGTGGCACTTAGAAATATTTTGCTCTCCTGATTCGCTCTATCATTTTTCATGACTGTACAAAGGGATGACCAAATGTTTAATAGCACATCTCTCTAGCCGGCTTTCAAAATCGTACTGTTTCTGCGACATTGCAAGAAACAACTGAATAGCGACTATACTTTAGCACAAGTATCGAACATTTCAAGTCAGTAACAACAGGTATCTCGTAAATTACTGTTGAGACGAAGAAATTGTTTGAAATAGATTGTGTTCAAAGAGATTTGCATCTCTTATGATGTACGTGTTAAATTAACTTCACAAGCTATTGCCAGAAAATTCAAGATACATTTTATTTGTAATGTAAATATCTTAAGTATATGTTACTTGTCGGTCTGGGTGGCTCAGTTGGATAGACGCTGGCCTACGGATCCCAAGGTCGCGGGTTCAAACCCGGCCCAGGCCGATGGTTTTTAAGTGTGCTTAAAAACGACAGCTCCACGTCAGTAGATTTACTGGCATGTAAAAGAACTCCTGCGGGACAAAATTCCGGCACACCGGCGACGCTGATGTGATCCTTGCAATTGACAGCGTCGTTAAACAAGAAAATAATTTAATTTATATGTTACTTTAATTAACATCGTTAGAACCATTTTTGATAAAATAAACAGTATAATTTTTCCCCATGCAAAGAGTAACTTGGCATTGGGTGGGGTTTCCTGAAAATCTTCGTGTCATATCTTTGGAAGATACTTAAGTTAGTTATCCTACTTCGATTTTGACATATGTTCTCTCTCTCTCATGCACACACACATGAACCCTTTTTTCCCCTAAAAATGTTATTAGGGAAGATTCAGGAGGGTCAGCCATGTATTTCTGGGGAAACCTCAGCAGAATTTTGGGTGGAATACAATACGTCCTCTTACTCTGGCCTAGCTGAGGGCAGAGAAGATAAATAGAACCTTTCTAAGGAAAGCAATGGCAATGTGAAATGTCTGTTATATTACCATAAAAACGGAGACCACTATAAAGCTATAAATAATTATGTTAGTACGCGTCATAACAGCCGATTGAAATGCAAATGTCATAACGAATAATTTATAAAGGTTTCACGGTTTCACATTCCTTTCTGGCTTCTAAATGACCGTATACATCAAAACCCAATAGTAAAATAACTCAATGGCAGTATACCATATATTGTGCAATTTTCATTTCGAAATGAGCCACTTTCGTTCCCCCACATGCCATATAGCTAAGCTCTAATCCTCCTTCTTAAGATATCTCTGCGATATAGCTTTTACACTCTGCCACAGTATCTTACTGATGGTGTTCTCAACAATTCCATGCTTCCTGTTACATTTTAAGCCCACTATCCAACATTTCCAGGGCGCCTCACATCGAGTTCTTTAGACTACCCTTCCAGAGTTCTTGACTGGCATAAGATAATGCATATATTGAAATAACTAAAAGGTTTTAATTGAATATTTAATTCAAGAATAGGTTGACATACTTCCAGTTTTGTACTTAGTAGTGATCACAGATGTTAAGTATAGATATCAATTTTCTTATGCCCGATCTATTTTCCTCATCATGACCTCTTCTTTTACGTTATCATTATATTGATGTTCTGGTATTCTCTCAGTGTTACACTAGACTGCGAAACTTCAAACATTGAAATCAGCAAGTCGGTTAGCAACACGTTCAGGCCGTTCTAGATTCGAATTCCTAGGACTCACGAACCTAGAAGCTTAACGTTTCTCCTTAGTGGTTATGTTAGATTGGTTATTTATATCATGAATTCCCTTTCGATGTGCCTTTCATTTGTTCCTGTCTCTATAGGATCGTTCATAACTACGGAGTAAGTATTGAGGCATCAAATGATAATGCTTTCGGAAGATTTCATTCACTAACTGCGCTGTAGAGAAGCTGAGTGTAATGTCTCGGTTCACTGTCGTCTTTACTGCTACGTTTAATTGAATTCACTTCAGGCCTTCTTTCCGGGAAGATAGGTTCAAGTGGATTGGAATCGCAATGCTTTTTCCCCCAACATTTATGAACATCATTGTAATTTTAGACATATTATCCCTTGTGGTTGCTGCGTGCTGTGTTTCATCTCTGTCGCTCTCGCCATCACAACAGATAATAATTAACCTGTGAATTTTCGCAAACGCTCTGCATATAGAGCGGTTTTAACTTGTTAAATTATCTATTAAAATCTCGGATGGTGGTTTACTTTCATTGTTGCTACGGAATCACTAGCACATTTAGCTGACACTGTTTAGACAGTTTTTCCCATCATCGTTATAGATTTGCGCTTCTTAAGTTTTTAAGTATTGGGAATCACAAGTATGTTATGTCGCAATTTGAAAACGAAATTTGATTAGTATTTCAAAAAGTAACCAAAAGCAGACTTGCCTTGTGGAGAAATAAGCAATAAATAGGTAGTAACTGCAGTATAAGCAACGTTCTAATTGCTGTTACCATGAGGGACAGAAAATATCCAAGATACCGAATTTGTAAAAATTGTTTTAAGGGAGTTCCATGACTTAACTTGCTAGTATTAAATTATCAAATTCACGATAAATAGTCCCATGTCACTCTATGCACAGGAAATGAAGCGTATTTTGAATGAGATAAGCGGCACAGAAATTCGGGATCATTTCAAGTGGCTTAACATTTTCTGGAAACATGGGACATAATCGAATTGCCAATTTGTATGGAGGTGTAAACTCTCCTAATTTCAGGAAATGGGCGGAAAATAATCCGAGCACAATTCTTTGACAAGGACGGCATACTCCGAAGGTGGTTGTATGTTGTGTTACATCATAATAGGACCTTATGTCTATGAATTAAAGAAACCACAACCGGGGAGCCTTATTTTCAAGTGTTGCAAACGTTTGTAATACCATAATTACAGAATCACGAAACTGATAATACTGTTTTCGTGCAAGACATCTTCACTTAACGTAGACAATCTTGCAAAAGCACTCTTACGAACACATTTTGGTGATCGTGTAATTATAGGCAGTTTCTGAACAGTTGGCACTTCAGGCCAGCAAACCTAACTCCTGTTCACTACGAATTATGGGATTATGTGAAAGAAAATGTTTATAAGCAACTCTTCCACGTATAAATTGAAGTAATCGATATCGGACACCATTGAAAACATTTTCAGGAATCACTAACGATCTGTTTATAGTGTAGAGGAAAGATTAATTCTTATTGAACCAGGTGGTTATCTTTAAGTTTTTCGTGTTTGTTTATATTATAAAAATGCCGGTTGTTTACGAACAAATTAATAATTGTATTTTTTGCAGAATCTAAAAAGCACTAAGCTTGCGGCATATTGAAATGGGAACTGGCTATAGAATAACCATATGAATACATTAAGCGTTGCATAAACTATAAGAGTATCATTTTTCTCACCCCCTTTTCTATCAAATTGAGCTTTCTTTCTCTGCTGTATTTTTTGGTGTTTTATTCTTTTATTTATTTGTTGTAACATCCATAAAAGCTCTTTAAGGTTTCGTAGAATAACATTTCATCGTCAAGTATGTAAAGAACAATAGCCTAAACAATGTTGTAAATTTCACCACAGTAATAGTGATAAACCTGGTATCATAACAAATCACGAGAGCCGAAAACAGACCTTTCAGCATTTTTGTCTCCCCTTTTGCTAAACCAGTCATTATTCTTTAGACCTATTATTGCACACCATGCTTAAGCTGGAGACGTTTAAATGAAGTTTCCATTTAACTTCAGTATCTTCCAAAAATTTACCTCGTTCTAGCTATTCTTTACATTGAGTGATCTTCGAAACTTTTGACTTTCTCAAACTTTCGAGTTTGAATAAAACACCGTATGTTAAAGATATTTAAGGTAATAGCCTTGAAATCCACTTTATTCGGAAGCAATTTTGTATGTTCTTCTGTAATTGGTAGAGATAAGTGACAGAAGAAAACTTACTGTTAATGTAGATCGCAGTAAAACGTAAAACTTATTTGCAATGACTTTTTATGGCATAAAGCATTTCCAAATTATCCGCTATTAATGGTTTGAATTCTTCAATACTTCGTCATTATAAGTCCTGCAATTTTCAGTTGTTTCTCGCGATTGCATGGAAACAGTTGATATGGCATTTTAATGCCAGCATAGTGTCTAGTTTTTGAACAATTGACTATCACTTTTCTTGTGTCTACAACGAAATGTGCAATACAGCGATTTCTGCAGAGGATTAACCCTACCAAAATGCAGTAGATAGAAAAATAAGCTTTCGTAGGAATAGTTCGTACATATGCACACTGATAATACATGAGCCTTTTATATATGCCTTTTTTTGTTTGTAATTATGCAAAGCCAAAGAGAATCCGAACTTCAGTATTACATTGAGTTATAGTTATCAAGTAACGTTAAAATATTTGGTTGTTTGTTAGGGAACATAGGTCACTTATCTACCAAACATAAGGAGATGAACATATTATATGGGTTCAGGGTTGCCAACTCGTACGATAATTATGGGGGCATACGATAATTATGTTTGTACGATGGTTGCCAACCCGTACGATAATTATGGGGGTGTACGATAATTTGAATGTATGATAGTTCGATACCGGCGAAATATCATTTTCACTGGTTTGTCACACCAGCGAAGTGAAACAAATTACAAATAGCGACACCTTTTGCCCTCATAGCCTGCCTCTACCCCTCTAAGGCAACGATTTTATATCATACTAATCCTTCTTCCCTTTATCCTCTTATTGCCAGTGTGCCCAATCTCAAAGAAGAAGGCACTATTGAGAAAACTCGGAATACGTGATATTCCGTGTGAAATAAAGAACATGCCTGAACCTGACAGTCTCTGGAGTGCTGTTAAACGCGTGTCACCTCGGTGGAAATACTGATTTCAAAGAACCAGCGGCCTTTGCATTATCAGTGATTCGGTTCGTATAATCTGTTGCCCCATAGAAGCTTCTTGCGAAAACTTTTCCTAAACTGGGTGTAGTAAAAACCAAAGTTAGAAACAGGCTAAATACGGTAAATGAACTTATTCTGTCTTGTCAGCTTATGACAGAATGTGGTAGATGCGAAATTCTGCAAGTCACCGAGAAGATGTTAGGGTTTACCCCAACAACAAATTTGTCTAATGCTGTAACAGTTGAGGAAGATGAACTTTCAGATGAATAGTTCGAGAAACATAAGTGCTAAAGTTGTAATACTGATTGAGGCCATCAATCTTGTAAGTGAATATAATAAACATAATCACTATTATATTTTCATAAGTGTTATACTGATATTTTTATTGTTGTAGCATTTGATTTATGATGTACGATAATTTTGAATCCAAATCTATAATTTTGAGTGGCTGGTATGATAATTTTACTTTTAAATGTTGGCAACTCTGTATGGGTTAGCAAAACCTGACATCTGGCCGATCGAATTGTTTAATATGTTCAAGTTTCATTACACATGTGTAAACTACATGTGCAACTCCGTATATGGCAAGCATTTTAAGCAAAGGAAATAAAGCCATAATCAGGGAATTTGTATAGTCCAAACTTCGGAGCAGCTCAATGCCAGCCTTGAAAGCGAAAGTAGGCTTTTCGGTTTCTTTGTAGATCCTTCTCATATCCCATCTTCTTTTTGTGTGCGATCTGAGCTTTACCGAAGTGTTCACAAGTCACTCCTCTCCCTCGCAATATCGCAGAAGTGCAGGAATATCATCACCATTACGACTTGAGGCTTTCCGTCCCCATAAACCCTAACTCTTGTCTCCCCATGCCCTTCTCCTTCGGGAGTCGCCCATGCTCTTTCAGCAAGTTATTTTTAGGACGTGATGCTTTCTGTACTCTTAGTTATAAAGCTTTAATGTTTAAATTTCTTCATGAGTAAGGGAACGGTTTTGTTTCAATTATTTTGTAACATTAAAGTGAGCTATGTAACATTTTATACTCCGACTTTGTATGTAAAATACTTGTATACTCATTAATATGGTTGAATTAAGCAAAAATTAATTCAGGTGGGGTTTAAATCCGGTGCGCCATATTTCAAGTCCTGTTAATGTTTCAGTCATGAGTAATCGTAAGCTTTCGCGGCCGAGTTAGATTTATTTCAGTATAACACTATAAGAAATATTTAGGCATTATGACGGTAAACCCTTAGCTCAATATATCATGCAGCAAGAGTAAACGAGTGACATCCCAGCTACGATGAAATATCGATCAGAAATTTGAGTGGCAGCTATTGTGACAAATGAAAAGTCCGGTTACTTTTTCTATCAGTTTATTTCCCCAAAACCTGAATCACAATTCACAACTCGTGATCTTGCAACTCACAGCTGTTCTGTTCCATCCCAACTTTAACACAGAATACTGCTCATCTGTCAGCAACTCGCTCTTACAGTTATACTGGCTCACTCACTGAAAACTGACTCTGGTGATAAACTTCTAAAACACTCACTACTCTCCGTCCGACTCGCCTATACAGCCGAGAATTAGGTACCGGTGATTTCTCTGAAAGCACACGTTTCTCGAAGTTTCTCGTAACAGCCCGGCATCCGAAGCTTTTCGAACTGTCTCGGGTCGGCCTTTGTTCTTAGCCATACTAATTACAAAACAAATTTTCTGACGGACTGGTATTAAAATAATTAAGGGTATAGACAGTCTTTCCACCTTGCCGTTAAGCTGGGTCATTGGCATAATCAAGAGTCGTTACCGAGGAATCACACATTTCTGTAAATGTTTATCTCAACTAACACGAAGAAGATAGAGAAATAAGAGTTTGTAAGAATGGTTAGTACAAGAGTAGAGAAAGTCATGTGAGTGCAACACATCAGAGTTTTCTCCGCGTACTCCCAAAGACAATTTTCAATTTCTATGTGTACCCCTCTGCCTAGCCCTGGAGTTATTCTTAATTCAAATTATTCATACCCGTATCTATTATAGATTATAATACATATAACTTATTCAGTACTACGCAAAGAAGAATTAAATTAAATGTTACGTACCCCTAGGGGTCCACCTATTCCAAATTCAATTTCAACTTTTCTTAAAAGCACTAGTTCATTAACTTACAGTTCTACTTATATCTATAATCCACCAGGTTGAGTATCACTCGTTTAAAGCATTGCACTTGTTCCCAGTGCACAATTGAATCTCCTTCCCCACACAACACACATGTAGGAGATGGCATGACGTTGAGACTGCGTCTTAGTCTATTATCAGTTTAGCATCATTGAGCTAGAAACCTCTGCAGCTTTGAGAACTTTATCATTGTTTCATTTAAAGAAATGCTGTTGCTGTTTGATTCAGACGTTAGAACGCTTTTTGCAGGGTATCCTTAATTTCAATTTTCCACTATGTATATAGTAAACTTTATAAATTGTTTTTCCTTACTGAGATTCATTTTTGCACTTCAAGTTGTAAATTTGTGAATTACATATTCAGTTGCAGACCAACTGTATCCATGTGGAATTCTGTCGTCCTACGATTTGCTTTGGGATAATACAGGACTTATATTGGGATCTTTAAAAGCTGAAGAGAATTTTTGGTGTGTCGTTTACTTCTGGATTCTTCCAAGAATTTCTGTAATTTTTTAAAAATAGTATTACCATTACAGAGGGCCCCTTAGAAAGCAGACTTGTTTTAATAATATAGTTGCGTAAACAACCAGTTTTGCAGACTGTACGTAAGGTAGTGGCCGTCAGATTCTATGTGAAATGCAGATGAGAATATAGATCCATGTTAGAATTAACGTATTTTGCATTGTTTTGTGCTAAACTTGCTCCGTTAGGATATATCTGTGGCTTTACCACAAGTTGGACGAGGAGTTTACAGCTGTTGAAGTGCAGCACTGACGGTGTCACTGGGTACCGGTGACGGCCCGATCGATATGACACACTGTTTGGATGGTCCAACTTGCCAGCACAGGCGTTCTCTCCCCTTTCCAAATATATTTTACATGGTTGTAATTTAGTGAGTACCTTGAACGCAGAATAAGGTCAGCGTTCAATAGCGATTCCACGAACACCGATATATAGCTTAGTTGTAAATTAATTTGTTTCTGCATACTATGAACCAATTTTCAATTCCAAGAATTTAGGTTTCCAGACCTAAACGGAGATATTTTACCCATGTTCCATTTCCGAGACAACAATTTCAGAAAGTTGCTTAACAAAATAAAGCAGATAATGAAAAAACCGGAATATGTTAATGGAGTTGATTCCCAACACAGTTGTAAATTTTACCCCAGTTTAGAGGTGTAAATTTTCAGAAAAGTGAACGCACACAGATGAAATGAAATTTCCTCTCCGACCTTGTATGTTTTCGGATTTGAGTGACTATATTGCCGGTTGTGCATGAGGTTTTTACCTGGATTCATATTTTAAGAAAATGGAATTGTGAAATAACCGGACATAAAATAATTTGCAGTGACATAACCAAGTCCTTTAGTGGCACTCGTATCTATGGCGCTCTCTGTCGATCAAAGGATGATCTCAACCCCCTCGAAGATTACCGGTAATAACGGAAGGTGTTAGGGTTCTGTTTACCTTTAAATTGTCCATTTCGGTTACTGTATTGTAGCAGGCCCTATGTTTATCAGCAGCTGCATCGAAATGCATTTAACGTAAGAAGTCAGTCTTCATTATTGAATCCTACTGCAAGGGTTCTCATTGGAGAGGAAATATGAATGCGATATCAACCAATGTATAATTGATATTGCAGAGAAATATCCCCAATTTCAACAGATGTCTCAAAGAACTGCAGTGCTCGAGGCTGTCTCCCATAGTTCGGTTAAGACAGCGTGGACATGCTTATAATGATATGGACCCACAATTCAGTTGGTTAGTTGGCAAAGGAGACTCAGACAGGAAATCTTTCACATAACCCCATAAAAATAGCATGAAGTGATGCCGGGAAAACGTGAAGGCTACGACAGAGATTTCTATTTCCTGCCATGACCGGACCATCGGTTTCTAAGGTGACTATTAATTCACGAATATGGCGATGAGGGCACGTTGAAACACAAACCTGTTAGTATAGAAAGTCCTTATTGACTGCCTTTGGTCTCATCTTTAGCCAGTTTTCCAGAATGTCCAGATACGCTTGTGCTGTAGCGGTTTTTCCTCTGAAGTAAATGGTTGATGAACGTGAAATCGTGAGACCACAGAGAGCATAACTTCTGGTGAGCCGCAAATATGATGCACAGGGAATGTACTGTACTCGCTCGGACAATCCCAGGTTTCGACCATTCTTTATTTATTTGCGCTATTGCTCCAGATCTCATTCTTTTAACCTTATGTTTGGATAGGTAATCCTCGTCTTCATACTTGTTCAATTTGCCAGTAACAAAGGCGTTGCTTTAAGGTATGGTTCTCATATAATCTCTTCTATAAAGTGCAGAGTCGTGCGGAAAGATGTAAGCGATTGTTTTTTCCATCAGGGACTTGGAACAATTGCAAGTGACCAGGCTTCTGCCTCTGTCGTTTTCACAAAATTTTCAAAACGGAATGTTAAGCGCTCTGCTCGCTTTCCGCGTCGATTTATTTGTTGTGTGAGAGTTGCCCGCACAGTTCAGCCGCATCTTCAGTCACTGGAGGGCGATTCGTTGATTTATCCTTGCAAGATGCATCTGCGCAACCATTGCTGAATGGAGTTGTCAGTCGGTGCGTATTAATTGCACTTCTTCTGAAGCATTGTTGTTCAACTGATGTGCAGCAAATTAGAGCACAGAGAATATTTCTCATTGTCTGTCACCATCTTCACAGACTGCTGTGCTCTTGCGGCAAGAAGTTTTTACTTGGCTGCGAAAGAAAAGGCAGCAAAGATTCCTGATCTTTTTTACGCTGCTAAAAGTTTGCGTTTGTCAAATTATATACCTATTGTACGTGAAACTGCTCAAGTCATTCCTAATAACTATATTTCGAGAATTATTAATACCACGACACATGCTGATATAACAGCGCATATTTTGGAGTTCTGTATTTTTCCTGAAATGTTTAGTTTCTCGAAAGGTTTTAAACTATATAAAATTCAGCGAAAAAGTTGCAAGGTTTAAGAGTCGTTTACATAGAATTCAAGCTTATCATTTTAGTGATAAATCCAGTATCTCGGGCATAATGATATTTTACTTAAAATACATATGTATTAGTAAGAAAATAAAACGGAGTGATTCATTTTCCATTTAAAAGTTGGAATGGAAGGATTTTTCGTTAGTTTTCTCCTTAGAAAACATTAAACTTGGTAAGATCCTGCTTTTCCTTTTTGAAATAAGTAATTTTTATAGTTATGTTTATAATTCAAACGACTTCAAAGATCGTATTTTGAATGAAATCTCGATATGAACTATCTGTGTCCAATACAATAATTTAATATCTCAGCTTCCTAAGGCATAGAGAATACAGTGATACTAGGTCGTCAAAGGAAAAATATTAAGTTTAATTGAGGGAAGAGTAATCGGCAAGTTGCACCACAAGACAAGGGTTCAGTTAATACCTTATTTTGTAGTGCCCAAGAGTCCACATTTGCCTTTAATGATAACACTCTGTCATACTCAATAATTAATCCAATCGCCTTCCAACTGTGATGAGTTTTTCCGAAGATAGTTGTTTTATTAAATGTGTTAAATTGTGTCAAAATCGTTAGAGCCTTTGTAGTTCACGGCAATAGTCTTTTTGCCTATGGTATTTACCGCTTCATTATTCTCGCTGTTTTGTACTTGAGTGCCACCCAAACTGCCCTTTACAAGGAAACCCCCAGCCGAAATTGGGGAAAAATTGTGAAGGAAAATGCATGAATCGCATTACTATATGGCCGCGAGGTCGCAAAAATGTTATGGGCAGTTAACAGGTTATTATTTTATGCTGTAGGGGATGATAATGCGTTGTGAAGAAACGTCCTTTTCACATGCACCAAAGAAAGGTTTATTAGGAGTTAGCTTGTGTTACGGTACATCGCAAAACTATCTCTGCAGAACAGGCATTTTAACATTCATAAAACAGTTGAATGACTGCCCATTTACTGCCTCCCATTGTCGTAAAACTGCTTCACGCTTTATTGTTCCTGGAAACTAAATTTCATTATTCGAGCACATTAGATTATGACAGTCTTTAAGAAACTTTAAGCAGTGCGTTTTGGGGGCTTTAATACCTATTTACATATCAATTTTCAAATGTGCTTGTTTTAAATAAGTGCCTGATAATGTAGTTCTCTCTTTCAGCCCAGTACGAACTTTACAGAAAGCCTTGGCGTACCTAAAAGATTCCGTTCTTTTTGTTTCCAAGGAACGGAATATACAATTGAAATTTAATAGAAATCTTGCTAAAATCGATATTTGTATTCAGTGACTTTAAAACTATTTAGGGGCCATAAATTCAACATTCTTTTTGTATCACAAATACCTATATTTATGTAAGCTAGGTTAAAAATACAAAATCAAAATGTTTTCATTTTGAAATTTAAGGTTTTTGAAAATTATATTTTCACCATATCCATTTTTTGAAAATGTTCCATACGATGCAGTTTTCATCCAATTCTTTTCATGTATATTCCCAAAACACAAACAAGTAAATCTGTCATATGTCTACTTTTTCCCTCTTTTGAACGGGTTTTGGGTTGTTAAATTATTTTGAAGTATAAAAGATACACAAAATTAAATTTCAGATGAAGAATTAAAAATTTGTTTTATTTTGAAATACGGCTAGTAAAACAAACCTATGACAGATTTGCACGTTATCAGATAAATGTAAACGGGTTTTAAAAAAACGATAACTTTTTAAAATTGGATCGTGTGCAGCATTTGGCATAAGGTAATAAAATCCAGATTTAACATTTCATAACTCGGAAATTAAAGAATATGTCCATTAAAATTTAAAACCCTCCAAGGCAATATTAAAAATAAATTTTCAGTTAAATTGCCTGAAAACTTTAGAAAAGATTTTCAGTTGTGTATTCCCGTAAATGAATGCGTAGCTTAGCTTCTCTCTCTCTCTCTCTTTCATTTTCTCTTCCAGACCTTTTTATGAATTTAAGGAAGGCTCAAACGTGTATTTGCGTTGGCATCGGGACACCCTGTTTTTGTCTGAAATACAATACCTTATTTCCCTACCATAGTTAAATTATAGATATGTGTTAAAAAATTGACGATGGTGACAGCGGAGGTAAAATACAGAATTCGACAAAACATGTACACACGCTTTAACAAATGGTATGTCGTATTCTTTTTTTGAGTTGCGCTGAATTATCTTTAAAGTATATAACATTGTCTTTTCTCAAGAGATGTAGGTATGCGTACACTCGACGTTAAAGGAATGGAAGATCATTTTAAAGCGATGGTTCAAATGTAAATGTCACTGAAGCTCAATGTGCGTGAAGGCGTAAATTTGTAACACAAGTTCTAACACGCTTGGCAATTCCAAGGCTTTGTGATAATGATGAGTGTGAAAACCTTTGCGGTGTGCATAAGCTAATATCCGCAAGGACTCGTACAACAACCAGCCCTGCTTATTTGTCCATGCTCTTAGAAAAGCTTGCACGCCTTGGAATTTTACCACACGTCGTATTGTGGTGCAGAGATTAGATAAGCCGTTAAGTAGAGAGTGCATTCACCATAATTATTACACACATTGAATGGGATGATCGTGATCGACGAATGGTGTTCTGAATGCGTATGAAAGGTTTGTGGCGTGGTCTGATGTGGCCCAATTCAAACAACGAAACAGTGAATCGTCAAAACCATGCATAGGAATTTCTAAGCATTAAAACCAGGATGGAACTGTTACGAGAATGCACCGATATCGCAGTTAACCCCTCACTCCCAGGCCTCACACAGGCTTTTACTGTTGCAGATACGGTTCAAACCGACTTTTATCTGCCTTGGCCGCTACTATCCGCATTATTTCTGACAATAATGATTGTATTAGTGTATTGATAGCTTAAGGGTACCTACCTAAAAATTCCTATGCCTGGACATAACTGTGTTTATTGGGCATCAGAAAATGCACATGATTATGTCCACAAGGCAGGCATCCACCAGTTGTGAATGTCTGATGTATACTCTTATCTAGGGGTTTAATAGGACCTTCTTCTTTGAAGAATGCAAGGTATTTGGAGAGATTGCGCACTATAATGTTGCCTGGTATGCGTGCATGAGCTCTATCAACAGAGGAGGCATGTGGGCACTCCTGGAACGAGTGTCTCCAGGGACACTATAATCGCTCCACCCTTAGATCCGCACTTGATGTAAACGCAAGCCGTCAACAACTAACCGCGATACGCCGAAACCAAAGCACACCACGAAATATAGTACTTTAAATATTGACGATTATCTGTAAGTTTTCAAGATATATAATAACCCTGGTAAAGACTACTTGAATATAACGCGATAGCAACGCCATTCCTAAAACTCCCTAGTAAATATCGTTCTGCCCGAGCCCGCGCAGACCTCTATTATATATGCATTTCTTATATGCTCCATATAACACGAGACATGAGCCCACGTGGTGTTGTGTTAGTCCCAGCTGATATGTACATCAGGCGGAGGGATACAAGGTGCGGATCTTAGGCTGGATGGAGTATAGATAGGACTATTTGAATTTCTAGCACGTGTATCTGATTTTGCACCTCTTATGGTTACATCTTTAGGGAACCATGTATCGCAGGAAACCACCTATGCTGGAGGCCCTATGTTAATCCACTGTTAACCCTATTTATAGACAGCTTCAGATATTATTTTTTATTTTGTTTACTCGAATTCTCAAGAGTTATTTTGACCATGTATGTAAGCATTGATGTTATCTGATTATGTGGCCACATTGTCTCTTAAATATATTGAATAAAATATTGTGTCGTTTATGAATTTACAATAATAAACTGTAAATTACTGCAGAAAGCATATTGTTGTTTTCCTTGTTACGTTTCCCTTCCAACTTCTTGTAATACAATAAACTGTCGATAAAGGTTCGTATTATTGCATCACACAAAGAAAGTGCCAGTGTAAGCAATTCTAATGCTGAAAATAGACAAATGATCTATTTATAGATCGTTAGCGTTATCTCAAGTCAGCAAACGAAAACTATTACTTGATGAAACGCTAGCGAGATTCTTACTTCTGTAATAGTATGCAAGCATCTGCCATGTGTGTTGTTTGTTTTTTACAGTTTGTCTATTCGAAACAGTGAACTGGTGCTCAATATATTGTGTTCTTTGAAGCAACAATAACATGTAAGCACATAAATTCCTAAAGTACACATGTCCTATAGCTATTACTTTTAGGCTTTCCTTAACAGGTTTTCCACTTTTCAGCGGTTACCCTGCCGTTCTCCAATATATCCTATCATTCCACTGTCCCTCTTCCAATCCTCTCTTCTTCATGACCTTATCTATACCATCCTTCCAAGTAAGGCGTGCCCTTTCTCGTTTGTTCCGACCAGAAGCCGAACCAGCTATTAATTTTCTTCGGTAATCTTTCTTCTGTCATGCTCTGAACGTGTACATACCATTTGAGAGCCCTTATTTCTAATCCGTCAACAACACTTTCTTCTGCATTATTTCTGCGCTTATATGCTCCTTATATGCATTCCTTATATGCTCCATTCTTGATACTCTCATACTTCTCCTCAAGCCGTCCATTTCGGTCGCCAGCAATCTTCTCGATCTTTCACTCACCGTCCAACTTTCACTTCCATATGTTAAAATACTCTCCACTTTAATTTTTAACATATTTAACTTTGTTCTTCTGGTTGTATCTCTACTCCATAAAACCCCATTTAAGGAGTTTATTGCCTTTATAACATTATTTATTCTGTTGTCAATGTCTCTTTTGCTTCTACCTGACTGGTCTATATTAGGCCTAAGATATTTGAATTGTTCGATTCGTTCGAGTTGTTATTTCCAGATTGTCTCCTTCTCCTCCAACTACCATATATTGTGTTTTGTCAAAATTAATTGTTAATCCTCCCGCCTCAAATTCATCTATAAGCTTGCAGGTAAGGAATTCTGTATCTTCTCTGTCCTGACCTGTAATTACTTGGTCATCAGCGAGATGATAGTCTCATCACTGACTTCTATTCCCATTTTGTGACAGGCACTATTCCATTTTTTTCAGGACATCATTGTGATACATTTTAAATGTTGGTGGCGTTCATCCTTGCCTGAGACCTTTGGTTGCTCGAAATTCTTTGGAGATTTTATTCCCAATCTTCACACATGCACTTGAATCATATAATCTTTTTGTAAAATCAATAAGGGGTTCAGGTATATGAGTGTTTAATAAGGAGTCCCATACCTTATTAATAATGGGTTACTGAATCATATGCCTTTCCAAGGTCCACAAATAAAAAATGTAATTCTTTGCCTTTGGCTATCAATTTTTCATTGATCTTTCGAATTGTAAAAATATGATCTAGGCACGACTTCCTTGATGTAAATCCAGCTTGCTGTTCAGATATGTTATCCTTAATTATTTTATCTAATCTGATCTTAATAATGGTAATGAGAATTCTATTTACTGTTGTGATAACACTGATGCCGCTATAATTAATGGGATTTCTCTTATTACCCTATTATTATTATTATTATTATTATTATTATTATTATTATTATTATTATTATTATTATTATTATTATTACCTTCTTCTTCTTCTTCTTCTTCTTCTTCTTCTTCTTATTATTATTATTATTATTATTATTATTATTATTATTATTATTATTATTATTATTATTATTATTATTATTATTATTATTATTGGGTAATGTATGATTTCTTCCAATATGAAGGGATCGGAATGCAATTACGTATCTGATTTAATAATCTTGTCAAAGTTCTTAAAACAGTTTGCCAATGAAATTCATGATGCTTGTGATACAATTGATGTCATTTTTCTTCCTGATCCAGACAGTCTCACTGATGAAGATGAAGCACTACATGTCTTGTAAATGTGAATGATGTTGGCGGTCCAGTTGAAGTCACTGAAAAGAGTGACTAAATACGAATGTTTCTAGGTTTGAAAAGTTAAATAAAAAAAAAAAAATTAAAAAATAAAATAAAAAAAAATAAATAAAATTAAAAAAAAACCTTTGAGACCGATCAACTTAATACAAAAATGTGCTTCCAAGTACACAAAATCCAGAAAATGACCATGCTTTAAATGAAAAATGGGAAGAAATGAAAACAAGTTTCAAGGATTGCACCCACTTGAGATTCTGCAAAAAATGTGATTAGCACTCTTCCACAGATGTTTTGACCCTTATCACAGTTGATAATAAGCGATTACCACTCCAAATATTTCTGTTAGTAAGTAGTTTGGCTTTAAATGATCTGTAATTGCTTTAAGAAATAAAGTTTAATCATAAAATACCTGAGCTAGATGGAAATTTATTTGTTCATCTTTACAGTATGTTTTGATTCCGTAAACGCCCAGCGGTCTATTCATAGACCAGGTGATTTTGGGACACTGGGTGAATAAAAAGGCAAACAAAATATATTATTGACATACTGTATGCTAAATGAATACATTACATATGTTTTTTCTTAATTTTTGAAAAAAAAATATATAAGTTGGGCTTAAGTAATTACAGCAGCATATGCAGAAATCCCCACGACCACAAGAACCAACGTTGGGAAACAAACATTTGCCGTTATATGTGGCTGGCTGCTAACGGCAACCATTTCAAATTCAAGTTTACATTTATCAATGTAAATATGTAATAAATTTAGCTAGCTATTACAATGATTCTAGAAACTCATCTATGTATAATAAGCCTCTCTCTGCAGCAAGCTCTTCAACTCTATTGAAACAACGCATGGATTGTTCTTCTAAATTTGCTGGCAACTTATTAAATAGCATATATAACTTACTATATATCAATAAATTTAGTACTAACAAACAGTTAAACTGTTAAAGCGTGTATACATCTTCATGATGCGAATTTTACCAGATTTTTCAGAAAATGGAAATATTATCCAGAGGAAATCAGAGATGGGGGAAGAGATTTTTTATTTTATTGCTCATCCTCTTACAAATTATTTGCAAATCCTGATTTATTACTTTGTAAAGATAGAGGTTATGTTTTTTAAACATAAAGACTTGTGTTCGTCAGTGGTGTGCTCTATGTTAATGTATACAAAACAGAAATCTTGCTCTCCCAACAGCTGTCATGCAATGTTAATAAAATGGTTTCCCATTTCCTTTTACGAGACAGTAAAAAAGTGGACATTTCACCTTCTCGCTCGAGGTCGTGCCATTTTTTTAGTATTTTATCATGTGTGGGATGTACCGCCATGTTCTCCTTGTCACGAGATACATAGTTAAACGGATCACATATTTCACTGTCTCACCGTTGCATTGTTTACACAGTTGTGTTTGTTCTGTACCGTGCTGGAATCGCCCCCAACCCTTGCATGCACACGCATAGAGCATTTGTTCGCACAGGAGAGGCCTTACTGTTCTCAGGTACATCCATACGAAAGGAGATTTACAAATCTGCGTACTTATAGAGCAGTTGTGTGAAATATTTCTTGACCGTGATGATTATGCAGTGAACGGATCTTTGGATTTAGTAATTTGCTGTTTGCTTGTTCCGCATATTTTCATATAATTGAACCACTATTTGCATGAACAAATTAAGCATACTGATCACTGGAATTTTCTGAAAATCTCGAAAATGTTTCTGCAATATTGAGTGTCCAGAAAATATTGAAAATCTCTTATTTGAACATTTATTCACTTTTGACATTATTGATGTTTTCTTTTATGTAAAACTGTTAAACAGTAATTCAGATTCTTTCCAATTTGGAATACCAGTTTTTGAACTTTTTCTTTTGATGTACTTGCTTATCAAAATGTTCCACACGATGGAATTTTCATCATCTTCTAAATATGTCCCTTTGATTCATGATCCTATCAATATCTACCTTTAATTTGGTTTGTTTCCCCTTTATTTTAAGCACAACAATTTACCTACATCATTAATGTACTGGTTATTAATTTGAAAGTGTGAGGCTTTTTTACGGAATGTGTAAATAAGTTTAATTACGTAGCACACTTGAAAACAAAATGTTAAATAAGTAATTGTCTGTTCAAGCAGTTTATCTGCTTTTATACTGTGATACCGAGTTGTTAACAAATAAGATTACTAGTGTTTATAAAGAAATAATAAGGCGACAGATAAATAATTGTAATAAATAATTTCATTAGTTAAAAATCAATGCACAGTGTAGCCAGGCCCGACGAACCTTACTCCGAAGGTGCGACCAGACTAGTCCTTCCCTTCCTTAACTGCAGTAGCATACATATGTACGCACGCGCGCGCACAGACACACACACACTCTCACACTCTCTCACTCTCTCATTCTCGCACACTCTCACTCTCACCGTACGCACATTCAGACTCTCAAACACTCACACACCCTCACACATGTTGGCAGGTATGCGTTCCAGAAATGACTTTTTTATTTTTCGTTCACGGGGATACATACTTGGCGGTCGTCCAGGAGGCCTGTCCAGCATTTCAGCGGCTCTCGGCAATTCAAAATGCTTTTTATCAGTATTTTTAACAGCGATGCAGTTTCCAATTTCGACAAGCTACCGTACCCAGTGCGATAAAACGAAGAGCTTCCTATCCTTCCTTATGTTAATGTTCGCGAGAAGTGTTTTAGCAAAATATGTAATCTTCACCTGCATTTCTACCAAGACAGAAGAATTTTAGATATAGTTCAAAACTTTTCAGGAATATGACGACACAGAATTTAATGTTTTCTTTAGGTTCTCCAAACAAACATTCATAGATATCTTGCATGTGGGTACATATGTCCATGTTGCCACCAAAATCAGGCCTTGCATGCGATAAGAGACCATATTCACGTTTACAAATGTTCAGTATCGAAAATAATAATAATAATAATACATGCGAGCCCCAGCATGGCGAATGAGGTTACAATACATAAATATGCTTCACGGTCAACTGTGAGACAAGGGTTCTGTGACAAGTAATTTCTCCTATGTTATCGGTGCTATAAACTACAGTTACATGGAAATTCAAAAGCCTGGTGAAATGTTCAGGAACAGGATAAGTTACTTTTCCACTCACTCAACTCACTCTCTCAACTCACTCTCTCAACTCACTCTCTCAACTCACTCTCTCAACTCACTCTCTCAACTCACTCTCTCAACTCACTCTCTCAACTCACTCAACTCACTCACTCACTCACTCAACTCACTCACTCAACTCACTCAGCTCACTCACTCACTCTATTGATGCACATAAGCTCCACATTGCCAACTTCCTTACTTAGTCTGTAACTGCGTTCTACATTTTGGGTTACAGTTAAAATACGAAACGACTTCATCAACAACAAAATTAGAAGTTTAAGCCTGAACACGTGGCATTTGTTTGTTGCAGCGACATCATACGTGTGATTAAGATAACTATACACCCTACTACGCTGGCTCTATCGAGCTACAACTTGCCTTCTTGAAGCCGGGAATAGCAAATGAGTCGTCTGATGTCTTTGCTGCAACTCACTGAAGTTTAGAGACTTCCTTAGTCAACCTAGTCACTAACTAAAGACCTGAGTAGCTGCTTACATGGCAGTTGCATGCTACCTGCATTGAAATGTTCTGTCAATGGTTATCTATTTTATGCGCTGTATTAATTTTTGGTTTTATTGGTAGCAATACACTCTTTAATATATATTTAATTTATCCCCAGCTCGTCATGCAGCAGTGCCATAGGCTTTTTGTTATGGAAACAACTTGAGTGGAAGAACAAATTTCAAGCCACAGAACAAATGCATTTAATAATGCAGCAGTATTTAAGATGTGATTAAAACTGAAGTCTTCACGTAAGCAATGTGTATAGTGTTTGTATAATTTTATAGTAAATAAAGTGCCTGTCAGCTTACCTGAGTGAATAGAATATTTAGCCTTGTGTCAGTAATCAAACATATATTCCCTTTTGAATAGGGAATGCTTATTACTTAGCACTTTCCAAAATAAAATATTAATTTTGAATCTAACTTCATTTATTCCTTCATCTTTATCCAATAAAATGTAATCGTATTCAATTTTATGAACTTCAGAACCTTGTTGGGGTTTGTCCTTTTAAACTCAGCTTTTGTACCTATACTTGAATGCGAGATGAATCCATTTTTTCGAACGTTTATCTCAGTTAACTTAAAGTAGGAAATCGCATTTGTAAGAATGGTATGTTGCCGAGTTATAAAAATACGCAGCTGTATCTAGACTCTGGAGGTCATCAGATTTTTAATTCTTCATCATATTTAAAGATTCCTAAGTATGAAGATATTGAAAACAAAGAAAAAATAGTTACAGTTGTTAAACATTTCTGGTCATTTTTTTCAAGAGCGTCTTAGTGTTTTGAAGTCAAGCGCTCTATATGTCAGAGAGAAAAAGCACAAAATGTGAAACTAACATCCAGATCTAATAAATGGCATTAAAATGACGGCGGTTGAGATAATAGAGTGGTACAAAAGGTTTAAAGTTTTGTATTCTATTTCTCAAACATCAATGGGAAATCTTAGGCCAAAACTGTGAATGTTTCTAATATCCTCGTGCTTTTTTTTAAGTATGTCCTCCTTAAAAATCTAGTTCTTTTTTATCGCTCTTGCCCGCTTTCTAACACTAACAGTTTTAAAGGTGCTTTTAAAGGGGTTTTCATTGGTGCGTCAAAATGTGCTTTTTTCGACTGGCTTTACTTTGGAGTGGGTTCAATATATTATTTAAAAAAAAGTGAAACGTTGTTAAACAGGTTTCCGTGGCACAACATAATACAACGGGTGGGTGGATGCTCTTTCGTCGAATCTGATATTGTCAGAGCGAGGCTTAATAAAGACCTCCCATGTACAAAACAGTAGGAGTAACCTTATTAAAGTTTCCATTACCGGTTTCTCATCCCTCATTCCGTCGTTCGCTCGCGCGCACGTGAGTAACTCGGAAGTATAGCATTAAGTATGATGTAAGGGCGTAATTAAATGCAACTGATGTTGCACTACATCTGCTCGTAGAGAAGCGGCTTAGGAGGTAGATACGAGTACATACTGGAAGTTTATATTGGTGATTTCGTTCTGAAATCAACCAACACTGATGTCCACTTCAATGTGCCGTGTTTTTAATGAAGCGTTTCTTCTGGTGTTCGTTATTAATAGAAGTAATAACTCATAAAGTTGTGAGTTGGCATAAAATACAAGGAAGAAGGGAGTTTCAGAGTTGTATGGAGATTTCAATGCACTGGAATGTTTTCCTGTATGGTAACTGTGATTCCGAACTGACAAATTAGTTGTAGCTTGTCAAAGGTCAACTGGATCCAGGTATCAATAGGGCATCAAGTAAAATCTCTTAATATATGTATACTAGAATAGCCAAATTTTATTATTATTATTATTATTATTATTATTATTATTATTATTATTATTATTATTATTATTATTATTATTATTATTATTATTATTATTATTATTATTATTATTATTATTATTATTATTATTATTATTATTGTCATCACTATCATCAATCAATCATCAGTCATCACCGCAACCACTGACGCTGCCGCCGTTAAATACTTAAATGCATACTGGCACAAAATTCTACTGGAACTGCTATTTTGAAGTCCCGTTATTAAAAGCCTAGAAACTGATATGTGACATTTTGTCCCGCAGATAGTTCAAGAACCGTCAGAAGTGCTCCCCTGGTATGGCGAAATTGTAGTTGGCTTCTAATTTTCTCCTTAAAGTATACCTACAAATGTACGTAACACTAGCTATTTCAGAAGTATTCATTATTTCGTATTTAAGCTTCAACAAGATGAAGTTTGATGTGTTTTATCATCCATGTGAACTGCTGTATAAATAGCGGAGGGTTATTCCCGCACCTTGCACCTAACCGAGTGTTACTCCTATTTTGAAACTATTCCTAGGTGTACATGTTTTATTAGTATTATCATTAAGCAGTTAAAAAGTGTATTTATCTGCGAGTAGTGCTGTCATAAGGCATTCCCTTGAACTGGTAATTGGTCAAGTGTATTAAGTTGCATATCAGGATGTTTCCTTGACCTAAATGTGCGTATTTTTAGTATAGAATAAAAGATGATAGATTGGGAATTATAAATCGAATTGCAGCTATAGAGTAAAAGACAGAAAAAGAAGTTCAGTTTAGGTCGATTAAGATTGCTAAATCTTAAGAGATAAAGCAGGAAAATTTAACACATGGTTAGCCTCTTCCTAAATTCAAAAAGTATATCCAATACACGTACATTCCCAGACAATATACCTTTTGTTAAGTATGAATATTAAATCAGAAAAACTGCACATAATGTTGAATTGAGATAGATGTCACCCTAAGTCCTATTTTTCGCAATAGCCAACCCTACTTCTAATCATGAAATTGCGTAAATCCTAACTTATTGAGTTTTTCTTAATTACTCCAATGGGAATTTTAATATCTCGGCCATTCAGCAATGCAGCAATTTAATCATTATTAGCAACCCAATACAGGAAACCCTTTGTAATGAAGCCTGCTATTCGAAAGGTAAAACCACAATGCATCAATGCAGTTCATAGAAGGTTAAGCTCGGTGGCGTCATAATTACATTAATTACCTAGAACGAAAATTATTCAATTACAGGTGATAACGACAAAACAGCAAAGACCAGTAATAATTAGTGGCTTTGTGGTTAGTTACATTTGGTGAGGAAACCGTAGTGAAAACATCTCCTTGAACAGCAATCATATGTTATGGTTTTTATGCCTCGGTTTTCCAATTTTTAAACTGTTTAATATTGTGTAACTACAGTCCTTGTGAGCCTTGGTCTGCAATTCAGCTGCCGTCTTCACGTTTACATGCACAAGGTGGAGCTGAATGAGCATCTAGCTGGGAGGAGGCCATGTGGTCAGAACCATATTTCCACCAGCCCGAACGTCGCTTTTCGCGACCGATAGACCGCTTACTCTTCGTTCTCAAACGTATCATGATGCCGAGTGCGTACCGGTCCTATACAGGGATAGAATGGGCGAAAGGCTCCCCTTCTGCATCCAGAGAAAGTGCCAACCGGGAGTTTCTCCTCCCATGGGGCTTTCCATTAGGCCAACCCTGCAATCTAAAAAGCCCCACCCCTACGCTTGCGCGGGGAATGAACGGATACACCATTTACGTATGCCAATCCCAGAGGCAACGACTAGCAAGCTTGGTAGGGCCGGCAGTATTCTAGCTGACCACTTATCAGCTCTTCAGGCTGGTACCGGAGAACATGGAGATGTCTCACAACCCGCCTGAAGATACTGCCCAAGCGTATCGTATTCTTACGGAATCGGGAACTATTGCTCCGCCGATTCGAACCCGATTCGAACGACTCCCTTTTAGAAGGTACTCGGATGTTTGTTCTAACACACTTCTAGTAACGTCAGAAACATCACTTGTGTTAGGGGTACGCAGCGCTTATCCCTAACATAGTAGCTGAAGAGGATATATCTTCTACAGGGATATACCTGGACCGATAAAATCTATCTGTATGGTGACGCAAACGTTCCTCTCCGTCGAAGACGTCGCCTTTAAGACCTATAAGATCTCGTGTTTGGTGTCCGGACTAGCTCTAGCAAGAAGTCCTAATCTACAGGGTATGCGTGAGTTGTGGTATGAATGGAACCAAACGAAGAATTAACCAACATTTCACTTTATTTGCAAATTTCCAGATTTGTAGAGAACTGCCGACGATATTTAAATAGAATTGTAACTTCAACTACAACGTTATAACACTTTAACTTTGTCACCCTTTAGCAACCGCCGAATTATGTATACGCGCTAGCTTACGTACTAATCTCAAATTGCACGCGCGTTCTCTCGGCTCGATTCAAGACGAGTGTGTATTGCGTTGCATTTGTTTTGCGTGAGCAACACAAAGGAAGCGATTTCCATTGGCTAACTTTAGAGCACGTCATGGTAAGATAGGAATCAGCCCGCGGAATCACTATGGCTTCGTACAAACAACAATTGTAACCTTATCACTCATTTAAATCTGCCTAGGCTTCCATTCTTGAGACTTTAATCTATTCAGCTTTATTACGTCTTCCCCTTAACTATTGACTAGAATCTCCTTTTGTTTCTTTCTATTGTCAGATATATATTGACATAATTTCGGTTTGAATGGATTTGTTTAACATAAAAATTAGTAGTAAAATGTATGGGGTTACTTCTTAAATCTTACTGCATATTTTAGAAATTGAAGGTCTGGACAGTCATAAAGCAATTAAAGAAAAGTCCCAACTTCTGGGAATCTCATTGCAGAAACTTAGAAACAAAATGTCCAACAAAAGATAGCAAGTCTTGAATAAGAACAGACGAAGACTTCCAGGGACCCGGTCTAGCAGATTGAGATAGCTGTGGCACGTGTATAGGTTGAAGGAAAAATGACATCCAAAGATATTCTTACTTCACATATGGAAGAGAAACATAAAAAGAACGATGCTGATTTACATTACTAGATAGTGTGGAATCGGACCATAGATATCAAGGCCAGAAGATGGAGAAAACTGATAGAAATTGGAGAGGAATGAAACACTGCTAAGGGAACCACAGGTTCTTGCTTAATACCTTGGAGCAAGCAAGGAAGAACGATTGTTTGCAATCAAGTTCTATTACATTTAATTTAAACATAATGGTTTAATTATTGTTGATTGCTCATTAAACCTGCAATCTACAACACACCACGCATTTCGAAACAATAGAAAATACTTGTCTGTTTTGTTTACTTCCAGTTTTTCGTTGAAGTGCGCTATTCATTCAAAACAATCATGCTTAGAGGAGAAAATTCTATCAGTAAAAGTGTGTGAAACTTTAGCTGAGGACTTAAATCAATTAAAATTTCCAAGAATGTAAAGTTTTGTTTTCATTAGAAAGACAAAGGATTTTAGCACTTCTGCGTTCAAAAGAGATTACCAGTTTTATTAATTTTAGCGAAGTGCTCGGTTATGAAGTAAAGAGGAACATCTTTCCAGCAGTGTGTCAATATTTATGCAACAGTGCTGCGAGTCATTAATGGGCTCACCTGAAAGCCATATAAATGAGATGCCGTAGGAAGGCGGTTGGATGAGAACTGAAACCAAACAATCCAAGCTGGATACATCTCGTTTAATAAACCCTCAACAGAAGCAGCCTTCTAAGAAATTAAAAGAATTTAATGTATTTACCTTTAATAGACCTTGTAACAGTGTGTGACATGTTGCAAAGAGAAACATTATTACACAATATCGAAACCTGGGTGGAAAAAGTTGACATCCGTAAGTGGTGTGGAAACTGGGAATTCCAATTGAAGTCACAATCCACATGAGACACCCCCCTCCCAAAAAGAAAGCTTTATTCCTTCGTTCACGGAAGTTATTACACTGTTGAAATCTTTACTGCTTTGAAATTCTCTGCTTTCACAGGGAATCCCGCATCGTCCGACAAAAACACAAACTTCATGGGTAGAGAGGCAATATTGTATGGAATGTTCTCACAAGGAAAGTCTTAGGGTTCAGATAGGATTTTATCACAAGTGTGTCCATTTTTACGTATCCATAAAGCTTTTAATAGCTTCCTTTCGTGTATTGTGTGGTTTGCCAGTTAGATTAGTGTAAAAGTTGGCGAGGTGGACGTTAACGGCAGTATAGGGAATTGCAGCCAAAGCGGCTAAAATGATAGCTAACCTCCGGTAGTGTATTCTTGCGAGATGGTAACCAATTAACATCCGTGTCGGTTTAATCGACATATACCCCAAATTTGTTCAATAGATGAGGATTCAATGAGTGATCATGTACATAAAACTAAACGTTCGTCTTCAGTAGAAAATGTCTTGGTCCAAAAATGAAGCAAATTAAAGGAAACAACCTCTTAAATACCTATATCGTTAGAAGCTAATGAGGGGATAAACTGTCTAAAGACCATTTGAGCATATTTTACTCCAAGTTCTGTCTGAAAAGTAGACAGTATCACAATCACAATCATTTTCTTGCAGTTCTAAGGGGTTTCTTGGGCACTCACAAAGCCGAAAACTACGTGGAGCTCGTTGAAATGCCTGATGTACAGCTCAGTATCCACAAGTGTCTACCGCTGTGTAGTGCATGGAATGCACACAAGAACACAGGCTTGATAAATTAATACTTTTAAGGAAAGGTCATTGTTGTGATTGAGACTTACAGCTATACGTTGCCAGAAATAAGTTGCTTCAGAAATACCGAAGCATAGTTTAATATGCTGTGTCAACATGTGAGACAAATGACGTGTATTTTAATTATAAACATTCGATATCGCAACATAAGTACTAGTAATCACCGAAAGTTGTAACGCAATGTATTGACTTCCTGCCATATGTAATAAAATGCATCTGCAGAGCGCTTATAGATCTTAAAACCATGACATTTGCCGCTGAGCAATGTGTTCAAGGCAACGCAGGTGTCTTATACAGGTTAAATATAATTACAGAACTTCTGGGCGTTTTGTGATAATTCTGTCATAATCAATTCAGTATATCCCCATAAAATTTCAAAATATTGAAGTCCTGGACATGGAAAGAAGGTTTGTAGAAAACAATAATTATTTTCTAAACTAGCGAGATATAACATGGAAAATAACAGCTACTACCCAAGGACATGAAAAAGTATAAGGAAATCAACAAGTTCCTCCGCACTGTGCCGGTGCTGCCTGCCACTCAAGATGACACTGGTATCCTGTTTATCTACATTAACTTTCATTAATTACATACGTGAATCTATCATGTTTTATTTCACGGAACATTATAACTACCTAAGCTTAGTAGGTAAGCTACCAAAAGAATGAAGTTGTGTACCTTTTGTCTGTGCAGCAGACGGACAGAACCGGTTCCCCACACTGTGCCGGTACATGCACTACGAACGCCGATAACTTAATTCCTCTTTAATGTACTCGTAGCTGGACTACTGGAACGACTTCTCAATAACCCTATATTTTTTTGTTGCAGTGTTATTCATAAAGTGATTCGGAAGATAGTTATTTTACATGTTTATACTGATCTGTAGTTCGACCCCAGGGACCCGCATGTGGTATTCGTGGTGGACGAAGCGGCGTCAGAGTCGGTTTTCTCCTGGTGCTCCGGTTTCCTCCGCCACTCATTCCACCATTTTCTCCATTATCACCTTTCCAATCAATCATTTCGCCTGCATTTCATATGATCCTCTTCCTCAGTCTCATACCTGGTGCTTGGCTGTCCACCCGGTTGCAGGTCTTTACTCTGTCCGGCCCATAGGTTCCTGTGCTCCCCGACAGGTATCTGACTCTAGGCACTGGCTTGTAAGTCCTACATAAGGGGAGGGTAATCGGAAGAAGAAGAAGAAGAAGAAGAAGAAGAAGAAGGACTGTTTCCTGCGTTTAGTGGAGAATACTAATATATAATTTAGAAGAATGGCCATGATCAACCAAAATAAGCATACATGAATATTTTATGATTTTCATACCATTGTGAGCTACGTACAAAAATTAACTTGACGTTCTGTTAAAGACGTATGCCAAGGCCCATGAATTCGTTGTTTTTCTGTCAAGTGGTTGCTTATTTGGGCTGCAAGTATTACATAAGGGTGAGGGACATCGCGTGCTGCTACAAACATAAGAGTGAAATACCACATTACGCCCTCTCTCTCTCTCTCTCTCTCTCTCTCTCTCTCTCTCACACACACACACACACACACACACACACGAGCGCGCGCGCGCTTGGACCTCCTCCATTAAAACTTAAGCACGTGTTACTAGGGAATGAATTAATTGCGTTCAAATATTCAGTTTATTATGCGGACATAGAAAACTTCTGGTTCGATGTAAGGAAAGAGAGAAATACGAGGTTAATCTTACGTTGATGAGCAATATTACATAGATAAGCATGAACAGAGCGTGTTACTTGCTGGCAGGGGGTAGATGGGGTGAAATGTATTCGCAGCTCGGAGGTTGTTTCAGGGTTGGTGGTAAACAATTCTCATACTTAAAACGAGCGCTATACTCGTTTACACCATGCGTTTCTAACGAATGAGTAATAAATATGGTCACGATTCCTCTTTACGGCATTATCGGATCATTACTTCCGTGCGCCATAGTTCACATCGCGGTAGTGCAGGTATAGTGCCAAACAGCCACAATGGCCGTTTTACGGGGCTTCAAGAGTACGCTAGTTCAACCAGAGTGAAAATGTCCCTAGGCGATATATCCAGCAGTATCAGCAGATACGGTGTTTCCGGGTCAGATAATCGTGTTTGCTGTAGGGCTCAACAGTGCTCTAGACACATGGGTCTCCTATAGTCATGTCGTTCGGTTCATTCATTGATCTGTTCCATGACACAGATACCTGCCGTTTTACAATATGGCAAACAAGATGACAACTAGTACAAAAATAGCATAGTCCTGAGGCACTATTCTACGCTGTCCTGCAAACTAGGGAAGCAATTCCAGTTGGTTCTTCCTCTAGCTTGACAGCGGAACGAATACTAAGAGTATACAGCACACGAGATGTTGAAAAAACGATCCTTCCAAAGCAGAAATATAAACTTAAATAATATCTGGAATGACCGAGCAATAAATGGAAATCAAACCTAATCGATGGCACAGACGGAATGTCCTGCAACGTAATACACACATGTAAGATTTGAAGCTTTCACGGCGAACGTTAATGATCAATTCTTCACGGGTGATCAGCCGTGTTAAGTATGAGAATGTCTAGCTTTCGGCCATGGAGTATACAAGATCAGCCGTGTTAAGTATGAGAATGTCTAGCTTTCGGCCATGGAGTATACAAGATCAGCCGTGAAGAATTGATCACTAATACACACATCTTTTCACCTGTCCTGTGGGACAGTAACCACACTATGACTGACCCCGTTCAAGAACGCAAGAACGCGTGTAAATTTCTTTTTTTAGATATATGTGGAATGTAGTGATGGATTACAATGCCATAAGACAAGAAGCATGTATGTGTAAAAGTCATGATTTCATACTTCATGACGAGACGCTCTGTGAAACAACACAATACGAAGTATCAGAAGAGTGATAAATCGATTTGAGATTGTACATTGTAAAATATGAATGAAATCGGTCATTTGCTTCTAGTTTTCAATCCAAGGGCATACTCGTCAAAACAAACCAGTTCTTCCCTCCTTCACTTCGCATATGGACAATTTATTAATATGACCTGTTCTGGCATCTTCGTTACTCGCGAACTTTTTTTCCTTTCACAATTTCCTTCAAAGGTCTCTTAGCAGTTACCTCATCCAGTGACACATCTATTTGTCTTCCCTTTACAGTCAATTTCAGTATTCTTCCTTCCCGCTCTTTCTAATAGATTCCATTACTTATTTTCAGTCCATTCGTTTCTATATCTACTGTTCTTATGTTTACATTCGTTTTTCCTCACTTCTCCGCGATGTCAAAGTTTTCGTACTCTTATGTTGCCACACATTACAATATACCTACCCCTGTGACTCGAGACTTCCCGAGTTCTTTTATGATTTCTCCGTTAGTAGTAATCTTTTTGTATGAACATGTTCCAACGTTATTTCTATCTTATGTTTTATCTCTTAACACTTTATATTATGTTTACAATACAGTTCAAAAAGCTGCCTATATAAGGTTATTTAATTTGCTTTTATGCCAGCAAAGAGTCCCTTTGTAGTAATGCAGCACTACAGTTTCTTCCTAATTTGTATACAACTATTTATACAATATGTGGTTTCAGTTGTATCAGTGGCATAATAGAGAAAAGAAAACGAATTTAGTAAAATGTAAGGGTATCGTAATCGTTTAACGAGGCCTTCATAGCCTCCCCTTCTTTCCCTTTCTTTACCCCTCTGCAATGACAGCACAACGGTATTAAGATAATGCAGTAGACTTTAAATAAAAGTCAAATCTTTGAAGAGTTGGTCGCTGTATGAGGACTGTGAAATTGCGCTCTTTGCTTGACCGAAGGTGACAGAAGAGGGAAAGAAAGAAAGAATGAAAAAACAATGACTTTTCATTTGAGGAGAGTATGCGTCTTTTAAAACGCAAACCAACCACAAGGAGTTTGTCGAAAATGGATAACTCCATAAGGAAATGTATAACATTTGAGAAAACAAAAATTTTTGAAAAATTGTCCATCTAACAGGTAGTTTAAAAAGGGGGATTCGTTTTTTAATTTTCATGTCGCAGCTTTGTAACACGCTGAACTTAAATACCAAGTTTGGCATTTAATCGACTTTGGAGTTACGCTGTTATCAGACAGACAGATAGACAGACGGACGTACAGACACATTATCTCTCTCTTTCTGTCACTTTTTTGGTTTCAGGGAGTCTCAAAACTTACATTTACGACGAAATGTCGGTATCGAAATTTTTGGTGCTATACAACACTAAAAACTATTAACGAATAAGAAATATGAAACTTCATACGTAAAGTATTGACTTGTTTTCTTTTTTATATATTTTATTCCATCGGATGTTTTAATGTTAGATAAAATAACTTTTATTTATTGTAGTCGCCATAGTAGTTTCATGTATATTTGTCGGCATTAATTTTTCTATTCATGTGCAACCCGATTCTCATGAGCAATTATTATATTTTGCTCAGTTAAGTCTTAAATTATTTATTTACGTGTAGATTTTCCATATGCATATTCAGAGTAATTCAATAAAGGGACACAATTCTGTAAATCGCATGAAGAGCTTTGCTCCTGTGAGAAGAACGTGAGCGAAAGGTGATCTACACAAACTGTAAATTACTCACGTAATACGCGATAACAGTATTAAATATTGATTGTATAAACGAAAGTATCTTCACGAATACATGAATTGTAGGAATTCGCGTGATAATAAAAGAGGAATAGTTTTCCACACGTGGTGATTTATGCAAAGGCATGGCTTATCTTCCTGGAAATAATGTTCTTGTAAGGCCACCTGAAGATTTCCTCACGCTCAGCAACACAAACGAAGATGGAATTATTTGCCGATATGTCTTTGGCGATAACCGAATCTCTTACAGTGCGGCGTTATGACTGCTCAAGTTAGATCGATCAAACGTTTGCTTGTTTGGTAATCAAGTATAATTTGATTCATATGGGCTGGATAGTTTGGGAATTTTTTGTGTAATTTGTTAAAAGTTGTCCATTTGACACTAGCAGTATAAGGTCGTTGCCGACGGATAGGCAATTCGCTCATCTTTCTGTCGCGTATCGTCTACATGTCAGTCGTACTAGCTCAAACATCACATTGTGTGTATTATTTGCATGTTGGCCACCGTTTATTTCAATAGCATATTCGGCGATAAAACTAACTGCTAATTTGCCACTCAACTTTGTGGTTTAATTTTTTGTATTTATTTTTCTTTTACTGGGGAAAGAATAGAAATGTTCACATCAAACGAATTTTCGCACTATGGTTGCATTAAGAGATTGCACTTTCTGCTTTTACAAGTAAGGCACACTGTATGGGAGGGTAATCAGGTAAAGAAGAAGAAGAAGTGTTAAACAATGGGTTTCTGGGTAAGGCAAATGAAGCAAACGTTGACGTCATAAGAAAACAATAGTGATGACGTAATTTGATTTTAGGCAGCCGCATTCAAAGTCAAAGGTGTATCAGGGCGCATTTGGGATGCCCTCTGGCGTTGCTTTTTAAATCTATGCCTTGTTATATGGTGGCTTTTCTTCTTGTGCAGATAGCGCATTCAAGTTGTTTGAAAGCTTGCCTGCCCTTTCTTCTCCTATCTCCATTTACAGTCTTTGTGTTTTGGACACAAGGAGATGTGCAGACTCGGTATTCTTGTTCTGACCTCCGACATTTGACTTGAGTTGAAGAATAAATTCATCAATGCTGATTTATAACCTTAAGCTTTCTCACATTCCCTCTTTTGTTCTTTTGTGACTCGGATAAACCTATTTCATTGCTGCTAAGATTGTACTTCGCGTCCTGAGAAATAACCATTGTATAATGCAATGGCGATTAAATTAGTTAGTGTGGACTTCGTTATTATTGAATGCTTTTGTAAATGTCTATTTACAGGTAGATATGTTCGTTACTACAACATTTCGAGACCCTAGATCCTATTTTCGTACATTGGATAATAATTAGGCGGCACCATGGCCGAGCGGTTTGACCATTCATCTCTCACCAAGGCAGCCTGAGTTCAACTCCACAGACCCGCATGTGGAATTCGTAGTGGACGAAGGTGATGTCTGGGCGGGTTTTATCCGGGTTCTCCGGTTTCCCCCGCCACTGATTCCACAACGGCTCCATCATCACTATTCCATTAATCCATTTCGCCTGCATTTCATATCACCCTCTTCTTCTCTAAGTTGATATGGCAACATTTCCATCTCTCCCTTAATTTTCTGAGCATATTAGTGCTAAGTTTGGTTTAACATATAGGTATGTCTGAGCATTTTTTTTCTAAGCTGAAGATCGTAAAATATAAAAGCTATAAAAGGAGATTGCGATTGACAGATGAAAACCTACATGCTTTGTTGTACCTTAGTACTCGTGACTTAATGTTACATGTATGTGAAACTCTAACGCCCCGGATGAAGTAAAGGATCAGTTAATGAAAAATACGTGAGAAAACCCTTTTAGTCTGTATATATGTATTAAGCATCTGCATATGTAAATTTAAACGTGTGTTAGAGAAGTTCCTTTACACTTCGACTGCAGCTTTCAAACACCCTCCTTCAAACCGTGCGTCATGTGCATGACGGGTTGCGTTTCGTGCAATCCCGATGACCATTTTGCTGACTCTTGGATTAAGGTATGCCATTACTTCATGGACAATGCATTTAATACTGAACGGCCAAATTCACAGTTCATGTCCGTTTAGTCCAATCTCGTCTTATTAAAAGTGAAAACTTGTCGAAATGAGATAGATACATTGATTCATAATTTTATGAAATTGTTACAGTGATTTATAAGTCAAAGAAGCGAGGAAAACTTTCTTAAAGAACATAGAAGGCCAAGGCATAGCATGCATAGGAGGCATGGGTGCCATCGATAGAACTGAGCCATGTTTCCTGAGAAAACCCTCGCAATCAAAGCGGAGTAAATTATTTTGCAACTGGAAAAATCTCTATTTTGTATCAATAAAAAAGGTTTACTTGTGCAAAGCGTTTTCTCCACAGTGCTTGCAATGTACCCTGCTTCTCTTATCGTCACCTTGGAGCTACATAAACAAGTAACTGATGCAGCCATAGTGATCATGTAGTGATAAGACAAACATATTTAAACTTAAGTCATTACGAAGAACGCGAGGTTAAATTTTAGACGGGTTTCGTGGAAATCCTAAAAGAACATGTGTTGTCTTATAAAAATGTCACTTGCCGGAGCCTGAAAATAAAAAAGAAGAAAATAGAGAAAAAGAGACATCTTCTGATTATTGTTTACTTCAATTTTGAGTTCATCTATTGTGGTTTTCAAATGGGAAGGGTGCTGATCTGCAGCCAATGAGATACGTTTACATGCACAGCGTTGCAAGCTCATTACCCCCACTCTTCATATTTATTGGCGCGCGTCAAGCCCCACTTAAGGGGAAAGCAATATGACAACACAGCAAGACTCCGATGGGTTACCGGCCTGGAGACGCTCAAGGACAAACTCCTTCCCATTTGAAAAGCACAGTAGATGCTTAGCCACATTGTGCAGGACAAAACAGCAGAAAATAACGAAAGCAATCTTTTCTTTTGCGAGTGTTATTTTGCGTTGGATGATAGCAAAACGTCCTAATAGAAAGGTGCTTTGCTTAAGTGAAACGTTTCCATATTTAACCACTTATTGTAAGATCTCGTTCCGGGGTAAGTACATTGTCATAGGGTGTCGTGAGTCACAGAGCAATTGTGTATCCAAATAATCAAAAGTTAGGGCATTTGCACTATTTCCACTCATAATCCTACAGACATCTGATTCTGATCATATACCTGATTCGTGTACTGATCCAGGTCATGTAGCATCAACACTAGTAAACTTCCTACAGAAATAGAAGTGGCCTTTGCAAATACTGGTAGCCACGTTTCGGTTAATAGAGTGAGATCTTATTCTGGGTTCCTTAATCACAGCATGAGTGTAATCAACAGCCCCTATTGCAGTAGGGAATATGCATTCACCTTTGCTATCTTTTTCAAACAAATGCTTCCATAACCATCCCAGGTTTTCCTTTTTATAGTTAAATAACAATGAGTCCCGGTAGGGCTTATACGTCTTCATGTGACGTACAACCATTATGTATTCAGTCATTCTGCTTGACATTTATTGCTCTCAAGTAGGAGTCACCTACTGATATAGCTCCAATATTCGAGAGTAACTTTTCATACGGAGGAGCAACTTATGATTCTCATTTACACGGAAGTGAAGAAAACTGCTGCCAAGCAAGTTCATAGAGCAACATCCGTTAAAAGGGATTATTGCTCACAGAAAGAGTCAATTTTGTTGATATAAATATGAACAATCTCTCCAGAACCGGAGCAAAAAGCACTCTCCGTTTTATTAATTTCACTCATTGTCTAATAAAACGCATATAATCACCGGAACTTACATAAATTGTAAAATACAAAGTCACGTCGCATACAAAATGAAAGCAAAATCTTCACTCCAAAGTCATATGCATACTGTTTGTTCGGAGGATAGAAAGTAAGAGAACATCCTGATCATCCAGATTCATCACAGGGACAGAAGGACTGAATAGCAGACGAGGCTATGAAATATGGCAGGGTTCTGAAGGGACTGTGAAAGTGCTTTCATTAACATGGCTTTATTTCCCTATTGCCAGTAACGCTCTGAAGCGCACGTTGTTATTGACTTGTTAACAGACAACATTCATCGCGTAACGACTCTCATCGCATTACTGTTATTGCGCGCAGTAACGCGATGAACTTATGCCCCAGGCGGGAGTCAAAAAGCAGTCTGTGTGGAGCAAATTCCAGCCACGGTGTGGTGACCTGGAAAGACAAAGTCGCGTCGCCAATACTACGCGAGAAGGCTTATCGATTTGGGGCGCGGATTTTAATGAGGCCTCTTCCCCGCATGTAGTAAAAGTTGCTTACGGGTGTGTTCATGCTTTTCCAAGGAGTACATGCTGCTTTTCCACACCGTATTGTATCGATTGTCTCGAACCCAGGGCTCATGGTAATTGAACGAAACGAACCAGACACATGCACTTATTTTGGTGTCTGCATCGCAAACACGAGGCTTCCAGATCGGAAAACATCTCGATGGCTAGCACTTTGACTACACAAAATCACACTTTAGAGCAAGTATTAGTTTTGACTGTACCAGAAACTAAGTGTAGTAAAACGGAAACAAATAGCATAATAACACGAATATCGCAAGCTAATAGTGTGAAGTTTATGAAAAGAAAAATGAAGCTAGTAAACCTTGAACAAATGCGCATTTGTTTTCGACTACATACAGTAAAGTAGCGGAAGTATTGTTATTCCATCCAAAAATTTGATGTCGAGATTTCACAGGAATTATATTTCTGAGGCTTCTGAATCCAAAAGAAAAGCATTTTTAGAAAAAAGGTTTGTGTGTGCGTGTGTCTGTCAGTCTGAGTGTCTGTCAGTCTGTGGACATCATAACTCCAAAACGAAAAGTCGGTTAAAAACCGAAGTTGATATTTAAGTTTAATGTCTTTCAAGAATGCCATACGAACATTTTGAAGAAAATTCATCCATCCTAAACTACCCTTTACATAGAATTTTTTTGGAAAATTTTGAATTTCTCGAAAATGGCTCAATCGATTTCGACTAAAATGACACATGTTTGAGATATTTTTATGACAAATTAAATGTATATCTTGAATTTTCTGACTGTGGCCCATGTAGTCGTATTTACTCCGGATGACTTTTGCATAAGTGGTAAACTGTAAGAGAGACACCAAATCTTACTACACAAAAAATGTAGATCTTGTTAAAACATACAATTTATGTTTGTTGTAGATTGAAGCATTTCGGAGACATTCCTGGTTATTTGAGTTTTGGATAAGTTATACTTCTATCAAATGGAACATCGTTATTCATTTTTTATGTTAACCGTGCAAAGAGAACGGAATTTGAAAGCTTTTAAAGATTTGGCTATTGTTCAAAGTCTACTGTATTCCCATATTCTCCTTGTATCTACAAGAAGATAAGATAGTTTCTGCAAATGCTTATCTCAACACTAAGAAAATATATGAATAAGAGTTTGTAAGAATGGTTAGTACAAGATTAGACACTGTCCTGTGAGTGCAATACATCAGAGTTTTACGCTTATGATGAATCGTAGCTCTTGATGCCGTTAGGAACTGATACTTTGCCCGTTCTAGGATTTGTGGATATTTAAAAAGTGTACCTAGGAATGCGATAGATGGAGCTGAGGGTATAAAAATCGGAATATAACAATACGAATTTTAGAAAGTTCGGTGCATTTAACACGTTATTGAACAAAGAATACTGCATGTCTAAAAAGTAAACCAGAAGTTGAAGTAATGCAAACGTATTAAGTGAGTAAAACGGATGAGGATATGAATCATAGAAGATGTGTATGGCAGAACAAAAAGTGATAAAATTGATAGAGAGAAAGAACAGTAATGCAGATAGACGGAATCAGCAGATTTGCTGCCAGCAGAGATGGAGAGCACGAGAAATAGTCTAAAGAGATATAGCAGTCAAAAGAATAAACATAAATGTAAATGGGAAAAATGATGAATACTGCACAAAAATAGCTTGTGTTGAATATCTAGAACAAAAGGAAGGTCGAAGTTGGCCTAGAAAATTGTTATGAATGTGCCTGTAGGAACAGGAGGACATGAATTCCAGTGACATGTCGATATTTATGATCATGTGAAAGGGAGGAATTTAAACATGGAAGTTTTCCAATGTAGAAATAAGCTGGGGTTCAGAGAAGTGACGATGCCTTTGAATCGAAATTGTCTACCCACGCAACCGTGTGGGTTCTTGTCAGAGCACTGTTTTATGCTCCTCTAATTACATCTCACTTGACTAATTGAACATCAGACAGATTTTGCAGACTTAGGATAATAAAACGCCACGTGATAGTTATAAATATAAAACGTTGATCTGTGTGAGAAGAGGGTTGAAACTTTTGGCAGCAGACAATAATCGTGCACGCAGTTTCAATATTCTTTTATGAAACATTAACTAAATTCTTCTTTGAATGCTGTATAAATCGAAAACGCTCATGCAGCATATACACGTGATATATGAAATACTCAACTTGAGTTTGTTGGGAGTAGTTGTAGTTATTTAGCCACGTTCACCTACCAGAAGCACCCATTATGCGCACGTGTAAACCATTCAGTGAATTAACATGCACGTGTTCATTCTAGTCCCTCAAGTTTATTATTTAAGATAAAAATTTTTATTCGATCAACGCATCTTAATTATACCAATACAAAACTGAGCTATATCAATAACTGATCTGCCATTACTCTAGTTTATTTTTCAGATCTAAATATAAATAATCTCTAGGGCGTCTCCTCTGTTCGCCCGGCCGCTGCGTGCTCCAGCCGTAGCCAAGGCCACGGAGGAGTGCAGGTTGGGTGTGGCAGGAGTCGTGAGGCGATTACTCGAACTTTTACGGACGCTACCTTTCTGTCAGGATAGCTGAGATCTAAATTAGAATAAAATATTTAATCCTATCTTCACAAAGAGTACATATTCTCTAACTATATCTATTTGTGGTTTCATGTGCCTTTTAGAGGTAGAACACAGTACGCACGAATGGAAGCAGCCCAGCGCAACCTGGTCAGAGCACCACAATTAGACCAGGAAGAGCTTCTTGCTTCTGCCAGTGACCTCTTGGAGGGAGGAATCAGGAGAGGGAATGACGAAGGGGGCAAACATGGACGGAGTGTCTAGTGTTTCTTATTCTAATGCATCTCACGTGGCTCGTGCCCAGCCCATGGTACCCTTAACCCGTTGGGTCCTTACTGGAAAGACCTGTTGGGTCTTTCGCGGATTTAGGGCCAGATGGACAGTCTCTGAAGCACTCCAGGAAAGAAACCTCTACAAAACACACATTCACCACCCAACTGCAATTTGCCGTGTAGCATAGCCTGGTACTACAACCCTGAAACAAAGGACAGTGGACATGAGCATAGGAAATACAGGGCAGGGAAGTCGTAACCGGTGAACAACCCCAGCATTCGCTATCAAGCCGGGAAACCACGAGAAATCCAGGGCCAGAATGGGCAGGGCGAATGATTTCCTATTGTAAAGTGGATGTATCATTGCCATCCTGCGGTTGATCTTGTTGGTCATATTCTCGATGTGGGATCTGAGTTAATTTATGGTCCAAGATGACGCCAAGATATTTTGCTTCATTGGACCAGTTCACTCTACCGCCACCTATTTGGATCTCAGGAGTATCATCTCATACCAGCCTTCTAGTGAACGTGACGGCCTGTGATTTCGCTAGGTTGATCTTTAAACGCCATGCGGTGAACCATGCTGCTAGGGCATCAGTGTACCTCTGGAGCCTGCTTGCTGCTATTCCATGTTTAATAGAGGCAGTGGCAATAGTGGTGTCATCAGCAAATTGGTAGAGTGAACTCCCCGAGTAGGATGACCGTGAATTAATGTAAACCAGGAAGAGAAACGGGCCAAGTACACTTCCTTGAGGGACATCTGCATGAATAGCCCGGGAGACTGAGGAAACTTCATCTTTGCAGACGACAAATCTTCTCTTAATTTGTTAATTACACTTTAAATTACTTGTTCTCAATAAGCGCACACTTTTAATGTACTATTGACGCTCAGCTGTAACAAATTTCCTACAATCTGATGGCAGTACCAAATAGCGGAAACTCTAAAATGCGATCGCAGCGCTGGTTCGCGGATCCAATTGTGAAGCTAAACCATCCAAAGATTAACAACACATTAACTCATTAATTAAAAAGAACACGTTTTATCGGGTCATTGTGAATCTAAACCATTCTAGAATCACCTTTATCTCTCTCTCTCTCTCTCTCTCTCTCTCTCTCTCTCTCTCACACACACACACACACACACACACACACTCCTTCTCCTTCTCTCTCTCTCATACACACACACACTTACACAAACACACACAATGTCATAAACATTCGTCTAGCCCTTTAGGAGTAGTTCAGTCACGTATGTACACATGGACAAAAGAAATGTGTGTGTGTGTGTGTGTGTGTGCGCGCGCGCGCGCGTGCTTGTGCGTGTGAGTATATTCACAGTTAAGTTTCATTTTATTGCAAACCTCATGTTTTAATGTTGAAATCCTTTACTGTGTCATTCACACCTCCATAACCGAAGATAGTAAAAACCGCTGAACAGCTGGACAACTAAAGATATTAACGACCTATGGAAATATAAGGGGATAATCCGCGAATTTGGTGTGCTCATCAATTATTGATTTTTAAGTGCTGGTTGCCCCGCATCATCGCAGCCAGGGGGCAGCGGCGAGATTCGTCGCGCGCAGGAGTGCTCTAAGATTTTGGAACCTTTTCTGTCTGGATGTCGCCAAGGGGTCAAGTTTGTGGAATTCATTTTGAACAGTTCTTTTAAGACTAACGGCATTTCTTCAATTGGACATTTGGTTTCATTCACTCTGAATCAGAATATCAATTTGCTCTTTAGCGACGCAGGGGTACAGGATTACTCAAAGCTTCACAAGGCCTTCTATATTCATTTCAATGTTAGCAAGTTTTGTACTTACTGTCCTAGGCCAGAAATACCTGATTGAAAAGTGAAAGCAATCCAGCGAAACATTTACAGTTTTGGTTAAATTCAGACGTTAAATTTTATATTTTTACTTCTGTAAGCTGAAGTTAGCGAGTTGAATCAGACTTGAAAAATCCATTTCAGTACCTGGACTAGGACTTAAGCTGGCAGTGAGATGAACTTAATATGACGTTACTTAACGCGATTTGATCTGAAATTCTTTTACGTTGTATTGAATTGAGTTATTTGTGGTTAACTTAATTTCACATTGCTTATCGCAACGCAGTTTAAGGAGTTAAGTTAATCTTTTCCTCCCCGTTACGTTAAATCACTTTCCTCGCGAGTGGAGGGAGGCCCGAGCGATCTGCATCTTGATGTCAGGGAACGACCCGGTTCATCCATCTAACTACCGCTCCATAAGCTTCCTGTCTGTCCTCTCGAAGGTTTTCGAGATGCTAAACTTGTCCGTTTGTTCCCTATGTTGCGTAACGTTCAAACTGTCTCTCTCCCTCAGTTTGCTTGGCGTCCTGGACATTCGACACTTCAACAGCTGCTGCGAGTAGTTGAGGGATATGTCCAGGGATACGATACCGACCGTAAGTTCTCATCACACATCCTCCACACTTATTCCGGCATCCCATATATTGAGGACGTTGTGCGGGACAGAACTCGCACAATGTATGTCAAACTCACACCTCACCCTAACCAGTTGGTCAACACGCTGGGGCAATGTGACCATCGTCTACCGAGACGGCGGCAGAGCTACTGCTTGCCCTAGGACGCCCTTGGCTGGTAACTACCGCTATCCCTTCAAACATCTAAACCGCCAAATGTTCTACACTTTGCACTACCACACCCTTCAGCTAATCCTCTCGGTTTTCTGTCCATTGGCACTGCCTTGCTCGACGGTCCCGCAAGCAGCCGGCGAAGTAAGCAGTAGGGCATTGATCGCTCGGATGGTCAGACATTCAAGGTCGGACACATCCCGCCGCCAGTGATAACATAGGAAACCAACCTACACCATCAACCGACATTTACTCCATAGCTTGTAAACTTAGACAACACGTGTTAAACCACCCGGGTAAATCCGTACTAAACGGATAAGTACCGTGCCCCCTTTACCGTTCGCCTAGGTTAACCGAGGTGACTTGAACTTACTCCTGGATTCCTGGTTCAGGCCGACAGTCAAGGAGTGAACCTTGATAAAGGTCTAACTTTTGGGGAACACATCAGAGACCTATCGCATCGGACCAATGGGGCAACAGCCTCATTGTAACTTATGCTAAAATCTGGGATGCTTGTGCCCTTGAAGTTACGCCTTTTTCGGGCGTTCGTAATCCCCGCTATTTTGTACGGCTCGAGATCTGGAGGATGGCCGCAGACTCAAACCTTCTGCAACTGCAACGGGCTCGGAATAGGGTTCTTCGGTTCATCTATTCTGTATACCGTTGCTTCCTCTGGAGGTTACTGCACGAGACGTCATCACTTTCGTATGTGAAGCATGAAATCAGGCATTGGGTTGCAACATTTTACCACTCTTTGAAACCGGTGTCTTGGGGATTATAACACCAGAGCATGCCGATTTAGGCGTCACCGGCTTCCCCCCATGGCATGGCAAATCCCACATCCCATCATTAGAGAGGTGAAGCCCTGACAAGGACACGTAAACGTAAGATGCACCTCGGGATATCCTCACCCTGCCAACACTCCTCAGGCTCAGTACGTTAAATTTGATGCCATACGTTAAGGAACCATCGGTATCAGTCGGTTACATGAAGTAATAAAACAACTCCCGTAATGTTAAGTGCAGTCTTATTAGGCCTTCAGTTTAGGAGCACGTCTAAACTTCACGTTATGTTTCGTCTTGTCGGGTAAAATTTATCGCAATCCTGCACTCCTCCATTTACCTGAGTACTTGGAGGTTTAAAGGTTTGCGAGTGCATATCAATCAGGTGTAGCACAACGGCATGGAAAGGCGAGGATCCATGGTTCGATTGCCATCGATGGAAGTGAATTTTTCAAGTCAGATTCCACTCATTTAGTACTGATATTATATAATATATATACTGTATGATAAGCGCGTAACTGCTGGTATTTGGATTGGTAATTCTGAACAATATAATAAATAACATTACTTGAACATTTACTTCTTTTTCAAACCAGTAACTTTACTTATTAAGAGTAATGTCTTCAGATTGGTTAGTACGTACAAATATGCGTGGCCTACTGATCCCAAGGTCGCGAATTCAAACCTGGTCCAGACCGATTGTTTTCAAGTGTGCTTAAAAACGACAGCTCCATGTCAGTAGATTTGTTGGCATGTAAAAGAACTCCTGCGGGACGAAATTCCGGTACACCAGTGACGCTGATATGATCCTGGCAATTGACGGCGTCGTTAAACAACAACATAATTTAATTTAAATATGCGTGGTACACACAAGCTGTACATGTTTATTTTGCTCGAAAGCGCGGTACAGGTTTTTAAGAGTAAAGCACAGGTCTTGCGATAACGAATGTCCAGGTCATTCTCACAAAACTAATAACAAATGGAGGAATCAGTTACAGTTCTTAGGCAGCCAAATTTTCATTACTTTTTATGCACAACTTAAACTTTCATAGAGAAAGAAATGAGAAAGGAAGTTCAAATACGTTTGTTCGGGGACTAAATGCTTATCCTTGTATATCCAATAGATTCATTGCTCATTTTAATGTGTAACGAGCTCGAAACAAGGTTAGTGACCTCAGATTACCTGAGCCAGTAAGCGAGGCATTGAAGTGTGAGGACGTAGAAGCAAAGCGGATGATCCACATTGACAGGCGCTGTCATTTCGTGGCTTAGTTAACACCATGCAGAAAACATAAGATGTATGTGCTCGTGGGAAAGATACAAAGAAAAAGAACAAAGAACACACTGATGTGGTTACATATTAAGATACCATTTATCATAATATTTATACTTATACTTTAAGAACGTGCACAGAAAGGAAAACCATTTATTTTTTCGCATAGCTTTAGCATGACAGCATATTCATTTCACTGTAGAGATGCTTCACTGAGATTGCTTCTTTCCTTTTCAGCTGAAGCGGGCAGACGCGTGTTAACCCTTTAGTAATTTAAACCAGAACATCGAGAATTTCAGTATTGTATTAAATTGTTCAGTTTGAACTTCTTTATATCCATTAACATTTGTGCATTTTAGACTGCATTGGATGTTTTTGTTCTGTTCACGTTGCAATAAAAACATTTCATGAGCTAGCTCTATTTACCTACATATGTATGAGCATTATGCGAGTGTTGTATGCACCTGGCTTCCTGACTGGTCTACCCACCCACCAAAATCCATACCACGCTGGCTGCTATGTAGTATAAGCTCGTTGGCTTTATTACACGTGGATAGAGAAAATATTATTGCATTATCACTCTGTAGCACAAAGACTTGTGTAGTAAACTAAATGACCTTTAGAGTTTGATCCACCTATGACCGCTCTTCTCTAGTTATTTGACTTCACAGAGGCTGTAATATGAAAGGCTTAGCGAAGTGAATACAAATTAATTCTCTTTGTTGAAGCGAGAAATAAAGTACAGCACTGAGTGAGGAACAAAAAGGCCGAGAGGGTTTTCCAGGTTTCATCTCCCCATACTGACATTTCTCTGATAATTTGACGCAGAGCACAATTTCGATGATGCATTTGATCGCTGTGCAAATGCTGTGGTTTGTTCGACTAACTTTATTCCAAATGGTGAAACACTCCATTTGGTTGTGCAATAAAATGGAGCTATGTGAGAGTTTTTGAGTAAATGACCACATTAATTTCTCTCCAGGTCAGCTGGGTTTGCATTGCTGGTTAACAAATTTGTCATCATTCTTCGTGTGAAAAAGTTGGCTGCATTAATGAAATATTTTTCTGTATGACACCTATATCAAGGAATTGGATAGTATATAATATAATGATGAACGTATATCTATATGACAAGTTTCTCTGACTAACATTAGCCCCCATGTTGCTTTTAACGAAGAAGTGCTGAATTGACTAGAATAGTTTGTCTGGGTACAGAAGCCTCGAATAAAGCCCTTCATATTTCAATGTCTCATTTAAATCAAACGTATGTTACTGCTTTGCAATAGCTGAGATAATTCACTTGGTCATTGACTACGTAAATGTATGCATTTTTGCCTTCGTGAGAGAGCGGTGAGGTGAGAGGCTACAAAGAGTGGCTGGACCTGAGGAGGGGCAATAGCAGAGAACAGAATCTTTAACAATACAGATTGAAACTCACTAATAGCGGCTCGTAGAACCGGCTTCCCCCTGCAAGCTTACATATCCCCTGGGGAGACCTCCCTCGATCCGGAGGACGAGGATTTACTGGGAATGCCAAGTACGCCGAAACTCCCGACACTTAGAACCCTGAAACAGCCAATCAGGATGAAAGGTGAAGTGAGGTGAAATGAAGGGACATGAACTAAGAGGAGTGTAATTACCCTTCCCAGCATTTGCCTAGCGACTCGGGTGCATCCCCTGAAAACCCATGGGTAAGTTAGACTTCAAATGGGGGCCACAGACGCTACCACCCGAGCCATCTCGCTCGGTAAGAGTTAGTTTCTGATTATTCGATTGAGTTTAACGAATATTTGTTGTTCTGAGCATTATTTGAGACTACAGAATGAGAAGCATTGATTATATCACAACAAACACGGGCTTAAAAGTGAAGTCAAATTACCAAACGAGAAATTATAGCTTCTGCGATTTATATTACTATGGGAAAGATTCTTGCTCGTATTATGATCCCTCATCTCGCTGGAAAATAGTAGTAGCGAAAGTAAAATCAACAGACCATCGAACCCTCAAGTTGGACAAATTCCTCTTGAGTCATCGGTCAATTCACATAGACATGCCTACGCAAGAGCTTCTAGCTTTATTCTGTAGCCATCATGCTATCACGCGCGTGCGCACACACGTACACAGACATACTTACCATATCAGCGGATTCACCCTCACGTATTACTTTTATCATCACTATTATATGGAAGTAATCCCACTAGCCACGTAGTCTACTCTACGAAACACAGAATGGAAAATGTTGCTGAAACTAGATTCTCCAATTTAACAATTAAATTTCCTTTGCCATTGAAATTAGATTGAAGTTTTCTATAAGATATTTAATAAATAGTCGGATAATAATAAACCACTTTCCATACGGTGTGCAGCATTACAGCGCCAAGGTTCTTAGAACCTATGAATAGGCAGTGTCATCTGCATCGGAAATCTCGAAAAACATTACAAAATTCGCCACCTAAGTCAGCAATTATTATACTTGTTTTTAAAATAAACTTGTAATTTGAGCAAAAGCTTGGCATGTATAATTGACTTACGGTGTTCATGTACACGTGAAATTCGAGGTAACATTAATACATGAAAGTATTTAGAAAAAAATTACGTGCCATTATAGCAAAAGGTACCCTAAAAGTAACCTTTTCAAGTTTTCAAACAACATTAAGTATAGGATGTTTGGAATGTTTCCTTTGTGAGTGCTTGTTTGTGCTGAGTAAGTAGCCTTCGAAATGAAACTTTTAAGAAACCTCAAAGTCGTACTTTCAGAGGCTACAAAGGAGCGTTAAGATTTTATGAATTTACATTTTAGTTTAGTTACATAACATTATAGAAATAACTGGTAAAATCACTTGGAAAATATGAGACAAGCTGCAATACCGAAGAAAATACTAAATTGTAGACCAAAAAGTTTGAGATCTTTGGAACCACGAATAAGGTGGCTCATTCGGTAAACCGCAACAGTCCTCGTACCTAAAATTTCAAAGGAGAGAATGAAAAATGCATGCATGGCTAATGAATGACGGAAGTGTGCCAATTGCCGCTTGTCGTTACTGACAATTGTGAATCTAAAGTTATTCCTTTTACGGCAGTTGGAAGAAACCCGAGTTAAATAACTTTACTTTAGTAGGTATACGAATTTAGAGCAGTTTCCCCATTGCTCATTGCTGTCGCAGCTGTTCCTATTAGTATGAAATTAGGAAACACACGTAAGGGTTTTTGTATAGAAATTATGCTCCATCAAATATTTTGATGTTTATTTCATCCAGAAATGTTAATATAACATACTGGATATGCAGCTGCCGCTGAAACAAAAGCAAAGCTCGTTTCTTAGCTGGCAGTTGAAACTTGTTACTTGTGCGGAGTTAAGCCCACTCAGAAGCTGATAAATCAGTTCGCCCGAACTATCTCTTTGCATAGGAAGGTGCATGTACTCGGAACAAACACGTCGTTTCCGTTCTCGTAACTTCAGGTATACGAAAACAAACTTACAGAGCACAGGTGTAGGATGTTACTGCAAAGCACAAAACGCATACCTACTTCCTTTCTATGTTATGCTCAACGCTAGACTTCACAGTTCCCTACATTTTCAAAGGATTATGCGCAACTAGAACATTAAAACAACCATTTTCGCCGTAGTTTCATCAGGGAGAAATGTCGGGAGTAGAAGAAATGCAAGCAAAATAAGGATAAACAGCTAAAGAGATTAGAGTAATACATATGATTGACGTCATTGGAGGTGTGATAATTTACTTTGCAGTCACTGTACTGTTTCAGAGTAGTGCGAAATTCAAAGTTAAATAATTCTAATGTAATGTACGGTAGTTCATAATGAATTCATGTAATCGGTCATAAAATATCGATGACTACTGTTTTAACACATAACCTACAGCGGCAAGTAAATCTGTAACCTATTATCACTATACATTACATGGAAATGAAAACTGAAATATTGCGGATACTGTTTCTAAATAAAATTAAAACTCAATTAACTCACCATTTTATTTTTAAAAGCCATCATGTTACTTTTTCCCTCAACAATATTTGTGCAGCGTTTTGGTAAACTCTGGTTAGCATGATTTAAATCGCAAAAATTTGCCAGTTAAATTTAGCCTTTCAATTAAGGTGAAACAATATACTGTTGTTTATACAACGAAAATTCCCAAATTAACTGTAACTTGCGGTTAATTTCAGGTACTAAGCTTTAGTAAACGCTTTATACAGCCGACCTTAAAAATAGTATCGTACTAAGCATATTTCAACTCAGTCATGGGATATGGAGTAACTCGGTAGAAAGTAAATGAACATCTTTTGTGTAAAAGGTTATGTATGTATATATTTTCTGCGAATGGGTATTACCCGGTGGCAGAGTTAAATGTACAAATTAAGGTTACAAACAAAGTGCACAAACAATAGTAATACAATCATAATACAATAAAGAACAATAATAAAAATATAAGATGAAATGCACTAAATACTAATTAACACTCATTAATTAATTATAACCAAATTAAATTTAGCATTAGTATTCACCATCAGTTCAATAAATGTCAAAAATACACTTGCGTAATCTTTATAGTAAATTACACAGCATTTACTTGATTTACGATATTTTTCGAAAATTTCTTCACAGATAAAGGACAGCCCTGAAAGACTGCTACAGGTAATTCATTCCATTCCTCAATGGTTCTATTAACAAAGGAGAACTTTCCTACGTCGGTTCTGTGCCTTCTACCTTTAATTTTATACAAATGATCCTTTCTTCCGTAATATGTAGGGTTGTCCAATCTTTCACTAATACCCACCCATGCATTTGAACCACGATATGCTTGAAATAATGCGCGTAACCTCTGCCTCTTACGCCGGACTTTTAGAGGCTCCCATTCATTCTCCTCCCCCTTTTTAGGCCCAAAAGATTTACCTCGTTTTATAAATTATAAGAATAATCTCCAACATCCACAGCAGACACTCTTGCAACTATACTTTTAAAAGGCTGAAAATATTAACCATACCTTGCATATGTATATTCTCAATTTTAAAATTATTTGTATGCAATGAAGGCACATTTATAACAAGCTACGAAATTCATGAGAGAAACGTTAGAGAGGCATGTCAAACATCACTCCCAGGGTGTGAAGAGAGGAGTCCACCCCTTCTTAACTGCAGTAGCACGCGCTAGTAGAACCGGGTTTCGCTTTGTTTTTCTCGCTCTCCGATTTGAAGGGAGGGAAAATAGGGGAATATTTTCACACTTGGCGAGTGCTGTTTGACATGCCTGCGTTAGACAAAGGGGTAATGACATCATCCCACTGCAAAACGTTCTTGCTCCCAGAAAGGTGTATATTATGATTTAATATAGCTATTATGATATATAATTTAATGCTGTTAAGGGGTAAAGTGGAAATTTCAATACTTTCAAAATTGGTGCTGAAGATTACCTGTGCTCAAAATAATTTTATTCTGCACAAGATTATCTGAATGACAAATTATCCTGATGACATTTATGCACAGCTCTGTAATTAATATCTAGCTATTTTGGTGACAAATCATCGCCAGTTACATTTGATGCCTGCTCGAAAGCTTTTAATGCATGCGTATTGAACTGGCAAGTACCAATAAATGCGCCGCACTGCAAACCAAACATAACAAAATTATACGTATAGGTTGTAAAAGGCTGTGAAAGTTAAAGCAATAAAGTATTGCAATTGATATTGTATTTGTATATGCGTATTACGTAGTTTTATGCAGAGAAGTATTTTATTTTGCTTATGTAGATAATTACAAAATTATCCGTGCGTTGTCTTCATCTGTATATGATATATATATATATATATATATATATATATATATATATATATATATATATATATATATATATATATATATGTATGTTCAGTGTTCAAATCTAATGTTTGTATTGAACTAAAATGTGCATTTCCTTGATATGTTCATTGTTCAGAGGCCTTTATAGCTACTAATGAACTTACTGAATGCAATCCAATCTATATAGGGTATTTACAGATTGTAAATGCAGAACATTTTGAACATCTAGATATGCTCTACTCCTTAAAGTTAATCTCTGTCTCTGTATCTAATGATCAGCGCTGGTAGTTGGCGTATAAGAGGAACCTCAGTCAATTTAAAATGATTTGAAATTAAATGATGCTGCTGAGTTTATTGGTAATGTTCTTACCGATAAGCCAAATGTCAGCCATACATTGTTGAACATAAATATAAAGCTTAATTTATCAGACGATCTGCTGCCTTTAAATTCTTAGCCTTGGAGTAAAAACATCAGCTTTTCGTTTGTAAACCAGGTGCTTGATTTAAGCGGTAAATTACTGAATTGATAATCCACTTACTTATTTTGCTCACTCTAAAATTGACTTTTTAATGCTCGAATTTTCCTCTCCATGTCCATTATACTATCTTCACATTTTCTTGTTAGATTTTCCAATCCATAGATTTTCGTTGTCCTTGCTCTTATAGATAATCTGTATTCTGCACATCCCACAGTAAAACGCATGTCCTCGATTCAGTTACAATATTCTACGGTACACATTTTCCAGATTATCGTTTTTATTTGTTTTTTAGTTTTTATTTTATCCGCAATAAACAACAAACTGCAACAGGTACTTTCGCCGCCGTATGCATCTACCCGCGAACTGCTCCAGCCCCGTGAAACCGAAATTATGTCAATATATATATATATATATATTTGATAATAGAAAGAAACAAAAGGAGATTCTAGTCAATAGTTAAGGGGAAGACGTAATAAAGCTGAATAGGTTAAAGTCTCAAGAATGGAAGCCTAGGCAGATTTAAATGAGTGATAAGGTTACAATTGTTGCTTGTACTAAGCCATAGTGATTCAGCGGGCTGATTCCTATCTTACCATGACGTGCTCTAAAGTTAGCCAATGGAAATCGCTTCCTTCGTGTTGCTCGCGCAAAAAAAAAAAAAAAAAAAAAAAAAAATGCAAAGCAAGACACACTCGTCTTGAATCGAGCCGAGAGTACACGTGCAATTTCTGAGTTGTACGTAAGCTAGCGCGTATACATAATTCAGCGGTTGCTAAAGGGTGACAAAGTTAAAGTGTTATAACGTTGTAGTTGAAGTTGCAAAGTTACATTCTATTTAAATATCGTCGGCAGTTCTCTACAAATCTGGAAATTTACAAATAAAATTATATGTTGGTTAATTCTTCGTTTGGTTCCATTCCTACCATAACTCACGCATACCCTGAAGATTAGGACCTCTTGCTAGAGCTAGTCCGGGCATCAAACACGAGATCTTATAGGTCTTAAAGGCGACGTCTTCGACGGAGAGGAGCGTTTGCTTCACCCGTGTGCTTATTAGTGTCATGCTTGTTTTCCATCTTGGTTGCAACAAAGAAGATACATGTTTGGTTGAAATTGCAACAAAATTAACACGATATGTAGGGAGAGCCGCCTGAAAGTAGCTGTATCTTTCATGAATCATTTTTTGAAACAAGAATAATTTTTACCAATGGTCCCTCAAATAAACGAACACTTCTTAAATTTTGTCCCGTCACACACATTTACTATTTGACATGATTACAGATTCCTATCAGAAACGCAGAACAAACCGCAAAGTTCATGCAATTCCTTCAACCTACATTCAGAAATTTCAGCAATTGCAAAGTAACAGGAAAGAATTTAATTGCTGTACAAATGACTCCTATGGTTGCGTTTGTGCTCGCAACGTAATTTTCATCTAAATAGAGTAATTAGAATGGCAATCCTATGGGGTCTATTTTGTTTTTTTAACCACAAGGGTACAAGGGGATGAAAACAGGATGTACACTAGCGTTTATTTTATTTATTGGTATTCCCTCAATCTCCACTTGGGGCGCTGCAGGGCATGCTGTAACTCACGATTGAAATTAACATTTTATCGTTTTTGCCAGGGCCACGTTTGTGCAGTGTATTGTTATTCGAAACTCCCTTGGGGCAACCAGCGTGTCGGCTTGAGTGAGCTCTTTTTAATTACGTCTATGGGAACATTTGCGATGTGTGGGCGAAGTTACGTTTCCCACAATGTAACACATTCGCGATCTTCCCACTACCTATGCTGAAATGTCCACATATTTTGGCTGACTATTTGAATATTAGTGTATAATAACAATAACGTGTTGATTTTTACGTCTGCAGCAAGTGGGTGTCGGTCACAGTAGATGAACGGAAATGATAAAGAGTGATCCAGTTGATGATAAATACAGAGGGAGAGTAACATTTTAATCTTGGAAGCAGGTAACCAGTTACCCATCTCGTAGGCATAGCTTTTTTTTTTTTTTTTTTTTTTTTTTTTAACGTTTTTGCACCTGTTTATAGTAGACAAGAGTAACGTTCCACCAGAAATTTCGATGTCGGAGTTTCACTAAAAGTACACGTTTTGAAGTACCTTGATATCGAAATCATAGACCATAAAATAAATAATTTAAAAAGTATTTCAAAAGAATAAAGCAGTAATTATCAATAAAAATAGAGAAAACGAACCTAAACGGGGGGTGGGATTTCTCGCTGAGTTAAGTTAAAATGGTTTTACAAAGAAAGTCCAGAGTAAGCCCACACTCCTAGCTGATGAGTCTGAGTGCTTGAAATATATAAATCAACGGCCGCAAATTTGAAATACCAGAGTGAAACTTATATTTAAATGCGAGCACAGGTTTGTTTGACTGAAGTATTGTGTATAATCTACCTCCATTGGTCGGCAACGTCTCGTTGCAAAATGGTGCAAAAATGTATTAAAATACATTACCACCTTAATTGGCGTCATCCTATCCACGCATACCCAGGAAGAGAAATTTCATTGCTCTTCCGGCAGCGAAGGGGCGGTATTAAAGGACTTTGAGACACTATTAGGCTGCGTGGGATATTGTTTGTTCAAACTCTCTTATCTGCGTGTGACCTACAAAACGTTAAAGGGTAAAGGGGTACAGACACAGAGGCGACAACTCGCTCACTTCGACCTACACAGATCTGTTGTGGCTACCACAGCCCAGGAGGCAGGGTTGAAATGAGGGAACCGAAGGTGCCACACAAGGTCGCAGCGAGACAGGCCACAGAGACGCGCGGAAGCCGCTAACAAGTGTTGAGATCTCTTCATCCCGGCACCAGGCCCCGCCAAGTAGCCTTCACACCGCGTCCCCCCCCCCCCCCCCACGGAGGGTATGCCCGGCCAAGCGCCATCTAGCGCCGAGAACAGCAGTTACAATGCGGAATCATCCGCGTCATCTGCCCGGCACTGCCAACACTACACGTCTGAAAGTACACCTGAAAGTTGATAAGGAAATGGAATGAAGGGAAATGATGGAAAGGAAACCGTGGTATGAAATAATGCACCCCAGCATTCGCCTGAGTGACATAGGGAAACCAGGGAAAAAACCTATGGCAGAGTTCGCGGCCACAGTGATCGAACCCGCGACTTCCCGAATACGTTACCGCCTAGGCCATCCCGCTTTCGACTTCAAAACTGTTTGATGAGTGGTGAATGTTATTTTCTTATTTTGGCCCCATTTTTATAGTCGCTTTATCTTAGTCATATCGCGACTACTATTTTTTGTACATTTAACACTGGAGTTAGAGTATAACATTATAACATTCAACATTGCATCAGTTGTATTTTACACTGTTGACAGATTGGCGATTGCTCCTGTTTTAAAAAGTTTAGGTAGTTGGGTGTAAGATTTCTTAAGGTGTGCGTCTGGAGTGTGACACTATTGCAAATACAAACAGTTGGTGGCAGATTTACTGAAACTGCCACTGCTTCTGATTCAGTATTTAAAGGTACTTCCCTGTGATATACTAAATTGCTTTTCACGTAAATTGCTAGTCCTCCGCTAGCATGACTGGCATTGATTTTATCTTTGTGATATACTTTGAACTCTCTTAGTTTATGGACGCAGGAAATTAGCTTCCTGTAGACATAACAGTTCAGGTTGGTGTTTATTAATCAGAAGTAAGTTGTCAAATTGGGGTTTGGATCCATTGATATTCCATTGTATTAGTTTAAACTTCATGCTGTGGGTGTGGAATGGTAAGTATTGTGGCGAATCAGAGGGAAAAAAATAGTTCTCAGGTTATTTTGCGTAGAGCTGTCCTTTGTTATTTCTTTGTTTTGCCTGGTTTGGTAGTTTCTTAATGATACGAGTACTTCTAGTTTTAATTGTTTTGTATAATATGTATGTAGTGTTCGCAGTGCCTATGCTAAACCTGGTAGGTCATCGGTATAGTTGAGAGCAATTGTTATGCCATTCACACCAACAGTGTTTTCAAATAAACTAAGAACCTGTGGGTAAAAGCACCCGGATCCTTTTCTGTTAATTTCTTGTAGGTGTCAGCTTGGCACTCAATTCAGTATTTTGATCGTCTGTTTTTGATTTCTTAACAGAGTCTTTGGTCTTTACGGCTTTTCATGAGGGTTATTTTCAGGGTTTGGACAGTGTTCACCGTCTCATTTATGGGCATAGAGTCATTACAGGTAGACAACATTGATCTTTTGTATCCTTGTGGTTTCAGGTCTTTTGGTGTCAGATTGGGTAAGTTATGTTCAGAGGACATGCAATCCAGTTGACAATTCAGGATATGTGACACTATATTTGTCTTGCGTTGTTTTTGGGTCGTTATCTAATGCGGTATTAGTACTGAGTTCCTGGTGTTGAAGAGGGAAGATAATTTATATTTTCAGGGGACAGAGTTTATTGTTTTCTTCTCCTACTGATGAGAGGGACCGAATTTAGTGTTAGGGTTTTGGTCGGTGGGGTTTCTGCCACTAACTTTGGGCATTTTTTTGCTAGGTGTCCTTCCGATTTACATAAAAGCATGTAGGTAATCTGAGGATACATGCACCCAGTATGTTGTCACTTCGTGATCAATTTGTAAAGTATCTAGAACTTTCTGGATGTGTTCATGAGAAATATAGATTTGCGTCCAGAAATTCAGGATATGTAAGAATACAGGACGATGTAGTCCTGCTCTGATGGGTATCTTGATAGGTATCATATGTTTGATACCTTGATTTTTAGTTGTTCTTCAATGGTGTAGTTAGGAATTACTGCACAAACATTGGATACTATTATCCTTTGGTTTTTTGTAAGAAGCGGTCGAATCTCCAGTACATATATCTTAGATTATTTTTTTTATTTTGTTGTTTAACAACGCTGTCAATTGCCAAGATCACATCAGCGTCGCCGGTGTGCCAGAATTTCGTCCCGCAGGAGTTCTTTTACATGCCAGTAAATCTACTGACATGGAGCTGTCGTTTTTAGGCACACTTAAAAATCTAGGCTGGATTTGAACCCGCGACCTTGGGATCAGTAGGCCAGCGTCTAACCAACTGAGGCACCCAGACCGACATAGTGTATCTTAGAGTGCTTGCTAGTTAAGTCTTGCAACACATTTCTTGTTAGGAAAAAACATTCTCCCGTTTGAAATGCACAAAACGTATCGGATGTCGTTAGATGAGAATGTTATGTGAATTTAATTCATAAGGTATTTTCTTTTCTTCTTGCTTCGTGCTAGCATTTACTAACATATGGAATGGAAATGGGCGCATACCACGCAAGACGAAACAGCTTGGGGGCAGTCATTGGTCACAATCCGACGATGAAGATAACATTTGGCTCTTGTGGGTCTCTCAGGTTGTCAGAGATTGAATTAGAAGAGTAGTTAGTTTTATAAGCTAATTCGCGTAAAATTAAACATTTTATCATCCTCCTGTAATTCATCCGTTAATCATCAACTTTTTTTTGTTATTAAAGTGGGCACAAAAACCGCAATCTGAGTTTTCATCAAGGCTAGATGTGAAATCACACTTGTCTTCCTTGGACAGTACCATGACGGAGAATAATGTGAAGTCAGAAAGTAAAATCAAGGCTATGTCTGACGTATGAATTTAGAGCCTTTGAAGTTTTTCTCTGGTTTATCTTTTTTGCCATTTGCAGTTTTGCACCCGAGCTTAGTTGGTAACTTCCTACTAGCTGATTCGTACCGCACCCAACTCTTGCCCAATTGTTGTGATCGGATTGCCAGTCCTCTGTCGTCTACTTCTAGGAATTTTGTGAGCTCGCTCACTGACTCACTCAGTCACTCAGTAACTCACTCATCTACTCTTTTTTGTGGTGTTTAACGCCCGCTTTTACTACTTACGGCACCGCAGGTGGTAACATGGATGATACATGGAATGAAGTTGGAGCCGGTGGAAGGAGATGGCGGGGGAAACCGGAGAACCCGGAGGAAACCCGCCCCAGTGCCGCTTCGTCCACCACATGCGGTTCCCTGGGATCGAACCCGGGCCGCTTTGGTGAGAAGCGAATGGTCTAACCACTCGGCTACGGCGGTGTAAATTTATGTATACAAACTGTTGTGTTTAAACGAGGAACTCGTTAGTTTTGTGCTGTACAATCCTATAACGCACATTTTAACCAATAATTAAATGTGTACTTCTAAACCTCGGGGGTTTATATGTTGGAAAATAGCATATAGGCGAGTAGGCGATAGTCAATATAAATACATGCATGTTGCAACATATTGTATTTAAGCCCCTGGTGTTATCAGATAAAGAGATTATATTATTGCCTGGAGACAGAGAACTGTAGAACAAAGCAAGGCATGGGGAGGGGACGTGAAAGAAAAAAGCTATTTAACTTAATATGAAAAATATGTTTAGTTAAACATAAATAATAATGCTTTTTAATTATAAACTTTAGATTTGAATGATGGTGTTTCCAGTTCGTGGTTTCAATAATGTAGTGCTCAAAATAATATTTCAGAAGAGGAACGTTAGTTTCCCAAATAACCTAACCGGAATTTTCGTGGTTTTCTAAGTCGAGTTGATAGCCGCGTTTAGTAGCATTAAACTATCTTAAGAAAACCAATAAAATAGAAAATGTTTTACGTAAACCGACTTAAGCAAGATTATCAAACTGAGCATGCAAAACCTAGCCTGAACTTCTGATAGCAGAAACGAAAGACTCTTATTGCTGCTTTAAGCCATTGTAGAGTAGGAATGGGTTGTTTAATGTCGTGACAATACTTGGAAATATTGGTATTAAAATAAACATTAAAAAGAGCATGAGAAACTAAACAACAATACTGCTTTGTTGAAACAATTTTATGCATTACCTACTTACTAGGTAACCTTCGATTCTGTTTCTGATTTATACTTCTGCCGCTTTCATCATCGTGTTCGTCATCGTCATCGTCTTCGTCTTTGGTTTTTATTATCTTTATCTTGATGTTCATCATTATCATCAGCTTTAAGGATTATTCCCTGTCTCATTTTTGAACTCTGTTGTCTTCAATCTGTTAACATTTCTTTCACTCTTTGGATTGTAGTTCATAATCAGTTTCGGTATGCGGTCTTTGCATGTGTTGTCTCCAACAATTTAAACCTCTTTTATTGTCTGAAACATTTTTTTTAAAATCAACATTCTCTCTACTTACATCCGTAATTCTTTATGTAGTAATATTAATATATATATACCACGACAGACCTAAAAAATCTCACTTCTACTATTTCAGTTCTTTCTTCTTCTTCTTCTTCTTCTTCTTCTTCTTCTTGTTCTGTAATAACCGAAAACTCTGAGCCCTTAAGCAATATTGGCACTGTTATTACTTTGGAGACTTTTATTTTAGTTTCCTTTCTAGTATTCTATAGGGATCTATTAATGACACCACATACATAACTGAATTTATTGATTTTGTTTTGAATATGACATTCTTCAAACACGAAATATTACAGCTGAAGTAATTAAAGCAATTAATCTGGTCTATTATTTTTCCTTCCAAGACAATTTTAGCTCTAACTGTATCTGCTCCTCTAGGCTAAAGTTGTTTCGTTAACTGAAATTTTTAAATTAAGATTTTTATTTGTTTTATTTAATTGGAATAAAGCCCTCTGAGCGTTATTTTCAGAACTAGATATTAAATCTGTGTCATCAGTAAACCAACGCTTATCTGAAACTATATTCTTTGTTTTTAATTGTAACATATATTAAATGTATATATTGTTTTAAATCGTATTCGTATTTTAACAAATTTTTAGGACAAGCTGTATGGGGTTATGAAACCATATGGGACCAGGAGAAATTGTTTTATTCTGTTTAGTCCGTTTTAACTGTCCGTAAGTTAAACTTTATTTAGGTAATCATTGCCCCGGTAGCGCAGTGGTAGTGCGCCTGCCACTGGCGAAGGGACTCGGGTTCGATACCCGGTAGCATCTGGGGAGTTTTCCCCGCAGACAGATCCGGTTCGGAGTGCACGCAGAGTATTGATACCAAAGGGATTCTGATGGAAAGGTAACGTCCCTAAAAGGTCAATAATCGCCTTAGGGTTGGGGGAGTTGGCGCGCTGACCCGCTACCCCCACCCTGCACCCGTTCCTTGATGCAGCGGCCGGGTGATAAGGGTGTCCTCTGTATAGGGGAGACGCCCTAGATATAGTTATGTTATTGTGTTAAATAATGTATTAATTCACGTGTTTGTCTTAATTTGTTTGTCATCCCGTTCTGAGCTAAGCTTAAAGTGTAAGCTTATCGGGAAGTCAGATTAAAATCGATTGCAAAGTCCTGAAGAAACAAACAAGAAAGCTAGTTAATAACGCATTGTGATCCAATTCTGTGCTATGTTTTAAGTTCGAAGCCTCTAGCTCGCCGGGAAGTTGTCCAAAGTCATAGCACAAATTGTACGAAATAGACACATAATAAAAAAATAAAATAAAATGTTAGAGAGTATTGAGCAGGCTTTATTGACGAATGCGTTGTCCACATCGACCAAGATAGAAACCAGGAAAACCGAAAATTTTGGCAAGTTTTGGAGATATGATTCGTAGGTACCTTTTTTCTTGCAAGTTCTAACACATTTAATCGGATAGGACATCAGATAATGAACGAAATTATAGAAATGGTATTCAAAAGGATCCCTAGAACTTTGAGGTACCCGCATTTGTCATCTTAAGATAAGGGAAAACTTCAGGAGGGAAAAAAAAAAGGATTTATCCAGATAACTCGCTCTAACCGAGATTTGAACACGGGAGCTCTTCAATGTGAAGCATAGATGCACTCTTGCACCACTTCACGAAGGCGGGCCAGGGAACACAATAGCAAGCTACTTAGTCGTAAGGAGAGGGGGATGTAGAAATCAAAATCAAGTAAAATTAAAATAAGGAGATCGAATTGAGGTTATTGTGAAAATGTGATGCATTTGTCATGAGTGAACAATGCACGATTCATTCATTCTTTGATTCATTCATTCAATCAATACAGCCTGCTGAATACGCGGTGCATTTTTGGGGAAAGGAAATTACCAATTCTTCCGCCATGTTCTTGGATTTCCATTTAGTTAGTGTGTTTGCAATCAAAATACATATCTACATATCTGAAAATTATTGTAACAGGTGTTTTGAATCCGTTTTGCTCAAATCGTAGGAGATTCTTTACTCGACAGATAAAAGAAAAGTCAGAGGGTTTCCTGTGGATGTGGCTGGATTGCCCCCAACGCCTGTCTTTTCCTTAAGGACATTTGCTCGAAATCTGCTAAAAGAATCGCCCTACGGACTGGTCATTAGCAACAAGTTGGAATTACCAAACTTTAGTTCTTGGCTCGCAAAACCACTCTCCGTTGTCGCGGTTCAAGGAGTTTAGGAAGTGTTTGGGAGCAAAAACAAAACTGTTTTGTTGCTTGTTTCGGACTTGAGAACGTGCAAGGTAATGACTAGTGTGGGTCAGGACCGTATAGTATAAAAGCGTTTAAAGGATATTTGGAAAGAAAAACGACATTCTGTTTTACCTGTATCGTGGCTAACGATTTTATCACATGCATGCTTAAAATTAAGGTACTGTGTTAAATAATGGGAATATTATTGGGAAGTTGAATTGGTGCTGTTTTAAGTAGGACAATTTTCTTCTAATAAGCTTTAGACACTTGATGTGCACCGAAGCTGATTAATCACATTTCAAACTTGTTTTGCGTCACTGAAATATTGCTTCTCTGCCATGTAATAAAACATTGCTTATGGTGGCAATTTGAAACCATATACTAGCTGCAGTTTTGGTGTTGTGACTCCGCCTTGCGTATTTTGCTTTTATCTGTTTCTAAATTAATAAAGGAACCTTATAAACGATAATACTGCTAACAGCTATTTATCCAAAATATAAGAACTATTTTGTTTACGCTATTATTATTATTATTATTATTATTATTATTATTATTATTATTATTATTATTATTATTATTATTATTATTATTATTATTATTATTATTCCTAAGTTGATGTCTAGGAAGTAATCGTGAATTACCAGAGCTGTATACCACAGTAGCGCTGTGCTAGAGTGCCGGCTTCTAAAACTGAAGTATGGAGGTTCAAATGCTAGCGGATGTTTTTTTTTTTTTTTTTTTTTTTTTTTTTTTTTTTTTTTTTTTTCCTTCTTCTTTCCGGATTTTATCTAAAACGAGAATGCTTGTTTCTCAGATCTTCAATTCCAAAGGTATAGGATACAATTGTTTAGTTAATTGACACTCTTTCATTGTACAGGTATAAAGCAATCAATATTAATTTGCAATTGAATAGCTGATTATAACCAAATGTAGGCAAAACTTTGCTTTCACGTGTATCCTATGCTTCATAGTAATTCCACTGATGCAACCTTAGAAAGTTAGTTTTTGATATTAACCTGTTATGCTAGAGTAGTATGATCTTAAACTACTTCCATTGCTATTGCCATCAGTGTAAGGTTTGGTCACACCATTTGTTTGTCAAGAGCAAAAAGCGAATATGACCATTATGTAATTTAATTTAATAGCTATTTAAACACAATTTATTTGTAATTGCTAGAAAAAAGAAGCATTCTAGCAGTAATCATTATCCTTAACTAAATTAGCAAATATGTCCAACAAGTATTTCAATTGCATAAATACCCTGTGCTAAAGGTGCAGAGATATTTCTTCCTTGATCCTCTCTCATTTATTCAAGAACAGGTCGCTCACCAGCTGCTTAGGTAGACAAGGCCTTTGACCTCGCACAACCTTGGCTCCCTGCAGCTAACGATGACCAAAGATCGCATACGCGACTCTTTCTTTCGAAACGTCACCCTAGTTTTTTGGCGCACTTAAGAGAACAGGCGTTATAATCACCCAACCCAAAGAAGTTGAAGTTAAGAGCCACAAAAGGAAGCGCACGGAATTTCTAACTTATTATTTATTGCTACCATGAATGAGTTGATACACGTTTTTCTTTCTAATTCAAGTGCATTGGTTAATTGGGTCGGAGTGTTTTCTTGATCCCATTGGAAATTGTGGCCCTAAACTTTTAAATAAGTTCTTGCATTTCATTCAGAATTTAAATCCTGGTTTAAAATTGTTAACTTCATTAAGAGATCAAATAGTGTCGCGTGTTAGATTTTGGAAGTATTTGCGTGTTTATTTGATAGCTAATAAAACGGTTACTGCCAATAATGTAAAATCGTGTCTTTATCTTTTTTCTACTTTTATCGGTGCTTTTATATTAAGTTCTCGGAAAACATTGATCCATGTCAGGCGTTTTGTCACAGTTCTCATGTTTTCTCAATGCAAACTTATGCACGCGTACCAGAAGGTTACAAAGTTGATTTAGATTTGAAAGCTTAACTCGATGAACCTGTTCGGTGCTATTTCGGTATGTAAGGTTCAAGCTCCAGCCTTAGCGATTAACTCAAATGCATATTTGAGGTTTTCTTTATTTTTCTTTTCTTTTCTTTTCTTTTCTTTTCTTATTTTTTTCTTTGTTTTTCCCCTGGTTTGGAACCTCGGGGTATTTTAAAGGTTGAATAACTCTTGATATATATATTATAGACGACTTGCAATGCTAAAAGTGGGTACTTCTAATTCTTCCTTTCTGGTTGGCCACAATATTAAGGTTAATGTTATACCCGATAACTTATTTAATACTACATTATTATTTATGGCATAACTAATATTTTTAATAAAATCTTCTAAATCCTAGAAGAAGAAATGTACAATTCATTTTAGTACATTGATGTACAAGATACAATAAATAAACTGACTATGCAAACCGTTGGAAAGTTGAATCCGGTTTAAAAACCGTCACAACCGGGACTCTAACCATGAACATTTGGCTTTGCTTTCATTCGCTCTAGCGTAGAGCTATCGTAGTATCCATATTTGAAATCCCGAATGATCTGGAGTTTCCAAATTTGATTCGCTTTCTCAGTATTAAATTTTGTTTAATGAAATGCCGTTTGCAGACCCAAGCTGCTTTATTTTGAACGTTAAAAGTGACGTCACCAGTTTCATTTTTCTATAGCAAATTCACATTTCTCTGCAGATTCCTTTGTGGGTTTCGGGTTAGTTTCTTTTTTAAAAAAATGATTTAGTAGGCGAATGCCATTTTGAGAGTTACTTTATCTCTACCTTGAATCTTCATTCTCTGTCTGTTTTCTTTTCGAAAACCCAGGAGACAAACTGGCGAAATACAAGTTCGTCTAGAGTGGCGGAGATTGTGAACGAAGCTGAAACTTTCCTTGTTGCAAGATGGGCGAGTAACTACTGTCATCTTGTGTGTTTACGACTAACACAAGCGGAGCATAAGCTTTAAATCTAATGGCGTGTCGGTTGCCATTAGGGCGTTAAGGAATAAAACAATAAATCTCTGATGGAGTCCTCTGGGGATAACGATCAATAAAACAGCTTTATGTGCTAGTGAAAATGGAACTTCGGCTTTAAGGGATACAAATAAAGCTCGTAGAGTTAAAATAAGGTTTTTATGTTGGCGTGTTTAGATATCCACGTGAAGAAACTTTTAGGAAGAATATTTAGAGCAGTATTTTAATTCCAAGATTTAAATGAGAAATATACACAACATTTTCGGATTAAACAGCACCCATTAATTTAAAAGCAGCCGAATGCTGCAACGAGGTCGATCAATAAATGTTCCACACAAGAATACGGTATAAGCTATTAGTGTAATTTAAAGGTCATGGTAAATCGCGTGTTTACATCTATGAAAGATAAATTAAATAATACCGCGATATGAGCATAAAACTAATATTTTGCACATACGATCGTGATATCCCAAATGGAGCTAAAATTCCCCTTGTGCTTATATTAAAAGCCTGCGTTATTAAGGAAAATGTGCGGGTGTTTAAAGGCTAGAATATGGAAGCAAAGATTAGAAATAAGGGTTGTGAAATAAAATGCTTCAGTACTATACTAAACCAGGACTGCTGTAATGTGCGCGCAAGCGAAGGTGCACCAAGGCCCTTCCTGTCAGTAGCTTTTCAGTATTAGGTTGATTCCAGTACGAGTTTCAGGGCACCTGGAAGCGAATGGAGAAAAAATGGATATGGTACGTTACTCATATAATTGCAAACCGTTTAGATATTAAGCGAAAAGTATGTTTCACTGCACTGGTTACATGTGTGCTATCAATGGCAATACTGTAACGGAACGCTAAGAGCTGGAGTAAAATCCATTGGTGTTTATATAGTGAACATTAATCATTACTTCTAAACCGATTGACACATACATTGCATATGTTCTCTAGTAATACAAACAGTTTCAAATCGGAAATATATTTTAACAAAACGGGAACTCGACAAATTTCACTTCTGACACAAGTGTGACAAAACGACAAGGTCCAAATACTTTTTTCTCACTTTATTTTCCTTATAACATGTATGCACAAAACACGGTTCTCTTCTGTGGCACGTAACAGTCTACAATCTTTCGTGGTATTACAACGCCAACTGTTTCCTTTTCCTAACCTTGACCCAGTCCTTTCAGTGTCTTTCTTCACTTTCTCTGTCTCTCAAACACTAACCGGCCTGGCATGTGGTGTGAAGTAAATTAGCCCCGACCGTCCTTTGTTGTGCGCCGCGCCTGGCGTCACAATATATTACTCATTAAATGAAAATAACTGAAGCATCGTCAATGATTTGGAAGGAGAAAGACGACTTCTCAAAGGTTGATGACAGTAATTTCGGTGACTATTTCGCACATAGAGGTGTTAAATGACCACATGCGAATTATCACTTAGTCATTCTTTTGTTTTGTGCAATTAATTATCACTAGGCCATTCTTTTGCTTAGTGTCGCAAACTGTATCCCTTAAATTGCTAAAAAAGTTATTTGCACATTACAGTCGATTAACAATCAAAATAGCACACCATTTCAATTTGACAACTGTTTTTAATAATTGTTCTGGTAATCTATTTTCCAGAAAAAAAAGGTTATTTATTAATGTTGAAAATAGTGAAATTTATTGGGGGCTATACACTGGTTTTCTATTATAGCAAGAAGAGAAGATCGAAATACATGTAATTCTTGGGTCTTGTTCTCCTCCGAAATGGTTAACTGTACAATCTAATTGATTTGCACATAAATTGTGTGTTTTAACGAGATCTACATTTTTATACAATAAGATTTTATCTATCTCTTACGGTTCACCAGTTATGCAGCCATCAAGAGTAAAGAGAACTACATGGGCTATAGACAGAAAATTCAAAATATTAATTTCATTTCTTATATATGGCATTTTAGGGTGTATAAATTTTCTTCAAAATCTTGGTTTGCATCCTTGAAAAATATTCAGGGGGCCTCAAAACATAATTTCGGGTGAAATCTCGATATCGGAATTTTGGCTCGAATACAATACTTCCCCTACTTACTATACGTAGTAGAGAAAGTAAGAGCTTTTCTTCCTTATCTGTGTTGGTTATTGACCACTGCTCCTTGATGAATAACGATTTTATTATGCCAGGACCTTGGCTCGTAACGGAGCGCATGAATGGAGGTGAAATGGTTTTGGGTCGCAGCCCACAGACGTGTAGCTGGACTTCCTTCTTCACAATGATAGATCTTTGCAGAGGCATGCTAGCTGCTTCTTCGGACATTTCTGCGGGTTCATGATATATGGTTTGCAGATCTCTCTTACCGCCTGTCACTTGGTTCTTAACGTCCCTATCTGCAGGAAAGTGGAGTATTTCGTCGACATGTTTACATTTATCGATCATTTTCGGGAGTGTCTTACATGTTTAAAATCTTTGGAGCTTCCTAATGCACTTTAATGCGGGAGCTTTGAGCTCAAAGCAAAACAAGAAGGCCGAGCAGTTCAGCCACGCCCATCTTTTTCCGCTTTTCTTGGGTCATGCATAATGCATGTATCTTCCTTAGCACTAAGCCTTCTTGATCTTAGAGAACTGTACACCCTTGCACATGTACTGTGCATCATTGGCGTATATCTCCTTAAGATTTAATCATATGCATGTTAATATAGACCTTTATATAGGTAACATAATAAAAGTCAGTACGTTAGCAATAAAAATGGAGTCAGGTTGGTGTGCCACACTTCGTAAAAGCGTGTTGTTCGTGGTGTACAGTGAAGTTGTCTTCTGGTCTCAGCATGTCCTTGAAACAACGAAGCGTGATGTCCAACCTTGTCTCTTTGGATAATTACACAAAATGTGCTTTATTCAGGAAGAAAACGCGACAGCATAAACACGTGACTACAAAGAATTACAGAAACTTCTGCAAACTCTGTATAACCACTTTTCAAGAGCAGACGTTCGGGTAACAGAAAATGACACTCTAGAATTAGCTCAACTATATGGGACAAACAGTTGCCAGAGTTGGGGAAGAAAATATACTACGTTGCTTGCACTAAGTAGCTGATATTTCCCTATAATTAATGAGCCCGTTACTTTAATATTCCTCATTGTGACAAAGGAACAGTTGCAGTTACACTGCAGGTTGCAAGTAATTATGAATTCAAAGTAAATACTTAATGACGTCTTTCAGAAGAGAACATGTTGTGTAATTATTACATATAACAGTTACCTTTAGCCGTTAACGCGACTGTTTTAACTGCAGATGAAAATTATTTGTCAAAATCTTAGCTTTTCAGTGTGGCATTCTTTTTTATTGCAAAGCTATTCTGAATAAAATGAAACCTTCGTTGACGGCTTCTAACTCATAATTGTATGTTATGAACAAGCATAGGAATTTGGGAGTGTTAAATCTGTGTGCGGTGGATTGTAACTAGATTTGCGAATCGTACTTAATTTCTTGGTAATTAAATATAGCGCCTAAAATGTATATTGTGATTACAATGGGTTTGATTTGCCTCAGCAGTTGAGCACGTTTCTCTAGCCACGCGTGGACTGCTAAGGATATAAATATAAATGACTATTCTGACATATCGTGAGTTTGTATTACACACAAAATCAACTGTTCGTTGTTTTCTTACAACACTTATTTCATGGTTTCGCCATAAACTACTTATTAGGTATTCACGGTTCGTTAAGGCTGGCATTGCACCCCAACCGCACGCACTGAAGTCAAGACTGGAAGTCACTGAGTTTCAGCCTTGGCGTCCTTTATTCCTACCACACACACACACATTTCAACACATAAAACGACTGTGATTGGCTCTAATCTCTTTTAACGCTGAAGAGTTCGGAAGTCACATGATACCACCGCAGTTAGCTTACCTGTATCTGTCTTATGTCAAGGAGCTGTGTTATATCCAAGGGATGTACCCAGATGAACTACTAGCTTTCCTTCACACCTACTGTGGGGAGACTTTTTATGCCTAGTTTGGCGCCTTACGACTTCCCAAAATCTTAGCAAACGGCCTTAACGAAGCTGCAGTTTAAACATATAGGAGAAATATTACCATAATATTAGTTTTAACATACAGATGATCAAAATATATTACCATAATCAATTTAACCTGTAGGTTAATCATAGTTCACTAACCCGCGACCTTAAGATCTTATGAGTTATAGAACGGTGATACTTAAATAGCATGTTTGTACTTTTTATTTCAGTCCAAAGGTCTAAGTTGCAATTCCTTGTTCTTTTCTTGAAGTTATTGATGTCGTTTATAGAAATCATTTTCAGACTCGTTGATCTGCGTATAGTTGTTTAATTTGGTTAATCGTAAAACGATTAGTTAACAATTCTTTCTGCTTCCTAATCACATGTTATATGTAAATAGGAAATGATACAGTTGATAAAGAACAACTTTAGTTCTAAAGTTCTGGAATCGAAATCTTTTGTGCTTTTATTGAGCATTTTAACATGGGATCAAAGTTTAGTATCAGAAGTCTTACATAATCTAAGCAAGGGCGATTGCAAAGCTGTCAATGATCTATTAGCACCAAGATGTCAAGAGGTGCTTGGCCATGAGACTATCTGATAACAGGAGCACTCAGATGTACATCGGAATGCGCTAGTAGGGTCTTTCTTTTACAGAGAAAAGTTATAAAAGGCCCCCAAGAAACCTCATTTTACGAATACCCATCCAGTCGGTGAAAGCGTGAGCATATTTTGTATTGGGAATTATCACGAACTAGTTCTAGCGGGTTTGCGGATATGATACTGATGTTTTAGTGTCATATTGTAAGTTCTATGCTGCGATGTGGTTCCCACACGTGTAACGTGCTACATGTAACTTAGGGGGAAACATTTATTACTCCATTTTGTTTGCGTATACTGCTGCTGCGCAGGTATCAATAACTGTTACACTGCATTATATGCCTGCCGATTTCACTATCACAGACCGCACAGATTCGAAGCTTCCAAATGTTACTGCCCTTGCAGGAAAACATTTAATTTTTTGGGCGTGTAAACTCGTGTGGTTTTTTCAGTCACTGTGACGCTAATGACGGCAGACACTGAAGCGCCCAATAAGAGCAACACCATTCCTCTTTTCGTCGGAGGTTTGGCAAAATTCTCTCATCTTATTCCTGATTTCAGTGGAAACATAACTGGTACTTGTCGATTTCACATTTTGCCAAGTCAATTGCAACGATTCCCTTGTTGAACGGTTTTGAGTACTAGAGGACATTCTTACTAAACAGACGCATTAGATCGTCAAGGGAACAATAAACGCGAGGTATTTACTGCAAAGGCATTCGAATTATACCAATAATCAAACTTGATAATAAATGTTAATTTGTTGCCGCCGCGATCATTTTTACCGATCATCTCTGCTTCGATTGCAAAGAGAGAAAATGTACGTTTGCAGTTTTAGTACCTCAAAAGTTCCTTACCTGCTATTTAGTTTTTATTTCAGATGTCTATCCGCTTGTGTCTGGAATAAACCTTAATAAAACGGTGTATCTTTTGCTAAGAAACAGGGGACTAGGCAAGTTATTGCCGTGATAATCATAGTGCAATAAAATTACGAAACAATATTTTTATTCATATTATAATCATCATATTGAATAAACTTGTAAAAGCTGGCAGTGTTCCATTGGTAATTTCGTTTTTGAATTCATGAACTTATTATTTCGGAGCCTTTGTTTTAGAAATAATTATAACAACTTAATTTTCGGACAACCATTAACTTAGTTATTACCGAAGTAATCGCTTTGTGTCAGTGTTGCAACAAGCATTTTGTGACAGAAATACTTAAAGTGTAAAACTATTTGTTGTTACGTTCAATGCTCTTAGTGGGCAAAAATGGACAATATCTGTAAATTGTAACAAAGTGGTAATGTAATTGCTTGCTAAGATGCTATGAGTGACATTTGATGATGGAAAGCAAACAAGGAACATAGAAAATCTCAGAAAAAAGTAATTAGGGCTCGTAACTACACATTTCCAATTATCTTGCAAACGGTCCTCTTGCGGACTCATTTTAACTGTGTCTATCTTGATTTTGTTTGCATGTGCTGTTCAACCTATGGTTTGTGCTATCAAGTTTATATTAGGGAAATTATAACAAGTTACATATTACTTGTGGAATGGCAACCACATTCAGCATAACCATTTCTTCCATTTTGGCTGACATTTCAATGTGCAATATTGCTGGAGTTATGTTTTCGGAAGGTAATAGCATTCCTGCTCCGAGTACGGTCGTGTGGTGCGTTGCTCATGAGTTTTGATGGCAAGTAGATCGTTGACGACTATTACATGTCGTGCATTGAAAATATAACTTTATAATTATTCAGCTGTATTAAGCTCTATAATGTAATTACATATATAATGCATTTCAGGCAAACTGATTTCAACTTATAAAGTAATATAAATCTTACACTATGAGGCAGCAAGTGCAGTAGAAGCAATCCAACTGAAGGGCAATCAAATGTATTAAATTAACAAACGATGTCGTGAACAGCAAATAAGTTGGAAATATACTATTGCAGTAGGTTGGCGACATGATTGTCATATTTCCACTATTATTTATTTATTTTTCCAAGTTTGAGTTGGCTCTCCAGGTGTCACGACTTTTTCCTTTCCTAATGTCGAATGTTGATTTTCTCGTTGCAGATTACATAAGGTTTTTGGAAAGTGTAATGATGATATTTGTTGTCAACTCACTTGTCGATCGAACAATGAAGTTTCTCTGTGAAGTAGCACCGCAAGTTTCTTGTTTCTTTCTATGTTTCGTCTAATACATGCACACTGATTTTGTCACACTAGTGATATGGTGATTGTGGGAATGAGAAAGAATGTAAGTATTGAGCAGTTCACTGACTTATTGGCAGGGTAACGGGAGAATCTGTGCGAGTCTGCCTCGCCCGGTGCAAATTCCGGATGCGGTCGATGGTATTGAACTCTGTCACATCACCGATTTTGTTAAATGGTAAACAGTTAATATGCCTGCTTCCATTATAATAGTAGGTAATTCCTTGTGCTATTGAATATTTCTGACCGTCACCTGAGACTGCTCCTTTGTAAGGCGGGTACAGTATCGAAACAGGCGTTTAAATCTCTTCCGTGACCTGAAGAGGATGTTTTCAATGAGGTTCCCCTTTAATGAGGGAAGTAATGAAAGCGGCGATATGGATATCCCGTGGTTTCGTGTGAGAAGTCGATAAAAAGTTGCAGAGAGGATGTCTAGAGCGCATTGCTGTCTGACACGCCAGGGTGCATTAAGACAAGACATGGATAGGGGCATGAGTCACCACCGCGTTCTGTTATTAGTGCTATCGACCGACTCGGAAACTCCCGCAGCGCGAGCCAGTGCACAAGATTTCCGCAGCCCCTCACCGGCACGCTCGTTTCTTCAAATGACCACATTTTTTAAGAGCGCAGTATTGAACGTCACCCTCAGCGAACTTGGCTCTCCGTGACAAAATGAGCTTTAATTAAAGCGGAAGAGTGATTCAGCACATTAGACAACATTTTGTGAGGCAAGCCGCAATAAAACTAATGTATTATTATATCAGGATAAACCAATATTTTAAAACAGTAATTTGGTAAAAGTCGAGAGCCATTACAAGTGGGGAGATAGTGAAAATAGGCTGGAAATGCTGTATCGAACATAGAAACAAGGCGTTGGGATGCAGAAATGCTCTATTGTTAATAAAGTGGGACCGAGCGGGATGGCTCAGGCGGTAATGGCTGTGGCCCACATTCCGAAATTCGCGAATTCGATTCCCGCAGCCGACTTTCCTGACCTTGGTTTGTTTCACTGGTCACGTAGGTGAATGCTATGAAGGATATTCAACTTACATCCCCCGACTCACTCCCTTCATTTTAATAATTTCACTCTCTCTCTATCCGATCTTTCCAGGTTGTAAGTGTTCAGCAGGGTCGCCGGTAGAGTGCGCTGCGGTGGAGCTTGCGCTCTGGAAACACGGTGTTCGGCTGAGGGGAGGCGCTGTGGTCGCCAGGCCGTCCACTAGGGGGACTAATTAATCAGCCGGACGCGGCTTGTTGGTGCGCCCACTCTGGTAACGTGGAACTCAGTCGAGCTGAAGAACAGCCTGCATCTGTTAGGGACCCACCGTAGTAGTTCCGTCTCTGATGCGTTCTCACCACCCGTAGGGTACTCTCATATCATCCCTCCTCTCCGGGTCCAAATGACCTAGCTGTCGACGGGCCCTTAAACCCCACTCACTCACTCACTCACTCACTCACTCACTCACTCACTCACTCACTCACTCACTCACTCACTCACTCACTCACTCACTCCTTCCCGGGGTCTGGCTCACATTTAGCCTTTTTGTTGCAATAAATTGTGGGTTTTTAAAATTTAATTTACACAAAATCCCTTGAATCTATTGAAATACGCCAAAGGAAAAAGTTGTCGTTTATTCAATTTTCTATGAATATAGCCATAAATCAAGAATCTTCAGTGAATAATTTTTCAGCCAGGTGATAACTTTTTTTTATAAAAGATTTTTTCTAGAACACTATAAACTTTTCAACATTTTGTTATTAGACTTTCTTGTTATTCACAACACGAGAAATTCGCTGTTAAAGTCTGACGGATCATTTCACTTCCACTCTGTACACGTAATGTTATATTTGCCATTTTAATCAAATTTGTTAATGCCACTTTTAGTAAATCCGAAATAACGAATTTTTTTTCCAAGAGGCATTTCTGGAATATCCTCGTGTTGCATTCTTGGAAGTAGAAGAAATATAACACACATTAACATAGGCACTTATAAATAACATTTTACAATATTCTCTTAACAATAGAGTCCAGATGATCTCGTTGACGGGCCCTTAAATTTTAACACTGCACTCCACTCTTAACAATAAGATAAAAAATCCTGTACTCGAAGACCAAGTTCGATATTTAAAATAATTTTCGTTTTTGAGTTATGCTGTTTTCATACACGGGCGAGCGCGCTTAACATGTTTATTTTTTTCAGGGAGTTTTAAACACAAGGCAATCTGGGCATTAAATTGTTGGATGTAATACAATACTACTTATACTTGCTGTACAGTAGCTAGTAGAGAAAGTAAAAACACTAGAGGAAAAATTGGTATAGCATTTTGGTTTCGTAAGTGCAAATGTGCCTTACATTTTAATTTCCTATGACAAAACTCAAAAGGCATTTACGATTTTTATTAAAGATTTATCCATTTGTTACAGAGTGATAAATTAGTGCTGTAGTTAGTGCGTTCTCTTTGAGTGTACGTAGTTCTAAGCTTATTTCGGCCGTTACGGCCACTTTGCATCATTCCGCATGCAAAGTAAAATTTACGACGTGATGGTTGGAGCGGTTTGCTGCATAAATTTGATTATTTTCAACCCGCTTTAATTTCGGTATTCTGTTCCATTTCTTCTTGATAATGTAGATCGGCGGAATAAATTACGCAGGAAAATGACGTTATTTCGAACTGAAGGTTCGTTTATTACATTTGTACAATTTGTTAGACGAATGATTTCACCTGCGGTGGGGAGCCAGCAAACTTCTCGGAAAATATCTGTTAAACAAAGAGCAGAAAGCTTTACAGGAGAGTGATTTTATTTTGCTCATGGAGCTGTAATCTAAAGATTTCTTCCATCTAGCCGCCCCCGTATCTTTTGCTTCCCTTTTCGCATGAACTGCTTGAAAATTACAGGGAGGAAGTGAAAGTTTTAGAAACTTAAAATGGGAACTGATTAAAAGTAAACGAGCAAGTAAAAGAAAACGGCTTAAAAGACAGTACTTAATTTGATACGCTCGCGGAGTAAGAACTCTGAGAACTTAACATGGCAGACGACTGAAATATCATCTGAGGTAGACTTAAATCGGGACCTTGGAGAAGTGAAGGTCAGGACATTGATTTAGGGAGGGGGAATAGAAGTTGGATACGAATGATATTTTGCTGTTGTGGTGACCGGTTCAACGAAAGCTTAAATGTCTGCTTATATTAAATTTCAGCAATGACCCTTGAGGATCTGTTTCCAAGATCCCCCATGGCAATGAACGGTTTTTCATTGAAATTGATCCACTTATGAGAATGGACGATTAAAAGCATCTTCCTACGAGAGTGAAGTATTTGCTTATGTACGTGGAGTGGTTATGCTGTAGCAATCTAATAAAAAATTAAACTCTTGTGTAATTTGAACTGCTACTATATTCATTTGACTTTCGGCATCAACTGTCGTTTATTTTAATATCCCTTGTACAAACTATTCAGAGAAATGCTCAAGTTTTTATCTGGTTTGTGATAATCCAGACAAACGTTTTCAGAACATACCACATTTCGTTGCTCGTAGTTAAAAGGAGATACAGGAATTTGTAGTGTTAACCCCCGTTTTTACTACATGCTGCACCGCAGGAGGTGACTGATGATACATGGAATGAAGGTCGAGCACCGGTGGAATGAGATAGCGGGGGAACCGGAGAACCCCGAGGAAACCTGCCCCTGCGCCGCTTTTTCCACTATATATTCCATATGCGGTGGCCTGAGGTCGAACCCGAACCTCCTTGTTGAGGATACAGGAGTCTGGACCGATAGTCAAATCTTTAAAAGAAAATCTATACCTTGAAATCCTATACTCTTCTAATGATGTTGCGAGAAACAGAAAGTAGTGGCCAAGCGCTTTGTAAAAGTTAGAACATTTAGGCTGTAGCTACGTATATATAGAAAATAGTTAATGTACAAAAATAACTAATTAGTGCAATTGCGGCATAATTCGTAATTTTATTAAAATCCACAACTTTCTTGTAACAGTATTTCTATCTCTGGTCATTACCGTTTATTCAAAACCAAACAAAATTAATCCAGAATGAGGACTTCTTTCTTACAAGACTATTCGTTAAAAGTTCAAAATATGTACCTATTCTTATCAGTCAAGCAAATATCTTAAACATGTGGTGCTTTCGTCAAATTGTCAGTGTCATTTTTGATAAAATCAAGATTTTCGAAAATTTTTCCATAAAGGGTAGTTGAGTGTGTTGCATCCTTGGAAGACGCTGAACTTGTATTTAAGTTTCCTACAAACTTTTCGTTTTTAAGTAAACTGTTAACACACGCGCACATAGCAAAGCGCGTCCGCAGACATTTTTACAGCAATGTCTTTTTTCCGGTGAAATGTTATATCCAAGTTTTGAATGGCACTGATGAAAATAATACTCAATTCCAACTCTGAGACTATTTACCAAATTATATCTGGAAAATGAAACAGACTCGGTGTTCCTTAAAGTTGTGAATAAATTGCATTTAAAGCATATATTATTAAGTGCAGAGAGACAAGAATATTTGAATACTCCATAATTGTAAGTTTCTGCTCCAGAGTAAAAGATTTTCAGCAGTCTAAAAGAGCTTGTTTTCCAAAATCCGTTTGTATAAGTTAAATAGTGCAGGATGTACGTCAAATTTATTGGCATTGTAGCAAAACTTGGGATGCGTTAAAGGATTACACAAGCACTAACAAAACGGGGTTCTGTGCATTTACCCTACAACTTCACATTTATGGCACACATAAAGCAAACATTAACAAGTTGTCTAATAGTGTAGTGTTGTGCTGTATTTAGGCAACAATACTTAAAGCCCCGCAACATGAATAAAACCAGATGTATTTTATAATTGCCTGATACGAATGGCAGAAACCAAACTTTTTGTTCTGTACAAAATAATGGTCTATTTTAAGATATGAAGGTTGACTTGTGCCCTGTTTTTCATCGTCACATTTTCATTTTCGAGATAAAATTTTCCTTTGATCCGTTTGTACTAAGTTAGGGCTTGGTTTTTTCTTCCTTTTGATCTGAAACCGTATTCATGACTGTTTTTAGAAAGCAAACTAAATATGAAACATACAAGCAGTAAGTTGATTACCGTAATCGTTTGTAGACTGTGCAATGTTATTCTATAACATCTGTTCTGTGAAATTTGTTTTTATTACTTCGCGTCTTGAATTCTTTCGGGTGTGACAGAAATGTTGTCTTTGATATAAAGACAAATTAGAACAATTGAAATTCGTGTTGAAGAAAACTAGACTTCTTTAATATTCAGTACGAAATTAAAATACTGAATTTCGATTTAAAGCATTTCATGCATTATGCGCCACATAAGCAAGCCTGGTTGCATACAACCACGGCGAATCGCCGAGTAGCAAAGCATTTCCGTAGCTTTATCAAACATTTCGTGGGAAGTAGAGATGGGTGGAAATCACATTATGTACAAGGAATGAATATTCCAACACTTATCAGACAGAAGCTTGCATGTAAAATGTAGGAACCTGGCGCGGTTTCTCTATAAGCAGGACTCGTGGAAAGAAACAGATGAGGAATAAGCAAATTTGCATATCTACATATATGGCGATAAATTTGACAGGTCTAGAAGGAAAAGGGAGTAGGTTATGCATTATACATTCGTATTGCGATAGAAAACACTATTTTTGTAGCAAATTTAGTCAACTCATCAACTCTCTAATCAAAGCGAGAGCATGCAGACAAAATGGCCTTGTGCAGTTCTGAATACGTAATAGTATTTATGCATAACTGGATCACCTTGATAATTATGGAACGAGTGAATGTCCCACGGAAGTGAGTACTATATTATGATCATTCACAAGTTGCATACAATATGTATACAACCTTAGCGTTGTAAATTGTAGGAGAAAAATCATGTAATAATTTGGCATCCATAGCTAACATAAGTGAGACCATCTTCATAAATTCGTAAATGAGACGTTAGCTTCCTTCCCTGCATTTAATGTAACACTGCCTGTACATGTTGAATCGATGGGCAAGAAAGCCACGTGCATGTTTTCTCTTTCTAGGAGAGAAGCGAACTATGATCAAGCCTATTATCAGCACATTGTGATATGAATGATTGAATGAAGCCTTTTGTGTCCCTTTAAGGGCAAAGGCCTCCCTACAGAGGGGTAAAGCTCTTTTCATATCTCTCATGGTGAGCTACTCCGTGAGAAGTAATTCTTGGAACACTGAACACTTGAGTTTGTCTGTTACACCGTTTACTGTTTGTCACACTGTCTATTCTGCACTTCTGTACTTCCCAGTTGACTCTCCATCGCTCTCCAACTTTTCCTACATCTGGCGAATTTGGAACACTGTGCGCCTGCTCATCTGCGTCTTGATCTTCCGCGGTGTCTTTTGTCTGCGTATGGGTCCCACATGGTTGCTCTTATGGTCCATCTGTCATCCTGGAGTCTGCGAGGTGTCCTCCCCACTTCCATTTTTTCCTGATTGCTAGGTGTGCGCAGTCTATTGCTGACGACATCTTTGGCAGATTTATATTTGAAATTTTGTCTCTCAGAGTTATGCCCAGGATTTCCTTTCCATTTTCCCTTGGCATACTTGGAGGGTATTCTTTAGCTCGGCGGACATCATTATAAGCAATCAATCATAAATTCGAAGTTCATCATGTATATGTATAGTGCGCGCGCGTGTATGTGTGTGTGATGTACAGATTTTTTTTTCGTCTTCACGCTCAGAGAAAAGAATGTAGCAAAATAATCTCATCTTCCCTAGAGGCCAAGGGCAACTTGAAATACTGACAGGAAATACATCATTGTTATCTTTGTGAAGCGTGCCGTAATGAGCCAGTTATGCGCGATATTGAATACAATAACCTGTTTAAAGTCGTAAAAGTATATTAGGGAATAATGGAGTTAAAGGTTTATTATTTTTAAGTACAAACATAGAAATATTTATCGTAAGGTATCAAATTTACATTTAATATATTGCCCGTTCCTTTGGCTTGGTGTTCAGTGCGTCATTACGGCATTCGATTTGCCGGATCTCCCATGACATTGCTCATAATTAGGACAATTCCCTTTGTGATTGTTATCTGGTTAGGTTAGGCTGCTTTAGGCTGAAGGCCTACGTTGACTTATCGTTCTCATATTCACATGCAACCAAGCCTCTAGCCAACTCCAGAAGCCGGCGGTAGGTACTACACAATGCCAGATGTAATTCCTGAGATTATTCGGCCGTCAAATGTTAGTATAACCTTAAAAGAACAGTCAACGGATTATTGCTTTATGAATCCTCATTGAAGTTTCCATTAATTTTGCAAATAGTCTTTTAGAAATATTCCTATTGTATTTTCCATCTATCCCTATGATATACGCAAAACAGTAACTGTAATGCAATTAGTGTTCTTGCATAACGTAGGTGTATGATACTGCCATGGTAGATTTAAAATTCATGGGAAAGAATGCTTGCAATTTAGAATTCTAAGACCTGGATTTTGCTGATACATCTCTTGCCAGATGAGTTTATCACATTTCCAATATCCAATGGGTTATTGAACTTCTAGAGAAGCTTACTTCGGGAAACAAAGAAGAAGAATATGATTGCTGAAGAAAAAGTACATATACTGCACCGATTTGGCACAGATAAATCCTTGGCATACAAGGCGGAAATTACTGTCCAGTTTACAATTCGGAATTCCATTCCATTTCAGACTGTTAATTATTTCATTTTATGTAACGCCTACAGAAGTTCGCAAGAACATCTATTTCTTTGTCAACGATAATCATAGTAGTTCCAACATTCCCTGGATAAGGATGAATAATTACGTTTACACGGCCTCATAAAATACAAAGGAACAGTGAAGTTCATGTAATATTCGTTGATCTCTCTGATATTGATCATGGAGTACTAAGAGTAAAATTTGGTCTTTCATTTTTGTTGACTTTCGTATGTTTTCTTAGTAGTTACTTTTATTGTTTACTGAGAACAAACAAGGTTATTTTGATGTTGCTTAAACTGTTATTTTTTTCTTCCTAATGGCATTTTCTCTATAAATAGCGACGAGGTAGCCTGAATGCGACAACGTGAAAGTTCTTTTTCTTCTTTTATATAGGCTAATGCCTGTTTGTCTTCACTCAGATTTCGACGGAGACGCAAGACTATATTTCCATCATTCGACGCCTTTATTTTGATCGCTAACTACTTTAATCTATTACCATCTGCTCTGTCTATATGGTTTTTTCATTTCCTTTTCCTCATATTTACAAATTTGATTACGTCTTTTATATTACACTATTGTCTTACATCTTCATTCTACAGTTTATATAACCTAGTTTTTCCTATGATTGTTCTTAATGTATTTATTTCTGTTTCTCTCATTAACTGTCTTATCTTATATTCTGTGCTCCATATGACTGGTCTAACTGCAACTTGGTATCTCCTTGTTTTACTTTCTGTTTGTAAATATTTGTTTTTCCAGATGGGATCTCTGAAATAGCCTGATATTCCTGAGGCTTTTTGTACTTGCTTTCTGACTTATTCTAACGTGTTCCGATCACTCGTAACTTTGACACCCAGATATGTAAATTTCACCACTTGTTCAATTTTTCTTCATTTATCTCTAACTTACACCTTCTAGGGCCTTTAGATATACACATACATATACACAGGAGTTACTCAGCTACATTTATGTCACATCATTATCAAATACTGGTATTCGTGTTTGTTCAATGGTCTTTTGTGTACTATTTTTACAGTATTTCTGTCATATATATTTTTGTCTTTAAGTACCTGACAGTTTTAATTAACTTTTTGTCTTGATTTTAAATTCTTCGAAAGAAACGCAGGACTACTGGCAATGCAAATCGTCAAACCGCGGTCAACGCCGAGTAGAACTGGTATTTAATAAGTATTCCATGAGAGGCTTTTGGAATTTTACTTTCTAAGACTGGTATTCAACTTGGGGTACGCGAAGACTTCCTAGGGGATACGTAACATTTAATTTAATTTAATTTAATTTAATCCTGTGTATATTATTAAATAATTTATACATATTATAATCGATTTTAGATATGGTTATGCATAATTTGTGTAAAGGATAACTAGGGCTAGGCCTAGGGGTACAGGCTGAAATGGAAAATTGTCTTCGGTTGTACGTGGAGAAAAAGAGGTTGAATAGCACTGTTCTTAGTTACTTTTTAAGAACAATTATTTATCAGCACTACTTGCCTCGGTGGCAACTTCGTAAAGTGAAGGATTTGGTTTATGTTGTAAGAACAAAGTTATAAGGACAGCTTTTTAAAAAAAGTAACACATAATTGAGTAAATCAGGTTAACAAACTTATTAGTTATATGCCGTCAGTTGCACCAATTTTAGAAAACAAATGAATTTGGTACCTTTTTGAAAAACACCACAGCGTTCACTACCAATCTTGTGAACACCCTAGTGTATCGCACCACACGCTTGCTATACTGAAACTATTCATCAGCACCTTTTCTACTTGAGGTCCAACGTAATGTAATACTTAATTCTCCCGTACGGTGGCACCTCTACACTCCATAAAACAGCAATTTGCAGAAATTTATGGAAGTTGTTCTCGGTTAAAGACGTCTAAAGCCATAAAAGAGAGCCTGGTTCCCAATTAATTTGCTCTCCGCTGGGACAAGAGAAGATGTGGATCCACTTGGTCGGCCGGCCAGCCAGCAGGAAGCTAATGGTTCTCCTGTCTTTGCGACGGCTACCTTTGTGATACACTACTCTAACTTCTGCGCTTCTAGAAAGGGAAGTTTCCTCTCCGTCCTAACTATAATCAGATTTTCGAAAGAGAACAAGCAACAATTACTGACGAGTTTTCGCTTTTTCAAAATGTCTATTTTTAATGTGGTGTTCAGGGAAACAGTTACAACGTAAACATATTTCAGGGAATCTTTTATTTGAATTCAAGAGGCTGCATTCTGAATTTCAATACAGTTAAATAAAAGTTAAACACTACTTATGCTATCACAAAAAGCAATATTGCATGTATAAATAAGTGCGGAAGGGAATGTGCTGATTTATTTCTTTTGGTTAGGATTAAATATATAGTGAAGTACTTAGCTTCTTGTTTTCTCACCGCTCATCCCACGTCCGACGAATACACGGTTTTTCCATTTTAGAAATTACTCAAAGTTGCATATTCATGTGAATAATCCAGCCACTTAAGCACGTAAAAGTAAACAGTTATGCCTACCTACTCCTTGCTGTACCTGTGAAGGCCAGTATAATGCCTCCTAAAGCTGTGTTAACGACACAAGTGGAGGCGAGTGTACGTGGGCTTCCATTTTCTGCGAATGCCAATCAGTGATAACAGGCTTCATGGATTATTTTTATTAATGAGCTATACCAAGGGTAACAGAGCGCACATGCTGTTTTAATGAATGTTGTTTAAACACGAGAGGTAACACTCTTCTATGTTTCGGAACCCTGTAGGAAATAATTAATTGATCGCTCACTGCCTTAGCGCAATATTTTGTTCATGCCCATAGTAAATTGTTTTTCTACGAGTTTCTTAGAATTTATGAGCACGTTATTTATTACTATTATTGTTACTATTATTATTGTTGTTGTTGTTATTGTTATTATTGTTATTATTGTTATTATTGTTATCATCATCATCATCATCATCATTATTATTATTATTATTATTATTATTATTATTATTATTATTATTATTATTATTATTATTATTTTCAATCGTAATGCAAATCGCATCATGCCCTTGAGTTTAAGTCAGCACGCTGATTAGAAGCCTATTAGGAAATTGATTGGACCGCCTCCGTAGCGCAGTTGGTTGCTCGCTTGCCTCTGGCGTGGAGGACCCGGGTTCGATCCCCAGTGCCAGCATGGGGATCTTATCCGCTCTGGGAGGTCTGGCACAGGGTGCACTCAGCCTAGTTAGGTCCTGGGGGGACTAATTGAGGAGCTACTTGATGGAGAAGTAGCGGCCCCAGGTGGAGAAGGCCGTATAACTTACCGGGAGGGCTCGTGGGGCTGACACGTCCCACCCTCCAGTACTGCATCCCACCAATGACGCCTGTAGTGGGCAGAGGTGAGGGACGCAGCGGCTGGGTGGCAAGCCTTGGCCCTTCATGGGCTGTTGCGCTAGGGTTTTTAGGAAATTGATTTAATCTTCTTAAGTATAAATGCTGCGACACAAAAGATGTCTTCTAGCGTTGCAGTTCCACCTTCAACGTGCAAGTAATTTAGGCAGATTAATGTTAACTAAGGTCTCTCTTGAAACTGAGCGCAGGCACGGAACCCCGTAAAGCGGTGCCCAGCAGGTGCTCATGACGTTTTCATGAAGTGCACTTAAGTCATGAGTATATAACGACATTTAGAAGCTTTTCTTATGAACTCCTTTTGTGTTCATAATGATCGCGGTGCTTGAACCGATCTCGACATTTGACCTTTCTTGCTGTGAGCAGTAACGCCAACAATGTGGCCATTGCGAAGTCCGTTATGCACTTGTCAGCAGTTACGGCGATGCAAGTGCGACGCATATTGAACATCACGGCCTTACAGGGTGCTTACGATATGAAGTCATGTTTATGTTTTTCATACCTAAACTTAACTTATTTCTAGGTGCTTGTGTTTGTCTTATACGAAAATTTAATGAACAAAATCACGTCTATTATTTATTAGCTATACAAAGGTTTTGAGCTAGGTTCATGGTCATACGCCGTGCCAAAGTTACAAAAGGGTTTCCGACCAAAGTATAAAAAGCTTGTTTTTGGAGAGGGGGAATAAAATTGTCTCGGGTAGCAATGAAACAAATAATACATACCGAAGCTCTTCAACACTCATTCATCATTTACATTAATAATATCCCCAGGTGTAACAGACCTTCGCATGCCAAGGCTTACCGCCCGGCCGCTGCTTCCCCCACCTCTGCCCACTACAGGCGTGGGCAGAGTGCGGTGCAGTACTGGAGGATGGGACGTGGTCAGCTCCTCGATCCCTCCCGGCCAGGTATGCGGCCTTCGACCTGTGGTCGCTACTTCTTTATTCAAGTAACTCCTCAATTGCCCCCTCCTAGGACTTAACGAGGCCGTGCCAGACCTCCCAGCATAAATATAAAGTGCACAGAGACCCCTTACGCCTTCAGCAAAGATTGGTCCGGCCATCTTCTTCTTGAGTGTCCTAAGTTTCTACACTAGTATCCAAAAGTTAAGCATAATTGATATTTTATTGCCAGACTATCACAATTGTACAGAAGTTAAGCACAATGCATTATATTGTTACCAACACAACACACATTATCTGGAGTGCAATAGGAAATACCCGACAATTTTGGCCTTGGGACACATTTTTACACAAGTGAAAAGCTGACGCTCACCTCCACAATAACAATGATGGTGTTGAGCGTTTAATATGGGGTATGATGACCTATCATGGCTACACAGTCCTTGCACACTATAATGTGGTTCAACAACTCTGTAGGCCGCTGTTCTCATTCCTCACGAAGTGCATTTCGGAGGTCTGGAAGTGTCCTCGGTGGAGGGCAGTGGGCTGCAACTCGTCTTCCTAATGCACCCTAAGCATCTTCTATAAGGTTCATATGCGGGGACGAGGCTGGTTAGTCCATGTGCTGGATATCTTCCCTCTGAAGATAGTCGTCCACCAGTGCGACATGCATTATCGTCAGTAAAGATGAAATGTAGACCAACTGCAGCTTTGAAAACTTGCATGTGTGGTTCCAGACTGTCGTCTCTGTACCTCTTGGCATTCACAGCAACACCGTAGAAGATGCGCAGATATGTATGTCCATTGAACATTATACCTGCGAGTACCCCTCCAACATCAAGAGGGCTAGTTTCCGCGTCTGTGGGATGAAACCGGGTTCCATTGTTCTCTCCAGATTGTTGTACGATGGGAATCATAGTTAAACTGAATCTGGACACATCTTTCAACTGCATGTCCCTCCATTCATTCAAGGTCCAATGTTGACATTGCTGCCTCCAATGTAAACGACACCGTAAGCGTACTCTAGCCAGTGGGGTACACACTGTTGATCGTTGGGTATTATAAGCAACGACTGCCCTGAGCCTCCAGTATACAGTCTGCCTCGAAATCCGAACGCTCGAGGCAGCTGTAAGCTCGGAAGACTGTCGTCGTGCAGGCATCCTCCGATGTGGTCGTACTGTTATGGTCAAAACTGTGTCCTGTTGGTGCATTGTGACCCATGAGTGACTGTGCAGAGGCATCTCACGAACAGCTGTTTCTTGGAACCGTTGCCAAGCCTGGAAATGACACTTTGTGGCACATTCAGAGCTCCAGAGGCTGCGGTCTGTGATTGATCTATGTACCTCTAGACTTCCGATTATTCTACCCTGCAAAATAGGCCCCAGTTGACGTCTTTATGGGATCTGGTGCTGTCCTGCAAACACTTTGTGACACCCCGTGTCGTATAACGAATGAGCCGTGCACTTGGTCGGAAACTCGTATTGGTTTGCTTCTGTGGTATGGTAGGCCTTTGAAGCACGGTACCCCGTTACCTATCATAGACCACAAGTAAGTGAAGGCACGCACTGCGATAGCGTTTAGTTGCGCTCGCTCTCCGTTATCCATTTCAATTCTCTGTTTTCCGAATTATGCTCAACTTCTGACAGGTTTGCATTTTATTATCTGCTTTGATGTGGTATTTCTGTGTATTTTATTTAAATGAGCCCACTATTCATTTTGACTTTATTATTATATAATCTATGTTCTCCATATTTAAACAATTTTATGTACTTATTTTTAATGCCAATGATAAATGTATAACCTCTTGCGTGCAGTGCAGGGCATTTTACCTTAATAATACATTATCTTTTGATACACCATTCAATAAAGTTGTTGAAAAACCAAAGCATGAACTCTGTATTTCATACATTAAACCTAAGCATTTAAAATGACATATCCCATTGTAGCGTTGTATGTGTATCAGCTAAGTTTAGGAATATTTTAAATAGCATACTACCACAAATACATGTTGAAATCGCCTCAGAGGCCAGCAACATCTTTGAAGGAACATTGGCCCCATAATTTAATAACTACCATGACTTTTAAGGACAATGTCTAAGAAAGAATATCAGAATATTAGATTACACTATCATAGAGCACTATTATAATTACTTGGGTTGTATATCTCCTGTAAAGAAAATTGGCGAAATTTAAACTTTTGTATGGAACAATAAAAAGTTCACACAGACACGTCCAACTAGTAATTATATTTAATTGCATTTAATAATGTTCCTTTTACTAAGGCATAGTGTCCTAAATAAGAGGCACCGGTGTATCTCGCCAACCACGACTGCTATCTGCTGGAAATAGTTGTAACATAATGCTTTTGTTTGGGTTGCACATTGTTGTTTGGTGGTATGGGTAGCACAAATAGTTGCAAAATGAGGAGAAAAGTGTTGCACGAGTTGAAAGTTTTATTAACATAGTCTTTAAATCCGTGAAGCTCTACGAAGGCGAGTTCTAAGTACAGTTAAATTACTTGTTAGTAACATAGGACCCATAGAAGTTGTTTCAAGCGGATTTAGTAAGGCCTACAATAACGTTTTTCAATATAAACAGTCAGGAAATTTGAGGGTAACCTGGATTCCAATAAGGGATACCTATTCAACGTTCTTTATTTACTTTGGCTAATGTTTGGGTTGTTGCCTCAACATTGGAAAGCCACTTGTAAAACGTGATGATTGTAATTAAATAAGTGATTATTATACTTATTAATTACAGAAGTGCCACTGCAAGTTATTGCAGTATTATCGGATAAATTGAGAAAATTTTGTTTGAATAGGCGCCACTCAGTCCTCCTGACACTTATAATTATTTAGCATGTAAACTCCTCTTCTTCTCGTTCAATTGCTAAGTCGTTATTACTTGTTCAGTAGCTTTGCCTGGCCAGAGACTGCTAGAGAGGGCGTGGAATCACTTACAAATGAAGGTTTTCAAGCTGCTAATTAGAACAAGTTTGAGTAGGATAGAATTAAGTTATTTTATTGTATACGAGGCACAAAGGAATTTAAAATATTACAATTACTACACACAAATGAATTGACGAAGATTGCAGTTTATAGCTTTACCGAGATTTCAGTTTCTGCATGAGTCGCCACGCATAAGCCAAAATTTTTAAGTCACTAGTATGAAAGCCGATCTTGATGTTAATTTAGCCTACTCTATGATGAGCCGAAATAATTTCTTGAAGTAAAATTTTCCTATTCTACGCAATATTGACAGATGATTCTTGAAGTTAATTTAGCTTATCAAATTTCTTGTGTACTAATTTAATTCGCGCGTGTTCTAAGTAATGTGTCGGTGTAGAACAGTACTACACTGTTCTGTTCGTGTAGTAGTTTGCGACTTCTCTGTTCGTGTGTTATTCTTCGACTCTTCCGCTCCATACGGGAATACGAAAGGCATATTCAGTTCCCCTCCACATAAAATTTTTGAGTTTCACTCTCATTGGAGTGGGTTCTGCTGATTACTTCAAATTATTGTATTTCTAAATTTTCTGATTGGCTATTGACCAAACATGTCGGTGGACAAGACGAGACTTTGCCGCTGAAATGCCATGTCCTGCCCCCTTGCGGTAGCATTTCGAACAACGTTGATAGGCAGTTTTATGACTTTTGCTTTACAAAGAAATAATCCTGCCTAACAATGAAGCTTACTATTTGGCTGGCGACAGGTTGTCGCTCTTTCAACCAGAACTAAATTCGGTTCAAAGAGCCCGGGTAGTGTCTCTGAAGCAAATGTTTCAACTTTTACCTATAAACTGCATTCTACGTGGATGATTTCTTATTCTTTCAAATATATACACTAACATTTATGATTATTTACATGTACACGTTTACACAATAACTTATATTAATCCTGACACTTGCCCTGTGAGTGTTTCTAAATAAAAAGTACTGGAACTAGTCATATGTTAAGGCGTTCATTTATATTTATCTCGGGCACGGTATAAATACCGTCTCACCTACACGTAGTCCCAAATAAGACACACTAGCTGATAATGCAGATGATGAATGTTGATTCTGTACTGATTATATTCCGAGGACACGTGACTGGAAAAGTGGGTACGATGTGTTGTCACATGAAGGCCACACGAAGAGCTTTTTATACTCGTATTCCCTTTTGTACTGAGTGTTTGGAGCGAGAATTATTGACTTGTATAAAATAATGCTTTCCAAAGTATCTTTGTCATTTACTTGCGCATTCATTATGCATTAGTGCAGTTTTTGCGTTTATCAATAAAAGTAAGAACATTAGTCATTGTATCTCTTATGTGGACACCATTTTAAAATACGCGTTTTTCTTGCTTTTGATTTCTAAGAACTGTATGTAAATAACAGATACATACTTATCAGTCATTCACGGTATAAAATCTGAGAAAAGATACTTTCAGGAATGCAAATCAGAGGGAGGCAGTATAAGTTAAAAGGCCGCCTCGCACTCAAGCACACTTGACAAAAATTATGCCGGTGAAGCAAGAAAATGTATTCATTCCAGTACTGGCAATACACAGTAGCGATTTTCCGACGAAACTTCAAAAGAAAGAATAAAATACAGGCTATTGCCACTAATTATGAGTTACATCAAAGGAAGTTTATATTTGGGAGGAAACTTGTCTTCTATGAATAGCGTTGAAAGCTACTTACCGATTTCCTTATCAACGACAGTTCACGTTCCTCGCTGCTTCTATAAGAGACAGAAGGTTCCTTACGAAATGATACATACGCTTCCCACAATGACGGTGTTTAAAACAATTGTGTGTTACTTTCACATGACTTACCTACTCTTTTGCTTATTAGTGTTATACAAACTATTCTAAGAACGCTTATTATTTTCTCTACTACATTTAGTAAAACAGAGGAGGTATTGTATTCCACCCAAAAATTTAATGTCGAGATTTCACCGCAAATCTGAGGCCCTCTGAATCGAAAAAAAGCATTTTTAGAAAAAGGTCCGTAGTCTGTCAGACTATGGACACCATAACTAAAAAACCAAAAGTCGGTTAAAAACCAAAGTTGGTATTTAAGTTTAATTTCTTTCAAGGATGCGACACGAAGATTTTGAAGAAAATTCCTCCAACCTAAACTACCCGTTACATGGACAATTTTTCGACAATTTTGATTTTCTTGAAAATGGCTCTAACGATTTTGATTAAAATGTCATATGTTTGAGATATATGTATGACAAATGAGCAGAGGGACCTCTGGACCAGAGTGAAGACCTGGAAGCAGGTGGTCAGACAAGCACCAGGTACGATAGTGAGGAAAAGAATGATATGAAATGCAGTTGAAATGGATGATTGAAAGGATGGTAATGGAGGAATTGATGGAAACCGGAGAACCCGGAGAAAACCCGCCCAGACGCCGCTTCGTCCACAACGAATACCACATGCGGGTCCCGCCTAGGTGATAGGCGAGCGGTCTAACCACTCAGCCACAGCCCCGCCATTTATACTTCCAGACTCAGGGAAGGATGAGGAATAACCCGGCTGGAGAAAAATTCCTACCCCCTGACGGGAATCGAATCCGGGACCCCTTGCACAGCAGGTAGGTCTACCAACTGCGCTACGGGGCCAGCCGGATATATTCACTATCGTGTTTTCCCTACCCATCTGAAGTAATGCACTGGTGTGTGGCATAGGACAGAACATACAACTCGTTTCCTTTTCTTTTGGTTTTTAAATCTTTCTTGTCCGTTATGGTATATCAGGTTTATAAGTATTGTGAAATGAATAATAAATAAGTGCTCAGATTATCCAGAGTACGAAAATCCGAAAGTGGCAGCACATTTGACTCTTCAAGGTATAGGGAAACTCATACGTTGAAAATCGAGTGAAATAACTCCGCGGAAACCTATGAGGTTGGTATTCTGGAAGTTGAGACTGAGGAGTGTTGGTAGGCTGAGAACAGCCTGAGGTGTGTCTTACGTGCACCTGCCGTTGTCAGGGCTTAACCAATGTAATGACGGGATGTGGGTTTGCAGGGTGGAGGGTGTAATTGTGGTTGGGGTAGTGAAAGGAGCTAGCAAGATTTGCTCCTCAGTGGCTTCAGGCCAGGGTGCAACGGTCTTTGTGCACTGCTGATGGTATAAATGTGCCCAAATAATAATGGCGGTTGGCTTTATATCTTGAAGTCCATGCATCCCTTGGTAGGATTGTATGGCAGGTCAGCTTTCGCTACTGGTGAAGTAGCTCGCTGTCACTGGACATGCTCGCATGCCATGGGGGAAGCCGGTGACCCTATATTAGGGCGCTCTGGAGTTGTAATCCGCAAGAGATCATGGGTTCGAGTCCCTTTGGCCCAGCCACTGACCATTTGTTTTTTTCGTGGTAGGTGAATTCTGGGGTAGTTCTCCCTCTACCACCAATTTCCTGTCCACCATTTTTTTTCATCTGTTTCACTTTATCTGTCTGAGGACTGTAGGTCCAGGCAACAATGGTTGATGTGCTGCGGCTTGTGCTTTGAAGAGACTTCTCCCTGGCGCTTGACAAAATCGTTGGTCTCATTTACACCCGGGGACCCCAAGTTGCGGCTGGCTATGGCAGGACTAGCCGTGGTCACGATTATCGTCACGTTGGAATCCTTAGAGATCCCGTCATAGCTAGCTTAGAACTGGGTGCTCTTCGGGTCTCCTCTTCATCGCTTCCCTCCAGGGTCACTTTGGAAACACAGAAGACTCACTATGGCCTATGAGTGGTGTTGTGGTCCAGTTACTGGAGGCCTCTCCCTCTGACTCAGTTTCAAACCACATCAATTGAGCCTAGGTGCCCCCATTTTGTATGAAGGAAGTGTATCTCGGGTGATAAATATCCTTTAAACTTTTATGCTATATCAATTTTGGTTTTGAGTCAGGTTGGTTCTAAATTTCGTTACGTTGAGCATAGTAGATACGTGCATATGTGCATACTATCAAACCGTGAGTTTTCAGTGTTTTCACATATCCTGTGTTTAAGGTTACCTGGGGCATATAACGTTAAAAATTATTCAACTTCAGGGAGTTTTATTTATTTGCTAGACAGCAAGGCGGAACAAGGGCGGTTTTGTCATATCACGAGACTGGAGATGAAACGTTGCCAGCGACGAAATAAATGCTAGGTCATTACGCTTTTCCGATGGCCGTCTGGGTCAGTCCATTTTCCGTAATGTGAGGTCATACTACTGCCTGCCAAAAGCGATTTTGTTTCACCATTTTTCAAGCCCGATGAGAAACGAGAAATGGCCGGAAAAATAGAGCAGACCGATTAGCCGGAAATGTAGCATCTGTTATTCAACATCATATCCTAAATAGACTAAAAATCATTAACACATGTTTTCAGCCACTTTTCCTTGTCTTTTGTTTCGGAACCTCCCTAAAAGGATCTTCACACATTTGAAACCATTTGAGAGTAGGGAATAATAGCTAAGGTCTTCTTAATAATCTGTTTAAAATGAATTAGGAGATGTATTTGGATTTAAGAACACACTTTGTCAATTTACAACACATGCTCTACTTAATTTCTAATATTGATGATACAAAGTTACGTACAAAAGACCAAGCACTTCGCTTTTCATGCGGATATAAATTGATTTCATTCATATTACAGATCTGTGGTTTATGCACAGAAAATACACCGAAAAAGTAGGTATATCTAAATTTACTCGGCACCTTAAAAGCGTACGTTTTTAACGTTGATTGCATCTTCGAAACTTTTTTGTCCTACTTACTGTACATAAAATCAAATTCTAATTAAATTAAAAGTTGTAAATTGCAGCTGACAATTGAATTGGGGAATTAGCGTCTTTTAACTGTTAAATTAACTAAGCTGTGGGTAGTTTTTTGTTATGCAACATTTAGTAGCTTTTGGGTTGTCTGTAACTAAGGATAGCCTTAAAACAAACGTACATTTACGTTTGTTTTCGCTACACGTAAGTGCCCTCCAAGGTTTTTAATTATGCATTGAATTTAAATTGAATGTTCTACCGCGGCTCTCTTTAGGAAGTTAAATCTGTGGCTTAATTACATCAACGCAACTGGTCACCTAAATTGTAGTGCAGCGCTATAAATTATACATAAGGTGACATGAATTAAACACTTTATTGAACACTGCTTTATACTTTCAGTATTGGAAAACTCCAGGTTAACAATCGTAACTTATGCAAGTACCATCAGTTTTGTAAGGTTTACATTACATATACCATGTTTCACTTTTATCCATTCAGAAGCCAGATCACTTCATTACCTGTATTTAGAGGCCTATATTATAAAGTAAAAAAAGTTGGTACGCGAAGGATTTCATTTAAAATGTTTAAGTACTTCACTAGTAGCTTCCATTATTTCTATTTTGTACTTATAAAAATTAACAAATATAGTAATGTTCTTCAGTGATTTAACAATTTCTTGTACAACAATATCTGTCCTTCATAACTCGTACATCTGAAAATATGTACAGTTACAAGAAGAAAAAAAAAAAAAAAAAAAAAAAAAAAAAAAAAAAAAAGGAAGAACAAAGGAAAAACCACTCGTCCCTATTTAACATTTAACTTCAAAAGTTTCTTACAATATGTTGATGAATTTCTCTCAAATAATTTTACATCTTCTAATCTGAAAGAAATATTGCTCACGGAATTACACGTGTATGCGTCCAAGGAAATTGATTTACTTACAAAGTCAAGGCGTTTGCATTTTCTTAAAAGCTGAAAGTAGAGTTAAAAAACGTTATTCCTGGAACTACAAGGTGTCTTGCGCTGAAGTCCGAAGAACTCCCTCTGACGATCGGCGAGCTGATTATCTCGGTTAGGCTTGCACTGAGGAGGGAGCGTATTTGTAGTCTTTCCCCTTCTTGTACTCGTAGTCGACTACGAAACCTCTAATCTCCTTCCCGGCACCGAGTAAATAACGCTGGAAATTGCTATAATAATGGCTTCTCTGAAATATTTTGTTCGGTGTGTTGTAATTTGGGATTCGAGGAGAGGTAATTGTAACATTTCTGTTGAGGGGGCTACTCAAAACGGTACACAATAACATAATGTGATATGAGTATGGGAAGTGCATTATTACAGAATCGAGGAAACACGATAAGTGTTGAGAAAAATTTTTACAATTATAGTTAAAAAAAACTGGTAGCTCTAATCTTTGGACAATATACCGACTAGTAAATGTGTAATTAGAAACGTTAGAATTCGAAGATTTCACCTTCTCTACTACCTACCTATAAAACGAAGGGGAAGAATAAATTTCTATTACAAGATTGAAATAGTTCATGTTTTCAGGACATTTGAACAGAAAGGATTTTTAGCAAAGGGTCTGCGCTGTGTGCATGGGAGAGAGAGAGAGAGAGAGAGAGAGAGAGAGAGAGAGAGAGAGAGAGAGAGAGAGAGAGAGAGAGAGCGAGAGAGAGAGAGAAAGGGAGAGAGAATTAGAAACCTAAGGTCGGATGAACTTCAAACTTGTTATTTTGTTAACATCTTCCGAAAATGGATAAGATGATTTTTCAATCTCCCATCACAAACTGCTCTTCATGTGTAAATTGTTTCTCTACTTTTAATTTTCTCAATAGAAAATCTAACGATTTTGATAGAAATCCACAATTTTTATGCCAACCATCCTAATTATATCTACCCTTCTTCCTTGTAGCATTTAAGACATTTGCATGAATAGTAAAATTCTTATCTTGCAATTTCTGTGAAGTGCTCATTCGGAATGAGTATTGGACAATTTTACAATAACAAACCATAAAAAAGTATACAAGGTCTAGCAGCACAAAAATTGCAGATTTCATTGAAACACATAATTTTGTGCCTAAATGTTTTGAAGAATACGGAGGTATTATCAATTTTCGAGGCATTCGTTGCTGTTGGTTTGAAAATCCCAATACTTTTACGATTTATCAAGTGCTAAAGCTCTATTCTTTTGTTTCTCTTGATGTTATGCAAAAAGTATATCTATTTTTGTAAGTTTAATGATAAAATTACTACAAAAGTTTCTCAATTAACATGAAATAGAACGCTATGCAAGAGCATGCTGTAGAAGAGAGAAAACATAGTGGGTGGTCAAAGTAACGTGAGTGAAAGTAATAGATTTGTCTGCACAATTTCTTGAGACAAAACTATGAAACATTTTAGGGATGTTGGAAATGAATCAGTAGCTGGGAATCCCCGCGTGCACAAGGAAAACATTTAAATAGAAACGCCATAATAGCCAATGAAAAAATAAATGTGAACGGAAGATAATATTGTACAGATGATAAATCAGTTATGGATACATGCATGATTTACCACTTATGGAAAGGACTTGCAAAACAAAATGATATATAAGATTGATAAAGACAACCAAGAGCATGCCCCTATAAACTGGCTTACAATGTATAGGTCGCGCGTTACTTCTTGACGAATGAAAATTTTATATGTAAGGTTGAATGCGAGTCACTACTCAGCTTTTGCGGGAACGTTAGCATTGAAAGAGAGCGGAGGTACAGTCTGCAGTGAGATGACGCGCATGCTTCTGAGCTGAACCAGTACAACACTACAAATAAATTTATCACACTTCCAGTAATATCAGCCACACGTATTATGCACTATACCTCTATAACTGTTTCCACTTAACTTTATTGCATTTCTTCTATTCCCGACATTTCTCCCTCGTCTTCCTTGTGTGAATTGCTGTTATTTTCGTTGTCATACATCCGTACCGCACAAAACTTTTGCAGTCGACTGTATACACACACGTGACAGAGGAAAACAGAGGTGTCTGTTATCGTAGCATAAACATTTGCTGACCTGTTTATTAAGGGTAGGCTCACTCATTGGATTTCTGCTCAAGGTCATTCGTCAAGAACGAACGCGCAACCTATAATACTTCAAACTGTAATTTGGGATTAAAGAAAAAGCAAGGTGTTATCGTCGCACTCGTTGCTTTTTAAGTGGACTTCTCAAAGTCTGGTTATCTCTGTACACCTCAGCGGTGTGGCATTGAAGATGATTGGTGTATGACAGCATTCATCGGTGAAACGGGACTAGCGAGTCATTTGAAGTTCCAATGTCTCTTCCGTTCTGACTGGATGTTAAGAGTACTGTTAGTACTTTTGTTTTCAGCATGCTGATAGGTGTGTTTTGCATATCCGAACAGGGCCACCTTTGGTTTGTGCAGTGAACTTAATAGGAGGAAAATAAACTATTCCGCATAACGCATTGTGGAAACAAAACCTACCAAATGTTAACGTTAACCAGCGGAACACCTGTAGATTATTGAATAATGATTTTATAATCATTACTTAATACAGTTTTGAATCAGGTATATTCCGAAATTATCAAATGCTCTATTTCTTAGTGTCCAATTGTATTAGCAATGTACTATATAACAAATGTCAGACTGAAAAAATATTAATCGAAAGTGCATCTTCTGAAAATGCAGCAGTATTGTCAGCATTGCATCCAGTGCAACAGAAGAGTGAGGATGGTGAGGTGAAGAAATGCTCAATTTCTGGAGGTAATGTTAGAACTACATTTGAACTGTTATTCTGTCAACCGCTCCATCCTAGTACTTGATTACAGATAGCATGGTCATAAGGGGAGGTATTGTATGATTCAAACTTTTGTGCGTTGACTTTGTTTACCTTGTCGACTTCAAGAGCTGAGTACCAAGGGCAAGTAGACTTGAAATGGCTTCGCCGATCCTTGGTGCAAACAGCAGCAGCAGCATTGAAGTTCTCAGCACAAGGGTGCAATGGGGTGGGCCAACCTCGGTTCGGCGCCGCTGATGTTTGACTACGCTTGTTCCGTAGAATACAAACCCGGAAAGATAATGCACGAATTCATGAATGGTAACGCAGTAGAATATTACGAGCGGAAAAGCAGGGTAGGGTAAAAGGAGCTGGTGCAGAAATCATTAATTTTAGCTAGAGAGTTGGTTTTGCCTTTTTAATAATTAGACAGAAAGACCGCAAGGGAATCTGTTTCTTCTTATCCCCTTCGGAACCAAACCAAAACTCCATTAGGTCCAAGTAAACCTGTTTTCAACCCTTCCACGTGCTTTCCTCCCTGAAGGTAAAAGTAAAATAAAGAAAGAAAAGGCGGTTGTTTTATCCACAGTCAAGATTTTTCACTCACCTCAGAGTGCGTTCTGTTATTGACTTACCCTTTTGTACATTCTGGTTACAGTATAAATGGATTTGATTTGGTCAGAAATTTAGAGATTCTAATCGTGCACTTGCGACCCAGTTTCTGCTTTAGGTTGTTTGCTTTATCGTTTACTTACAACTGTCGAACATTCAGACGGAAAATGCAGACACTACGGCCCTGAGTTAAAAGTAAAAGCGCTAAAACAATTGAAAGCTCGTGTAAGCAGATAACTTTAAATATAAATGCTTTTGTAGGTGCAGCTTAACAAAACATGAAGCAAGATACTGGGCGTGGAGAGCAATTTGAATTTTTTGAAAGAAGAAATAATGCTAAAGTTACCGCGTGAGTCAGTATACTGTATAAATCGTTAACGCCGTCTTTTAAAAAATCAATAGCAATTGTTTCAATGTAAAGCGTAGTTTGGGAGGGCCTTAATATGGTAGGACATAATCTAACTATGAAGTGAAGTTTAAGGTTTCCTGGCATTGTCTTCTCATGATAAGGGATTGGGAAAATAAAACTCAAATGAACCTGGGGTCTATTGAGTTTAGAGTTTCCTGGCATTATCTTCTCAGTATAAACACTTTATCCGGATAACGCAGCGCAACCTAGATTACAACTGGGAACCTCTTGACGGTGAGGCAGATAAGCTACCACCACACAACAGAGGCGGGCCGATGTAAGAATTTGTCAGACATCAACCACTATCAACAATCAAGGACCACTCTCTTATTTATTATTATAATTATCATTATCATCATCACCATCATCATTATTATCATCATTATCATTACCATTATCGTTATTATTATTATTACTATATTATCATTATTATTATCATTATTATTGTTGTTATTGTTATTAGTATTAATTATTATTAAAATAATTGAGTAAGTTTCTCCTTTAATGTAACTGCAGTGGAAGCAAGCTCTTAACTCAAAGCACAAAATGGCATCTGGAAGATTCCAAGCTACGCAACAGGGAATAAATCAAGTGAAAGGTTGTGAACACATCACTGCGGATCGCATATACTTCAATAGAGTGGACAAGTAATGTTAAAATAAACGGAGAAGATTAAGAGGATTTGTTACAATGTGCAGCGCTACCTTTAATTTACATTGAGTAAGAATGTTTACTGCATGAGTGACCAATGCTCGGAAGCTAATGATGTAAAACATTGTCTTGTTACGTAGGATTTATTAGTTCATTTTAATCGTGAAGTAGTGCAGCAAATGCAATTGGTGATCTTCGAATTATCAAGGCACACCCATTACTCGTGGATTACATATGATCATTTGATTTGCTTCATCTCCTAGGTTGCTAATGAGGAACTTTATTCTAATTAAGCACGTCTTTCAGATACAATCTTAAAAGTCGCAAACTAATTTTCTAATGTCAAAGAATACTTTGACAAAAGTAATTAATTTTCTATCACTTTACTTTCCTTCTGAAGTTTTGCACAAAGCAATTCTCTTCTACTGACGTTAATAGTCTACAGTCTATCGTGACACAGCTGTTTTCTTCTCGCAGCAATGATTCGGGCCTTTCATTGTCTCTCCTCAGACCTTTCATTGTCTCTCTTCGCTTTCTCTGTCTCTCATACACTAACTCCGACGATACAATGACTCTACATTCATTAAAGCTTCACTTCGATGCGGTGAATCTTTCACAGCTGTCTCGCATTCACTGATACACGATGACTCAAAAACTGTCTCGCCGGCTCGCAAAATTTTTATACCGGCAAGGACGTAGGGAGATCTTTCTTGAATGTCTACAAACAAGCCGGCTGCCAGACAGTCCTCGAATGCTCTGGAAAGCTCTTTCTGTTGCCGCCTGATTGTTGTTAGTCACATGTTCGTGTGAATGATGTGGGGAAACTTGACCTTGAGAGCCTCGTTAGGCGCCGCACCGCCTTATTGATAAGCTATTGCACAATGAAAAATGAAGTTCATGAAGAGTAAGTGTGAATTGTTTTGTACACAACCAGAAAATGACTCGGAATAACCCACCCCTTTTTGCGTAATCGAAAAGTATACATTTTGGTAATTAAAATAAAGCGAAGAGTCTCTCGCTTCTTTTTCTTTCGGCCAGTACGAGTATACCAATAGGGTCCACTATACATGAACATCCGTTTTATGCGCGCAGCAATGTAGGAAAGCAGTTTGCAAAAATAAATAAAAATAGCTCGAGATTAAAGCTACACAAATACTCAGTGTAGTACTAGGTCACAGCAATAAAATGTATGCACCTAATTCATTACTCTGAGAGAATTGATTGCTTTCCACAGGGAAAAAAATGCACATCCACGCAACATGGAGGTTGTTCATTGTCATTAATATCTGCTAAAGTGTAGTGAGGAATGGTATGGCTACACACATTTTCTGCCTTCAGAATATTGCATAACGCTTAGCTTGTAGTATTTATAGCGCCAGGATTACAGTGTACGAGTAGGTAGCATATATCCAATAACTGTACTCGGTGGACCTAAACTACAAATGTGCTTATCCAATGATTGAAATGCATATAAACAAATATAAACATTCAATATAAAATGTACATGACTTTCAGGCAATACCAAAAGCCATTCTCATAAGTTTTAGTGGGACATACACACTGGAAGGATTTAAAATACACTCCTTTTAAGAATGTGTTGATATTAGTGCAGAGCAGGGTTGCTAACATTTAAAAGTAAAATTATCGTACCAGCCTCTCAAAATTATAGATTTGGGTTCAAAATTATCGTACATCATAAACCAAATGCTACAACAATAAAAATATCAGTATAACACTTATGAAAGTGTAACAGCATTGATGTTTATGGTATCCACTCACAAGATTGATGACCTCAATCAGTATTACTTACAATTTCAGCACTTGTTTCTCGCACTATTCATCTGAAAGTTCATCTTCCTCAACTGTTGCAGCATTATACAAATTTGTTGTTGAGATAAACCTTAACATCTTCTCGGTGACTTGCAGGTTTTCGGATCTACCACATTCTTTCATAAGCTGAGACGACAGAATAAGTTCATTTACCGTATCTAGTGCCAATCTGTTTCTAACTTTGGTTTTTATTAAACCCAGTTTAGGAAACACTCCTTCACAAGAAGCGCTTCTATGGGGCAACGAAATCACTGATAATGTAAAGGCTGCTAGTTCTTTGAAATCAGTATTTCCACCAGGCTGACATGTATTTAACAGCACTCCAGAAACTGCCAGGTTCAGGCATGTTCTTTATTTCACACGGAATATCACTTATTTCATTGATCATCAATTTTCTGAACAGTGCCTTCTTCACTGAGATTACCAGATCTGGCCACACTGGCAATAAAAGGATAAAGGGTAGGACGCTTAGTAGGATATGAAACGGCTGCCTTAGAGCGGTGGAAACAGGCCATCAGGGCAAACGTGGTGTCGCTATTTGCAATTAGTTTCATTTCACTGATGTGACAAACCAGTGAAAATGATATTGCGCCGGTATCGAACTATCATACATTCAAATTACCGTAAACCCCATAATTATCGTACGGGCTGGCAACCATGTGTACAAACATTAAAATTATCGTATGCCCCCATAATTGTCGTACGGGCTGGCAACCGTGGGTACAAACATTAAAATTATCGTATGCCCCATAATAATCGTACGAGTTGGCAACCCTGGTGCAGAGAAACAAATTTTCGACCATTCATGTTGTATCTTAGGTGTTTTGTGTTCATGGTCTTTTTTAACTTCACTTTGTAGTATGTTTTCAAGTTCGAGCTTGTCTGCGCGATGGAAGAACAAGATTTAACTCCATTTACAGTGTTGCCAATATCATTCATCTGGAACATACCTGTTATTAGTTTTTGAAGTAGCAAGACTAATAAAAACTTGCAATGAAAGAGTTTATTTCCATTACTGCGAGTACTTGGATAACCAGAAATGTTTGGACCATTACATTTTAATTTATGATCATACGAACTTTGTACAGCGAACTATAAGTATTGAAATATTAAGCCAGTGAAAACATTGTGGGGGGGGGGGGGGGGGAGAAGATGGACGGATCGACATAACATCAGTTTTGCAAAGTGAATGCAAAAATTGTAAATAAGCAAACATAATACTGCTTTAACTCTGAAAAAGCAATAACAGAAGGTTTGTTAATGTCAGACAACCGTTCGTAAGTGTCTATACCTCTAAAGTATAACAAAAATTAAGCAATATACCTATAGTGTACTTTAAGGTTCAGCGTATTAATTAAGCTGAAAATAGTCAGCTATTTTCTATAAGGTTAATGTTTTGATTGCCGAGTTATCTTTAAACCCTATTTTGATCAAAAAATGTCCTAAGATCTTAATTCTACTAACATCCTAGGTAAAAAATAAAAGAAGAAGAAGAAAAAAAGAATTGCCGGTTTTCAAAACATTGTTTTGTTGCACAACAAGGCGAGATGGATAGAGTGGGTTCTCCAGTAATACCCTTACCGCACTTATTTCACAATATACCTACTATTTGAGGATACAAAATGGTTAAGGGACACGGGGACTGAAATTCCGACCGAAAATGATAAAATTTAAGAATTTCAGATTTTCACTTAATATGAGAAAAGCATAAGTATTGTAGAACCCACACAAATATCAAGGAATATCTCGAAATTGTTCACTCCCCGCGAAAAAAAAATTGAATTTCTAGATAACGTGTTTTGAGATCTACATTTTTGTGCATTAAGATTTGGGCTACCTTTTACGATTTACCAGCTAGGCAAAAGTCATCAAGAGTCCTACGTAGGTTATAGCCAGAAAATTCAAAATATACATTTCATTTTCCATGAAATATCTTAAAAATTTTAATTATAATCGTTAGCCATTTTTGAGAGAGTAAAAATTTTCCGTGTAAAGGGTAGTTTGTGGTGTAGGAATTTCCTTCAAAATCTTCGTGTCGCATCTTGAAAGACATTCAACATAAATACCAATTTTGGTTTTTAACCGACTTTTCATTTTAGAGTTTTACTGTTCACACACGCACACACACGCGCGCGTGAACCTTTTTCTAAAAGTGCTTCTTTGTATTCAGGGAGCCTCAAAATGAATTTCCGGTAAAATAGCGACATCGAAATTTTGGGTCGAATACAATACTCTACGCAGTAGAGAAAGTAACAAGATCAGATAGGCGGTCATCGAGAAGCGAACTCGGGACCTGCTGAATGCAAGCCTCAGTGTTACGGTGCGCGCAGGGTCATCTCGCTTGGTAAGGGTAATATAAGATTTAGGACATAAATCTGTCCCGGATGACGGAATAGTTGCCAGTTATACCGTTAGTCCTGTGGCGCTGACGAACCGCTAAACGTCAGGACATGGCGTGGCAATTAATGTTGCGTCACGTATCGTCTGGCTACTCCACATATACCTACGTGACACACAATCAAGGATTATCCCACATACACTGACATTGTAATTGTAACGTTATCGCGGTACTGCTTAGCTTGCAAAACGAGCTAACTAGTCCCTTTGTCGCATGTATATGTTAATATCCCTTTTACACACGTTAATAAAAATCGTTGGGCAATTATTTTTGAACTAGGTTAATGTTAGTGTTCCACACATGAGAGATGAGTAAAGCTCTGAAAATTAGGAGATAATTTCCCTGCCACTTGGCCGAGGAAGGGCGTTAATACTCTATAATATACATTTGCGAAGTAATCTGGCTAAAAAAAAGAGAGAAAAAAAATGTGTTGCACTTGCATGACTTTCTTTGCTCTTCTACTATTACAGACTCTTATTCCTTTATTTTCATGTTAGTCAACATAAATATTTGCAGAAATTGCCTTATTGCTAATTTTCTTGTGGATGCAAGGGCAATAGGGTATACAGGCTTAGAGCTTTAAAGTTTTGCAATTCCGTACTCTTGGTACGGGCAAGACATAAAAAGTGAATAACGACCTTCCATTTGAGAAAAGTAAGTATTGAAAACTCACACAAATTACGAGAAATATCTTAAACTGTTCACTCAAAAAATGCATGTAGACATAATCTGTGTTTTAACGAGTTTTACATTTTTGTGTAGTAAGATTTGGAGTGAACTACATAGCCTGTAGCCAGAAAATTGAAAATATACATTTCATGTGCCATAAAAATATCTGAAACATATGACATTTTAATCAAAATCGTTAAGGGTGTTTTTTTAGAAAATCAAAATTTTAAAAAATGTTCAAAATCTTCGTGGCGCATCCTTGAAAGGTATTAACTTAAATACCAACTTTGGGTTTTAACCGACTTCTCGTTTTTGAGTTATGCTGTTCAGACACACACCTAGCGCTTCTAAGGTGACTACGCCACGAGGTTCGTCTCCGACTGCGTGAGCACAGAATGTGCGCGTGGGAGGACACGATGACTCGCTTGAACCTAGAGGATGGCGACGGGTGGGAAATCGCCAAGAGACTCAAGAACCGAGGTGGATCACATAACTCCTCCATCCTTGGCACCCAAGGCCTGGCCTACGAAACCCAAACCAAAGCAAATGTGTTTGCTGAATCCCTGGAGAGGACTATGAGGCCGAAAGATGACCCGCAGGACATAGACTTCTCCGACCGTGTCCGACGGGAGGTACGCCGATACCTTCGACGACCACCCGAGGAGGCGGATTGCCTTCCCATCATAAAACCCAGCAAACTCCAGGGTGCACTCCGGCGCCTCAACCCCAAAAAGGCCACGGGGCCTGACGGGCTAACCCCTATCATGCTCCGCCACCTTCCATTCAAGAGCGTGCTCCTTCTCACAAAGGTCTTCAATATTTGCCTCGCCCTCAGCCACTTTCCACGCGAAGGGAGAGAGGCTTGGGCGATATGCATATTGAAACTAGGGAAAGACCCGATACATCCTGCAAACTACCGCTCCGCAAGTCTCCTTTCTGTTCTCTCGAAAGTACTCGAGAGACTTATACTTGCCCGCTTGTCCCCATACTTGGGGACATTCAAGCCATCCCTCCCCATCATTTTGGGTTCGGGCGTGACTGCAGATGCGTCGGGACAGTGCGTGTGTAGTGCTGTAGTTGGTGCTATGAAAGCAGGTAGCAGCTCATTTCTTCTGAATATACAAATACTCGAACAAGTAAATCATTCAGCTGTTGCCAGTTGCCTTTCTTGTGGCCAGAAGGGATACGTTATGGCAATGTATTGCTATTTGTCAGTGATGCCGCCCCATATATTGTTAAAGCGGGAGCTGGATTAAAAGTCCTTTACTCTAAATTAGTTCACCTGACGTGCCTTGCTCATGGTTTACATCGTGTCACTGAAACTGTTAAAAGCCGGTATAAAGACGTGGATCTTTTTGTTTCTAGCGTGAAGAAAGTGTTCGTAAAGTCACCGATTAGAATTCAAAAATTACGTAAACTACTTCCAAATTTATCTTTGCCTCCTCAGCCAGTTTTGACTCGGTGGGGAACGTGGTTAGAGATTGTGTCAATACTATGCAGGACATTTCAGTGACGTGAAAACTTTTGAATTCCCTAAGTGCAGATGATGCAGTCAGCATTGCCACAGCATAAGAATGCTTTGTTAAAAACGGCATTCAAGAAAAGATACAGTACATCCATAATCATTTCTCCAAAATATCTGACATTTTAAAGCAGTTGGAAGCTCGAAATAAGCCCTTGGAACACTCACTTTCTCTGATTCAGGAAGTTTCAGTAACATTGTCCTCAGAAACACACGAGGTTGCAAAAATTGCGTTTGATAAACTCAATCAGGTGCTACAGAAAAACTCCGGTTACAAAACTGTCAAATTTCAAATAAGCTTTGTACAAATCATTTTTCACTGATAGACACAGGAGTTTTACACAGGAAAATCTCAGGATGACCTTCCTTGTGTACTGTAACAGCCTTCAATAAGTTAAGCGTTCTGCGAAACTAAATATATTAGCATGCATTCGTTTTTGCCTTTTTTGGTGCTTATTTTCGTCATTTTTCGTGCTTATTTGCTTACTTATTTTACTATTTTATTTTGCTTGGAAATCCGGGCTGTAGTAATTAGTAGCAGTTTGCGATACACCCTAAAAACCTCGTTGCCTAAAAGGACATTCTGATACCTAATCGCGCTTTATTTGAGAAATAAGGACGTTATTAACCTGATACTTATAGTTTAAAATCGCTTGTGCAGCACCCAGAATCCATGATAGCCTGCCCAATATAGGTTTCTAGGACGTTCACAGTATCTGCGGCTACTGTCTACTAGTTCCAGCTTAGTTTAGCGTTACCTAGTTTTGTGAGATTGTTTACTAAGATAAGACACCGTGTTTGCAATGAGCAATGAAGCTATGCTAGTATCTTCCCTAACGTAGTTGGATGCTGCAACAAACCTTTCTAGGCAACATCCGCTCGCCGTCGAAGTATTTATCTCTGATGGCGGTGTTCACGCCTTTCTTGTTTAAACGAGACGTGAAAGCGTTAAATCAATTATTGCATTGTTTGGAATTCTGTAACCAAGTCTAGCATGTTTTCCATATGCCCATTTACTTTCAAGACTGCTTTTTAAGCAGGTGAAATGCAGCCAGCGGTCGGCAAGTATCGGACTTATGACGTAGGAGCGGGCAAACGCTGACGAAGCACTCTGTGAGGAGAAGACACGAGCGGTGCACGTACAGCAGCGGTAAGCACGTGTAATGCCATGGTGGCTCGTATTGTTTTATTTGTTACTAAAAGTAATTCTACATGATTCAGGGTCCAATATCAAATGTTAGTTTGAGTTAGAATTTATATTACTTTTGTTAATAATAAACACATTAAGTGGAGGTTGATTCTATGACTCATTTTCCCAAGAGTCCTGAAAATTAGCTACTAAATTGTGTTTAACGAGCTTGAGTAACGTTATTACATACTGTTATAATACTGGCGTGTTTTTCGTGTTTACGATTGCCGAAGAGAGGGCTCCATTAGCATAAATAAATAAGTAAATACGTAGATAGACGGATGGATAGATGGAGCGAGGGACGGAGGGACGGACGGATAGATATGGACAGATATGGGGGATGGACGGACGTGCGTTTGGATGTATAAATAAATACATGATTAAATAAATACATTTTAAGTTTCGCAACAAAGGTACCAAATCCTGACTACGTTACTGGTTTCTCACTCGCAAAATTACACAGTGCAAAGGCTGTTCAGTGGAGGGGTAATGCCCTGCCCTGCCCTGCCCTACTCTGCTCTTTGAAGCACTGAGGAAAGAGAAAACCTCCGCGGAATGACGTCACAGAGCCAGAGACCTGCTGATCCCTGACCTACACTATCGAAAAAAGGAATGACAATAATAATAGTGTGAATATTTCAACGAATTCCCTTAGAATACTTACCTAACAGATTGAATTCCTTGTAGTGTCATATGTTAGGTGTATAAAGTGATGAAACACCTTTCGGAGTACTCCTAAGGATATGTGAAATGTTGGTTGATACAAAGTTGACGAAACTGGACTAAGCATTGTACAGAGTAAAGTTCCTCGCGTCATTGTTAGAAAGGGAAAGCGGCAAGTACTAGCCATTTTTTCTGCATAGCGTTGATCACTCGTCACCGGCGTTACCTGCATGAGTGCTGCAGGACATTTCGTTTCTCCTATGACTATATTTCCTAGCAAGGACCTAAGCAGTCAACTCTTGAGAGGTGCTCCACCAGGGTCTATTATTGCATGCCAGCCTTCTGGATGGATTCAGAGCCATCTTATTTACTGATCAGTTCAAGCATTTCTTGGGAAAGGTGAAGCCAACAGCAGAATCACCGGTGCTTCTGATTCTAGACGGACATTACATCCACTCCAGAAAACTGGATGTAATAAATCTGGCACGTGAAAACTATGTCATCGTGTGCCTGCCTCCTCATGCCACCCACAAGATACAACCACTGTACCGGAGGTTCACGAGTCCATTGAAAGCCTGTTACTGCGTGTATGGATGAGGGAGAATGCACCACCAGTAACGAACATGGACATCGCCGAACTCTTCTTTCTGAATGACTGGTAAACGAAAGAGATGGAGAAAATCTTAATATAAAAATGTAGATTTAAAGCACACAATTTATGGAATACATTTTTTGTAGAAACATTTCTGAGATATTCTTCGTTATTTTTACCGCACCGTTTATAATGCCGCCTTTAACGTTCTAAGGTTACATCGACTGCTTTTTACCTTTGGAACAATTAATTGCTAAACGCCAGTGATGTTCGTTCGCTTGTAAATTTGTATTATTTTTTGTAACAATTAATTGCTAAACGCCAGTGATGTTCGTTCGCTTGTAACTTTGTATTACTTTTTGTAACAATTAATTGCTAAACGCCAGTGATGTTCGTTCGCTTGTAAGTTTGTATTACTTTTTGTAATTATATTAAGTCCACACACACACACACACACACACACACACACACACACACACACACACACACACACACACATTCACACTCTCGTTCCTAGCTCCAGGCTCTTGGAAGGATGGGAAATAATCCTGGCTAAACAAAAATTGCCACCCTCCGGAAATCGAATTAGAGACCTATGGTTAGCATGCTTAACACCAGACCCAGAGGCAATCTTCGCAATTTTTTTGATTTTCCAATGGAAAGCCGTTATTTGTTTCTTTTGGTCATGGAAAGGGAGTGGAATTTCAAAAACATCACTGCGAGCTAAAGATTTGACTGTCGCTAACCCTACTTTTTCCTATTTATCGTGTACTTACAATGAAATGTGCAGTTAAGTATAACGACGAATAAGGGTTTGTAAGAATATCAGCAGTTTGTTAGGCGCTGTTTAATGCCACAGTTATGTTCTGTTCAGCAGTCATTTCTTTCGCAGCCCTGGGTTCAATAGTGACCTCTATTAGGTCCGTATCATCTATTTCTTTTTTTCCCTTGCTCTCTTTGTCGATATCTCCTCGCTGATTGAAATAACTACCATACTATTATCCCACTCAGTAACGGAAGATGACTAAAAGACTGCTTTCCAGTAAAGATTTTCTACTATATACAGAGAGACGCTTGTTGCAAATATTGCGTGAGTTAACAGCTCTATGGATTTCTTATTCTCTTTAGTACTTGCATATGCTACCAACATTTTTCTCTTAAGGTTACTTGCTCCGTCACTTTGATGGATGGAGCGATTACTTAATTTCTAGTATCTAACACATCGTATGATTGACAGCTCATGATGTACTACTTTTCCTCAGATTCCTTAACCCCACTGAAACTACAATGCTTGCACAGTTACCTATCTTCACCGAATAAATAATGGAACATATCACGTACTTCAAAACGTTAGTTATTTTGTTTAACCATTCTGACAATGTTTTGTATTCTCTGATTGCGTTTGGCGTGTCTTCAAACTTTGATTTTCTTCTGTTTCGCTTACTTACACAGCTGCGTTGATACTACCTAAATTTTCCGTGGTTAGAGTCCCACCTCTAGCATTGAGTTTTACGAAGTCTGATTGGACTTCCTAACTTTCTTCCTGTACTAGAAAGAACAATTAACGGATGTAAGTTAGTGTTAATAGAGGTAAGCATGTGTAGAGCTAAATCCATGTTTCAATTTTCTGCCCCAGCATTGAACTTTTCAGGTTTAATTCAACTTCCCGGTCTAGTGTCTTTCCTTGTTGACCGGAAAACCAATATACAGTCACGGGAAAAAATGATTGAGCGCATTAGGAGAGCAGAATATTTCTAAGCTCCACACCGTGTTGCAGCACGGTTTACATAAGTTATTATTTTCAACATGCAGTCTGAGTTTATTGATAATCTCTGTTCCATACGTTATCGTCTGTCGGACACACAAATAGACTGTCTTGAATCATCACTCGCATTCGTATTTGTTCCTGATAAAGAAAGGGACGGTTTAGCAAACTGGCGGTTTCTGTGTCCGACAAACGATAACAAACGGAACAGAGGCTATCAATAAACTCAGAATACATGTTGGAAATATCGACTTGTGTAATCGCACTGCAACACGACGTGGGGACTTGGAAAATTCTGCTCTCTTAACGCACTTGATCACTCTTTTCATGGCTGTACGTAAGAGATATAACATGGAAAGTATTTAATCCAAGACTATAATAAAAAATAGAAGCTTTACTGCTCCTGTCAGCGTGCTAGTTGTTAGTCCAAGAACCTTGCTTGGGTATGACTGGAACTCCAAGGGTAGTTTTTAAATCTGTAAGATGAATTATAGATATGATCCTCAGAGGTTGAAGAGTGTGGCTGCGAGTGTATTTCAGGGATACAAATAAGCACAAACTAGTTCGCAACACCCAGCAGCTGTTTCGCTAGTCAACAGGTGTTTAACAGAAGCTGTAGAAATGAAACAAAGCTCCAAGACAGCGAAACAATTTGAAGATCACGACTAAGGAAGGCGACAAACCTTAAAAGTTAACTGTTATGCAAGCCTTTTGAGAGAGTGTGCCACTCTGAAGTCTTAGAAATCTATATATTTTCAACCCGAAGTGAGCCCAACTAATTCAATGGGAATTAGACATTTTAAAAATAGAAGCCGTATTTAGTATTCATGATTTATGCGCAGGAAAGCGCGCGGCAAATCACACAGTCTAATTTAAGCTGACGAATGGAAAGTGTAAATTTTGCCGTCGGAACATCTAACTCCAAGATACCGAATTTGGAAAACTTTTTTTTCACAAATCTGGGCTTATCATCTCTGCGATTGTAAGATACAAAGGAGTAGGGAGTAAGATAGTGTTAGCATAAATGAAATAAATACACTTGTCACGTGGGGATCGCCTACTTTTCAGCCAGTTGTTAGGGTATTCACTTCAGCACCATGGAATAAAGGTTATTTATAACTAAGTGCATTATTTATAAGTGCGTTATTTATAACAAAATCAAAAACTCGCATCCACGAGGAATCATTTCCTGTTTGCTCATATTCTTTTTAAGGGAATAGCATAATGTGTCACCAAGATTTACAATAGACAAAAAACTAGGTATACAAATGAAAGGATTGAAAGTTTTACTACATAAGCAGAATTAATTGAGAATTATTTTTGTTTTATGGTTGATGATTCTAACTGTTAAAATATATTCTTTAGAAATTAATATCTATATAAAATTGCATCGAAAAATATATTCCAAAATCATAAAACTGATGTAGTTTTTCCTTAAAGCATTCGCAACTCAGAACTGAAAAACTTCATGCATATTCTGAGCGTACTTATCTACTCTGGGAAGGAGAATTGGTCAGATCTGCAAAAATAATTGCTAAATTGAAAATAAAGTATAGAATTTTAAAAGAATTTTATAGCAGGTGTATGCTTAATGAGCACCAAGCTTAAAAAGTCTGTTTCAGGGATATCTGTGTATGCGCGCGCGCGTGTGTGTGACAAAAAAGTGTACAACGTTAAGCCTTTATCTGTGCTTAATTGTTGCTCTTTGCACATTAAACTAACTTACTGAGAAAAACTTGTTAGGAATTTTGTGATGCCTGAATCTAAAAAGGCAGTATGCTCCACTTAAAAAAAAAATCAAAAAAATAATCATTCTACAAATAGCACAAGTGTCATGTCAGTTTGAACAGGATTTTTTAAGACAAGAAAGAGTGTGATTTTTGCCATTTCACAGTACATTGTCCCTTAACGATACATTCACGGGTAAATGGTTAGGCAAAGAAGCATCAGCTAGAGGAGGTTCGACATGATATAACACCGATGTTTCTTTAAATGACATCATTGCTCTTCAGCCATATAAACCACTTCATGAACGCGCCAGACACAACGTAAGTTAATTTGTAAACGGCACACCGCACCACGCAGACTTGTTGCATGTCTGAGAATGCTGTTCAAAGTAATGGGTGGGTTGTCAGAAACAATTGCGTGTTTTAAGTGTTAAGACACTGTAAGCTAAACAGAGTTTAAATCAAATAGGATGTCCATTGCTTAAATAGTGGTGTTTAGTTAAGTATTTTAAATCGAGACAACTAGGAAAACGAAACATGTACTGTCTTTAATGAAGTGCTTTGTTTATTTCATCAATTGAAATATGAAATTAATTCTAAATGCTTAAATTCTCTTTTTACGAGGCTGGAACTCTACAGAATTCGTGTCTAAATATGTGTTAAACATTTAAATTGAAGAAAAGGCAGTGTTATATGACTTTGTCAGGGAATGTAATGCAGTGACTAAACGTTGTAATAGCAAAAGTTAGAGAAGAGGACAACTGGCAAAAAATAATACTTTCTACAATTACTTTCCTTGGAACCCGGAACATCAAAAGAGAACTTTTGTGAATTGAAAGCAAGCTTGTAATCATCCTTGGCCGTCCGTTATGGCTGCCACGTAGAACCCCAGAAAGAATTAATGTTGATGACAAGATTGGTACTGATTGACACATTCTTTTAGAAGTCTTATACGTGTAGACATTTGTTTCCATTAGTTATTTCGTATAACTTCGTTGCTGTGCTCTGTTGCATTCCTGTTACATGTTTTTTATTCCTTCTGTTTTAAATCATCTAGCGAAAAGGCAAAAAATGTCATCCAGGAAGAAAAACGACCCGGGTTTGAGGTTAAACGGCATATATTGATGGTGTTTAAACATCGACTATGAAACGTCGATTTGAGATATTGTTCAGATTTTAGCTATTGGTATTTATAATTTTTGCGAACAGCTTAGTGTATTCAGAAATTTAATATCAAAGAAAAGTATTGGTACTACGACGAGGTTAACTTTCCATTTGCTGAATGTATCCATAAGTATGGTGCAAAGCGTTGTAAATTAAGTACTTGTATAGCGATTTCATTAAACAAGATCCTAGTTACATTTCGAATGCTAAGTAGCAAAACTAATTTTGGACTCATTGATCGCTAAATAAGCTGTACACAAAATGTATTTGGTGTTATAGAAACAGAAAAATACAGTGGATTTTGTGAGTAGATTCTGAGGCACGTACGTTTCTGGAAAGCTAATCTCGTTCTCTCGGAAGTGGCTTCCTTTCGCTTGCCTGGGTATGAAAACCTCCCAAACAAACGGTAGCTCTGGGAAAACTGTACCCCATTCATTAACTTTGTTTTCATGAGCAGACTACAGAGTAGATTATATTTTTTTATAAATATGTGCATTTTTTTTTTATCCGTGAGGGGCATATGCGGGTACAGTTGTCCATTTTTGTGTTCCTATAACTCGTCCTATGACGTTGCGAAATTCACGACCGGTTCTGGTATGCATTGCATACTGAACATTCGGGCAGCAAACTAAGGCCACATTCTCGTAGCCCTTTGTTGCTTTTAAATTCCTAAATTGGGACTCAAGTTCTCCTTTAGATATCTGAAAACATTTTTAGACGACATGAGCTGATAATGTTTGGAAGGTCTTAACCAAACGCGTTCTGGTAAATGTTAGTAGAACATGGAGTGTGATTTCGACCCAAAATTATATTGTATTACTATTTTAGAAATTTCAGATTACCAATATGCAAGTAGCTGCTTGTAATGAGAATCATTAAGAATAGGGCACATACCATCAAACGCACTCATTAAGCAACCTTCACGCTCTACATTTGCAACGAAAACCATTCAAGAAAATTAAAACAAGTTTCGTTCTTCTTTACATGTTTACCCTCGCCTTATGTAGGATACACCCGCTAGCACTCACAAGTCTGTGCCTAGGGTCAGAGGTGTGTCGGGGACCGGATAGAGTGAAGATCTGGAAGAGGGTGGTCAGTCAAGCACCAGGTATGTGGATGAGGAAGATGATATGAAACGCAGGCGAAATCGATGAATGGGAAGTTGATGATGGAGCAATTGATGGAATGGATTGCGAGGGAAACGGGAGAAGCCGGAGAAAACCCATCCAGACGCCGTTTCGTCCACCACAAACACCTAATGCGGGTCCCTGGGATCGAACCCGGGCCCCTAGATGGTAGGCGAACGGTCTAACCGCTCAGCTACGGCGCCGCCTAAAGTTTCCGACAAAAATTATAATTAGCGAGCACAAGATTTTATCTATCAATCGATTGGTATAGCCCGGTCCATTGACTGCTATCTTTCTGTACTTATATGAAAGTTCGGTTCTGGCCCAGATATATGGCATGTAAGTGAAAAGCGGTACAACATTCCGGCAGACCGGCGACACCGATATCTTGACAGTTGCTGACAATTGATAGAGTATAGCAACTACAGAGCAAGAATGAACATGGACCTGCTAATGCTGCTCTCTTGGCGTTGCCGGTAGCACAGAGTGGGTGACCTGGATCCCTGTCGCCCGCTCCCTTGGCGCTGCGATGCCAAGAGAGCATCATTACTGTATCGGCTAGGTCCATGTTGTTTTGTATCTACTGCAGTAGCACACACGAAGGTATGTTGGAGAAACCACTACTCGGAGAGAGACAGATTCTCTTTTATTTTCCCTCACTTTGCGCTGGCAAAGCTCGGAAACTGCGCAACTTATACTAGACTACCTTTGTGTGTGCTCCCGACTCTAGCCCATTAATTAACCATCATTATTACTACCTTCTCTACAACGTATAGTAACTAGGGAAGCTTGTTCCACCCAAAAATTTGGTGTCGAGATTTTGCTGGAAATGTGTGCTTTGAGACTCTGTTAACCCAAAAAAGGCACTTTTGGAAAAATGTGGGTGTGGAGGTTGGGTGCGTGGTTGCGCGTGTGGGTGCGCGCGCGCGTGTGTGTGTATGTGAATAGCATAAACGAAGTTGGTTGAATAAGAAATTTAGTGTTTAAATTCTATATGTCCCAAAGTTGCGGCATGAAGAGTTTCAAGAACATCCTTCCCCCTAACTGCTTGTTACATGGAAAATTGTTCAAAATGTTTGGTTTTCTCAGAAATAGTTCTAATAATCTTGATTAAAATAGATACCTTATAACTTATTTTCATGAGAAATCAAATGGTTTTCTGGGAATAGCCACTGAACTCCTCTTCATTTTGAACAACTTTTGTGTAACTACTAAACGTTACAGAAATTATCGTAGTCCGTAACAAATGTAGATCTCGTCAAAACACAAAATTGATGACTATCCTTCCTTGTGGGGTTAATTATTTCCGAAATATTATTTCTTGTTGGTTTTTTTCCCTCCAATTGTAATAATTTGGTCAAATGGAAAGTCGTTATTCATCTTGTTTTTCTCCTGGTCATGTAAAGAGAATGGAATCATATAGGGACCAGCTCTTAAAAGATTTGGCTATCGCTTAAGCCTACTGTAGTAGGCTTAAGCCTACTGTATTCCTCTAATACCCTAATGCCTAAAAAGACATGTAATAAAATGATTTCTAGAAATTTTTATTTCGATTAACTCAGTAGATAGAAGAATAAGCTATTGTTAGAAAACTATGTTCAAGAATGAGTATGGAAAGTCGTGTGAACGTAACATATTTTTATCATCTTCCCATTTCTCTGGTCAGAAACGGTTTATATTCACAAGAGAAGGGAAGTATTGGGCATAAATTGTGCATTTTAGCGAGATCCATATTTTTGTTTACAAAGTTCTTGTCTGTGTCGAACTGTTCACCATTTATGCAAAACGTCACCCAGAATGAAGAGATATTCTGAGGACATTCCCGGAACATTCAAGGTATGACTTAAAGCGGCCATGGAATCGCGCGTTTGTGTCCGTCACTGGACACTGGACACTGGACACTCCTCCACCTAAAGGAGTGGAGTGGGGATAGCCGCTCATTACATAAGGTTCTTCAATGAGAGAAGGTTGGACATTTCTGCCATACCCATTCACCGCTACTGGAGATCCAAACGGTGAAAACGACATGCCTTCAGACAAGTCAGTCATATCCTTATGGATCTTGTAGCACATAGGTATGCCGGAAATAGAAGTGTGGCTGAAGCAGACGAAGCTGCTAAACAGCCATAGGGCCTGTCAGACTCAAGACTCGTCATTTCATGCACTGTGTACTTATTCAGCAGTGGGAATAAGAGTGGTTTGCCCTGTCCAACAGTAAATTGCATGAAGTGCTTACTCGTAGCTACCTTTACAAACGTGTCCACCTTAAGGACCAGACTGTGTAAACTCCTCTGTGTTGGACACAGCTCTCATACAAGCATACCTTCTGTCTTGCGAAAACCCACCAATGTGTAACCATTGCAACTGTAGCTAACAGTGAAACGTGACATTACGAACTACAGCCTCTCGAACAGCTATCCAAATGTAGAGTGTCAAACGAAATTTCAACAGCCCTGGGCCAAGGACAGTTCTCCAACTAAGTATATTCTAAATTTCTTACAAACAATCCAAGTAATCCATTGGTAATACTTGCCAATCTTACCTTATAAAATGATATATAAATGTACTTTATTTGTTTATATTGTTGCTTGTTTGCGATACCCTACTAAACGATTGTAGTTTAATGTACTGTAATTTTATAACTGCAAACATTAAGTTGCAATTCAACCTGCAGTTAAAACAAAGTAAGACATTCACGTTGACTATTATAATGCCTAAAGATAGTACTTTGCGAGTCATTCAAATTTCGACCTGCAATCCAACTAGTGCGCTGGTTTCTTTCAGGGTTTCCAAGGTCAACATCTAGAAGTATTATGCCAGGGGAACTCGCAAAGAATTCAAAATTCAGTTGCTCTACTCGAAAGTCAAGCGTTTCTCTGCTTTTTGTGTTGTTTGACACCTTACGAAATTGTTACTGTAGCAGCTGTTCATCTAGTGACGTCTTTAGAGATCATATAATAGACATTACTGAGGCTATAATAAATATAGACGTAAAAAGCTGATGTGTTGCACTCACATGATTTTCTCCACTCTTGTACTAACCATTCCTACAAACTCTTATTCCTGTATCTTCTTCGTGTTAGTTGAGATAAATATTTGCAGAAATTAACTTATTACTTATTTTCTTGTATGGGAATATGGGAATTTGAGCGGTAGTCAAATCTTTTAAAGCTTTAAGATTTCGTTCTCTTTGCACGGTTGACATATAAAATATGAATAACGATGCTCCGTTTGACAGAAGTGTAAGTTTTCCAAAACTCACACAAATAAGGAATATCTCCAAAGTTATTTAGACATAAATTTGCAAGATCTACATTTTTGGTATAGTAAGATTTCGTCTATCTCTTACGCTTTACCAGTTATGCAAAAGTGTTACAGAATAAATAGGACTACATGGGCTATAGCCAGAAAATTCAAGATATACATTTCATTTGTCATAAAAATATCTCAAGCATATGGCGTTGTAATCAAAATCGTTAGACCGTTTTGAAGAAAATCAAAATTTTCTATTTAAAAAGTAGATTTAGGGTGGAGGAATTTTCTTCAAAATCTTCGTGTCGCATCCTTGAAAGACAGTAAACTTAAATACTAACATTGGTTTTAAGCTACTTTTCGTGTTTTAGTTATGCTGTCCACAGACTGACACACACATACACATACATACACACACGGACCTTTTTCTAAAAATGCTTTTTGGATTCAGGGGGCCTCAAAACTTATATTTCTGGTGAAATCTCAACATCGAATTTTTGTGGAATACAATACTTCCTCTACTTTACCTAGTACAGAAAGTAAAAATGCAGTATAGATAACCATAATTAAAAGTACGCTTACGCTGTATGGTCCGTTTTGTATTGAAGTAACCGATCTGATGGAGTTGCCCAGCAGTTTATGTAATTCACAAATTATCGGAACACCAGAAACCAATATTCGTATTTAGAAATATAGACCGATCTTCGTAGGAACGTTACAATGTGTGGAGAAAGGTGCTCTCTCTTTTACGTTTGCTATAAGTTTGTAAATTAAAGCCCCCTTTTCTACAAAAGGAAGCAAAAATCTCATTGAATTCATTTTAAAGGCTGCGAGTTCATTTCCCTTTTCATGCTTTCCGAGGGAACCATTGTGTTATGTAGCACTTATCCCTCCAATAACACATTGAGCACGTTCTGGTCCATTACGTCAGTTCCCAGCAAATATACACAGTGTTACCGTAGCAACCGGCAACAAACAGAGCAGAGACCTCTGCTACAGAGCTTTCTTATTGACATATCGCTCAGGTATTTCATTCGGAAACTAAAGGTACAATAAAATAGACAGTCATATCGTATTATTGAAAGGGTCGTAACTCCACTTCCCATAAAAATCTACTACTGAATTTTGGAATTATTTTATTTGTGAAACTTGGTTTCGATTTTAAGAAAGGAAGCATTTTGTGGATTTGTAACAAATAAGGAAGTTGATAAATCCTCCTCTTTTCAAGTGTCGGAAGACAGGCAAAATGTAGATACATTACGCTATTTGTAACTTCCTCTGTGAAACACTTGATAAGTGGGGTTTATATTCCGAAATGCTTTCATTTATTGCACTTGCTGACATAACCTCGTCTGAAATGACATTTTAATATTCTTACGGATGTATATGTTACATGTAAATTTTATTCTCCTTTTGGTTTCGTCATATTTGCCAAACAAACAAAACACTGAAACGCGTATGCAGCACAAAAATGTAACTTAACTTTCCAAACACATCTTCGCAGTACTTCCAAAAATCTCACATGGAGGAAGTATGAGCGGGATGCCAAAAGCTAAACTAAAACTTTCCGATAGAAAAAACTTCTAACACTCATATTTACAAAGTTATTGATGTTTTACCAAGTGAGTGTGTAAAAAATGTTTTTAAAGACTACTACGAAGGAATAAAGTTCATCAATGTGTTTAAACTATTTACAATTAGGGTACATCTGTGGAAATTGTACCAAAATGAGCAGGAGATTACGAAATATTCATATGCAATTAAAATATAAAAATGGAAAATAATAAAAATCACATCTTGACTCCCCATAGGACGTGCTTATAATGACCGATTTTGTTTCCTTTCCTATAGTGGAAATGTCCAATTTAATAGAACATACTCAGTCTTATAATACAATTTACTCTTATTATGGAGATTGTGAGGCCTTCCTGCGTTGCCAGAATTTTCGTCGTCTCTGGCTACATACTCACGGAAAACATCTGATGCAATCAATATGAGTACATATCTGTCTTTGTCAGAAATAAATTGTATGAGAAGTGCTATGGAATGGGGAATCTGAAAACAGATAGAAATAAAACACAGCGTTGTGGAATGAGATCCCTGAGATGTGTTACGGTAGTCGAACTTGGATGGAATCCATAACGAAGGATGAAGAGAGATAGTGTATGTAAGGGTATCGAACTTTTCACACAAAACGGGAAATGGCAGATATGCCAGACATTTTGCACTTTAAAATTCGATAAAGGAGAGAGTTTGGCTACAAACTGAATGGAATGCCAGAGAAGGGATGCGCAAAAGGTAACTCAGCGTTCACTTTGTAACGGCTACATCATTATAACGCTTACGCGGGAATAAAAAATAAACGGTTACTCAGTCCTGGTTATTGTACATTACCTGCGATTGGGTAAATGTCCATGAGGTAACTCTGGGAAGTATCGCTGAACTAAATTAACTAAACGCCATCTTGTAGCAAGATCGTATTTTAAAATGGATTAAAATTGTATTTAATGTTTTATTTACTCTTTTCCGGAAGCTTTATTTCTGGTTCCTGTCATTTCTGCTTTAAGCTATATTTTCTTTTGGAACATTCTGCGTCCGTTGTAGCATATATGATAGGTATTTAGAATTTAGAATTTCCTCTGTCTTCTTCCTAGCCAAGGGCTATTCTTTGCCTTGGAACCTAAAATGAATAAACATGTGAAAGCCAGTTCCAAGTGGAGTTATTTCAAATGTATAAATAATGAAACAAATAATTATTAATGGGTAGCATATTTGAGCTGAAATTAAATAGTAATCTGTTAAGGTATAATGCTTGTGCATAATTTATGTTGTGGACATAGTCTATCCCTGTAATCCCATTTGTTGCTTCCTTGTAGCAGAATACAGCGGTAGATGCAACCTCAAACTAAGGCGTTACTTCTAAATGCCAACGCAAAGTAACTGCGGCGGTTAGAACCGTTGCACGATGCAAACGGGTTGTAACGCCCTTAACGCCTGCAAAAATGCATCGCTAACTTGAGATATTCTAATCCGTAAGTGCGACGGTCAGCAAACAGCGCAGATCTCGGAAAAGAATTACCTTATCTGAAGTAACTAGGCAAATTGAAGGGAACCGTAAAGCACAGGACTTAAACATCGAAAAGGAATTTAATGAGGAAATTGACCTCACTGGTTTCATGAGTCGCACAACGTCGAAAAGTTCTGGTCATCCAATTATCAATTTGAAGAGATTGCATTAAGCTTTGCTTTATAATTAAGAACGGATAATTGTAGGAAAAGCATTCCCGATCTTGATATAAATATTTTCGGTTATGATTTAAACTTTTGCTTTCGTCTTATACACATAGGAGATTTCCTGTGTGTGTTCTAGTGGCCACGTGCAGGGAAACCCAAAGAAAGTTTGAGGTAACGATCTTGCATGTTTTTTCATGTTTCTCTCTACACTGCGATACATAAATATGCAGTCAAAGAACGAATCATGAACAATTAAACGAAATATTAAGTATAATATGTTGTTGTTATTATTATTGTTGTTGTTGTTACTATCATGAATTGCAGCAGATCTTGCAGGAATATCATTTAGAAATATCTATCCCCCCTCCCGAAAAAAATACCTTACATATGATGCTTTGAAGCGCGCGCACACATCTTTATGTCGAACAATCGTTCATGACAGCTTGATTTTCTTTCATTATTTAATGTCATCAATTTGCGTAAATTATCATTATTATTAACATTGTTTCAATACTTCGATCATGTTTATGTAACTAGTGACTATTTCACGTAATCATATGCAAGAGTGAAATTTAAAATATAAATTAATGTGATTATGGCATGACCGAAATTATCTTCATAACGTGTATACATGATAAGGACGTATGACCTCATCGAAATAATTCTGATGAAACAAATGTATTGGTAAGGGCGACACGATGTCACTGAGTTATACGTAGAGAAAATTTCAAACAGGACTTGGTTAATGGATTTGTGGAAGACGGAAGACATTTTCCATAGCTCGCCGAAAAATCCTAAATTTAATGGTTTCCGGCATCCTAGCTAGTTAGAAACGTTTATAAAAGTGAACAAATATTGTAAGGATGCAGAAGTGATGAAAGGTGATGATTTGCATTTAGTTTCAAATTAAATATCAATTAGTACATCAAGCAAGTTAGCTGTGATACTTCACAGGAGAAATTGATGCTGTAAAGAGAACTGGAATCTCTAATTATGATTACTGGATCATTATAACTTTAAAATCAAAATCCCTTCATAAGTTGCATAAATTATTGCTTTCGTCCCCATGTTTATCAGCGAAGCCTACGTGGTATCATGTGATGATAGACTACAAATAGCAGAAACCAAGGGTTAATGAGATGTTTAGGAATTACAAGAATAGGTGCACTTAACATTTGAGTTTCGGAACTGCGTGGGAATGTATGAACTCATTTGAACGGCTATACAACAGCGGTGCATGGAAGAGAAGATAATGCGTATGGAAGTATGCTTAAGTTGCACTATTATAAAGAAAAAAGAAAAAGAAATATTCTAAGGTAGATAAAACGGTGGGCAGATTTAAAATCGAATGCTTTTAAGCAATAAAAAGAGAGGAAGAAAATTGGATGGTCCGATGCAGAATATGCAAGCTACCAGTTTTACATTGTCTACAAGTGATACGGTAGATGCACACTCGTACTGTACATGAATAAAAGGAAAACAAAATGACTAGCTTGAAGCACACTCTTCCTCGGCTCGCATCGTATGGCACGGTGCATTTCTATCAACCATGAATATTATCTAGTTCTTTTGCCCTATTCACAGTGCACGTAGAAATAAACTGTTGCACTCGACGCAAACTTAGATATTTGCAAACATTTTCGCTTATGTTAGCCTAGACGTAACATACCAGTTAAGCAGGACTTGGTCTTTTAATGAGGAACAAAAGCAGCGTTCGATCCCCCCCCCCCTCCTTTTTGGTAGTGATTAGCGCTCATTCTTACTGCATACCACAGAGGCTGGACACCGATGGTGCATGAAATGAAATTATAATTTGGAAAGGAAAATTAGCAAGGCTTCCAAGCCTAAGTTTAGAGACCTTCACATTTGCCGGTTGAGGACTGAAGAAAACCAGTATAAACATCAGTCCTGGCGGACAGCAAATCTGTGGTTGATCAAAGCGTGCGTAAACGACCTCAACCTCCTGCGTCGGTATTGTTCTGTGATTAATTTCTCTTAAAGCATGTAGTGTAACAAAAGCACAAATCCTAAAAAAAATTAAAAACTATCAATAGTTAATATTTGTGTTAGGTTATTTGTACTTCGGGGTCTTTTGGGAGTGACCCTGGCCACTTTTTCCCTAGACCGCCCATAAAAAAATATTTAATTACATTTTTCAACTTTTTAAATTCTAAAATTTCCCTCATTTTTCCTTTTTACACATTTTCATCTCGTTTCAACTTCCCAATTCCATTTCCTTTAAACATTTCTCAAAAATTCTCCTAAACCCCTTACTTCAGACTGGTGTCTAAAAACATTTTAATTATTAGTTCAATTCCACTATTTTTTAGCCATTTCCGTCTAATAAATTTCCTCCTCCATTTCCTTTAAACATTTCTCAAAAATTCTCCTAAACCCCTTACTTCAGACTGGTCTAAAAACATTTTAATTATTAGTTCAATTCCACTATTTTTGAGCCATTTCCGTCTAATAAATTTCCTCCCCCATTCATTTAAACAATTATATACCAAGAATTTCTCCACACATCGGCTACATTTCTTGTATAACATTTCCTCTGAATCCCTTACGTTTCCAAACTCCTAATATAAATTATGCTATTGCTTATCTTTCCCTTTTGTTGTATCATTGCATGTCTTGTCTTAAAACTAAGAATTGATTGGGATTTTCAGAGAAATGGATTACGGTGATAGCTATTTTCCAGAGCCCCAGAATGTTGTAGGGGAAGTAGCTACAAACGTCTTCTGCGTACCAGGTGGTAGGGATTGGTGGAACTTCTTCTTTTATATTGACATCGTCCAGCGTAGTGTCATATCAGACGGTGAATAGATGAAATGGGTGAAATGATACTCAAATGGGCCCGAGGACCATAGAGCTTTACGTTACCCGACAGTCGTCTTCTCAGGATAAGGGAAAACCTCGGAAAAGCCTTATTCGAGAGGTGTCCTAAGCGAGATTAGAACTCACGACCTCTTGGACGTGACTGCCACCACGCTACAGATGCGGGCAATTAGTGGGACGGTGAACATTAGAGAAAGAGAGGATAAGAGCAGCAGGTTACTGGTCACTGCGTAAGTAGTGGTCATTAGTGCTACTTCAGCTGCAACATTAATGTGGAACCTTAATTTAAGGAGAATGCTAACGATCTGTTAAAGGAAGATTCCTGAACATTAGCCTATTTTTGGAAAAAGTGTGTTTGGTGTGTGGGGTGTGTGCATAATAAAACTAAGGGAAGTATTTTCCCCATACTACTATGTTATTGCATGTAATAAATAATTAAATTTTTTATTTTGTTGTTTAACGACGTTATCAATTGCCAGGATCACCGCGTCGCCGGTGTGCCGGAATTTCGTCCCACAGGAGTTATTTTAAATGCCAGTAAATCTACTGACATGGAGCTGTCGTTTCTAAGTACAATTAAAACCCATCGATCTAGACCGGATTTGAACCCGCGACTTTGGGATCAGTAAACTAGCGTCTAATCAACTGAGCCACCCAGACCGACATCATTGCATGTAGAATCGTATGCAGCTCTTCAGAGACGGAGAATGAAATGGGCTTATCCAGCGGTCGGCAAGTCCTACTTATGACATAGGAGCGGACAAACGCTCACGGAGCAATCTGTGAGGAGAAAGCACGAGCAGTGCAAATACAACAGCGGTAAGCACGTGTGATGCCATGGCGGCTGGTATTGTTACTAAAAGTAATATAATTCTAGATTCTTTAGAGTCCAAAATCAAATACTAGTTTATGATGAGTTAGAATTTATATTACTTTTGTTAATAATAAACACATTAATTGGGGGTTGATTTAGTGACGCAACTTGGACTCATTAGGATAAATAAATAACTAAATAAATAAATAAATAAATAAATAAATAAATAAATAAGTAGATAGACGAATGGATAGACGGACAGATAGAGATGTCGTACGGGCTGACGTACGGTTGGATGGTTAAATAAATAAATTTTAAATTTACAACAAAGGTACCTAATCCCGGCTGCGGAACTAGTTTCTCAACTCGCATAACTACACAAGGCAAAGGCTGTTCAGTGTAGGGGTAATGCCCGATCCTCCCCTACTCTGCTTTTTGAAGAATATGCGCTGAGGAAAGGGAAAACCCCCGCGGAATGACGTCACAGAGCCAGGGACGTGACGGTCCCTGGGCTAAGCGGTGCTCAAATGAACCCAGAGTCAATGGAGCTGGGAGGTATATTACTTTCTCTACTATGGGAACTATTGTATTCCACCCAAAAATTCGATGTCGAGATTTCACCGAAAATATGTTTTGAGGCCCCTTAATACAAAAAGCATGTTTAGAAGAAGGTGTGTGGGGGGTGGTGTGGTGTGGGGTGGGTGTCTGAACGACGTAACTCAAAAACGAAAAGTCGGTTAAAAGTCAAAGTTGGTATTATCTTTCAAGGATGTGACACCAAGATTTTGAAGAAAATTCCTCTACTCTAAACTTCACTTTGTCTAGAAATTATTTTCGAAAATCTTTATTTTCTCGAAAATGACTAACGATTTTGATTAAGTGCCACATGTTTAAGATTTTTTATGGCAAATTAAATGTGTATTTTGCATTTTCTGACTATAGCCCTTGTAGACCTGTTCATCTTGATGACTTTTGCATATGTAGTAAACCTTAAGAGAAAGACCAAATCTTACTATAGAAAAATGTAAATCTTTTTAAAATATGATTTTTTTATTTTTTTTATTGAACCATTTCAGAAATATTTCTTGTTATTTGTGTGAGTATTGCAATACCTATACTTTTCACAAATAGAAGATAGGTATTGATTTTTTATATCATAGCCGTTCAAAGAATATGGAATTACAAAACTTAGATATTTTAGATTTGACTATCACTCAAAGCCTACTCTATTCCCGTATTCCCTTTGCACCTACAAGAAGATGAGCAATAAGATAATTTCTGCAAAATATGTTTATCTTAACTAACATGAAGAAGATACAGTATTAAGAGATCGCAAGAATAGTTAGTACAAAAGTAGAGAAAGTCATGCAAGTGCAACGCATCAGATTTTTACTTTCTCTACTACGTACGGTAAGTAGAGGAAGTATTGTATTCCACACAAAAAATCGACGTCGAGATTTCACCGGAAATGTTTCGAGGCCCCCGAATAAAAAAAATTAGAAAAAGGCGCGTGTGGGTGTGAGTGTGGCTGTGGGAGTGCGTGCGTTTGCGTGTGTGTATGAAGCATAGGTTACGACTCGAACTTCAAGCAAGTCTCACCGTATCATACTGCTCTTTACATGGAAAAACCTTTATCTTTTATTTTCTCAGGATAATTTACATCTCGTTAAATCATATGAGTTTTTAATTCTTTTTGTGACGTTGGTCCCGGAATATTGTTTATTATAGGTTATAACTGCCACTAAGGTTATACTTTTTCTACTGAATAATCACTATTGGTTCTCTCTCTCTGTCCTCGTGCTAGTGCAAATAAAGTGAAATTTTAAAGCCATCACTTAACGACCCGTTCTAAAAGACACGACTACTGTATTTTCTTATTCCCCTTGTAATTGCAAGTCTATGTGTATAAAACTATTTCTGGAATAACATGAAGGATAGAAGAATAAGCTTTCGCATGAATAACTTGTTGAATAGAGAAAGTCATGCAAATGTAACATATCTGGTAGGTGGGTGGGGGTGGGTGGGTACGTTTTAATTACATTCCACATTGAGATGTGGATAAAGGTTCAGGGGCGGCTATCCCCTGTAACAGTTTCAGTATGTATGTTTGTTCCAGTTCGTTTGTTAGTTCCTTTATTTTGTGAGGGGAAACATTTTCAACACAGAAGTATTAGTTTAAAATTAATACAGAAATAATATACATCCGAGACTGTAAAACAAACTGTTAATAAGTGTAATTCTCAAATTACTTTCAAAAGTTAACGTTAAGTATTATCTCAATAAGTTTGTGACAAATAAAGCGAGCTAATTATTGAGTTCAGATTTTCATTAGTGCCTTTTCCCAAACCAGTAGACCCTGAAGATACATATGAGGGCATTTAAAACCGCCGCACTCCTGATGCCCATTTGCGAAACTTGCTTAATTAGATGTTTTGCTGGTATTACCGTGTATTCCAACCGCATCAGTTTGCACTTTGACCTTTGATACACATTTAGTTTGGAGTATGGGTTTTTAATTTTCGTACTTTAAGAAGAGGAATCGGTCTTCAAATAAGTATTTTATTCCCTTCTGGAGCCTTTGCATAAAAAGAATAGGCAAACTATTGGTAAATTTATTTTACGTATAATGAGGTTTATCAATGTATTCTGTTATTAATTGCAATGCATTGCACGTTAATGTTAATCGGCAATGTGAATATTTTGGATTTAGGTTGGTGTTGGTATTTACGTAGTGAAACATTTTTTCCGGTAATGCAATGCTGCATGTATTCTCGGCTTTCAATTTGTCGTTTTTCACTCGCATTTTCTGCTTCTTTTTCGCGTGGATTTTTTCCCACGTCTCCAGTATTTTGCTCTTTCCCCTTGTTCTCTTCCCTCTTGTGTCGTATTAAGGATGTATCCTTACGCGGGTATCCTTTGAAGTAAAAATGAAAAAAAGAAAAGAAATGAAACGACGGAATTAAATCTGCATACAATCCATTAAAAACGAAATAGAATATTCATTGTAATCGTATACCGCTCTTTAATTGCTGTTCTTCGTAAAGTAAGCTCATATTAAGTCTGGAATCACATGCCTGCATTTGTCGAGATGTAAATGAAAGAGAAAACGTTTAAGTAAATAGACAATTCCCATATTACTTTTTTCCCTAGAAAAGCTTACGTAAGAATACATTACATTTATGCTATGCATATTTTCTTGTTAACAACTATACATTAAATGGACATTTGCATACTGTATTTTACTTGAGTAGTTCCCAAAATCTGTTGCTTAGAAAAATACCTGCAACAAATTTTGGAAATTATATATCCTGAGGGATTCAAGTGCACAGCTCGAATCTAAATGTGGTTTCCGTCACGAATGCCTGAAATTTAATAAGAGGAACACAATGAGCGGATTTATAAGGGGATCGTTGATTTTTCAGTTGTTTTACCACATATAATTGTTTATTTAATACAAGGGCTATGAAAGTTTTGTCTTCTATGAAACGTTAATGGGTAGTCTTATTCCACTAACTGAAATATTGTTGCAGCTTTAATTAACACTATGTAAAATGTATTCATAAAGAGGATTATTTTCTTTGAACATGTGTGACCGAAACGATTACCCCTTTTTACCTCTCATACCGCGTTTTCGCAGTTCATTCTCTTTGTCTTAGTGCACTTAGGAGACAAAAATTATGATAGTTTGTACCTGCCTCTAAAATTCACAAGCAGCACTCCATTTTTCCGCCAACTCAAGTCTATAGAGATAATGAAGCAGTATTGATTGTTTAATGAGAAACACCCAAAATAACTCGGATACCCGGCATTGTCTTTCAAAGATACTATAAAGGTACGAAAAAAAAAAAACTATCTAGTCAACAGTATTTAAATTCGAACTTGTGAATTAACGGTTATTTGTATGGGTTCTCTTTATCACGGGAAAGATGGAAGGATAGGAAAAGCAGTGCAGAAAGTGCATGGGTGTGATGGTTCTCTCCGCCCCCCCCCCCCCCCCCACCCCGAATCACTCTCTCTCAGGGCGTGTTGTTCCCATGCGCGTTAAGAAGGCGTTTATGGCTGAATAACTTGAATCACACGCACTTTGTATTATTCCTGTCAGCCTAACTCCCACGGTTTGATCCCGACCACATAAACATTTATCTATCCGAAACCGTGTTCTGCACTTCGCCAGTTGTTCGCTGTAACATCCCTTATCGATACTGAGACATTTGATGTTAATATCATATTCAGTCTTTGTGAATTTCTGCATCGCTTTCGCGTATTTTCAACTAACAAATTGCAGACTTTCTTTAGACTTCCAAATCGCCAGTGATCCTACTGGTGTCTTCTTAAAATCGCCGTATAATGTTTACATTTCCTCTCCTAAATTGCGCGAACTTTTCTTGGGTAGAATTTTCTCAGCATAAATGCAATTTTCTCACTGGTGGATAAATATTCCTGGAACACTCACATAGTTGTATCAATGAGTTTATCCCACTGGGTTAACCTACTGAGTAGGATTGGTATTAAAGCGCATAGACAAACACACAGTCAGACATACACACATACAGACACAAACATACACAAATGTATGTATACTGACCTACATATCGAATTGTTTGTTATAAACAGCGGAAATAAGAAATATTGTATGCTGCTGCTTAGTTTAGTTTTCATGTTGAAGTTGCAACTTGATTTTCATAAAAGCGGTCAATACTCCCTTGATGGCTGCCAAAACTATATGACAAACGCACAGATATTTAAATGTTATTGCAAAAAATAAAAGCGTTCTTGCGATGTTTATTTAGCTTACGTGATTTGAGAAAATTTGCCGGGATTAAATGATAGAATCGTGCTCTCAGACATGTAATGACGCGAACAGAAATTCTTAAACGAAACCTGATTTTCCAACTTGGAACGGATATTCCAGATTAGATTATAACATATACAGTTGCTACGCTGATTCATATCTTGTTGGCGGAATGCCAAGTTTAAACGTTATTCTTACATTGCAGAATCTAATAAAAGAAATAAAGGAAGGATGATGGGCATCATTTCAGAAAATGAATGGCGAGAAAGTGTTAAACTTCTGGAAGTTTCCCACAGCGCGTTAAATATGCGTGCCTTCCGCTGCTGTTGGAAATAAGGTCATGCCATTTTCTGGCTATAACTTTACTCTGTTAGTGATTGAGTTCAGCTATTAGGAGTGGAGTATGGTTCTGTATTTATTTGACAGGAAAATATGCCTCAGAATATTTTGCTCTACCGCACAACAAATATTTAGAATCAATTTATGTTAGCAACAGGTTCAAAGCAAAAATAATAATGATGTATCGTGTGTCTTTTGCGTAGAAACAATTTTACGACCTTGCTCCTATAGATTGAATATAAGTTTGCATCTCTTTAAGCGCGATTCTGTGCTCTTTCAAAAAGATTCTACGATGCGAAAAATTTCAGTTTTCAGATTTACAAAATTGTAAAGAAGGATTTTTACCCTTCGGTCTCGGTACTTACCACTCGTTACTCTTATCATACCCGCAGACGGCAACGGGTCAAATTTGATCTTCAATTGTTGTCCAAATTCATGCAAGCTGATGCATTTTGAGTTTATACGTAGCTATGATATTACAGGAAACTTTAAAAAGGCAACGGATTTTAATGCAAATGACTATGCACTTATTTGTCGCTTCTAAATATGCTTGCGTATTAGTATTAATAATTACAGCTTTGGTGTTGCAGCATCAGATCATTGCGTCTAGTCACCACAACGCTTAAATACTTGCTTGATATTTCTGCCCTTAAACTTGGTATATATCTAGAAACCTTTTTCGATTATGGTAGATATTCAAATAGTGGATGTTGAGTTTTGCGGACAATTAATGAACAGCCCCAGCTATAGAAATACTGTTTCAGACATTTACAGGATGATTTTACAACAATAATAATCATAATAATCTGCAGCCCAACAGTCCTGGGCCGATCAATCCTACTCATGCCCACTACAACAGTGCCAGTTACTTCCGAACATAGGGTCTTGGGGATGGTGGTGGAATGAAAAAACTTGCAGCTTTTGCTATGGACCCTGAAACATGGGTCTTGGGCTTCGATGCTTCACTTATAGTTCACTACAACAGTGCCAGTCACTTCCGAACATAGGGTCTTGGGGATGGTGCTGGAATGAAAAAACTTCCAGCTTTTTCCATGGACTCTGAAACATGGGTCTTGGGCTTCCTTCATGTGAGCTTGTCAGAAGTAAAGGTTTGGATAAGACCGATCAGGAATTGAACTACAGAAGTCGTTAGCGAAACCACTAAGCTATCCGTGCATTCCCCCTCCCCAGTCAAAATGTTGGTTTCCTTGGCCTACAGATCCTATCTGTTAAAAATATTGAACATAGGCGCATTCAGTAGCTGGAAACCAGAACGATGCACCACATTACATTGTCACAGCTACAACGTTGCTTTTATAACATAAAAATATGAAATGATATGTATTAACTGCTTTTTCTCAAAATATGGCATAAAACCTTCCCTTGATTTTGAGTTAGCACGAAGAGCACAACTGGGCTAATGTATGTCAGACCCCTGAGAGGAAGGAATGGAGTGAGAATCTACAGCGACCATGAGGGAACCCGAACGAGCAGCTAACTATTGTGAAGATCCCTAACGTATGCCGTAGACTCATCTCGATGTCAACGTTCGCCTAAGTGGTTACCAGCTGCATGGGTTTCGACAGCGGGAGACCTGACAACTACAAGGACACACGTCAAGAACAGCAGTTACAGTGCGCAAATACCCCACATCGCGAACACTTCTGACCCGGAATGACTGGATTACAAGGAAAATGAAATGGAGGAACGAGAAGTTCAGGGGAATATAATTATTGTTCTCAGCACTCTCCCGGTGATCCGGTGATACCCGAAAATACCCATGAGTCAGCAAGGTCAGCCGCGGAATTCGAACCCAGGATTTCCGAACGCTAGCCTCGCGCATTACTGCAGAGCCATCTTGCTCGATAATTCTCCCCCTGAAACATACCTGCAGAGCAATGCCTGTGGTGACATACGTTTAATTTAAATGTCTTTGTACAATATGAACTCATGGTCAACTTGCAACATACTTTGTTCTGCATAATATCGCTTGTGTTTGGTAATCTGTGTGAATAATGCTGAGTTACATCTAAAGGAAAACTCCAACTTGTTTTTGCAAATTCACTGCTTCCTTCTCCCAGCGGAGGCAGAAATATGACTATTGTAAAAAATCGAAGCGGAAATACTCTTGTTTAACGATTTATCGCTTAATATACCCCCCTCCCTCCACTATGAATCCTGAAGTCTGAGCTTGCTGTAAATTCGCCACACGGCTGATAACACTGGTTGCGCCTTCCGGGATAAAAGGGAGGTAAAGGGTATGAGATAAATTTCCCTCAGGACCTGCTTGCTTCACCGCGAAGCCGGCTTGTGATGTGCACAGGAATTGTTATTCCGGCAAGTGTTCTAGCACTCCTTGAAGATACATAGATCTCTTGCAGTCTGGTCTTTAATCTCTGCTGAGTGAAATTTAATTTTACCAAGCGTTATCTATGGGCCCAACAAGGGAGTAATAGGTCTTTGTGGTTGTTGCGTGGGAGTTTAGCAATAAGAGTAGACGGAACTAGTTCGCAAGCCTGGAATGGCAATTGAAGCCCTTAAAGCGCTGCGAAAGTTAAAGAAAATTCCACCTGGAATTGACTCCTGTGAAATATCATCGCAAGAGGGTTTGATATTACGCTAAAATTTGTAACAATAAGAGGGAACCAATATATATATATATATATATATATATATATATATATATATATATATATATATATATATATATATATATATATATATTCATTCCTCTGCACTTCTGCAAAAATGGCAACTCCTAAAATTATACGAGTAGTAACATAAATTGGCTCTGAAATTCCCATTAAGTCTGGCCCCGTAGCACAGTTGGTAGAGCTGCTATTCAAGGGGTCCCGGGTTCGATTCCCGGCAGGGGGGGTAGGAATTTTTCTCCAGCCAAGATTATTCCTCATCCTTCCCTGAGTCTGGAAGTATAATGACGCCGTGACTGAGTGGTTAGACCGCTCGCCTACCACCTAGGCGGGACCCGCATGTGGTATTTATGGTGGACGAAGTGGCGTCTGGGCAGGTTTTCTCCGTGTTCTACGGTTTCCCCCGCCATTCATTCCACCAATTGCTCCATTATCACCTCATTATCATACCTGGTGCTTGGCTAACCACCTGCTTCCAGGTCTTCACTCTGTCCGGTCCATAGGTCCCTCTGCTCCCGGACAGGCGTCTGACCCTAGACACTGGCTTGTAAGTCCTACATAAGGGGACTGAGCAGCTGAAGTTACACATTAATATTAAATTGAGCATCAACAGAACTTAAAATGATTCATTAGCATGAAAAGACTAATTTTGAAGTTTCCTGTAAAATGAAAACTACATAGTAAAACCAAATAAGCTGTGTTAGCAGTGCTGTTACCATTTGCGGATTTGAAGAGAGCAGCAAGCGGTTTAAATCAAGGGACAGAGGCAATCACTAATCCCTAATAATAAGAACCCTATTTATCTGAAAATTACTCCTTTTATTATCCTCATTGGGTAAGGGAGGCAGCAGTGGGGTGTGAATGTCTGGTGTGAAATCTTGGGATACCACCTTGTTGGACCATTATTCTTCGAGGGGCATCTAACAGGAGCACGATACCTGGAATTCTTCCGTAATGAGCTCCCCTTATTATTGGAGAGTGTGCCACTGCAGGAGCAAATGACGATGTGGTTTCAACACGATGGCGCTCCTCCGCATCGGTCCAGGTTCGTCCGGAAGACAAGGACCAGTATCCTGGCCTGCCAGATTACCTGATCTGATGCCCTTTGACTTCTTCCTGTGGGGTTATTAAAAAAAAAACGTGTTTATGAAGAGGAGCTAAACAATCCAGCAACCCTTCGCCAGCGTATTACAGTAGCCTGTAGATCTGTTCAACCCGCCATGCTACACCGGCTTCGTTCAACAGGGTGCCCAGGCATGCATTACACAAGGTCACCAGTTTGAGCACTTGCTTCGTTAAAGGAGCTGTGTTCCAGGAATAGAAAGAGTCTTTCCAGCGCCACAAAACATACCAATATGAAAAGACATTTTTAATAGCACAATAATTGTATGTCTGCAAAATTGTGTTTAACTTCCATGTTAAACTCTGATAATGTAATTTCCTTGTTTTCGGTGTTCAAATGTGTATAAATGATCCTTATTTCAATTGCACCTACCTAGTTCACCAATAAAGAAACATCAAATAATACCATAAAACATAAATAAAACAATTAAAAATGAAAATAAGTTTTCAGAATAATAATAATTGTAAATTGTGATATTACACTGTAAAAAAATTAGTACATGTAGGGGATTCCAACCACCTTCATAGCAGCCAGATTACTTCGGAGCCTTGCGCTCGTTCCAACTGAGCTACCTAGTAACGTGTGAGATAAACATTCCGTTTAACATGTAGTATTCACTGGTCCCAGTGAACATTTGCAGAGGTGCAAATGTCAGCTGTCTAATTACGAATATATTAAAAGGCGATTCGATAACATGTGTATTAGTACTAATTTCACCGAGTGTTTAACGTCCATGTTAAATACGCGGGTAGAACCTAATAATAGGGTTGATTTTTTCATGTGCGGATTGAAAAACTCGAGAATAAGGGGCAGCTGACTCACCTGGTATAGTTCATTTAAGTTGTACTTAGGTATAATCGCAAAACGTAAAACAAGACAAAGGTGATTTTCCATATTACCTATCGTATTAGACTAAGTGAAGTAGAATAGCATTCATGACACACTTTATCTCACAAAAAGACGAACTTCAAATAACATAATCATACTGTATGCTAAAACCTTTATTTCTCCGTATATTGTTATAGAGTACTCGTTCAGATTGCGAAGTTACATTTTGATAACATTTTCATCCACCACCACATTTTTACTTGATGGTGATTGTTTTTTTCTCCAATTCTAACCTACCTTTCTCTTTCTTTGCAGGTGAGTACTAATCGTGAATTTCCTGCAGTGGTAAGACATATGCACGTTATTAGGCATGGTTTAACTTAAGTAGAATAAGAAACGTTTATGTCTAATGAAAATGTAAACAGAAAAGTAACTAAGTGGAATATAACTAGTTATAAGTTTATAAACAAGAGTGACTGAACGAAAATCAAATGGGAGTAGAACACTAAAAGAACCCCCTCCCCATCTCCCAGTTTAAAAAAAAAAGTCTGAAATAAAGCAGAAAGCAAAAATAATATCAACCAGAATAATATTTCATTGAATGTATTGGTAAACAAAAAGCATTTTATTGTTTTATGCTTGATGTTTAAAAATTAATTTACTTATTTTATTTTTACCTTTACTACATAAGGTAGTTAAAACGTATTCGTGAGTTAAATTATTTCGTTTGGTTCTTCCAATCAAAGTTAAAACAAATGAGGCTTACAATTTAGTTTCTTTACGCAGACATTAAAAAAAAGGCTGCAAATACATGAGAGAAGTACTTGGAAGCTAAAAAATACAATTCCTATGATGCAGTAATACAAAGCAACTATGTTCATAACTCCAGTTGTGGCCGTAAGACCCAATTTTAAAATAAATTTGTTTTAAAAATTGCTGAGACATTTTATTACCAGCTGTGGTCACAAAGTACTTTGCACCGTCATGGTAATCTAAGTTCTGGATTAATGCTTGGTGATGCTAGGGTTAAAGCATGAAATACTTGTATCTTCCTGCCAATCGAGAAGACACATGGTTGCCATACATCTCTTCCCTAAATCGTTTTTCTCTGATCCATTAAGGGGTAGGCCAAAAGCGCTTGTATCCTGTGTTGTAATTTATCTATTCATCGAGATATAGGCATCTCTGGTTTGAATCACGCATACATGCCCCTTTCACCAGGTGCGTCTTTATGCACTATTTTTATTTCTCTGCAAATTTCGTTTTCTTTCTTCCAGTCTTATAGCCCTGTAATTCATTCATTTATTGAAGCTACTAGATATATGCAGTTGTTACCTTTGATGTATCACCTTCGATAAGCTACATCTCAGATTCGCACAATGATAGTTTCTTTTTTCTAATTTTGCTGTAATGTTATCAGAATGTACACCAAATTTTGAGTACGCGTAATAAGTCACACACACACACACACACACACACACACACACACACACACACACACACACACACACACACACACACACACACACACACACACTATTATATATAAATAATATGTAATGAGTGTTAAATTCATTTAGCGCACAATTTTACACGTCATACATTGTTGGTTTTGCAGTTAAAACAAGTTCTCTTGCATGGATACCTTTATAAAAATCTGTTTTGTTAACAAAAATCACATACTTGCCTATTTACACATAGTTTGTGTGTTAAACTCACTGCTTTATGATCTGATATGAATTCTCCTATTTAAAATCGCGCTTCCATTCTTTTTATTGTTTTATTACTCATTCTAAAGCGTTTGTCACATTTTAGGTGTTGTGCTTAGATACGACAAACGCTGTTTTATAGCTGAGTTTGTCGCCACTTTTATAGGTTGGTCGAATGTCAAAAGGCTTTTTATTTCGTCAATTGCAGCGGTTTCACTGCCCGCCCTTACCTCTGGTCGTCCAAGTGGTGACCTGGGGCCTCGACGTCCTTCGTCTCGCCGGTACAGCTGAGGAGGCGCCAACCTCGGCATGTGATATTTAATCTTTGGGACAGGAGCAGTGTGCTGGGCGGTGATAGGAAGAAATGCGTTTTTCACATGGTTCCTCGGGAATGAAACACAAGATGCACATTCAGTCTTGGCACTCCTCGTTACAGGAATATCTGCAAGTTTGCTGCCTCCAACCCCTGTAGTGTTGTATACTTATTATACTGACCAAAATCTACTTCTTGTATACACATCTTGCTATTACTTGATGTGTTGCGACTTTGACACTTTACGCCGTGCTTATACTTAATCACTTACTGTCCATTTCACCCTTCAAGTGAATCTACGATTTCCTCCCCTACACTTGTAAAGCACTTGTGGAAAGATATTGAAGTTTTCATCACGAACAGCACCTCTTCCCCCTGATTGGCCATTTCTATTGGGCTTTTAAGTTCATTGGTTCTCTCTTTGAACCTTTAGTTTTTAGTGGTGGTTGAAAAGTATTGGGACACGCAGTTCGTTGTGCAGAAGGGTAAGACTCCCTTACGACACAAAAGAAACGCCAAAAGTTTGAGAAACGGTTTGCCGAAGTTATTTGTTCTCTTGAACGGAAAACTTGCTGCGTAACTATGCCTATTTTTATTTAACAATCATCATGAAACTTGAAACATATATACAATTTTGGAGGGTTTTTGACTGATTGAATTTTCGATGCAATCACATAAAAAATGGATAATTATTAAACTGGGTGTTGATTAGTTGTCTATTTCCTATCCTATGAGAGATTAAGGTTCCATTTTCGGACACTCATTATCAGACGAAAGTACCACTACACAATCCAAATAATTTAAATAGTTGAACTGTGAGTCTTTTACTACCATTTTCTTTTTTCTACATCCGCAGGCTATGTATAGTATTTTGTATAAATAACATGCTTGGAAATAAATTTTGTTATAGATACTTAAGAGAGGGAGTGAAAAACATAAAACTGCGATCTGTATCTCGCAAGTCCAAGTTAATAAGTTTCACACGTTAATTTTTAATGCACGCTTTACATGGTATTTACCATTAGCGTCATAATTATTCATATTTAGGTATATATCTATCTAGCGTGACTTTTCAATGTAAATTAGCCATTTTGCTTCAAAATCTAATTGCATGCAAGGACGTCTTTACATCGTTAAAACAAATTACATTACCCTGCTCAGTAGACAAGACAAGCAAGATTACTTACTTTCTCTACCGCCTGCGTAAGGTAATAGGTAGAGTAGTACCTATTGAGTTCAATCACAACATTTACTTGTTTTGAGGTTCATGAATAAAAAAATTACAAAAAGGTCCTTTTGTTTTTGTGCTTAACTGTGTTTAAACAGTAGTGTTGCTCCCCATGGCCACGTATGCTGAACTGGTTATGGGTTTAAGTTCTGCCTTGGCCGTTTCTTTTTACCGTTACGTGATTCAGTAGAAACGGAAGGGAAAAAAATAGAAAGACGATAGAAAAAACGGCGGGGGGGGGGGGGGGCGGTAAACTTGAAAAAAAATGCCACTTACATATTAAAATTTGTATCCAAAGCCAGTATCATCTAAGGATGATAAATCCAAATAAATATCGCCAAAGGAAGGTGCCCTTGTTATAACTTTTCGCTATTTCCTATTTTCTCAAACTGTTGTAACAATTGTAATTGAAATATTATATATTGAAGATTTTACATCACCAGTGACATAATGTCTTGAATTTTACGTAAATAGCCTTTGAACTTCCCTTCATTTGGAGCAAATTTTTGTAGAACTGTTAAAGCATAAGAGAGAAACTAAAAACTGCCTGGACCGAAAATGTAGGGATCATTAAATCATACAATTTATTTCCAGTTATTTTTTTTGGGGGGGGGGGGGATCAGGTATTTCCGAGATATTCAATGTCATTAGGCGATCTTTTTCAATATTTTGTCACTTTTTGAAGTTCTGCCACTATTCACAGATTAGATGTTTCACATTCATATAAACTTATCTAACAACTCTTGAAACTATTTCTGCAAAAGTTTATTCTTCAATGCGTTTTATGTTAAGGGAGATAAACTTTTGCAGAACTGGTTATAAAAGCATATTGTAGGTGCCTGAAGGATACAGGAGACTGAACCGAATCTTTAAAATGCGGATCGCATCAAAATATGCTGGCCTCGAAATTTCACTCTTTGCACATCACAAGAAGAAAACAAATAGTGACTTCATTCTTCGAAAAAAGTATTTGAACATTCCAATATAGAAAATGCTTAATGTTACAAAAGAAGTAGTTTTCATAAATTGTTTGTTTTAACGAAATCTACATTTTAAGTTAGTAAGCTTTCGTGTATCTCTAACGATTTATCAGATATACAAAACTCGTTCTGAATAAAAAGGGCTTTGCATGGTATTCTCGCAAAATTCAAGATACAGATTTTTTGAAGTAAATATCTTGCACATTTTGTATTTTCACAATAGATAATATCACAAATAACGAAACATTTCCATGTGAAGGTTAGTTTGGAGCGGAAGATTTTCTTAGATACTTTGTGTCACATTCTTGGAAGATTCTTTAAGACAAGCTTGAACCTCGACATTTATCCAACATTTTATTCTTAGTTACGTTATGACAGATGTAAACAAACTCTCGAACATTTTTTCCTTCAAAAACGTCCTTTTTTAATTTTAAAATGTTTTATAGGGGATTACCACAAGACGTAGGTACGTTTCCCTTGAAATCGTCATATGAAATTGTTTTTTTGTTAAATACACTATTTCCTCTGCTTACTATAGGCATCTTCATATCAGTCGAGATAAACATTCACATAAATTATCTTATTGCTGATTTTCTTGTAAGGGGAATACGGGAATGCAGTAAGCTTTGTGCGACAGACAAATTGCGTTCTTTTTGCCCGACCAAGAGGTAAACTTTTCTCAAATGGAAGATCGTTATACACTTTTTAAGCATTGCAAAACACACACAAATAACAAGGAATATCTCCGAAATAGTTTACTCCACAAGAAAATGCATTTGGACATAGCCTGTGTGTTTTAACGAGATCTACATGTTTTACAGTACAATTAGGTCTCTGTTTACCAGTTATGCAAAAGTCATCAAGAATAAGCAGAACTATATAGGCTATAGCCAGGAAATTCAAAATATACATTTCATTTGCTATAAAATATCTTAAATATACGGCATTTTGATCAAAATCGTTAGCTATTTTTGAGAAAATCAAAATTTTCGACAAATTTTGCATGTAAAGAATAGTTTAGGGTGGAGGAATTTTCTTCAAAATCTTCCTGTCGCATCCTTGAAAGATATTAAGCTTAAGTCAACTTCGGTTTTTAACGACTTTTGGTTTTTGAGTTATACTATCCACACAAACACACCTATTTCTAAAAATGCTTTTTTGGATTCAGGGGACTTCAAAACATACATTTCTGGTGAAATCTCGATATCATACGCTTAAAGATTCACCTTAACATTTTGACGCAATAAGTATTATTCATTTACTTATTTATTTATTTATTTATTTATTTATTTATTTATTTATTTATTTATTTATTTATTTATTTATTTATTTATTTATTTATTTATTTATTTATTTATTTATTTATTTATTTATTTATTTATTTATTTATTTATTTATTTATTTATTTATTTATTTATTTATTTATTTATTTATTTATTTATTTATTTATTTATTTATTTATTTATTTCGTTATTCTTATGAACATAACCAGCTTGGAACCCCAACTACAATGTTCATCATACATAGGTTCTTTACATACAATAACATACATACTCAAATAAAATACAAGAAAAACATAAATGAACACAAAGTAATACAGAAAGGGAAATATAGTAAGCGGTAGAACTGTGATATGTCCCCAGTTTGAATCCAGTTGGAGTGCCAAGCTGGTGTTCCCTCTAGCTTTCTTTTTGATTTATCCAATCAGCAGTAATCTATACTAGAGGAACTAATACAAAATTAGAAAGGATAATTTCTTGAGGTACATGATTGGCGTTTTTAATGGTGGTTAAATCTAAGAAGTTGGAATGGTATCTCTATGTGTTCCTGAATAGATCCTTGGAATGGTATCTTCTTCTTTGTTTTATTTTTCATTTTTAACGCATGTATCTTAAAGTATTCTGAACAAAATCTGTTTCAAATCTGTTCCACTTAATTTCCATTAACCTTTATGTTGACAGTAGCTTGCGTACTTAGTGTTTTGGCGCTCGCTGTTAATTTATGTCCCTCTGCTTAGCATTTAAATGTTTAGTTTTGCTCTCAGCTGCACGAATGTGGGGCGTAGATTATCTCTTTAGCAATTTACTAGGGGATTCTGAGAGTTGTTAGCGTTGTTTATTTAACATTCTGGGTCGGTCTTTTCTTGTTACTAAGATTACGTTCTCAAAGGACGAAATATTGTATTACCGCCATCATCTCCTTTCCGTGCGAGGACGAACAGGTTTATCTATCTTCGGACTTAGGAGTTAAAAGGAATACTCGTCGATGTGATAATCCGAAGTTCGCGTGTGTACCTGGAAAATTGAGAACCCTCTTGATTCACCTTGCTGCACTTCAAACTGAAAAAGAACTCTTTGTTGACACTACATCAGGTAAAAGAAGCGCAGCCTGTGTGTCGAGACTCAGACTTATTGTTGCAAGCCAGAAATCCTGAAATAAGTGCGGAAGACTATGGCTGACACAACATTTAACGTTGGGTGGCGGGAGGAGCTGCTCAACACAAAATCCACGCCTTTCGATGTTGTACAGTTACAGCACGCTGTACAGCCGGTGAATAAATACCATTTGCGCCCACAAAATTTATTTCCACAACAGGAAAGAGAATAGTTGTTAGCTATCAGTCACCATTAAATTTTGTATCTGGCATAGCTACGGTTTGCAAAATTCACTTATTAATGTGTGTATGTATGGGTGGGTGCATGCGTGCGTGCGTATATGTGTGTGTCACCGATAGAGCGCCAGGGAAAGAGAGGGAGTACTTTGCAAACGTGGTATACACCACAGTTATGTCTCACAAAATAAACTACATGGTATCAAACTTAGTTTCCCCAGTCGAAAATTTTAATGGAGCGAAAGTCGAAATATCTCGGTTTGTGTGTGTGTGTGTGTTTTTTTTTTTGGGGGGGGGGAGAAAGAGTATAACCCGGTATACTTATATAAGCGTGATGTCTCCTACAATTTTTGCTTACAACATTTCTGTAAGCCAGCTTAACGTAGTTTTATTCGTGTGCATAAACCTGTTACGATCATGCACCTGTGAAATTCGAAAAAAAATGCTATAAGACTGTTCCACTCATATGAGGCGTGATTGAAATAACCAATTATGTGCATAACAATTTCAAATTTCAGCCATTGATAGCCTTCATTCGCGAAAAATGTATCACATTTTATTATCAACTGAATTTTAGTTATCACCTCCTCTGTTTTCTTGTTTTATGATCAGATTAGAGAAACAGCTGAGGTAAGTCGACGCAACAGAGCCGCTATTCAAATGTCAAAAAATGGCTGACTCTGGCTTCGGCGATCCATTTTATACTGGAATAGACGAACTAATTCGAAGAGGGAAACCTCAGAACACAAAATACAACAGGAAATATGTTAGGAATCAGTTTGACAAGTTTTGTATTGAATGGAATTATAAATTAACAACAGATACTCCAACTTACGACATTATCAACGTGTTAAAAAATTTGAGTATCAAAATGACAATCTTGTGGGCCGTACCAAGGGTGATAATAGAGGTTAGTAATTACAATACAGCATTTAAACGTTTTACTAACTATATCATGCTTTAGTTCATGAAGCAGTCTTAATAATGCAACTCGTGAGAGTCAAATTCTCTGGATAAATTCTCTCGTCATTTCGTGACTCGAGGATTTATTGATAATTTGACAATCATTCGTGACATTACTTAAGATAATCATCTTAATAAAATTTACACATGATAACAATGATGTTTTTCATGTTTCAAAATTCTAGTTTGCATGACTATTTAAATATTGTGTTTTTTTTTATCTTGTTCTAATAAAAAGTATCCACACACTCATTTTTAAACATATTCACAAAAAAAAAAAAAAAAAAAAAAAAAAAAAATTGCAGTAAATGAGTTGCAAAATATCTATAATACCATTTTTTTAATAATATATTGTAGAAAATGACTCGATTTTTCAGAAGCTAATACTTAATTTCTCATAATTTCTCTTAGTTGGAACAAAAATTGACTTTTAATCAGTTAGGATTTAAAGTTAATCCGGTAAATGATATCAATGAACAAATCCTGTTATAATAGCAAAAGCTGCTCCCATTGAGAGTACATAATGGAAATGAAGTTTTTAGAGCCCAGTATTTTGACTGTGCAAAGGTAGCATAATCATTAGTCTTCTGATTTATTTTAAAAAAACTATACGTAATTTTCTTTAATGTGCTTTTGGGAGGAGGTACAAGTATTTTGAAACAAATTAACTATAAAGTTGCATTGTGTGGAGGATTTTGAGTATGGAAAAAATGTTTAAAAAGTTGGCGAGAAAACAATTTATAGTTCAGTTAACGGTTAAATGCGTCAAGAGTAAACATTTGTTTTCTTCTTCTTCTTCTTCTTCTTCTTCTTCTTCTTCTTCTTCTTCTTCTTCTTCTTCTTCTTCTTCTTCTTCTTCTTCACTTCATGGATTAGGCTCTCGCCTGTTCCGTCGGCCTTCCTACGTCCCTCTTTCCTTTAGGACTATATTGGAAAACTACTTTTGGCAGTCTTGTATCATCCATTCTTCCAACATGTTCAAACCATCTTCTTCTGTACCTATCCATTCTTGAGGTGATAGCTTCCACTTGTAATTCATTTCTTATATTTTCATTTCTAATTCTATCTTCTCTTGTACATCCCTTTGTTCTTCTCAAGAATCTCATTTCGCAACTTTGTATTCTGCTGATGGTTCTTTGTGTAGGTACCCAGTTTTCGCATCCATAAAGTAACGTTGGGACCGCCATGGTATTATAAAATTTTATTCTTGTTTCAGATCTTGTTTTATTCTTTAGGGTTTTGTGAATTGTTCCACAGATTGTTTGAAATCTCATTAATTTTTTGTTCGTATCTTTATCTTTCTCATTGCTGATTTCACACCCTAAATAATTGAAGGAGGATACTTGTTCCAATACTTTATCATTAACGACTATTTTCGACCTTATTGGTATTTTACCCCAGTTTGCCATTATTTTTTAATTTTCTATTGATATTTCAATATTAAAACTTTTGCATATTTGGTTAAGGTGGTGTATTGAACGTTGTAGATCATCTTCTGTTTCTTGTATAATTACTACGTCATCTGCATATAATAAAATATTTAAATTTTTCCCTTGGGCTTCTGTTTTCTTAAAGTTTGGAATTCCTATTATTCTATTATGATAAAATTTAATTTTCTTTTTAATTTTTCACAATTTGTCCCCAAAGTTCCTACCTTAAGAACACTTCGGGATGTTTTATCCTGCTTTTGTGGTTAGGCTGGGAAATAGCAGAGTTGCTATCCTATAATAGGGAGTTTTCGCACCCTGATCAGACACCTGTCATTAATTCTACGTCCAATCAGCAGCCAGCACGTTTAACCGCTTGAATAACATAGCGCTTAACCGAGCGGCCAGATGCGGTTATATGTGCACGAATAACGTGGGCAATTACGGAAGTGCGTTATCACCTACAATTATTACGTCGAGTATAAGACTTCGATTTACAATAAGAGACATCAAAGTGTATCAAATGAACAGTGTTGCTAACACATGATTATTTTTTTCATTCAGACCAACACCCAAACAAATGTAGAAATGTAACACGTAGTAGATAAATACCGGATTTTAAGAATGGTTTGTTGACGTAACGTAGAGAAAGTCATGTGAATATCGCGACATTCACAACATATCAGAACCAACATGAAAGAAGTGCAGCTTGTCACTGAAGACGTTCCCTGCTGCAAAGATTTCATGGGTGGTATCCATGTTGACATGTTTAGTGACGTATGAGTAGCTTTTCCCCTGTGAAATAGCGCTAGAATTGAGATATTGCTCATTTATTTGAAGCACTTTTAGTTAGTACTTAAGGCTATGTTACCATTAAACTGTCCATTTGATGGTGTAGCCTTCTTGTCAAAATCTTAGTGCTTTTATTTAATTTAATATGGACATATCGGTAATCAATTTTAATTGTACTGTATGAATACATATTTCCATATCTGTATCTCTCTTCGGACTGCCTCCGTAGCGCAGTTGATAGCGCGCTTGCCTGTGGCGCGAAGGACCCGGGTTCGAGAGATCTGGCACGGGGTGCACTCAGCCTCGTTAGGTCCCGGGGAAACCAGTTGAGGAGCTAATTGATGGAGAAGTAGCGGCCCAGGTTGAGAAGGCCGTATAACTGGCCGGGAGGGCTCGGGGCGCTGACCACGACCCACCCTCCAGTACTGCACCCCACCAATGACGCCTGTAGTAGGCAGAGGTGGGGCACGCAGCGGCTGAGCGGCAAGCCTTGGCCCTTCTTGGGCTGGTGCGCTAGGAGTATCTCTCTTCAAATTTATACGAATGTAAAAAGGGAAATAAATATAAATATGCAATCTTTATTACACACTCGTATTAATGCACTTCGTTATACGTCCCGCTACATATATCGCAATGTTTCCTGTATGGTGCAGTAGTAAACAATAGTGCTGTTAGTTATAATTGATAATTATTTAATGTTTTGCTCGCGGGAAAAGGGATGGGTTTAAGGCAGTATTAAAAACGAGAATCATGCTTTCAAATATAATTTTTCTTTTAATCAACATTTTACTCTGAGACTGTTACTTAGCTAAACGTGCGTATTATCTGCGAAATGCGTAGTAACGTCTTGACTACCTTCCTTATGCTGCTATCAGTCTAAAAGTTAATTTATAAAATATTTCTTTCTTTTACGTCGCTGAAGTTATGTAATCTTCGGGGAGCATAAATCAAATTTTAGTTCCTCGCGATAATTGGGCTCGGGTACCTTGAAAATGCGAAGATTATATTATTCGACGCCTATAACCGGAATTTAATTTTCTTCCTACTTTATGGAATGCTATTTCTGCTATCTCCCACGGAATCTTTCCCACTATAACTCGGTGATTAACGAGGAATGGGCTCTACCTCAAGTGATAACTAATTTTTCCCACTATACTCCTACAATTTCTCTGTAATTTCTTCTCTTCTGCAATATCGTGTCATCTTCTTGCAAAATTACTATGGCATCTCTTTTCTAGCTTTTTAATTGTTCAAGTCTATCGTTGTGTTGCTACGTCGTTCAACTATTTTCACATTTTATTCTCCTTCTGGGTTAAAATCAGCATTTAACGTTTTCCTATCGTTGTAGTATGTAATCACGAGTTACGTTATTTATTTTTATTTCAAAATAAACTATGCCGTTACGTTGTGTTTACATTTCTTTATAATTGCACTTGTTAATGTTCTTCTGTTGATGCGAATTTATTATATACAAAATGTCGAAATTTATTTAAATTATACAGTGTGTTCGTAGATTGGCCGGACCGCCGCGGCACATCACCGAGCGAGGACCGGCGTACCCCCCGGCAAAGTTCCACCTAACAGACCGGCAAGTGCGGAACACTAACAGCTGCACTAATTTACATTAGGCTTACCTGCATCACAACTGATGTTGGAATTGATGACCTTCGACGCCAACGCATTCCGTATATCTCCGAAAACAATTCTGGTTTACCGAAAATCCCCATATTATTAAGTTCATCACGCTGCAAAAAAGGGGTTTCGTGCGCAACGAGCGCGCCTAGAACTACCGGTCCCAAATTTTGCGTCACAACAGTTAACTTATGTTTATTCAATTCTATTTTAAATATTTTTTCCGCAACTAAAAAGAAATGACTGGTTTCAGCAGGATTCAGCTACTTGCGCACACTGTTGCCGATTCTATGCATGAGTTGGAAAGTGTATGTGTGTAACAGAATAATTAGTCGAAGATTCCTCGTTCATCTTATGTATCTCCATGCGATTTTTTATGGGGAACGTTAAAGAATGAAGTATAAACTTCAAATTTGCACACGTTACACGAATTGAAGGACAAAATCACGAGAGAAATCAGGCAATCAATTCACTGAACTTTTTCGGTAAACCAGAATTGTTTCGGAGATACAGGGAATGTGTGCGCGTTGAAGAACATCAATTTCAACATCTGTTGTGATGCAAGTAAGCTCCGTACCCATAACTTGCCGGTCCATTACGTATAACCCTGGCGAAAGGCGCGCCGATACTCACCCGGCCCAGTGCCCCCGCGGAGCGTTACGGCCGATTTACGAACGCGCTGTAGTTGATTTTATTTTGTATGCCGTTAATTTCTTTAGTACAGTGTTTCTGGCCTTTTAAGTTTAGAATCTTTATTTAGGCTTTAAAAGGATTGCAACTTGATCGATTTCTGTGTTTGCGAGCATCTATACAAATGCGAATGGTAATTCAAGACAACCTATTTGTGTGTTCGACCGGCGGTAACATATTGTAGAAGAAAGACTGTTAATTAACTCAGCTGCATGTTGAAAAGATCGACTTGTGTAAATCGTGCTGCAACACGACGTGGGACTTGGAAATATTCTACTCTCCTAATGCGCTTAATCATGTTTTCCAAGGCTGTACAAGTTAGTAATAAGTATGATGTAACAATTAAAAGATGTATTATAATGGAGAATGGCTATCTCCTCAATGCGGTGGCAGCGCTGGTGCTTACCAAGCGGGAGACCCGGGTTTGATTTCCGGTACCGGTGTGGGGGTTTTCTCCCTTTGGGAGACCTGGTTCGGGGTACACTCAGCCTCATTAGGTCCGTGAGGGGCCACTTGATTGAAAAGTGGCGGTCCCTGGCCATATAATCGGCCGGGATGGACCGCGGCGTGACCACGTCCCAACTCCAGTACTGCACTCCACTCATGACGCCGGGGACGCAGCGTCAAGCGTAGACCTTGGTCCGCATGGGCTGTTGTTCCACGGGGTTACGTTATATGTTAAGAATCCGGCCCTGATGGTACTATGTACTCGTAAAATGAAAACAGTTATTAGTTCTTTAAAATTGTGGCAGGCAACTTTAAGCTTTGTTTACAGTCCAGAGCATTGTACACTTACTAGATGAAAAGCTAACATGGCCGACAGAGCTAGGGAAAACAATTCAGTTCCCGTTGCGTTAAGTCAATTGACATTATATATTCAGGTTATTAAACGCTATTGTGTATGTATTTGTTTTACAGCTATAACCAGGACCTCGCAGAGTTACGACAAAATTGCAAACTTAGAACCCTGGCTATGAATAAAGATCGTTATTATTCTGGACATTTTTAGAATAACAGGAGACACGTCATGAAAAAACAGTTGTTCGTCAGGCCATCGAACATATAAAAGAGCAGTTGTATACGAATAATCTTGTTCAGTTCGGTAGAGTTCTATACTTTAAACTGAGGTTCCACTTTGATTCTTGCATTTCCTATCCTTCTTTGACTCCTTTCTTGCACGTCTAATATGTGCATTATACTGTAACAAAGCGGCAATTCAAAGAATCCCACCCCTGACACCAGTGATAAAACGAGAAAATTGCTACAGTTACCTTTCAATCACTTTATTTTCATCTAAACTTTTACACAAATACAGGTTTTTCTTTTTTTTCTTTTTTTTTTTTTATACTGACGTAACGCAGTCTAGTCTTTCATGATATCAACTCACAGCTGTTTACTTCTTGTAACCCTGATTCATCCTTTCAGGTCTATCTAAACTGTCTCTGTCTCTCATACGCTCACTCCAATACAATCCCCTGACGTTTGTTACTTTACTTCGCCGTGACGTACCCCATACACACACACGCACGCTCACACGCACACACACACACACGCGCGCGCGCACTCACGCACGCACTCACACACACCAGAGCTGTCTCGCACTCGCTGACTCACTGACCGACTCGTTTCTGCAACTGTATCTCTCTATGCCGTTTCCTTGCCTTCTTATGTAGTAGGATGACGTCACACGGACCTTTCGCGAACGTCTTCAAACAAGCCGGCGATGACGAAGCCAGATCTTTCTCGAAGGCTCTGAACCCTTTGTGTTGGCGCTTCATGGTCGTTAGCCATGTGTTCAGTAGCGCGAGTGGGGTGGAGAAGCTTGACCTTGCGCCTTTGTTTGCTCGCCGACTTCGTATGTGGTGTGAGGTAGCTTTGTAGGTCCTTTGTTTTGCTACGCGCCCAGCGTCACAATACACTTTCGCATCATACGTCGTAAAACTCGACGCTTTAGCGCAGGTAGACCTGGCTTCGCAATTATTAACAAAATATTATATCCTCTTGCCTACTTCACTGTATATGTAGTGGAATAAATCTGCCGTGTTTCACGTTAGTAATTGACAGATACCTGAGCAATTTGTGAGAACTTCAAACGCAATGAAGGCTAAGAAAAATCCTTAATTGAAATGTGAGGTTGTGTACTGGATCCATTGTTGTATCACTAGCAACTCTGTCGATTTCCTCTCATGAAATACATTCTTTGATTGCAACTTTGGCATCCAAGTAGGTCGCAGAATGTACAATTATCATGAAATACCACAGGTTAAAGTGGATGAATAGCACCCTTTCTAGCTACAGGAACTGGTATCAATGGAGTGAGACTTTAAACAGTGCTGATTGCCAATACTCTCGTATTTTCTGAGTTATATTGTTTTAAAATGATCAAAAATGCATGACAGGTCGTTCTAAATCACAAGTCGCTATTGTGTGTATACATGAAGTAGCTGAGCGGATTAAAGCAGTTTTTATTGTACAATTTCTTTGTTAAAAAAGGGATAGTTAATTGAAAAGCGTGCCTTTCACTAGGTAAGGAATTTTCTACAAAGTAGAAACAATGAAAATGTCCTTTCTGTCTTCACTATGATAATCCACATTAAATCTAAGGGATTAAATTCGGGTGAGGCAAAAGAAACAGTACATGTTTACCCCGAAAGAAGATAAAATAAGTAAACGAGCAATGAAACATCGTTCGTTTTGTGCTATATTAGGTTTCGTTCATATCCTACAACCCTTTAACTGCTACAGTTTGTGGCAGTTTATGGTCACTATCAGTGAAAGATAAAATATGATATGTACAAAATGAAAACACTTGTTTTTCCAAGACTTCAAATGCTTTTCAATAGTGTGATTTACACTGGAGTACATACAATCTCGTGTTTACATGGCATGCCAGTTTTTGAGGAAAAATTGAATGTAGAAACATCTCAAAATTATACGTCATAAATCTCTGTCTTTTTTGCATTCTGTATTTGTTTTGATGTATGGAAATGCCTGCACGTAAACCAGATATTGTTAATTGACAAACATTGTCATCAAAAGTGCCCTGTAGCGTTCTACATCTCAACAATGGTTAGGGAACCGAGTTCATTTCTATTTCGGAACGGCCCTCTTCCTAAGCTTAATCCTCTGGATTATGGCTTGTGGCTAGAGTTGTAAACTACACTCTGCATCGCAATATTCAGTACCTGAAGAGATTTGTGGTGAGCGGTGAGACCTTTACCTGTGGTATTGCGTGCGAGTCTACTAAATGGCTCAGAATTCGGATGATTGTGGGGCTTACCGTAGATGGCTTAACCCTGTCACAGTATATACTTTGGGTATACAAGAGCGCATGCTATTATGCAACAGTTGAGTTGATGATTATGCCTGAATATTTGCGGATTAAACACAAAACCCTTGTGTGTTACACCTTTCAATTTAAGATATATTAGACAATGTGACGAGGGAGCTTTGGTAATTAGATCACTAGTGCCTTTTGTTGGTGGGGGAGAGAGAACTAAAATGCAGAATTTAGTGTAAAGCAAGTGAAAGTTAATGTCAATATAGGAAATAATGTAGGAGTCGGAGGACTCCTGGAGCAACAGCAGAAGAATATTCCCTGGGATTTGAGGCGGGCATGAGGAACTCGTCAGCTCCTGAAGAGTAACTGAAAGCTCGAGCATTTAAATTTGACATGGCATTTTCCGAGATCAGCGGGATGAAAACTTCTGAGTCTGTACAGAGGTTTGATTGCCTTTTCTAAACGCAAGAATGGGATATCCGGCAGCGAAGAGGAAGTGAGCTATTGAAAATATGATTATTATTGGAAGAGTAAGTTAATGTTCATTTAACGATAATATTTATACTTGTTTCTATTATATTACTGGAATTTGCAGGGTACAGTACCTTGTTGCCATGCAATAGGAGTGTCTTAAATACAAAGTTCAAACAGTACATGTGAATAATTTTATTATGTTAGTATGTATATTGGGTCGAAATAACGTTGTCTTTAAAGGCGCTTGCCTTTTAATCTTCTTTTCTACCTTATGCAATCATTCCAGGAACCACCTTCTAGACTTCCAGTTCCTATTTGCTTATAACGTTATAACTCCTCTCCGGGAACCTTTTATTGCCTTTCTGGAGAAGACCAGTTCAAACCTTGCTATCCCCCATACGTATCTGAACCGCTGGAGCTGACGATTATCAGTGATATTCTCTTGTAAATTTAATCTTTCCATTTTCGACCTTTTCGAATCCCGCGAATGTTAAATTTGTCAATCGTATCCTATCTCAGGAACTAAGATATCGGACTGGAATGTTCACAAACTGTAGAATTACTTCACGTATACACTCATCTACTTGTTTACTAATAAAAATATATTTTTTCTTCTCATTCCACCGTTTGATTAAAATGTACCAACAATTGTCTTTTTTTTTTTTTTTTTTTTTTAAATAACAAATCAGTTGATTACCACCAATGGTTATCCACAACACCATTTAGAGATTGTTTTTATTATTCTAAAATATACTTAATCTTGAATAGTTTTTAGAAAAATGGAGCATTGACACCGGAAAATGTCATTCAGAGCAATGCTGTTCAAAGCAAAATGCAGAAAGCATACAAGATGTATATAGTTATAAAGAAAGAACACAAGTTCGGGCACAAAAAAGTTTCTATAATAAACAATCCTGCACATTTTCAGAGCAAAACCTCTCATAAAATGTGGGCCAACGTCTGTCACTCTTTTCCAAAGTGTTTAGGAGTTATGTTTTTCTCTGCCAAGAAGAACACACAGTCTAAAAGGGTAGATGGAATAGGAATGTTATGCCTAAAATGATGCTTATGAAACTAAAGAGAATTTGCATTTTATAACACTGAATATGTATTTCCGGCGGTCTCGGTATCGAATTTTTGGGTGGAACGCAATACCTCCCCTACAGTGCTTTTCTTTGGGGGGAGGGGTGTGGGTTTGGTATTATTTTGATTAATTACATTTAGTTAACACACACTTCACACTCCCATTCATTTAAATGTAAAACATGTTTCCCAGTTTTAGGTGGAACGATGCTTTTTTCTGTAGAGTAAGGGGGAAAAAACCAATAAACAAACAAACAAAAGCGCCGGATTGTTTTTGGAGAAAAACTATTCCGAATTGATATCGAATAGTCTAACAGTCCCATGTTAGATCTACTTCCCTTGGGCTAAATATGCAGTGAACGGTTCACCAGAAAGAAAGAAAAATGGATCAAATTAAGCGAATTATTCATCTTTATTTTATATATTAGTTCCTTCGTCGCTTTTGGGAAAACATAATGCAACCGTTGTCTTCATTGTGGTGTATTTATCACCACTTTCCTTCAGAAAGGAAATAATAGCCGTCTCCAACACATAACATAAAGCACAGAGATATCCCTACTTGCTCTCTAATGGCGCAGGCCCATTAGGCTTGAAATGTCTACAGCTGCTACTGTACCACTTAATTTACCCACTGTTGACGAAAATAATGAACAGGACTGATGCACTCCATTTAGTTCTTTCCCCCTTCCAGCATTAAATGCCTCACAATTACTGTATTAAAATTCGCAACAGGTGCGCGGAGGTTCATTGTGTATCTTTTATTCAACACTGGCTGTTATCTAACAGAGGAGCTGCATGCCATTAAATGTGAAATAATGGAGCATAAAAACGGAAACAAACTTTCAACTGATTAGAGCAGCAAAAGTGCTGAAAATAACAGTGGAAAGTAGCAACACGTACCTGAAGCTTTTGATTATTCGTACAGTTACACTTCAAAAGACACCTTCAGGGTCAAGTCAACTGAAAATGATGCATTCATTCATAAGGATAAAGATTGAAGTTTGCGACACAAGATTCGTGCAACGTTTATCTACACACTGTTCCAACACGCAAGGTACAGAAAGCGAATTTAGTAAAATGCAAGGGTATCATGCTTGTTTAACGAGGTCTTCATAGCCCTTCGTTCTTTCTCTTTATCACTCTGCAATGATAGCAGTATTCAAAGTACTGGCTGGATATAATTATCACCAATGACACGTCGGAACGAAAGAGAAGTAGATTGTTTCTGACGGCTCAGTAAATCCTTACTCAAGTATTGCTTGATTCACAGCATTGGTATAGATCAAACTACACGTGGCCAAATTATTGGTCTATGGCAAGCTGGTAGCACAGTTCGACAAATTTCAGAAACTGTGCAAATTCACAGAAATGTAATTAAATTTTAATGTCACCCAAGAAAGGCGGTTTATAGCATAGGTATTGGAAAAAGCCGTTAATTCGAAAGCAGAAATTGTGTTATAATACAACGTAATAGACCAACATGTGTAAAGCTATTTCGATAGGAATTTTAATTCCAGTACAACTATAGAGAAAATTTATGGAAGAATTAAACGCTTTTATATTTTTCAATATAATATTCCTTTGTGTTTGTGATTCGAAGGACAAAGTTAAAGCTTTTCTTATAACACAGAATCGTTTAACCCAATAAACGCTGCTTATTTCAAGCGAGATTTTCCGCCTTTTCCATAATAGGCATTAAGAATTTGGAGATAAATCTAAAGCAAATTAAAACGTGGCTTATCTACGAGAGCACCTTTTCTTGTCCGCATTACAGCACCACGCCTCTAGCCTCGTATTGCAACTGTCAAGCAGTTCATTGCTTAGTGATCATCCCTCACCCCTTGCGAGACCCCGTAAAAGATAAACTGAGAGATGCTCCTCCCATTTTACTAAATTACTCAATATATCATATTGAGGTTGTAGTACATTTCAGTAGCTTTCTTAGTTACAAATGCGATCATTCGTTCACTGAATGTTTAATGATAAACAGGATGAAGAAACTGATAAGCCTGGATGACGGTAATATATTGTACAGGCGAAAAAGAAAGAGAAAAAGAATACCAACGCCCTACGCTAAAACGAAATGGAAAACCTGGAGTGCGTTCTATCTGGGACATGGCTTCAAGTTCATGCATGGATATGTATAACGGACGCCCCACAAGAAATTCTGGCACATGAGAGAAAGTTCAAGCAATTGTCTTACTATCGTATCATTCTGCCTAAAAAAATCTGATGTTGCTGCAACTCCTTTTTTCAATTAGTCTCTAGTTTAGGCTAACTCCTCTTTATATTTCAGATGAGATCTGTAAAGGTGTAACCGAACAGATAACTTAAGAATTGCATTTCGATGTTTCCCACACTTTTTTCTGTTCATACTCCAATTATTTGCTCGTTATAATATAATAGTTAAACCAAAGTTTTATACATTTTATCATTGTTTCTTTTCGGTTCCCTTTATTTAGATTTATAATAATTGTGTCTCATTGTATTGAAATTGTAACATCAATGGCTGTCGCAAAATTTAATGGCGGATGGTTCAACATAGGCTTGCCTTGTATAGTTAAGCATACCGTGAAATGATGCTGGAAAGCCGAGAATGTAAATGCCGTTTGCCTTTGTTAAATGTATTTGCAGGATAGGTAGGATAGTAACGGTCAGTTATCAGCCGCCATTAAATTTTGCGACTGCAATAGTTTCTATATCCCTTCATTTGCTAAATAAAATGCTGCATATGCTGAACGGAGTTAGCATTTAGCATTATCTTTTATCTAACTGAATGTTTCATCTTGAAAACAAGACTTTTTTTCAACTGATATTTCCCAAATTATGCTATATGCCTATTTTCATTATGTTATTGACCTGAAAAGCAGTCTTCATTACTGACAGCACAACTATTTAAAATTTTACTTCCAAATCTTAATATTGACGGTTGTATGATGTGACTCAGATATCTTGAAAACGCGGTAGTTTATTAAAAAGCATTAAGCCATTTTGGAGAACCTCGAAAATAAGGAAACGCCTTCAATGTAAATGGTAGTTTGGTGTGGGATCTTCTTGAAAATCTTCATGTTGCATCCTGGGAAGACCCTAAGTTCTATATATATCAAATTTGTTTCTTTTTTTTAATTAAGCTGCTCACACACAAACACACACGCAACGCAATAGGAACCTTTTCTATTTTTTATTAGGGGTGGCTCAAAACAACTATTTGCGGTGGAATCTTGGTATTGCATGATTCGATGTAATGCAATACTTCTTGTACTTATAAGTAAGTTGGCGATTCAATATTTCAATTTTTAAATCGAGTCATTCTTTAAAAAATTGCATCAATCTTATGAGAAAGATGTATGTTTATATCAACATGTTATCAACATTGGTGGGTAGGTAAGTAGCATTCACTCTCCACAAAAGTTTTAATTGAGGTTCCTAGCATAAATAGTAATTACAATTCTATTGTAACTCTCTACTGCCTAAGTTTTCTCGCACTCGTTAGCTGAAAGTTTCTTTAATAAAACGCTTTAATGAAGAAAGTGAACTTGAATGTAATCTTCTCTGCCACTTAAGTTCAAAACGGCCTGCTGGAGTTCATTCTGTCCTTTTGTATTGCAGTGTGGAAATAACTTTTTCTTTCAAATGTCGGCATAAATTAATTGTGTTAAAGAGGGCGGGAACTTGGGCGTACCCAGGCAATAGAGGCAATTGCTGGAGTAATAGAATTAAGAGGCAGAGCGTCTACGTCTAAGTGATGTTAAATTTTTACTTTCTCTACTAGTTATAGTAGGCAGAGGAAGTTATCTATTGTGTTCCACCCAAAAATTCGATGTCGAGATTTCATTGGAAATATATATCTTGAGATCCTGTTAATTAAAAAAAAAAAAAAGAAAAAAGTTCGTGTGTGTATGTGTGGGGTGGGGGGAGGGGAGGAGGTTATGACTGTTTGTGGACGGCACAACTCATAAACAAAAAGTTGGTATTTAAGTTTAATTATTTTTAAGGACGCGACACGAAGTTATGTCGGATTTCATTTTTTTTAACCATTACCATTTTTACCATTTCGGATATTCCTTGTTATTTAAGCTAGCTTTCTAATACTTGTACTTTTCTCAACTAGAAGGTCGTAATTCACTTTTTTATATCTCGGCTGTGCAACGAGAACGGAATTTCAGTCTCCATACAGCGACCCCCTTTAAAAGATTGACTATCGCTCAAAGCCCACTGTAGGATATAACAAGGCATTTAATTTTCTCGATACTGCTATAAAGAATTCTACTTAAATGTTGTGTATTACCAACATACGTATTACTTGGTGACACATATACATTTCTAAGTCTGGAAGATACGTACTAGTTTGTGAAAATATTAGTAAGAAGATTTTTATATCCAAGAATAATTAATTACAATTTATTGAAACGTATACATTGTGATGGTTTCAAAATAGCAATATGTACGTTGACAACACATTTTCTAACTTAATTGTTATGAAAGAACAAATGTACAAAATAGGGGACTAATTCTTGAACTACAATCCGATTTGAAAATATCTAGACCACATTAAGGAGATTAATTAGGGAGAAAACTATATTTTGAGCCTTGTATTCCTTATTTAAGAGACAAAGTGTTTCAAATTGGGAAGTGATTGGTCTAAATTTGCAGTCATTACTAAATTTACTGTTCATTTGTTCCGGCGTTTTGAATTGCAATTAAGTATTTTAGAAAATATTGATTTGTAAATTATCCGTGATTCTTTATACGTTTTACACAATCGACTGTATACTACACTAAACTAATAAATAATTATAAAATGGTTAGCTGTCCTATTTCCAAATTTGATAATTTTTTACATGATTACAATTTATCAAATACATTTACAATGTACGGTTTTTTATTCTTTATCATTCATATTTAAAATCGTCTGTTTTCTACAGATCTATCACTCGGCGTGTCTTTATGACAACCCTAAAACAGGGAAGCTATCCAAGTACTGGATTTTCTCTCACATTCCCTTCACCTTCAAGAATACTAGCAGTAATTTTTGTAAATGTTTATCTCGGCTGACATGAAGATAGAGGAAAAAGTGTTTGTAGGAATAGTTAGTACAAGAGTAGAGAAAGTTATGTGAGTGTAATGCAGGGTTGCTCAATAGTGCAGCACACGCTCGCTGCCGCCAAACGTTATTTCCACCCACCAGTGACCAAGGCAAGGAGAGCCAGACCTGCTAATCAGAGGCGGATGGCGCGGAGTAGTAGACATACAAGTGAATGGAAGGACGAATATTTTTGTTTTAGAGATGAAGAGGATAAAGTTAAGTGTTCGATTTGTAAGACTGGCAGCTGCAGATTTATACTACTTCCCTTTGTGTTCACGATAAACAGCATTCTCCTGGAAAAATACAACGAACTTTTGAAACAACTGTATGACACATTCTTTTCTCAATTTGAATACTTAAAACATTTGAAACCAAAATTCAATTATTTTGCGCTTTTGAAGTTTCCATGTAGTGAGGCTCGACACGAGCAACAAAATATGAAACTACTTGTATTACAGAATTCCAGGGGTGGGAATTATTTAGGTCTCTGTCCTGCTGTGAGTATCCGAGATTACGTTTGTTTGCATCTAGTTTGACAGTCTTTGGCTCCACGTACAGCTGCGAACAAACATTTTAAAAAATGAACTACATTAAAAGTGAATATTGCAGCAAGATAAGTGATAATCACCTTGCTTATCTTTGGAGACTGTGTACTTCATCTTTTGCATCAAATATTGAAGACCACCTGAAACGTAAATCGTGCCAAAAATCCTCAGAAAAATCGTCGGTTAGTGAGGCATGTGTACACCTTTAATTTCCTGTCCATAAGAATGATGGCATAGTGCCGCCATTGAAACTAGTTTTTTTTATTTTTTTTTTTTTTTTTTTTTTTTTTTTTTTTTTTTTTATTTTTGCCTGGCGTTGAGCAGAGCTGGTGTAACACATCAGATTTTTTAATTTGAATTTTACTTATTTTTCAATGAGACATTGCTATCTATATTCACTATCTAAAATGTATGAAAATGGGCAGCTGGATGAAGGCAGATTTCCAACCTCCCCTCTCCACCCTTTACCTGCCCGCCCTACTGTTGACAGTTCGGCTGGCAAATAACAGCTTGTTGGCGATTGTAACGTCCAGAGCATGTATACTCACTCCCCTTGCCCTGGCCTGATCTGCGTGATCGTGTAGAAAGAATTAACTGCACGGTTATTTCTAAAGGAAGATAAATATTTATTTCAACATTTTAATTAAAGCCGTATCCTAATATTTGTGGTTTCTCTTTTTGGGAGAAAGCAGACAAAATTTTGTTTTGCACTAACATGCTCCCTCTTTCCGGCACACACATACTGGCCTTAATGCATTCTCTCTTGAATTGGAACATTGTGCCCTGCTCCCTTCTACTGTTTCCTAAGTGACCGACAAGGAGCAAAACGGTATGCAGCTGCATTAACATTTTGCAACCGCAGTCATGTTTTCGTTGAAAATTTGACCATCAAAAAATATTACCAGAAACTTTAAGTACGATATTTGAGTGCACTTGTGGTGTACCGTATAAAATGTTCGGGAATTTGTCTTGTCAGCATGTTTACATGGTAGCTCACTTAGAACAACCGCACGAAAAGCAGAAGTTCCATGCTTCAAATCCGGACTATGGAATTGAGATTTTCCGTCTGATTCTACCTTTCAAACCTTATCGTACACATGAACTTGTTTGAAAGAATAATTATCATTGATTGATCTAATAGAAGTAACCTGTAAAGTTCGGTACTTAAATTACTTACATTGTAAGCCGCTATTATGTTGAGATCACTTTGTGGTTTACCGGCTAAATGCGAGTTAGTTGGGGAATTTCATAGCTTTCCTAATCCAGATATCCTGGGTTCAATTCCCGAGAGGATGAGGATTTTTCTTGAGCCGGGATTGTTCCCGATCCTCCCCAGAGTCTGGCTGTATGAGCGGGAGAGAGAGAGAGAGAGAGAGAGAGAGAGAGAGAGAGAGAGAGAGAGAGAGAGAGTAAGGTGTGTGTGTCGGTGTCGGTGTGTGAATTTAATATTTGTAAAAAAAGAGCCTAATGCAAAGTTATACAAATAATTAAACGAATGAACATTATTGCTGATGAGCAAATGAAAAAATCTGATATATTGCAGTCACATGACTTTCTCTACTACTGTGCTAACTATTCTTACAAAGTCTTATCCTCCTATCTTCTTCATGTTAGTCGAGATAAACATGTCCAGAAATTATCTTATTGCTAATTTTCTTGCAAGGTGCAAGAGGAATACATTAGGCCTTGAGTGATAGTCAAATATTTTAAAGCTGGTCGCTATATGAAGGCTTTGAAATTCCGTTCTCTTTGCGCAGCCAAAAAATTATAAAAGTGAATAACGACCTTCCATTTGAGAAAAGTTGAAATATTGCAAAACTCAAACAAATAGCAAGGAATATCTCCGAAATGTTTCACTCCACAAGAGATACATTTGGACATAACTTGTGTATTTTAACGAGATGTTCATTTTTTGTATAGTAAGAATTGGTTTATATCTTACGGTTTACAAGTTATGCGAAAGTCATTCCCAATATAGGCAATAGCAAGACAATTCAAAATACACATTACATTTACCATACAAATATAATAAATAACATTTTAATAAAAATTATTAGAGACATTTTTGAGAGAATGAACATTTTCGAAAAACTTTCCATGTAGTGGGTATTTTAGGGTGTAGGAGTTTTTTTCAAAGTCTTCATGTCGCATCCTTGAAAGGTATTAAACTTAAATACCAACTTTGCTTTTTAACCGAGTCTTAGTTTTAGAGTTTTGCAGATACAGGCATAGACACACAAACGGAACCTTTTCCTAAAAATTCTGCTTTTGGATTCAGGGAGCCTGAAAACATGTATTTTTGGCTTAATCTCGACATCGAAATTTTGGGTCGAATACTACTTCCTCTGCTTAATATACGTAGTAGAAAAAGTAAAAAATTCGTCGCATGTTACCATAGTAGCTCAGTTGGTTAGATCTACCGCACGGAAAGCGGAATACATGTGACTGAAATTATGCTTAGAGCATTGAATTTTTTAAATCTAATTCTACTTTCTAATCCTTGTCCTATTCATGGCTTTGAGTGAAAGAACAATTATTATCAACTAAGTAACACAGCATATTCGATTTGCAAAATCTCGGAGAAGGGACATTTTGGCCAAGCACATTTGGATTTACGCTTGCCTTGTATGTGGAACAGCATGGTCTAATGCTTCACTTCATCATTAATTGTGGCGCCAGTAGTAATATTTTACAAGCGTGTTAGCCGAGACAAAGCACTATAATGCATGTTTGATGCCGACAGCAAGTTTCAAACAGCTGCTGTAATTTCATGGAGAAACTGCTGGTTAGCAACCCATTTATCGGGTAAACGGTGCGTAGTACAAAATAAAGCTCAGTGCAAGAAGGAAATAAGGTTGAAGACCTAGATCTTTGTATTGCTTATTCCACTGGGAAGGTGATGGTCAAGAGAACTGGATATTCTTGGCTATCTCTCTTTCATCAATTTGAGAAAGTAATAATACAATCAGACATGGCGAAAATGCCTTTGTTCCTCTTGTCCCGCACTCAGGAATCTGTATGACACGAGTTAGCAGCAGTAGAATTAAAAACCTTGTACAAACGCTTATTATTTTCCTACTTTTTGTAAATCTAGATAAACCTTCAGTACACATTTGCACATTTCGTTGTACGATAGAAGGGAAAGCGATAGTGAGATTTTCAAAGAGCGTGTCGCTCTTTGCATGGCCATGAGAAAAGTAAAAGACTCATTTGAGAAAAGTGAAAATATTGACAAATTCAAGCCAATAACGAGGTAAATGGAACGATTAACTCCACAGAAACAAATGATGTAAATGATGCACTTTGGCGAGATGTCCTTTTTTTGCCCCCCCAAAGTAAGATTTTGTCAGCATCTGTTATCCAAAAGTCATTCAGAATGAAAACGACTTCATAGGTTATTTCCAGAAAATTAAAGATTTGGTTTTCATTTATCATGCAATATATGAAATACATGGCATTTCGATCAAAATTGTTAGTTATTGTTGAGAAAATCAACATTTTCAGAGCATGTTGTGCACTTCAGCATCCACAGACTTCGTGGCTTGAGATTTCTGTTCACTCGCATAGACACACGCACGCACACACACTCACACACACTCACACTCACACACACACACACACACATACACACACACACACACACACACACGCACGCACGCAAGCGCGCAGCATACGCGCATACACAAGCGCCTGCGTACTTAGGTCGAACTCCAAAATTGAATTGCTTGTGAAGTCTCGGTGTGGAATTTTTGTTGGTAGTACAATACTTCCTCTAATTCAGGACTGGGGGAGCTGGTGCTCACTGAGCGCAGCCTACTCTTGGGCTTACACTGATAACTAAACTTCGGATTGTTAGGTCGCTAAGCGCATATTAGAAGGAACGTAGTGACTCCCCACCCTGGTGAGATAAGCTACTCTTTCTACTCCAACTATTCTTCTACACAAACGTGCACCCTGAGTGGGGAGAACGGTGCTGTCATGCTGGCGTGAAGAGTGGTCAGCTCTCCGCAGAAATAAGCTTAGATCAGTGAAACAGTTTCCGAAAAACTGGGCCCTCTTGTGTATGTCGTCGCGAGATGATGATCTTGGCTTGGTTACGTATTGCCTACTGTAATTTTACGCATTATCTTTTTAAGGGGTTCCCTACTTTTCTTTGTCCACTGTGCTACAAGCTATTGTTGGTCCGTCACGTGCTCCTAGAGTGTACGTATTTCCCAAGCGCACCTTCGAGACTCTGCAACTACCTGTTAGACTCGCAAAGATCCTATCTATGTTAGCTTTTACTAGTTTATTTTATACTGAAATTTATCTCTGACTTCTGCCATTATTCATTTTATGAGAGTGCTGATCACCAAGTAGTAGAGCGCCCTTGAACTTAAATGACCATCGATGCACACCGAACTTTTATAAAAAAGAATTTACTCTCTCTCTGACACAAAGAGGTGAACCACCCTTGTCAAGTTTCTGAGTGAAATGCAATGCTCCTCTGCTTACTAAAGGAGAAGTAGAGAAAATAATATTTTCTTCTAAGAGCGTTTATATTGCTATTCTGTTACTGTAAACTTTTCCCCTCCTTTTGAGCTTAAGCAATGTTCTATAACTCAACAGTTGGTACTAACATACATTACGCCGAATGTGGTATTCTATTTTAAACAGAATGCGGCACTCGGGAACTCATTCGATAGTTTTGAAACATCTTATGGCATTACTTCTAGTATTCATGATGCAGCATTGTTTACCTGAAAGCTCCCTTCCGCAGGATTACGAAAATTCCTTCCAAAAGCATGGATGGATTCATGCTCTCTTCCGAGTGAGATTCTCCTTGCAGAATGTTCGCTCAATGCCTAGTTAACTCTTCCCAACTCAACATCTAGCAGCTCGAGTGTCTTCACTATTTGGATACGCTCACACACGCTTGTGATTCATCATTCGTAACCCAATTACAGACCCCAGTCTGTAGCACCCACGCGCACTAACTCAATTAGTAATTCAAAGTATAGCTGCGAAGGCAAATACAGTTCAGATCGCATCCGTTGCGTTGCCTCGGCTCTCCCAGAATATGGAGGTTATAATGAGGATATCCGATCCGAAAGATATCGATTTCTAATTCAGATGTGCAGAGGAGCGTTAATTTTCCAGCTAGGTGAAACATTTTCAAGTTAAACAGATCTTAAGTTCCGCCATGCCACGGAATCCGAGCTTATTCCTAGTAGCTATTTTTAAGCGTGGGCATAAATTGGAAAAAACCAAAACTTTGGAGATACGGATCATTCTATGAAGGAAACTTGGAAAGGTGCTCGGGTAACAAGAAGACAAATTGAGAATTATGTGTTTTATTTGTATTTAAAGTACATGCATTCAGGTATTGCAGGCTCCCTTAAACAAAGCATACCGACAGCAAAAAATACAAATATATATTAACAAAATACATATAACAAAATTACAGACCACTTAAATAACTACTAAGAGTGACTATCTGCGAGATCAATTGCCGTACCGTCTGATATGACACTACGTTGGAGAATGTAAATAAAAAAAATCAATTGCCGTAGTGTGTATCTTCACGCGTTATTTACTGGAACAAAATGTTTCCTTTAAATCTCGAAAGTTTGATATGGTTGGCGTAAGCGTGCTGCAGACATTGTTTCTGAAAATTTAATTTACAATTTGCATAACATTCTTGCTGAAAATTAAAAACCTCCAATAATACAATAAAATTACGTACAATTAGTAAAAATGTGAATCTATTTACCTACCACACATTTTTCTCTGTGTGTCCTTTGTGAAACATTTTATTTAAAAATATGCATTTACATGCCATGATTTAATTAATTGCTTTTAAAGCCCCTTATAAATATAATACTTATAGTAATAATAATAACAATAATAATAATAGTGATACTAATAAATTCGTACTATGTTTAAGAATTAATAGTTAATAGTTCAGTTAATAGTTAGGCCTAATAGCTAATTTCGGTATATTTGTTTGTCTAAACCGTATCTCTTCCCCCAAAACGTTAGTTTTAATGTTGGCATCATTAAAGGCCCCTTATTTTGATTTTTCTTTAACTATTACAGTTTTATCTTATTGGAGATGAAATGCAGAAAGTTCCAATCTCTCCATTTCTGCTTGTCCTTCAAAACTATTGCTGTCTCTTGACACAACGCTACTTACACTTAATGCGGGTGTCCACTGTGAATTCGGTTGGTTTGGCCAGACCTCCATTCCCCAAAGAAAATAGCGTACCATAAAATAGAAACCAATCATCTTGCGAGCGGACGTAGAGACATGTACATATGGTGTAGATTCTATCCAGTGGGAGAGGTTTTGAATCCAATGGGCGCCTTCTCTGAGTGGAAATATTCGATATCGCCTCCGCACGATAGATCGTATTTTACGACCGGAGATAAGGGCCCTTCGCGGGGAGCGGTGTAATGATAAACTGCTAGACCCTCACAACAGCTCTTCCATAGTTATTGTATAACAAACTTCCAACCCCCTCATCCAATAACAGCTTGAGTGTTTCCCAGTGGTCAGTTGGACCAGGGGTGTTCAACTTTCCCGAGAGAATAACGTGCAAACAAGTTTTATGTTCAAAAGAACTCCCGTTAGTCCCAAGTAAGATGAGTATTACATCAAGGGCATGGTGTACGATGGCAACTGATACTGCGCTGCCAGTGGTATTTTTAGAAAAACAACACTGCAAGGTTTAATGGACACGAAGCTCTTATTTTAGGGATGTCTCACCTCGCTTTTGGAAAGCGCTGAATTTGAATATATAATTGTCGTATTAACGAACACCATTATGTTCCATACAGGTGTAAGTTTGCTACTTATCCAATTTGGCCTATTCTTGTAGCTCATGCATACCTCTCCTAAACTTGGATTTAGAGCAGGGGAAGACAACTTCGGCAGGAAAAATAGCTATAATTTCTGTTCTATTTGCGTTATATGACTGTTCACATAAACTAGAATATATATGGCATAAAGCCGAAATGTAATTATTTATAATCTGTGTCTATTCCGGAATTGAAACAGTCAGCATTAAAATTACGATGTACCGTATGCCATTTCCTCTTTCCCGCTGTGACGTCACACGTTCAACTGGCCATGGATGGGAGCATCCGAGCTCAGTGAACTGACGTCACAGCAGCGATACCAGTCTTCACCTGATTTAGAGGGAATTGGCAGTTTGCTAAGAAGACATCAAGTGTACGGCACCCTGGTTTATATCGCAGTTCCGGACATAAGAGCATCCATGGACCGTAGACAATGAATGGTGGGTGCTGTATACGTGTTTACAACGATGGGGGAACTCAATGTCAGAAGCAAAGGATTGATTGGTGACGGCGTTCCATTAACAACGTCCAAATCTCTGGCGATCAATGCTGGAACTGTCAATTGTAGTGGACAATGATGTACGAGAATGTCATGGTCTGGCACCTCTGTCAGCTGATTCTGCAGCCTCTCCAAATAGTGAGATAACCGTACTGAACTCCCCGTTCCTCACAGCTAACTAAAGCGATCGAAATGTGTCTTTGTTCTTCCTTGCAGGCTCCTTTTCTTCTGTATTTTGTAGTTTTATACGCCATAATTATACAGCTTGCTAGTGCTATGCTTATCCCTTTGATATTTGTTTGTTTGATCCTTAGGTTAAAATAAAATACATGGGTCATTGAATAATTAGTGACAACAATGTTTGCATGTGGCGCTATCAGCCGTAAATGATGCAAGCTGGTAACAATGAGAAAGAAGAGCGTCTGATGTATGTTACCTGTGAGTTTAAACATAGTAATATTATTTATACGATGTTTGTAGTAAGTTTAATTTGTCGACTGTTATCTGTAATGCTCTAATGCAGCCCAGCTCCATGGTTTTGGAGAACATCTTTGCTACCCTTGCAAAATGCATGCGCTCACCTAGCCACGATACAGTATGGTAAAGTTCTCCACCATCGAGCTTTCAGTAATGCTGCATGGCATTGTTGACCTTTCTTGCCTCTTACAATTACAATTTTAATGAACATTTTTGTTTGTATTTACTAAGCGTTTTAGAGCATTGCAGATAACAGTCGACAAATTAAACTTACTACAAATATCTTATAAATAATATTACTATATTTAAACTCACAGGTAACATACATCAGATGTTCTTTTTCATTGTTACCAGCTTGCATCATTTACGGCTGATAGCGCCACATGCAAACATTGTTGTCACTAATTATTGAATGACCCATGTATATTAGAGCACAAAATGTGGAGCTCTCCGTAAGAGTTATTTACTCATAGTTAGTGACCGCAGTAGTTGTATTTGGTGCTGCAAAGTTGAAGCTGGTAGAACATAAGAGTTGCTGTCTGTGAATTTTATTATAAGGCAGTAATCTTGCTTATAGTGAACGAATAGGTAGTTTCGTTTCCACATTTCGTAACTACATTTAGCAACACAATTATGCTCTGTGTGGAATTCTTGCAACTACAGGGCCTATAAACTTCACAACTTGTTTATGTGTGCTGGATCTACCCTTTGCTGCTGTTATGCAGCATATCTATACTACTATCTAGTACATACCCCCTTTCGCCGTCTGTCATTCTTTTTATTTTGTCTTCATTTGTATCATGCAACCCTACCTTGCCTTAACATTTTTGGTACTACTTTTCTCTTCCCCACATGTCTACATATTTAGCAAACATTTTTACAACAAAGGGTTTCTGATCTGGGATTATCCCCACTGCTCGTTCCAAACTTCCCTCCAATCTTTGGTTTCCTCTCATACACTTAAAACATGATACGGAATGCCCTATCTTGAAAATGTTAAAATTGTATGTTATCATATATAAGAAGCATTTTCTAAGCAGCTATACAACTTAGAAAGCTGACATTTTTACAGTTTGTAGGTGTAATATCCTTGTAATAGCTGAAATAACAGTTTTTCATAAAGCTGAATATTTCTTGGGAAGTAATTTTTTTTTCTTTTGACATTTGTGCTCCACGCTTTAGAGTACGTATTTGTTAAACATTATATCAAATATTATTTTCAAAAACCTTATTTCAGTGTGTGTAAAACACCAGCAGAAACAACTCGTAAACATTTCAGATCAAAATAGTAATTAACGACTGAGAAAATGTTTATGTGAGGAAAACTTGAACTTAAGGGAAATGACCTCCAAAGCTGAAATATCTAGTCCCTAAATATTGGTTTTATTCTTCCATTATGGCAAATGGCAAACTAGGAGATGATTATATTTATCTTGTGTGAGAAGCCCTCTACTGTATTCACGCCAACTGTCTACACCAGCTGGACACAAACCATGATTGGGGTTGTCATTAATCGACAATGTATAGAAGTGAACTGCCCATGCTGATTTTCTCATTTTTCCTACTATTCCAAACTTTCTCTTACTGCAGGACCATAACACCCCTGCAGCCTCTCAGTGACATCGTCTGCAAGTCTATGCCTGCCACCAAATGTCTTTCCATCACTAAGAACTTTTCCCTTCAAAGAAACCTTCAGTTTTCTTAGTCGACAGCCCATTCTCTTCTGGACATGACGCACACATTCAAGTTTTTCAATTGTTACATTTTATCGAGATGGCTATAGTGCTATAACTTCATTGTGTGTTGCAGTGTCACCATCTCTTAAGTATTTAGGGTAGTGCATTTTGTAGTACTTTTCATACCACTGAAATATTTAACTCCTGAAAATTCCATTCCTTCACTAGTTTTGTTGTAATTGGCGTATGCAGCCATTCTTATATTTTAATAATAAACCTACTTTAGGATAGATATTAAAATAATTCAAACGAAATAATGATGAAAATCTTCATACTCTCACATAAGACAATAATTCAAAAGTTGAATTTTTTGACCGAAAACACTCTCCCTATCCCCTTAATAAACTCCAACAAAGACACTCGCAAGGTGGCGTTATATGACACCATAAGAGGTTTTTCCAGTAACGCCTTTTAGCGCTTTAGAGTTTGTTGTGTTCCCCGTGGGAAGTATCCTCGCCCATACAAGGGCCATGATAGAATTTGGATTTAATAACGTTTCTGTAACAAACTTGCAGAGTATAGCAATCATATAGTTATCTCGCATCATTGCTTCGTTTTTATATTGTGTCTTTAGGACACCAGAGATAAATTATTCAAGTTAATGCATATACCTTATAAGTGGAATTGCTACTTTAGTCCGAAAATCAAATTTTCAGTGTAACCAAAAAAATGAATAAACAAATAGTCGCTTTTTTCTCAACTTGGTTAACTTTGCAAGCCTACATTTGAAGTTTTGCCATATCATATAATAACAGTTAATTAGAACTTCTCGGGTTCAAAAGCTTCAGGTCTTACATATAATAACAATCTGATGTGTTGCACTCACATTATTTCTCTACTCTTATACCAACTATTATTAAAACCGCTTATTCCTCTTACTCATATTAAACGAGATAAACGTTTGCAGAAATTATCTTATTGCTAATTTTCTTGTAGAGGAAGGAGATATGGGAATAAGTAGGCTTTAAACGATAGTTAAATCTTTTAAAGTTGATCGCTATGAGGCTTGCATGGCCAAGAGATAAAAACTTGAATAAAGAGTTACCTTTTGAAAAAAGTGCAAGTATTTTAAAACTCAAGACAAATAAAGAATATTTTGGAAATAGTTCACTCCACAAAAAAGTATTTGACATAAGTTTTGTTTTATCGAGACCTACATTTTTTGTGTAGTAAGATTTTATTTATGTGAGACGATCTAGCAGTTAGGCAAAATTCATTCAGAAAGAAGGGGTATAGCATTTTAATGAAAATTGTTACAGCCAATTTTGAGAGGATCAGCATTTTTGAAAAAATGTTCCATATAAAGTGTAGGAGGATTTTCTAGAAACTTTTAGTGTTACATTCTTGGAAGATGCTGAATTTGAATGCCGTCTTAAGAATTCATGCAATATTTAGCGTAAAACATGATCAGGTATAAATGTTATTTTAGGTGGCAATATAATAATGAGTCGTTGCCTTTACTGTGCATAATGTGTACACCGTGTGAGCAAATTCTGCCATCATTCCTAACTTTGCAGCTGCGTCTCTTGGGCTATCTGGAAATACACCGGGTTACTTACAAAGCTATTAGGATTTGTTTGTTATCCGAAAGTTTGAAGCAGACGTAACGCCCTTTAGCTAGAAGTAAGACATTTCATTCGCGCCACGATAAGGCTTGGACTTGAGCTTTCCTGTAGAACAACTTCCTCACTTATATACATTTGAAGTATACCTACATTACACTCATATTATTTCTTCAGTAGCTAACTTTAAACTCTCGAAGTGAATTTCAAAAGATTCAGATAAGTAAGCACGGATGTCTTAAGGGATGAAATTTTCTGTCAGTAATGGGATCGGAGAAAACACGTTTATCCCCATTTACGAAAATAATACGATTTTTACATGTACCACAAGTGCCCAAATTTCTCTTATATATCTCGTGCATTTGTAGAGATGCCACATAATTGCCGAGTCAGTACTCCGATCTCTCTTTACCTGATACCTTAACTTCGTGGCATTTTACGAGTAGCTTGAAAATCGAAAAAGGAGACTTAATCAAAGTTACTTCAATGCGGCAAACCGCAAGGCTCGAAATTAGGTGCAGTTGTGTTTGTAATATATATCAACAATAGCTTTGAATTAGTACAAAGAAATGGAAATGTAGCAATTGGATATGCAGATGATATGATAGTAGTAATAAAGGGTAAGTCAACTGTTGAGGTAGAATTAAAATCAAATAAGTTAGTGGAAAAGATAAAATAATACTATATAAATTTAGACATGACAGCTTGAATAAATTTTAAACTAAAAATGTAGTTTAAATCGTGACCGCCTCCGTAGCGCATTAGTAGTGTGGAGGACCCGGAATCGCTCCCCGGCACCGGCGTGGGAATTTTTGCCCCGCTGGGAGGTCTGGTACGGGGTGCACTCAGCCTCGTTAAGTCCCTGTGGGACCAATTGAGGAGCTACTTGATATAGCGATCCCACGTCGTGAAGGCCGCTTAACTGGCCGGTTCGGAGCGCTGTCCACGTCCCACCCTACAGTACTACACCCCACTCATGACGCTTAAATGGGCAGAGGTGGGGGACGCAGCGGCCGGGCGTTAAGTCGTGGTCCTTTATGGACTGTTGCGCCGGGGTTTATTTTTATTTTTTTTAAATTTATTTTTATTTATTTATTTATTTATTTATTTTTTTTTTTTTTAAACTTTAAATAGCTCACAAATAGAAACAGACTCAGAAAAAATACCACAGATTCAATGTCAAATTTGTTAGGAGCCATAATCGATACAGTTAAATTGGAAGCCATATAAAACCTATATAAAAATAAGACAAATACTCTATGAGTCAAGTGAGGAAAAGCATATATGATGAAACCTTAAACAGGTGTACTATGCATTTATTTATTCACACACACACTTAGAATATGGAATAACAGGGGAAATATTACAACAGAAGTTGAAAAAATTTCCAAGCTTAAAAAAAAAACAATTAGAATAATAGATAATGTAAATAGTAGACACACATGTAGGTCAATGTTCAAACAATGTAATATATTAACTTTTCCATGTATATAACCTATGAGAGGATTAAACATTCTACAAGAAAATGATCTAAAGATGACTATTTACTCATACAGCCTAAGAAATAATGACTATTTGAGATCAGTACTTAGAGGCACCTTAAGCAGACGCTGTATAAAAATATGGGCAACGAGCTATCTCAAAAAATTAAATTTATCAAAATTACTGATCTAAAAATGAAATAATAAAGATACAGAAAGAATAAAGAATAACAGAAAATGTTTTATGGTCTAGAGAAATTTGAATGATAATGAAGAATTGCAAATAAATTGTATTTGTAAATATTGTCTGTAAATATAGTGTTTGTAAATATTCTATTGACGAATCCACAATATGTAGATCTTCTCATTGATGAAATAAATTTAATTTGAAGTTGAACCATGTATCTGCGGTAGGTATGTAGTCACATCTATGCTTTCCCTTAAACAATTATCTGAAAAAATGCAAGTCATTCTGGAACAAAGCTAGCAGCTATTTGAAATATATGTAGAAAAGGGCTATAACGTTACTACGGAGGTTAACTTAGATGTGTAGGTAGGTTTTGCAGACAGCTTCACATTCTTGTAGTCTTTTGTCATTTTTGGCTTAGCGCACTCGCGTTGAGAAATTCGTATCACTCCCGTAAAGCATCGGGAAGATTCTTTTTCTAATCCAATGAAATGGATTTCAATCGACCCGTTCAAGCGAATGTAATTATCAGTTCCAGCTAACTACAAGATGGCTCAACTCTCAGGATAAGAGATACGCCAAAAAAATAGGGTCAATTAAATTGCATGGGAGCTGTATTCGTATTTTTGTTTGACTTATCCTTTTATTGCATTATTGTGAAACTAATTTCCTAAGATGCCACAGTAGAAATTAGGTTACTTTTCTGTGTTCCTGTTGATGTAATGAAAATCGGGCGAAGGTTATCGCTCTGTACATTAGCTGAATACAAGTATGAAAAAGTTATAAAATACACTTCATTAACACTGAGGGCTGTTCAAAGGTCCACTTCACTGAATACCTTTTAAAGTTTAGGTTTCATTTACCTGAAAACTGGTACGTTGGTTTAACCAAGTAATGTGGATGGATTCTCAACTCTCTTGTATAAAATACCCTCTCCTTTGTTTTTGTAATTAAAAGTTATTTTTATACATTTTTTCTCAGAAATAAGCCGTAATTCTGGCGTAATATAAATAAATTACGGAATGTTTCACTTTGGTTAGGGGAATAGAGAACCACAACATTATAAAATTGACAGCGTTATACAATTATTTTCGGTACCTCTGTATATCAGTATTTTGATAAACCAATTCTTTAAAATGTAGCTATAAAGTGGATCTAAGATTTTGAAATACCCCATTTTGTGAAAGTACTTTGAGTTTGAGATCACATGCGATAAGTCCAGGTAACTAATTTATAAAGTCGACAATATTATATTTGAATGTCCATAAAAGTCATTAAACACTACCGGCAAGTCAATACGCGAAAGAACTGTATTTTAAATTAAACCACGTTAGTAAAATTAATATACAGGGCGTTTTGAAAGGACACCAAGCAAATATAGCAGTCTTGCAGCTTATAGCTGCTTCAAATAGTCCGAACTTTCATGTTGCAGATTCGAAGTTGTTTTATGTACGTTTTTATGTAACATTGAACATTAGATGATTTGGAGATTACGCAGCACACGGAGCACGAGTGTCGGATGCCCAAAACTGACACTTCAGAGGGTGGCAAACACGTGTCATAAAAGCAAAAGGCTTTCTCCTTTTTGTAATCAGCAAACCAATTTTATCTTTAAGATAATGGGGCAATCAAAACACTACCGTGTGACCACAAGACCGAGAAGGACCTGAGATGCGAGAGGTCTTGAACTGTTATCTGCTCACGTAGTCGACTTGCTGACCACCAAATGTGCCTTGAATCTGTTTGATTTTTTTTACAAATAAGTTTTTACAGACCATTTGCATTCATGTGACCTTTTTTACATTTCTACACCTTGTTGTAGGTAAAAGGACATGAAGCTATAGCGGATCGCTATATGCATTAGAGGCCTGCACATTCTTAGTTTCAGCGTGGCCTGCCCTCAACCAAGCCCGAGCCCGAACCGAGCCCAATAAGAGGTTATGTACTACCGGGCCCGAGTAATAATAATAATAATAATAATAATAATAATAATAATAATAATAATAATAATAATAATAATAATAATAATAATAATAATAATAATAATAATAATAATAATAATAATAATAATAATAATAATAATAATAATAATAATAATAATAATAATAATAATAATAATAATAATAATGATGATGATGATGATAATAAATTGAAACATTTCAGCAGAATAGTGATATAGCATTCCTAGTAAAGAAATGCTGCGATAATTGTGCTATTCTCAGAATTTCGTCATCGGTTACTACAGAACGTTGCAGTTCAGTAAAAACTCTTTTGAATTACCTAAATGCAGAAGATGCAGTCAGAATGCCACAGCACAATAATGTTTTGTTAAAAGCAGCATCCAAGAATAGATGCAGTACATTCATAATCATTTCTCCAAAATACCTGAATGTTTCAAGCAGCTGTGGAAGCTCGAAGTAATTCCTTGGAACACTCACTTTTTCTGATGGACGAAATTTCACTAATATTGTCGTCAGAACACACGGGGTTGCAAAAAGTGAGTTTGACAAATTCACTTATAAAACGTGTCAAATTTCCAAAAAGCGTTCTGGCGAAGAAACATATATTGAAGAGGAATTCACCGATTAACTGCGGTGCTTTTCTAATGCGCTTGTAACGTCATACGATGTCGAAAGAACACTTTCAGTATACAAATCACTTTTCACCGATAGGCGCAGGAGTTTTATATAGGAAAACCTCAGGATGTTTATTTTCATCATTTTTCGTGCGTATTTGCTGGTTTATTTTACTATTTTATTGTGCTTAGAAATCCGGGCTTTATTTAACACATTCTTCTAGCTCTCTTCTTTTGATGATCAGACAGTACTTATGCCTTGAATAGGTTCCAGGTTGCTCTGGAATGCGAAAAGTACCTATTGTGCCCTAACTAATCGTCTTTATTTAGAAACCGGAGGTCGACAGTTGGAACATTTCCTTGAGTTGTCATAGTAAATATCGAGAGAAATTCCTTGCGAATCTCAAAGACTCTAATTTATTTTGATTAATATAGGTTGTTATTGTGTTAACTTCATGGCGGTTTTTTATGATGATGATGCTGATGAGGACGATGATGATGATTCAAATATTAAACTCAATAATGAAAAAGTCTAGAAGATCTGGACGTTTTAATCTATCTGTTGGCCAATAATTTGGTTCTCCAGTGAAAGATGGTGTAAGGTTGGGTTCCTTTATGGTCTTAAGAAGCTCTTGGAGAATTGATGTGACATTGTTGATGCTTTGCATTGCAATCTCCACCTGCAATAAATCTTGTATCAATAGATTTAAAGAAGACAGAAAATAATTGCTGAGTTATTTTGTGTTTAGGTAGATAGTAAACTGCAGAGAGTGCTAGTTGACCCCAAATATCTGTTAGTATAATAGATGTGGCGTGTATGTGTTCTGTTTTAAATTCAGGTAAAATGTGGTGTTTGATTTTATTCCGTATAATGACTGCACTCTCTTCATGAGCAGTGCTATCGGTGTGCTGAGTTATAAATAGTGAAGCCTGGTATGTTCAAGTAACTTCTTTCTGTGAAATGTGATTCTGAAATCAACATTACATCTATATAATGTATACGTAGAAATAATATTAGTTCTTGCCCATGTTGAATTAAACCATTAGCGTCCCAGAGAGCTATTCTACAATTAAGATGCATTGAGTTTGGATACAATGACAGACAGGATACTTAGTAGTGAAGACGTCTGCTCTGCTTGCTGTTTCAAGGTGTTTTCAGTCTGAAAGACGCAATGACTGATATTTCGTAGCTAACTGGGAGCCTGGTATTCTCAAGTGCTTTAGTAAAGTTCACCTTCTGTCTCTCGCTTTCTACTTTACTACGAATAACATTTTCTTCTGCGGTTTTGTACCTAGCCCCTTTAACATCTTTGTCTTTTATTTGTAGAAAAAAAGGACACCCGTGAGAACAATATTTCTTCGTTATAGAATATGGTTACTTCATTTGTAGAAGTGTAACAAATGCGAAGCTTCCAAAAATGTACGCTCTCTCAGTTTGTTAGTTTGTTTTAGAGCAATTTACTGTTCATTTTATTTAATGGTAACATTTCTGTGAAAAATAAATTTTCTCTGTGGGTCACATTGAGCACAATGTGTTTTCATTTGCAAGTCTTTGCCCAAGATTGTCAACGACTACGAATAAACTAGTGAACTTCTGTGCGGTTATTGCTCATTAGTGCATACATGATATCTTGGAGGTTGTCTCTGCGTTAGTGGTCACCATCCTGGTATCTTAACACAGAGGTACTATCTTTCACAAGGGTAAATACCCAACTTCAGTGAGACCTGCGCGAAGGGTTCCCTAGTTCTCGGCAAATTTTTAAACCATTTCTGAAGATTTCCGCCTTGTAGTGAAACTAGCTGTCGAGTTAGTGACAACAAGCCTAATATCATATGCTACAGCACGAATGCCCAAGTGAAGAATAGCCAAGAGCGCTTCGTCATTGACTGCGAAATTCAGAACTGCTGGTTGACGGGGTTTCGATCCCCACGTTTCGTATGTTTATTTTGTGAAATACAATATTAACTAACGTGTTTAGTTCTCTACAGCTTTTTATCAGGAATGGAGTATCGGATGAAGGCACACTACTAGAAATTGAGTTAATGGGGACACAACAACGTGCCAAATTTTCAGCAACTGCAATTAATATCTCATGAAGCATTCAGTTGTAAAGTTTCAATCGTGCTGCAGCATTTTTAAGACGCGGGAAAAATTACAACGATACGCGGAATAAAAATACCTAAAGGAGGGGCTTTATGAGAAATAGATTCCATTAGTTTGTATAATTTTATATTTCGCACGGTTTATATATATAATTATGTTCCCGTTAAGAAAGAAAAAGGAAAAAGAGAAATAAAAGTATGTTAAATGGGGTTCAAACCAATGTAAATCCACAATGTTGATTAGAACACGCCTTAGCCAGTTCCGCTATAGCGAATACAGGAACTTGCTCTAACTGCTTAAACTTACGTCCTGTAAGTCTAGCACCAACACTGAATCATTTTAGTTCTAGTTCACAACTGAATAGAAACACCTTAAGAACATATGTTCTGCGGGTGCACTGAAGTTAAATTTGCAATGTTTGCCCGCTAATGTAGAAGGATTGCTGAAATTTTGCTTTTTCAAACTGCGAGGTGAGGTGAGTTGGGAGGCGACATGGCTGTCATTTCCTCCGAACAGCAAGGGAAGCATATGAATAATTTAATTCTCATACGAATTATGTAAGTGCGCCTGAGAATTAGGTGACCCTTCGCTTAGATCTAGCTGAAGTTGGGTATTTACTTTTGTGAAAGATAGTACATATACTATCTCTGGCTGGGACTTTTACTCTTTCCCTACCCTCCTTAGAATCTGGAGGTAATCATTTGGGAGTGAATGTGAATTAGAAATTGTTAAAAATTCAGCGTTAAAGAATGTACAATCAACGAGTTGTTTCTAAAGTCAAAGCCTCCAATATAATCGCAGAAATTAAGAGGGGAAAATGACACAATATTAAAATTCTTTCTTTCTTTCTTTCTTTCTTTGTTTCTTTCTTTCTTTCTTTCCTTTGTTTCCTTTCTTTCCTTTCTTTCCTTTCCTTTCCTTTCCTTTCCTTTCCTTTCCTTTCCTTTCCTTTTCTTTCCTTTTCTTTCCTTTTCTTTCCTTTTCTTTCCTTTTCTTTCCTTTTCTTTCCTTTTCTTTCCTTTTCTTTCCTTTTCTTTCCTTTTCTTTCCTTTTCTTTCCTTTTCTGTCCTTTTCTTTCCTTTTCTGTCCTTTTCTGTCCTTTTCTTTCCTTTTCTTTCCTTTTCTTTCCTTTCCTTTCCTTTTCTTTCCTTTCCTTTCCTTTCCTTTCCTTTCCTTTCCTTTCCTTTCCTTTCCTTTCCTTTCCTTTCTTTTCTTTTTTTCTTTTCTTTCTTTCTTTTCTTTCTTTTTCTTCCTTTCCAAAAGTTATCAGAGCAATTATTGGTTTCTAGAGTCGATGTAATCCGTGTTCAGTGGCTGTTCCACATATGGCCACTCAGGGTGTTGCAAAGTATTTTGAAAACATAGTATGTGTATTCCCCGCTCAACAGCAATGGAAGCCGTTTTGTGAAGTAAATTACGTGCACTTTATATCAGGGTACCTCGATCTCCTTGGAGAATTATGGAGCAGGCCCACAGCACCTTATTTTGAATTGATTTATACAGAGCTAGAACCTTCCATAAATGGGAGTTGGGGGCCCAGCGAGGATATGCTGGGTGGCTTAAGATTTTTAGGACCCTTTAGAGGCCTATGCAATATATTAAAGACACTGGACCAATACGTTTAGCTTGATAGTAATTTATACTATCCCCCTATCTACATTAGGTGGAGCTTTCCGTTACCGAAGTGGGGGTTGATAAATATGTTCCCGCCACTATAATTTGTAGAGCCAAACTTATTTGTTGGCGGCCTTTGCAGAGGCATATTGATATAAGCGGAATTCGTAAACTGAAACCAGTCTAATATCGCAGACTATATACCCCGGTTTGAAATAAAATTTAATACCGTTCCCTTGAAACATATGGTAGTAATCATTTGGGAGCCAGTACTCTTACCTTTTTACATAATGAAATCAGTATTGGCCAAGCGTTACCCTTGGTTCGGCAGAACGAGTCAAGCTGGTGGATATCGCCGTTATGTAGCCTATGTGTAGCCTATCTTTTGGGGAAGAGGTTAGTGAGCCCATATTTCCACACAGTTACGCTCTTCTTGGAGACATCGCGATGCCAGCCCGGGCTGTAACAACAACACAACCGCTGAGAACGAGCAAAGATAGCAGCTAGCCAACGAAATCTGTTTTCGCAAGAGATTTGGCTTCACAGTAGCCTTCGAGATAAGGAAGAAAACAGCACGTCTGCTTTCAATGTTTAATGCTTAATCTCCAAGCTTCGCTTAAAGCTGTTCCCCAAAAAACTGCCCTCGTTAATAAATCCATTTATACTAGTTTTAATTAATTGAAAACCAAAATAAGAAAATTTATTTCATTAACTTTGCCAAAAGTGTTTGGTTTTCTTTGTCAGTCAACAATTTTGAAAAGGAATGCATCAGTTTAGAATTTCTGGGCCCTTGAGTGTAGATATACTTTCTTGCAGAAATAGATTTAAATGAAGGCCATTTTCAATTGTTACCTTCAACTTGTCCAAAAGTTCTGTTTTCTTAGGGAAATCTTATGCAAGGCAGTCATTACTATGCACCTATACACGGTCGATACAAATGCACAGCAAAATTAACACTTTTAACACACGTGGAATTCGTACATTAGTGGTAGAAATTGTGTGTATAACATTTTAAAAAATCGCTAAACATTTTGGTTCAAATGAATAAGATGTTTGTTATAGGTAGCTTATTGTACTTTGGGCATAAAATTTACGAGTTTCAGCATTTCTCAAAATATTAATAGATGCTCTGAGAAATAGATACCCTCCCCCCCCCCTCCCCAACAATGGACCAAAAAAAAAAAAAGTTTCGTGTCTGGAACGCCAGGTTACTTCAACGGCAGAGAACTACTCCACGAGTACCAAATAAGTTCCAGTTTCCAACAAGAAGGCATGTCTGTCTACCGGTCATGTATGTGCGTCAATCTGTACGTATGTGGGCATGTATCAATGCTCGTATATGTGCGTTCCAGACATGACTTCTTTTTTCACGGGTGTACATCCTGGAAATGGAAATTGAGCAATTACATCATCTGACAAACGCAATGGAAGTGGCACATAACCTAAATCTAACAGAACAGATAAAGAAAACGGAAATTGAGGACAATGTTTTTTAAAATGTATCACGTTTGAGACAGTCAACATCATGTACCTAGTAAAAGAACGTCTTCACATTTACACTGACGGCTCAGAGATGGAAAACAGTGATCAAGCAGGTGCTGGAGTACACTGCAAGTTCTTTTCATTTTATAACAGCTGAGAAAATGAAAACAAATTTTGATGGTGAAATAAAGGCAATGTACATTGCACTTTCTCAACTATGTTTAAGAACACATTCGTTTAAAACAACAGTATATTCTGTGATTCAAGTTCGCCAATTCAAGGAATACCAAACACTAAATGTGCAATAACTTCAAAAGTAACTGAAATTAGGAATATACTGGAAAAATTGAAGCGATTGTGGAGTCACATAGCCTGCCAATGGACCCCATCCCATATTGGGATAAAGGGAAATGAAGCAGATTACACGGTAGAGTAGGGTCCCAAAATAATAAACTGTATGACAACATCCTTATCTTTCCATTCAGCTAAACTTAAAAAAGTCTTCTTTCAAAGCGGAGAGATCAGAAACTGTAAATAAGTTTGTTAATGAAAAAGAGTGGATGGATCTTCTACCAAATAAAAGAGCAATACCAGAGCTACCTTGGAGTGGGACTGTGACCGCCTTCCGGAGGATAACGCGACATCACTGTCTGGCGAGCATCTTCATCGGATGAAGATTTTTACTTCACCTAACTGCATGCTGTATAGTGAAAATGTGGTCATGGACTGGAAGTACCTGTACTGCTCTTAGACATTACTGGAATAAATCGAATGGACAATTATATTGGGAGGCTGGAAGACGAATGGAAATGTTTCCAGATGTATAGAGCATTAGAATAAATAAAACGTTTTATTAACCAACATGCACAAAACGAACGCACATGAAATTTGTCGCTGTGCTTGAGTTTACAGTTTGGTCCTAAAATATAACCTGGAGCAAAGACCCGCTTGTTAGCTGCACATTTAAATTTCATCATTTCCTTTCATATTACTATACGAATCACGTAAGTGCATGAAAGAGGATGAAATCAAATTATTGGATTAGTTCGATGATGTATAAAGGTATTTTCCTAAGACCGTTTCTCGTTTCCAACTTTGGTGTTGCAATGGCCAGCTGGAAATTACATTTCAAGGAACACTAACCCTAGGAAGATCATTTCCATTAAGTTACATGTGCTGAGTTGACCCAGATGCTGCAAAGAACGTGTCTCAGGTGATGTGGGAAGAAACTTCCTGGTAGAGATGAGAATTGGAATCGATTTACTCAATGTTCTTTCATTTAGTGAGTGCTTGGTGTTATGAGGAACAAAGCGGATATGGACATGATACTTTTATTGCATTCCGACAAAACTGGCACATACTAGGTTACATTTAATCAGTTTTTATTGATATGTTCATGTCAAAACATCTCACTTCACTGGCTCCAAACAGTTTTAGATTGGTAGCACACTTGAAAGAAGTCGGAAGTTTGCAGTAATCTGATTCGTTTTCTTCTTCTTCTTCTTCTTCTTCTTCTTCTTCTTCTTCTTCTTCTTCTTATTTGATTTCCTCTTTTTGCTTTCAATAACACCTACGTATGATTGGTACAGGATGTATTTTATTCCACTCAACAATTCTGTCTGAATAAACAAAAATGTTGCAGAAACATTACTTAACTCTCTTAGGTAGAGAACAGTTCAAAAATAAATTTGGACAGATATCAAGTCGGACACTGTTTATAAATTCCAGGTGAAGTATTTAAAGCAATCCTTTTAATCCAAGCTATCCGTTTAAATAGAAACAGTTTGGCTATCGTTCATTTTTAAAAATATCTGTACCATTTTGTTTAAAGTAGATACGTTATATATTAAATTGAACCTATGCCTTGAATTGTCTGTGAATAGCCGATGAATTGTCCTTCATTCTCATTGAATTATGCACGCTATTATATAACAGAAATTATTGAAGATAGAAAGTGCTTGCTAGGAGAAACTTCGAGGAACTCGCCAACATACTTTATCACTGCTTCCGTAGTGCTAGCCATTTCCAAAATACCTTACATCTTTTCCAAGTACAAGGCCATACGGTGGATATGCTTGAATGTTCGCGATCCTGCTTTCTTTCTTTTCATCTCAGAGCTTCGTAACGCAGCTGAACATTTGAGTACTGTTTACGAATGTTATACGCAGATAAAACAATTATCCATTAATTTTAAACCATTCCCACGTAAAAAATTAAAAAATTCCTATATTGCTTTCACATGGCTTTCTCTACCAATACTTCAACGAACGATTCTTATAGTTATTCTTCTAGCTAGTACATGTTAATTCAGATAAACGTTTACAGATATACTCGTATATTTCCTTGTAGGTACAATAGAAATAGAATACAGTAGGCTTAGGAAATCACCAAATCTTTTAAGAGCTGGTCGCTATGTAATAGCCTTACAATTTCGTTTTCTTTGCATGGTAGGAGCTTAGAAAAATGAATAACGACTTCCTATTTGAAAAAAGTATCAATACGCGTTCGTTTTTTATCTTTCTTTTCTTTGCCATGCAAAACAGAAAGAAAGAAAAAATAAAATTTCAAAGCCATCGCAACGCGCCCAGCTCTAATATTTGACTTTTGCTTAAGCCTACAGTATTCTGCTCCCATTGTATCTAACGGGAGAGCTAAAAACTTCCGAACGGGATGCGCGATGTTTTATCTGTGTGTGTCCTCGGCGCTCGTTGCCGTCTGCCGCTATCATAGAATGGCACGGATGAAACCGTACATTTTTAAAACCACTTTTAAAGACTTTATTTACCGACTTTACGAAAGGAGATGCTGAAACTGGCCATTGTGGTTGTCCATACATTTTTGGCACCTCTTTATGAAACTATCCATCACTCACCGTAGTTCAGTTGAGAAATACTAGTAATTTCTTGGCGGATATTTTAATTCTTCCAGGGTGTGTGAATTTGTCCTGTACACTTTGTTTTAATAGTCATAGCCATAATAAAGAGCCATAGCCATCAAGCATGAACCCAACAATATCACCAGCGACAGCGGCTTACAGTTACTAGTATTTATTTCCCTTTGTTTATTTAAAAATAAGAGTGAACTGAACTGAAAATTATTTAGTGTGTTTGTTTTATTTTCATGCGGTAGTTTCAAAACTCTCCTAATAAATGCTGTATGCAAAAAGCATGTACTAAGTTCAACAAAGGGCAAAAATAAAATTGACAACGATGCACGTGGTCAACGAATGGCAAAAACAAACTTCACAACGATTAAAGTGTATACATCAACTCTCCATGCAACAGCAAGCTGAAGTAAATGTGGGTAAATGCTTTGTGGAAATAAAACTTTGCTGTTTGTTATTTAATAAAAATGTAATATCTAGAACAAAACCACTGTAGCAGTTATAGATCGTATGGTTAAAATGTGTATCGTGACGTGCAAAAAGACTTCAGGTGCTGGTAAAGCAGCAGAATTTTCCATTGGTGTACGCAGCAGCAGAATTTTCCATCCATGCGTAAGGAAACAAAGACAACAACTGGCGGTTTCAGCAGTTATGTTTGCATGTCGATTAACTCAGGAATACATAAAATTCATTTTTCGATTTCATTTTTCAGTTTTATCATTTTATCCACTTCTCGCTCGTGTTTATCACAGTTGTTAAGCTTGTATTTAATCCTTCAACTATGAATATGTATAATTATTTTTACAGACACAATATAGTTATATTTGATAATTAAATTTTAGCATTTAAATCTTAACCGTTTTATTGTGGAGGAAGATCGTGGTTTTACCACTGACAACATCCCAATGCGGCTAGCTTCTGGGACTGCAATTGGACGCTCAGCCATCGCAAACATCCTGATAGACCATCTTCACTAGCTCTGAGTGGTGTCCACAAGCAGCAACGGATGGATGGATTCAGCCAAATGCATCAGAGAGAGAGAGAGAGAGAGAGAGAGAGAGACAGACAGAGAGAGAGAGAGTGAGAGTGGGAGATCTGTTCTTGAAACGACTTGTCACTGGGGATGAGACTTGGGTCCATCTTTGACTCCTGAGGCATGTCAGAGCAAGGTGTGGAAGATACTTGGCGAAAGGGCCCCCCAAAAAATGCACCGATCACACATTCCGCAAGGAAAGTTATGACAACCATTTTTGGGACGGTCAGGGAGTTTTAGTCGTTCACTATCCGCCTCGCAACTCCACAATAAATACAGAGATGCTGCAATATTTTGAAGAATGGTTTGGTAGGGATTTCTTGAAAAATCTTCGTGCGATATCCTTGGAAGATGCTGAACTTGAATACTGTGTGTGTGTGTGTGTGTGTGTGTGTGTGTGTGTGTGTGTGTGTGTGTGTGTGTGTGTGTGTGTGTGTGTGTGTGTGTGTGTGTGTTTGTGTGCAGTAATATATGCAAATTTCATTTTTGAGATGGTGTCACACATACACCTACGAGGGGAGGGGGCGCCTCATTGCGCCTCAAAACAGCTATTTACGATAAAGTCTTACTCTCGAATTTTTTAGTAAAATACTGTGCTTCACCAATCTACCATGGGTATGTTGTGAAGAGAACTTAAATAGGGCAAAGGTAATGCGAATACATGACGAGTGATGTGCTTAGGATTTCGTTACTTATTGTATGGTTGAGTAATGGTGGGTATTTAGATAATACCTTTTCTCCCTTTCTGACCCTAATATGGGCAAACAAATTTACTTTGAATCTTCGAGCTGTATACCCCGCGACATATTATACACTATCTTCGATTATATCCGAAGTGGGAAAATTTCTTCTACTTACTAGGCAAGTTCCGCCTACTTTCAATATATCTTATACATTATTGTATCTAATGAGGACCTCTAAACTCAGCTCCGCAGTAAAGACGTTCGGTTCAATGCTCTTGAGCGGTGCACGAATAACCAAGGTATTCCTTATAATTCGGGTGAATGCTGTGTTTAAGCAAGATGACGTAGCGATTCTATAGAGTAGCAATTACTCACAGCATCAAGGGTAAAAGTTAGAGATGAGGGAAACGTTGCTACTGCAGCAGATAAAAATTTACCTTGCATGTAGGGTTTTTGGTTGTAGTTTTGGATGGTGTAGGGGCAGAGTAAAACATTTTGCCACTCCCAGAGTAAGGGAGCTACTGCAGTATTGATTCTCTTGCCTGCCCGTACCGTCCCATCCTCACTGGCAATCATTGTTGAGTAAGTCACGTGGGCTGTACAGCCAAGCCCAATATCTCTCTCACGTGCTCTGCTCAGCTGTACCTCAATGAAATACTCGTATTTCTTTGTCCCAACGCGTTTCATCAAGCTTTCTGGTGTAATGGGGTTTGTCCCTGTAATCTTGTATCTTTTTTAAATGTTAGTTTCTGTTACATCTCAGTTTCCTGCTGTAGAAAAGAATTTATTTGCAGCAGACGTATCCGAAGGTATTTAATTTTCTTTCAGTTCATTTGCAATACTCGTGCGCTGTAAATTGAGGATAAATACATTAAAAAGGGTATGCTACTCACAGGGAGGTTGTGGGTTCAGTTACCAAGCACCCCGTTTGTTTTCATTCTTTTCCTCAAGTGTAGAATTGGATGTTGAATACCATGACTCCACCTACTGGACTAAAGGAAGTAGAAAATATGGAAGAAATGCGAGTGGTGATTCAAGACAGAGAGAGAGAGAGAGAGTGTGTGTGTGTGTGTGTGTGTGTGTGTGTGTGTGTGTGTGTGTGTGTGCGCGCGTGCGTGCGTGTGTCCGACTAACGATAACATCTGGAGCAGAGGCTGTCAAACTCAGCCTCATGTTGGAAATATCGACTTGTGTAAACCACGCTGGAACACGACGTGGGCTTTTAAACATTCTGCTCTTCTATTGTGCTCAATCATTTCTCAATGGCTGTACACGAGTGGAGAAAGTCATGCTAGTGCAACCTTTTAAGATTTTTTTTTATCTCTGGTATTATTAAAAGTCCTATGTGCTATCAATTTAGGTGAACATTAGCTAAAACACATAAGAAAGCAAGTAAAACTAATAAAAAGTGTGCAAGTTTTGCTCTTTTCACCATGGTTTGGAGAAGGTTTTATTAAAGAGAGAATAAAAGAATACTGATCAGTAGCATTTCATCTTGGCCCCCATATAAGTGGTTTATACACGTGCTTTTAATATTTGCTGCAAAACTAATGAGCTATTTTCACTCTACATGTAATCATTAGCGTTTGTGTAAAAGAATATATTGTGACATGAGACTGAAAAGTTCATTTTTTTCAGATCGAATCTTTTCTGTCTTCGAAGTTCTGTTGTGCATTTCACACGCATGTACGTATTGCACCACATGTTTTCACGAGCGTGCGTTTTATTATTTCAGTATTTCAAGCAGAATTTGAAATCAAAGACGTGGATTACAAGACGCAGATATTGAAGATGTATGGAAAATTGAATTGCATTTTACTTCCAGTCCTAGTATTTACTGTTCGTCATTATATCCCTAGATTAGTGTTGGTAGGAATTGCTAGGGAAGGAATTAATGTGTTGGAATTCTAAATTTCCGTAGGTAAATATACATAACTAATGCGGGAAGGTACAAAGAAGTAATCTTAGCATTTGTACTCGTTTTAAGAGAGGTAGTTTATTGAATTAAAATCTTTATTAAGGATTATTGTCTGCATTTCGAAGCTAAGAATATGCATACGGCATTATTAATCCAGGGTCGAAACTGGAGCCGATTTTTGTAATAATCTACAAATTGTGAGTTGCGAAAAAACAAGGTAAACCTGGATGTAGAATGTAGAAACAATTTGATATACCCTTGTAGATGCAAAGAAATTGCCGACGTTCTGCGGTTGTTTTCTTTAAAAAAAGGTAGCTTATTCCTGGTTTGGGCTCAGTTTGGAATAAATGTCTAACATCGTTAGCTCTTTTGAGCTCTTATTTTCGTTGCGTTTTTACATTACTAATAATTCATTCATATTTCACAGGAAACAAACAACCATTCTCTGTCCGACATTAATGAAAACTGATCTTAAAGTCAGAGAATAGCATTTTCCATAGCCCGTAGTGAGTGCATACTCTTTATATTTTTAATCACAGCTTAAAAAGAAAAAGAAGCAAATACGGAAAATCATCTAATTACTTGAAAAATTAATATTTTCTTTGTGCCGAATGATTTCTGTGCAATTAAGAATGTACAATATGTAAAACCGCCTAAGGCTGAGATTACCCGTCAAATTTAATTGATTAGGTGTTTAACATTCCGACATCCCGCAAGCATACAAGCAATGATAAACAAATCCTCCTTACAAGGAGGTTGGGATACTCTTCAATACGTACAGCGTACTTTCCTTTTAAAATGCGAGATATATGATTATCGTTCCCTGGAGTATAGCTCAGTTCACCATTAGTTCAGCAGTTAACAGAATACTAAAAATCTGGTGTGTTGCACTCACATGAGTTTCTCTACTCTTGTACTAACCATTCTTACAAATTCTTATTCCTATATCTTCCTCGTGTTAGTTAAAATAAACATTTGTACAAATTATGTTATTGGTTATTTCCTTGTAGGTGTAAGGGGAATGTTAGAATACAGTAGGCTTTGTGCGATAGTCAAATCGTTTAAAGCTTTGAGATTCCGTTCTCTTTGCACACGTAACATATAACAAAATGAACAACGATTTACCATTTCACGAAAGCAAGTTTTCCGAAACTCACACACATAACAAGGAATATCTCCGAAATGGTTCACCCTACAAGAAAATTCATTGAGACATAAATTGTGTATTTTAGCAAGATCTACATTTTTTGTATAGTAAATTTGGTCTATCTCTAACGGTTTAACAGTTAAGCAAAAATCGTCCAGAGTATATACGGCTATAGCCAGAAAATTCAAAATATACATTTCATTTGTCATCAAAATATCTCAAACATATGACATTTTAATCAAAATCGTTAGTCATTTTCAAGAAAATCAAAATTTTCGAAAAAGTTTCCATGTAAAGGGTAGTTTAGGGTGGGGCTATTTTCTTCAAAATCTTCGTGTCGCATCCTTGAAAGACATTAAACTTAAATACCAACTTTAGTTTTTAACCGACTTTTCGTTTTTGAGTTATGCTGTCCACAGACTGACACACGGACCTTTTTCTAAAAATGCTTTTTTTTTTATTCAGGGGGCCTCAAAACATGTACATATTTCCGGTGAAAACTCGACATCGAATTTTTGGGTGGAATACAATACTTCCCCTACTTACCAGTAGAGAAAGTAAAAATGAATAGGAAGTCGTAATTAAAGTACTCTCTAACCTTGCAATGCTCCGTGTTTACACTCATTACGTGCTGCTATTTTTCCTTTTTAACTTTATTTCACTTTGCGCTACAAAACACTAGGCGGAGTTCTATGTAGGGCGTGCTTTCTACTTGGAAGCCCTGATCTAATGTTCTGGATAACATTTTAAAAAACTTAAGCTGATCTCCTAGAACAAAGTATTAATTTGGTTGTACGTGACTGCCGTACAAAACTCCAGATTAAATTAACAGTTGCCTTCAAAAAGGTTAGATAGTAAAATTCAGAACCCCTTAAAATCTTTAAACTTATTTTACCAACCTTAGTTCCAACATAGGCGTGAATCACATCGTAGCACTGCTTGCTTAAATGAAGAATATTGACCAGCAAACTATTTCTTAGATTTCAATCTGCTTTTCTATTGTATGAAAATTGAAGCTCAGGGGCTATCTGTTTACAATTCTTAGAAATCACTCGAGATATTGAATTATTTTGTCCTAAAATTTATATATGCGCTCTTTGATAGAAAAAAATAAAATAAATTTGACTATAACACCCGGAAGCGGAAGGTCGTTGTGATTTCATAGTGAGCAAAAACGAAAGGTTATGAAAAGTTTTAATTTTTAAAATTTGGCCCTACTTTTCAAGCTTGGCTCTCACAGGAGCAGTGTGAAGGAATAATTGGGCGTAAATTTCGGCGTGAAAAATCAGTGTTCATAGGAAAATGTTGTGTATCCACATAGCGTATAATTGTGTAGGTACTATAAAAGCAATTTACAACATTGTTTTAGGGAGTTTTCAATTACGTATGCTTACTGCTTCTTTTATGCTATTTTAGGTAGTAGTGCTGAGCCAAAATGCGTTAAAATAATTCGGATTATATTCATTTTATATCCATTTTAATATATAGAGTACTTTGAAGGCAACTTTCTATGGCAATTTGAAATTTGTGGTAAACAGCGTGGTTGCTACAGTAGTACACGTGGTCTTAATAAAACATGTTAATTTGTGCTCATATCAAAGGAAACAAAGCACTGCATAAACAGTTTTTAAGGAATTCGCCAAAGCTTCAACGGTTCCTTCACTTTTGAATAATGTTATACACTTTGATTAATGGCCTGTATGAAGATGCGAAGACAAGCTGTGGAAGTTGCTTGCAACCCAGCTCACGTTTGTCTCTTAATCCTTGAAAGCAAACGTAAATAAAAAAGCATTCGCGAACTTGGTAGAAACGACAGACACCCTTGGAGTGTTAGTGAGCGAAGTTTATCTGGATACTGCCACCTCCCAAGAAAGGAAACTTAAGTCGCCTTTAGAAACCAAGCTCATTTGCACCGAAACATCATTAATTCTATGAACAGTAATGTAAGGCCTGGTTCTTAGGAGCCCAAGGGTGATATTATTTGCCGCTTTGTTCCTACAGCAAGACTTCTTGCGATAAGATCGACGCTGGGATTAGTTTTCATCTCCAAAAAATGCTGTGCACAAAAGTGAAAGAAATAGAAACGAAAGCCTTGTTCACTGTGTACATCAACGTATAATTAGGCGGATGGGAACGAAGATATGGTCTGACATTTTTGCCTTTACATTCTTCAAAAGATAAGGACTTCTCAGTTTGTCAGGCGCAATATCTTTTGGACTAAATTCGATTTTTTAAATTTAAGGGAATGCGGTAAATATACCTGCCTTCTAAAAATTACTTCTGGTTTGAAGTAATCTGGTCTGGTTACTTCTGTATCGCTGAACTGGACAGCATTTTATTGTAGGAGGTTAGTTTGTTCCCAATATTCGCCGAGATGCTTTGAATTCTTTGGTAAAGGACGGGAAAGGATCTCCTAAAATAAACAGTGATTGGTTTGAGCGTACAGTACTTCGATAGCAGTGCGGTAAAGCAAGCTCACAGTAACTCAATGGTACTGTCAACACACACAGTTGTCATGCTTGGACTTCTGCGGATACGCATGCATTTGGAGGAGGTTCCCTAGTACTCAGTAAAAGTGACAGCGCGATGTCTCTTTACTGTTTCGTTGATAAATAATTTGAGCTGTACTTTTTTTGAAGAGTGCACGCAAGCTGGAATAACAACCAGCACTGTGAATGCATAGTGATACCAGCGAATGCTGTTCAGGTTTGTAATTCCAGGGCTCCAACAACGTGGATTTCTACACACCACGTGTTTCTGCGCGAGTGCAGCAAGTGCTCCGACATTTCACCAGTAATCGCATCATCAGTTGTGCATTACCTATGAAATGGCCTTCCCGTCCACCAGATTTCACCCCATTTCACCCCATGTGATTTTTGTTTGTGGGATTATTTAAGGAGTGCGGTGTACCAATAACACGTGGACAGTTCAAAACATTGGAGAAGCGTACAACACATACGAGAGTCAGGTAGGCGGGTATATGCTACGTTCTACAGTAAACAATGTGACGCGCAGCATATTGAGCCGCTTTGTGATTGTCATTGTACTTATTTGTTGGATTAAAATTATCTGCAATACTTTACTTCCTTTCACTCTCCATACAGCGCAAATGCATCCTCTGGTGGTCATTTTTGAAACTTTTTCTTCTCAGTCGAATTCTCATTGAAACGCATATAATATACACAAAATTTCAATTTATGTGGCCTCACCTTTGTTTACCTAAGATCCCTTAAACACCTCATCTTTAATTAGGGCCACCTTGTACAATGACTAAAAGGTAAACAGTTTACAAGCAGTGTGTGATAAAATTAGAAGGTTTCTATGGAAGCAGAGAGAAAGCACAAAGGGAAACGCAATTAAACTTTTAGCAGCTGCAGTTCTCTTATGCTTCAGCAGGTGGATGTTTGCCTGTGTCAATTTTTAATACGGATCAGTGCTTCGTAATAACATTTGTAATATATTTTAAACGCAGCAATTTGGAAGGTGATGCAAGGAATTGTGTTTTGGATTAGAACTAAATATTTGTACATTTATAGGGTCGATAGAATACCATAGAAATAACTGTAAACACCGTTTGGAAAATACGGAGGGATATAAATAAGAAAAGAAATCTCATATTATAAACCGAGAATATTATGAAGCTATTGGTCACATTACTGGCTGAATGAATGGAACCAGACAGGTCTTATGCCTAAACCCGAATGGATTGATTACGATGATGCAATGGAGTGCAAAACTGTGAAGTCTATCTTCGGGAGCACTGAATGATAAATCTGAATTCTGGAATGTTCTTTTAGTAAGCCCTTGGACCAAAAGCAACCAGAGAATCCATAACGGATGAATGTTACAACTGTTTTAATGTCATTAACATATAAAAGTACTCCGTTCTTAGACAATTCCGAAGTCCATTACTCTTGTCTTGCTATCTTCTCTTTGCTCTCTCGCACATTTCCTTCCTTAGCTTCTAGTGTGATTCATAGCATTTTGTAATATAAATTGCCCGTTCTCTCTTGGCCAAGTTCCATTGGAATTGAAAGTGCTACATCAGTTTCCCAGAAAACAAATGCAGTTGCTTTCGTTCGAACAAACTTCCAGACTTCTCGCAGTTGAATAAACTGGGCCAACAGACACATATAGCTCTTCCTCATCTAAATATCTACCCCAGTTGGCTCTTCACTCGGATATTATGCATATTCTTGGAGTATAGGACATAAGTTTGCTCCAGACTTTAAAGTGATGGGTATTGCCATTATTTAACGCAATGAAGAAAGAAAAAAAGAAGAAAGAAACAAAAGAACACACTGTCGGAAGTTTCTTAACAATTTCAGTATATAAGCATTTGAAATATTTTTTTAAAAAATACATTAAAATCTGGAGCAACTTTTTGTGTTTCAAGTGATGTCGCGATGTGGTTGATGCAAAAGCTCATAGTGTTTTGAAACTTGTCCATACCAATAGAATGTAAGTATCGTGCACGTTGAATGATTACCCTTTATCACAATTCATAAATCTCGGTTGAGTTAACAGTTCGTCGTGGATTAAAGCGCTTAAACGGTCTTTATAAAAGCCTACCCTGAGAGTTTTGGAGAAGATGAATGATCTATCACGCTAAATGGGCCCTCCATGAAACACAAGATCTTTGTTGATGGTCCCCCTCCCCCTCATGAAGTTCTCCTTGTAAACGGCAAAAATGCTTCGAGCCATATTAGCTGTCTTTATTCCTGTAGTATACATCGGAATTGTTCGTTTTCCTGTTTGTATTTCTTTTCATAGCGTTCCTTTTATTGTAACCACAATCACAACTTTTCCTCCAAGTGATAAACTCCGAAGTTATGCTTAAAAAGAAACACTATAGACTTCAGCATCAACCTAATAATCTGCAGGTGAAATTTACTAGTGAGAATAAAATAAATTGGGGAGAAGCACAACAGCAATAATTGTATATTCTTCCCTAACTTACATAAAACATTGTATTTAAAATACCGGTTGATGTTATACATACTCTCAAAAATTAAGTTTATTTGCGAGGATAACTAACTCTTGGAACTTCGTTTATTTATTAGCTTCACTTTTCGACTTGTAATATTTTGTTAGTATTGGATAGTATGTTAAAGAATAAAAAACCGGATGAGTGATCTCATTAGTCTCTTCACCGATGAACTTAAGATGCGCTGCTAGATTGCCAATGTTTGAGTCACATTTTAAGAATAGTGGAGCACATTTTCGCAAACATTTCGTGAAGAATAGGGCTATTTTCTGAATATCCCAAAGTCCTTTTCACATACAGTATACTTTAGCATGCTAAAAAATCATAAAATGAATATAAAATTTACTACAGGAAAAGTGTAGGGTTCATTAAACGATGCAGTTTGTGTGTTCACTGTTAGATGTTCCACATGCGGCTTCTTGCCCTTTTCTATTTATCTTTAACTTAAATGACAAAAATCGAATTGTATTATAAACATTTGTGTTTTCTTATCTTGCATATAACCAATCTAATAATATAGTGCCCTATTTGAATCCCCTCTGGAGCAATATTTTATGATTAACTTAAGGTGAATACAAAACTGTAGAAAACTCCAAATGAAGCTGATGTTTTTTGCTAAATAAATTGTGATACATTTTAAAACCTCATTTAAGGTTTATTATTTATTACAATGTTATAGTATAGATATCGCCAATAGTTATTGTGGTAGTTCCATAATAATGATATATAGTAACGTGGACATAGTAATGTTTTGCAGATCCGCATTACCTGTTGAGGTCAGTTGCGGTTTAGTTAACAAGTGTGATGAATGAATATACGAGTGAAAACCACAACTTTTTAGTTTAAAATGTTGGTTATCGTTATTTAATAATAATGGCGTTTTATTAAGTTAGCACACGTTAATATTTTTAAAAAATGTATTTATTGCGACGTTGTATACTCAAAATAGTATTATAAATACCCATACTAAAATATCTACTGATACATTACCAAACCCAAACTCGCCCACGAACTGCAATTTGTATTTTCGTAACTCACGTTTTAACAAATCTTAATTTACTATTATTAAAAGAAGGTGTATATCACAGACAAATAAAACACGCAAAGAAGTATCGGAATATTATCAGTGACCCTCCTGGTTGATTGGGGTTGCTCGTCATAGCGTGGTGTGTTTATAATTGAAGTATTAATGAAAAAAAAAAATGTGATATACGCAGTCACATAAATTTCTCTACTCTTGTAAAAACTGTTCCTCTACTTCGCATGAATCGAGATAAATATGTTAAAGTGGCAATCGCTCAACGAGCTGTATACTATGTGATGGCTTTGACATTTTGCATGTTCAGGACATGAAAACTATTATCGACGTTCCATTTGAGAAAAGTATAAGTTTTGGAAACTTCAGACAATACAAGGAGTATCTCGGAAATAATTAACTTCACAAAAGATGTATTTGACTTAAATTGTGTTTCAACTGTCTATATTTTTTGTGTAGTATTTGTCTTCTCTTACTGTTTACCAGTTATGCAAAAGTCTTCTAGAATGAAAATAATTTCTCAGGACATTCCCAGGAAATTGAAGATACATTTCATTTGTCACTAAAATATCTTAAGCGAGGCATTTTATTCAAAATCGTCAACCATTTTTGTAGAAAATCGAAATAATCGATAAATGATGCATGTAGAGGGCAGTTTGGGATCGGGAGATTTTCTTAAATCTTTCAAGTGGCATCTTTGGAAGATGTTGAACTTAAATGGCAAGTTTGGTATTTAATCGGCTTTTTGTTTTTGAGTTATTCTGTTCAGGACACATACACATCTTTTTTCTAAAAATACTTTTATCACTTTTTTTTTAATATTCAAGAGGTCTCTAAACATGTATTTCCAATGAAATCTCGATGTCGAATTTTTGGATGGAATGGAATATTTTCCCTTTTTACTATATGTAGTAGAGAACGTAAATATACTTCCCTTATATTTTAATTATGGTGGATGTTATTGAGGATCCCGGTTTCCCCAGCCACTCATTCCACCAATTGCTCCATTATCACCTTTACAATCATTCATTTTCCCCTGCATTTCATATCATCCTCTTCCTCACTCTCATACCTGGTGCCACCCGCTTCCAGGTCTTCACTCTGTCACAAAACCACACTTAACCACTAAAGCGCCCCCACAAATCAAATGCATTTTGGAATCAATACCTAATAACGCACAACCAAATAATTGATTGGAAAATTGGTTGCCCTTTATTTCAAAGCAGCAACATCAAGGAGCCTGTTTGTTAGCAATCCATTAGAAAGGGTAAGTTTGAGATGTACGCACCATTGATTCATTAATTATGCTTTTTGCACCACGTCCATGTTTGAACAGCTATTTTATATACTGCCCTGAGCAGCAAGGATTTTGGCTGGTTTAACAGCAGTATTTCTAACATCAGCGTGTTGCCCTGTCAGGAGATTTGTGCCCTTCCTTTTTGGAGCTGTTTTGGTCCGAGGAAATTGCCACTATATGTATTCAGTTTAATGTTAGGTATAACTAATAAATAAATGCTTGTCCCGTATGGGTTCCATCACCATTCATCCGACTGCGATAAAACGTTGGTAAGTTGTGCACATTCCCGCTAAGATTTTTGAATTGGTCAAACCGCTTTACAAAAAGCAAAACGCGAGTAGTTTCCACAAGTTAGTGTGTGTGTGTGTGTGTGTGTGTGTGTGTGTGTGTGTGTGTGTGTGTGTGTGTGTGTGTGTGTGTGTCTTTGTGTCTATGTATGTGTTTTATTCATGGAGAGGGTTGTTTTATGCTATTCATTTTACGAAACGTATTAGATTCACACGGTCTTCTCTACTCGCTGTTCTTCCGGTAGTGTTTGTGATTGTTCAACAGTGCTTTTGCACAGTGTCTTCCCAATGTTTTTATTATTTATTTATTGTTCTTTATAGTAGGTATTGTAAGAGTTTAACTAACTCTTTATTTAAGCGCATTAATTAATATTTTTGAAAATTCTCCAAAGAAACACGAGCCTATTGGGCAACCTAAGTCTAAAGGTTGTAGGGATAAATTGTTAAACTACGGGCAAGGCCAGGTATTTCAGCTAGGCATTAATAATTGCATACTTTTATATCTACATGTTCCACTAAATGGTATGATGCTACGTTCGCTTTTCTCTATTTTTTCATATTACACCATAGAAAAAATATTTTCGTATAACTTTGGGTATTACTGCTCCGATGACAAGCTGGAAAACTAAGTTCTTACATCCATAAAATAGAAATCACCTGCCTATTACAATACAGATACAGTTGGTCGTACTATATAATAATAATAATAATAATAATAATAATAATAATAATAATAATAATAATAATAATAATAATAATAATAATAACAACAGTAGCAGTAGTAGTAATAGTAATAAGCACATATACTGACTTGATAAGTTACTAATTAAGATCACAGCATCCAAGTTATATTTTGTTCTGTTATGGATAAAGCTGAGAATTTTTGTTGTGTGTTAGCATAATCTAGTTTCATGCATTAAACACATTAATACATAATATAAAGTCTTGTCCACCACTGGCCTTTATTCAGTCCTATGTATACATCAGTATACTCCAGTCCCAGTAGGCTGTGAAGACATAGCCAAGAGGTATGATGTGTTATGTCGACACTACTGTGCATAGACCGCAACGTCAATTCTGTCCACCCTTACTCTTTGACCATCTCTGTTCAGTTTAGCCGCCAGCGCACAAAAGCACGTAACACAGGTCTATGCGCTATGACCTTGACACCGCTATTGTAGAGGTAGCTTGAGGGGCGATTTTCTTGTAAATCTTCATTTCGCACTTAGATACGAAATTAAGTAACTATCCCAATTTTGTTTGAGTTATGGTGCACACAGACGTAATTCAACTTGGAGTATCTCAGTATCTAATTTTTGGGTGAGACGCCACACTTCCCCTACCTGTTATAACAAGGTGATACAGAAACTAAATTCTGATTCCTGAGTACTCTTTGACTCAAAAAGTGTAAGTGACAATGCGTATTGGTTCCCGAAAGTTTCATGCCTATCAGATTTTTGTTCAACTTCATTTAATTTCTGAAAAACAAGGTCATAAGGAGAGAAGCAGTAAACGGAGAACAGTAGTGCCTTTTTTGTTTGAGCAGCGCTACTCTTGCCCGCCACAGTCGATATTGATTGTATCCCACAGCGACGTTAACTAACACAAAATGCTGTCTGTATCCGCTGAGTTGCAGCTGGTATCATTAGGAACACGCACTTCCGTATAATGGAAATCGCTTGACTATTGCTCGATAGTCCCTTCCTTTACAAATGGCCTTGCTGGGAATCCGATCGCTTAGGGAAGATGCTTCACATTTCACGGCATACTTCAGGAGCTGGCAAAAAACACTTCGAGATCTGTTTCCCTTTCATTATGAGACCGTGAGGCATATTCAGAGAAATGCAATAGTGTTCTCGTTTGAGACTTAATGCTTGTTCATACGTCTTGGTCATTCCACGAAAGCTCTACACTGTTAAAATGTATTGATTTAGTCTTTATAGAATGAACGTTCTGTGGTTCGAGATAAGAAGCCAGATTGTAACTTCCGTATAGCTCGGAGATTGGGATCTCGTGTGCCGAAGCGACACGGATTCAATGTAAACCACTTCCTACCAACAGAAAAGTATTTTCATTGAGTACACGTTGTGTTAGCTTCTTTACGTTATACTATTGACTGTAGGGCACACTGGGTGACAAGTTTCGAACCCTAGTAATATATTTTCGCTATTGCATGGCAAATGTGACGTAAAATAACGAACATTCTGTTCTTTCTTGTAAAGGATTTTTAGAATTTTATTTGTATGTGTCAAACTGCAGGTTTTCTTTCTGGAGATCTGATTACGTTGAACAGATGATGGAAGACGTGGTTTTTCCCGTACTTTTTGGTATTTACACAGTTTGTTAAAGTGCTGCACTATATCAACCAAGAATGTCAAATTGGATAACCATTGTGCAGTTCCTCCACCGTAAAGTTTCGATTTGTAACTAATTTCTACCCCGAGTTAATATAGTCGTTTCAACATGCTACTTCCACTTGGCCATCGAACTTGTTTAAAATACATGACGTCATATCAGCATCCAAATCTAAATTCAGTCCGTAAACGGATATTTTGAAATCAAAACATATTCAATATTTATTAATTACAAATTTGTCTTCAACGGGCTCCAATTCATATTTCGGCGGGCCACATGCGGCCCAGGGGCCGGTGAATTGTGCACAGTTGGTGTGAAGCATAGCCGAGATTATATCTCCTGGTAATTCAGGAAGGCTATTACTTAGTCAATGTTTTTATATTAAAAGCACTCTTAAAGGAGTGGAAAAAATACTGGAATTGCAGAAAGAAAAATACGTTTTTTTTGCATGGGCGATAACAGAACACGAGAAAGCATTCAACTGTTGAAAGGCCCATAAGAGTCACTACACATAAATTCTCCTAACTTGGAAGAAGTTCAGTCTTCAAAAGTTGTGACTTCCTCAAAGGAGTTGCTGAGGAAATCCAAGATGCCACCAGTTGTGCTGTTAGTAGCTGAGAGATTTTCCCTTGGTGTTCTTCCTTACAGATAGAGCTTGAGGAAGGCAGAACCACACGTCAGCTTTGAAGAATGTACCTGTAACCTGCGTATGTACAATCGAGTATCTAAATGTACCGCCAAATGGATACAAAGAAACACTGTCAAGAGAGGTTTCTTCTATACGATGCTTCCGACGATGGGGAACTTACAAGTGATTCAATCTAATTTTGGTACAGCTGAAAATGTAATTAGGTTATTAAACATCAGCATCCGTGTGCCGATGGATTTTTTTAAATACAGCCCACAAATAATTTTCCCAGTTTTAACTATTCCTGGTTCTGTCGGCCAACTGCGCAGGCGCCTAAGAGGGCAAACTCCTGCTATTCCTTACATTTATGCTCTTCAGTGAAAGGAGAGGCCGCTTACACAAAGGTATTGGGTCGTACTTGAAACTGCCAGAAGTTTGATCATGACATAATACTTCCACGAAGGGCAATGATAGATTTTCAGCCTTTGATAACATAGCTGCTAAAAATTCTATTGCTGAAAATGTGGGAGCTTGTTTGTTTCGCCTAAAGCAATCTGTTTTTCGGAAAATCCAGATTGAAGACTTTGAAGAGGAAGTAAAGAAAATTTATCATAGCAACTTCAACAAACATGATGTGCGCACCGTTCGTATCTTCTTTGATCAAGTTCCAGGTGAATTTGTCCTAAGTACTTTGAAAGAGCAGGTATGTGTTGAAAAGTTCCTGCTCGAAGAAGTTTGAACAGTGTCTCGGTGACACCTTCCAGCTTTATGGAATCATTAGAACAAGACCCACGCGTAGGCCAAATTTCGTAGTCTGGCTGACGACTATGCCAGTGTGCGCATAGGCATCTCAACACGCAACTACCAAAGCTGGGTTCGATCCCAGGTAACCGCATGTGGAATTCGTGGTGGACGAAGCGGTGCTGGGGCGGGCTTCCTCCGGCTTCTCCGATTTGCCCGTCATCTCATTCCACCGGTGCTCCATCTTCATTCCATGTATCATCAGTGTCACCGCCTGCGGTGTCGTAGTAGTAAAAGCGGGCGTTAAACACTAAAAAAAAAAAAAAAAAAAAAAAAAAAAAATCAACACAACAACAGCAGAATCTTATGTGCCCGAGATGAGGACTTAGGTCATTATGATTCCATAGCAAGCTGTGCGTTGAACAGATAACCCTGTCAAGGCTGGCAGAAAAAATGTTTGGCAGTTGTAGGTTTTTATTACTCTAGCTTCCATAATTTTGGGAGCGACCTGATAAATAACAAAGCGATACAGAAACAACTGCATCAGCTAAAACCTTATTTGGAAATAGCAAACACGTTATCGAGCAATGCTTACACGTTTACCTTGTTTAACATGAAGTAGATAGAAAAATAGGCGTAGTAAAAATAGTTTGTAGAAGAGTAGAAAAAGTCCTGTGGGCGCAACACGTCAGACGTATTTTTTATATTTACTTTCTCTACGTTTAACGACAGAAATGGTTGTGTTAATATGATTGGCTCTAAAGAGCTTGAATTTACTAGAATGTACCAGTATATACATAGTTTACACAAAAGAATTAAACTTCATTGGTATGCTGCTATTCATTTTAAGTGAAAGTTTTGATATAATGATATAACAGGTACGACGAGGAACATTTCCAAGAACAACCTATGCACACGTGGTCCAAGCTGGAATTCAGCAGATTTGATCACCACGAATAACACTAAATACGTATAGAAGAAAGAATCGCTATTTGGGGAATTTTCGCGTCTAATCTACTTATAGTTGAGGGGAGAGAAACAATGGAAAATATATTTTGTAGGCGCGTACCGTTACTTTGTGCACGTAGGACGCATCATGACCGAGTTTCTACGGTACCTTCAATAGCATCGAAATCAATATGAATGAGCTTTCAGCTCTGGAGATAGAGAGCGAGAATGCCATTAGTTCTGATTACATAGTATTCCTAACTATATCCTAATTCGCAGTGACAAGCGTATTCTGCAGCCCAGAAATAGGTGCCGAGAAGAGAAACAAATGAACGACGAATGTGACAAACTTAAAGCTTGAAAATAAGTGAATGTGAGTAAGTGAACCACAAACCAAGCTATGTACTGTTGAAAGCAACGAGTAAAACATATGTAAACCAGAAAAAGAAACTTGGGCACGGAGATTTGAAAAAACTGTGGTAAAGAAGTTGAAAAAAATTAGTGAAACATCGATGAGGAAACTTGCCTGTTCTCTCGTAACTATCGGCTCTATCGGCCAATCGAATCTTTATCTTTCTTTCCCTTTCTGTATAAAGAAGATAAGGTTTCTTTCTCAATGCGGCAGAAATAAGTTGAAGGCCCATTTTTTGCTTTTTATTGACCTACTAGTCTCTGTTTTCCCTTTCTATTTTCCCTCGTTCAAACTGTCCTCTTCCATCTTTACAATTTTGCCAAAGGCAATAAACAATTCGTTATAACAGAATAACGAAGAATAGAACAAATATGTTCCTAAAGAAGTTAGAAAAGCAAGGCAACTACTTGGAAAGAAGAAGGGTTAAACATTCACATAGAAAAAAAAATTAATGCCAGGAAAATTTAATACCTTACATTCGCAAAGGAATTCAGAAAACAGTGCTTAGAACAGCTTACATAGAGCAAAAGCCATAATGGAACTTGTTTTAAAATATAAAGAAATCAACATATCTATTGAAGCCAATCGAAGGAACAAACAGGACTATAGCCTTCAGTAATGTGAAAATAGCTCGCCTTTGGAGGCTTGGAAGTAGAAAAACGTGAAGGAGCTCAAGAAACACTTCAAACCTTAATAAAGTATAAATTTATTGCAACAAAATCTTGATCTAGACAGAACTCTTTTTATAAAATGATTTATTTAAGGTCTTTTTGACAACGTGGTCTACCACGATCATACATAAAAATACATTATGCGTATCACTTTACAATTGAGATGCGCATGCAATAATGGGGTAAGTAAGAAAGCATCAATTTGAGTTAGTTATATTAACATTTCAACAACAGCTAACTACAATATTTTGAAGTATCACATCTTTACCTGGCAACGTGTGGGAATGTATCTGTTAATATATTTATGGTACCTGAACTGAATTGTGGGGTATACCAGGTGGCTCACTTGAGCCGGCCCCGCCGTAAGTAAATAACCCTTCATGCGTTAAAACATTTGCAGAACTCTACGGCGCAAGGCAGGTCAGTGGCGTGTTCTACCTCTCAGTGGGATGTGTGGTGAGAGGCAGTTGAGCTAGCCTGTGTAGTCTGTGATAATAGACAATAACAGTACAAACAACCGAAAATATCTCACTTCAATTACGGGATCTCCATTTTGCAGGGAATAAACTCACTTCTGTATATGCTGCTATTGTCTAACGTTTGAATTGCAGATTGTAAAGTGCAAGCACGTAATGTTTCATTGGCATTTCTTCGTTTCTTGTTAATGTTATTGTTGTATTTTGTTTTGTTGCTATTATTGTTATTGCTGTTATTATTGTTATCATCATCATTATTATTATTGTTATTATTATTATTGTTATTATCATTATTATTGTTATCATCATTATTATTATCATCATCATCATTATTATTATTATTATTATTATTATTATTATTATTATTATTATTATTATTATTATTATTATTATTATTATTATTATTATTATTATTATTATTATTATTATTATTATTATTATTATTTTACTACTATTATTCAGTATGCGCTTTACAGAGTAAATCTAAACATCAAAGCGATCAGATCTGCGCTGTAAGCTGAAGATCAACCGAACATAAAGCACTCTAAAGTGCATCGTTAGTTAGCATTTTGTATGCAAATTACATTATCGAACCGTTTCTTAATTCCACTCTTTTGTTTCACTCAACGCGATTTAAAGGTTCTAATAAAGGACTGCGTATGTATCTGATCTGCATTCATTCTAGAGCAGTGACTTGATCCAGAAACCAGTTAGCGAGCCTGTATATAACCCTCTCTGTCCTGTAATCAGCGAACTTACGTCGTGTTACTTGATGCGATACGCAGGTGAATCGTCTGCTCTTGGGTATAGTTTACTGTAAAGTATTTTACGGATGTTAGTGTGCGTATGTTGAGTTAACTTTGTATAATCCCTCCTTTAATTTCTACGTTAAAAGGAATACCATTCATAGAATCTTACGGTGGTTGCTAACGATTGTGAATACTTGAAGAAAGACGCCAAGCATAAACATTGCTACTGTACGGAATTTTTAAAATAAAAAATAAAAACATTTAAACAACAGTTACAAAAATTGCAAGAAAGAGTTGTTGCAGCCCCTAGCGTCTCACACAGTTCTGTTCGCATAACTGTGCAAGAAGAATAAAAACTTGAGAAAAGAGCATCATTTGTAGCTCCTAGACTCTAGGACCTAGAGGGAAAAAGTCACGCACGTCCCAACAAACACGAATTAAGTTTTATAGAGTAATGGCCGTGCCCACTTTTCTTTATGGATCCGAAACATGGACGTTGACTAAAGCTGACACAAACAAGATACAGGCTGCCGAAATGAGATTTTTAAGGACAGTAAAAGGATGTACACTTTTAAACAAAATTCCAAATGAAAAAATAAGGGAAGAGCTAGAAATACATCCTTTGGCAGACAAAATTACCACTTACAGGAATGAATGGAGAGAGCACGTTAATAGAATGCCTAGAGAAAGGAACCCAAGGAAAGCGTTGAAGAAATCAGGGAAGACCAAAAAAACAATGGTCAGACATGTTTTGAAGCCGGAACAGGCAGAATTGCGTAATCCTTGGAGTAAAGAAGAAGAATTTTCCCCAATATTCCAAGAGCACTGTTTAACGACCGGCAAGCTTTGTTTCTCGGTATGAACAGGGGAATGGGAGGAACACCCCGTAGCTGGGCATAACGCGGATGCTTTGTGCTTATCACACTAGGACGAACGAATGAAGTAAAGGAACCACAGGAGGTTATAGAAAGCGGTCGGCAGACAGAGACCCGCAGAAGTCCCTAAAATTTCAAGCCTGTTTCGAAAGCTTTCAACGGCCACTTACTACTATGTACCTCCTCACTAGAATATTCGCCATCCTGCTCTTTCCGTATTTTTGACTTCGTCCCTTCATTTAAAATATCAATATCCTCACTAGAATATTCGCCAAATAATTTGTCTGCCATTTTTCAATGACCCGCTAATTGTTTTTACTGCGCATGGATACATCAGATGTTCAGAAAGTTAACATATTGGCGGAATCGCGGGGAGGAGGTGACATAAGCAAAGCGATAATTGCAGGATCTAGAGGTGATAATCCGGTATGAGTGGCGTAGTTACCTTAACTATTACTATAGTATCACCAGAGTGTTACAATAAAATATGCATCGAGAAAGTATTGCGACTATACACACAAACCTTTTTCTTCTTTTTCTTTCTTTCAAGGTGCCCTTAATATACTTAAGTAATGAAAATATATTTTGTCATCCTTTATATGGCCATCTTAGAATAGCCGAAGAATTCTGTATTATACTGCAGTAAACTAAATGGAACGATCAGAAACAAAATTGTCCAACATTTACATACCATTATTTCCAGAAGAACAGAGTATACAATAGCCGAAACAGAAGCTAAGAAAGAAGAATAAACAAAGAATAAAAGGGAAATAGTCAAGGAGTAGGTTCAAAGTAATAAATGGAAGCCAAATGAGAAAATGAGAAAAAGTGCAGACTTGAGACAAAGAAAGCAGCACTACTACGATTGTTGACCCTGTAACAGTCCACGTGCAGGAACAGGCAGGCTGGTAATCGAGAAACTAAAGCGTCGCTCTTCATTCCACTCGTTTCCACGCAGAGACAAAAGGCAGAGTTTAAAGATTCACTCCCGCACAAAGGACAAACGGATATTAAAGCACCACGTTTTCTCCGCCTCTTCATGATGGGTTTTTTTCTACAAAGCTGATTTGTGTTTGCATTGTGCACAGCAGATATCGTTCCAAGCTGGAAGCGCAAAGTAACAGAATTACCATAAGACTTTCTGCATGGTATCCATAACAAAAGCAAACATTAAATGATGTATTATAGAATCCTCAGAGCCAAGGAACATAGGTCACTATTTGCCAATCAGTGGATGTGAAATTTCGGTCTAAAACTCCAAACATTTGATCAAAAGATAGAGGAATATTGCTTTCACTGTAATTGCCGCCACCATCTGATAGAGCAGGTATTATACTTAATCCTGAAGATCCAGTTATTGTCTTCTTTTTTTGGCCGGTAATATATCATTGCATTTGGGAACAACGTATCTGAAATACCTGCAATGCAAAATACACACGACACCCTCTACACATGCTGTTTTTCACATCTGCAAAATGCTGACTGTGTTCTTAATATGGCACCACAGCACATTTTCGATCCGTGGCCTCCAACAACGTCTTCCTCCATTCAATTCTATCCTCAGCTAAACCCCTACACTTTGTCGTTCCAAGAATTTCGCTTGCATCCTGCGTTACTGAAGATACAATCACTCGACACTCATTAACTGCTTCGCTATCTTCCTTCACGATGACGGTACACACACACGTCCCGCGCGTTTAGGCATTCCATGTTTGTGGGGAGGCGGGGGGGGGGGGGGGGGGGGGAAGGCCCTCGAAAAATAAACTTCCAGCGAAATATCAACATTTTGAGCGGAATACAATACTTCGGTTAGTTATAAGTATATAGTAGAGGAACTAAAAACGTGTTAAACTGCAGAAAGAAATAAGAAATATACATATTGCAATATGCAACAGAAACAAGGGCACAAAATAGGAAAATCAAATAGCTTCTCAGAACAGTAGAAATGAGTTCACAGAGGGTAATGGTAGGGAAAATAAGAACGGAGAGCATGAATGAAGGCAAAATAAAAGAATCTGATACAACGATGTTACATTTGTTAAAGAAAGAAACAAACAAACATTTGAATGGATATATTGGTAGAGCTCTGAAAACAAGATCAATTAGGTAAATAAGCATGAGAGCAATGGCCAGCAGGAGGTAGAAATGTTGGAATACAACTAAAAACATGGTTAAATGTTTTTATTGCCATTAAAACATGCATAAAGACAAACCGGCTCAGCCTAAAGAGTAGAAGAATAAAACATTATGGTAACTGATAAAATAATTTTCGAAATGTTAAACTAATATTAAACGAACATTAAATAAACCGTTTAAAGAAGTTTGGAGTAACTGCATCGACCGCCTTCATAAGCAGAAACGTTGTCTCGGTAATTATCCCCTGGGATTGCTACACACCCGCCACACAACGGTGACAGAGAAGTTGCCGAAGTATCGGGCGTTGGAGCATTAGCTACATATATTAAAAGAACAGACACGGCATTCTCTTCATTGTCTTCTCATAGCATTGATGTATTGGTAGTGTCATTGTTTATTAGACTTAAGCTAAATAAGCTTACTATTACAACTATTACTGCCGTTGTAGTAAATGCGGGCGTTAAACACTACAAAAAATCATAGAAGCATTACAAATAAACAAAAAAATTGGATGGCATTTTGTTCTTTGATCAGCCGATTTCGAAAAAACAAACAGTTTTGCTCCAAATTGGATGCGTAGTTCCACAAGAATATACGATGATAAGTTTGTTACTTGTAAGATGTGCTTCTGACATAGCCTCTATAACAATTATAGGACATCACACAGAACTTCGAAACAACGTATAACTTAAAAGAATTGAAGGAATACTCCGAGCACTTTAATGTGTATGTACCAAAGTGCGTATAAATTCAAATACCTGCTTCTCTTGTTTTGAATTTCATACATTTATAGAAATTGCATTCCTAAATGTACAAATTCATAGAAACTTCATTGAGCTTTTTCTGTGGCGGAAAGGTAGGTACCATTTGAAATACAGAAGGTGGTAATTTTACTGCAAGGTTTTTGACAGACGTTACATATTGCCAAATGCGTTGCCACATTGCTAGAATCTAACATCTGCAGAACCATTTCCTCAAAATGTTATCTGACTGCCTTGATCAGTATTAAGGAACGATAAAAGTAATAACTCTTAGAAGAATTGTACAAATGAGCATAGCTGAAGTTTTAATATATATTACAATCGAAGGTTCCAGAAATTGAAGGGAAAAGGAGGAAAAGAGATTCATTTATTTTAATGGCATCTCGTAGAGAGAGTAAAACTACTTTTAGAAGTTTTAAGAAGTGAATTAATGGCAGTTTTGCTGTTGGAAATGAGTATTGAACGTTACCTCGGAAGATTAAAAGAATGAAAATGCTACGTTTGAGAAAAGATTGATGTCTAATACACGATTACTAAATTACTTTTGTGCCAGCGCATGACATAACTTGTTATGTAATCACAGGTTTAGAATTAAGTTTGTTGCCCCCCCCCCTACCACCCTCCCCCCTTGTCTTTCACTTATTCTACTGTTAGTGGGTCGTAGGAACTCAGGATGGCGAGAAACAAATGTACAGTGTGTTCCAATTGAATCGCCCTATTTTCACTTCAGTATTTTTGCCAAACTATTTAAGATATCGAAATGAACTAAGCGTTACTAATACGTATGACTCATCAAGTTTGTATACACAAATCAAGAACGTCATATCACTTCCACATGTGCCCTACCAGTCACACCAAGGATATGAAAATATGAAAATAGGGCGATTCAATTGGGACACCCGTATAATCTCTAAGAGTGGTAAGTCTCCGGTTATGAAGCAAGTGAAGCAGCTATACATTTTATTAGCTTTGTGCCTTCGGTAACATGACAGTTTCCTCTCACTGTGATTAAACAAATCGCACATCATAAATATGTAACTATCGTGAGATAGCCTTTATGCACACGAATTCGGCGGATATTACAACATATTAAGGGAAAACCATATAGAAATGCTTGAGTGTGATTGGAATAACAGCACAGAACAAAGTTCGTGTGACTGCTTGCGTTTGTGTAGCCTAACTTAAAACATAAAGTAGTTGTTCACTTTCTCTAGCATGCCGCGAGGAAAATAAGCACCTAGTTCAAAAGCTGTTCTCAGTATATACAGAAAAACAATTTTCAGATCCACGAAAAAACATTTAAATTGACTGCCTCTGTCGTCTAGTGGTTAGAACGCCTGCCTTAAAATTTGGAGATTCCGGGTAGCAATATTTTAGTCGGCATTATTACCTCATTATTTTGTTGTGTGGGTGTCTGTAAGGAAGAGAATAGGTGGGGATTTATATTTTTAAGTTTCTTATCAAAAGTAATATAAGTGATAACAAGTAACACTAAGTATAAACAGCGAACATACTGATAAGTAAGCTTCGGCAGAGATTCCAAAAGGCGTTAGGTTGAGGGCTATTTTACTGTACCCGTTTCTACTTCATTTTGTTGACAGATCTTGTAGGGAAGGGAAAGGTGACACATAACTACAGAACCTGTTTGTAAGACGCTCTACCCAAACTACCACGCTAGGTAGGGGCGGTAGAAAACCTCCCTGTAAACATAAATGCCGATAACATACAACCGGCGCCGAAGCCTACTGATAAGCAGTAACTGTTCCCTAAGCCAAAAAATCGCTGATATCAACAATAAGATGTTAAAGGCGGCATATACACGGAACTCCCCCTCCCCTCCCCTCCCCCCCACCCTAGAAAGTTTAAATCAACTGACTTAATAATCATAACTTAATAAAACAAAGGAATATTTGTGATTAAACCGGTGATCTTCAGAACAGGTCATAAGGTTAGTACTAACGCCATATTATGGCTGCTTAAATCACTTCGAACTATGGTAGACACAAAATTAATGGCAGCTGATAGCTGACCATTTCATGATCAGATCTTCTTTTTTTGGTTGCGCAAATGCATTTTGTGAGCGCAAGTAATGTTAATATCACTGGCTTTACAGCGTGATTTCCATAGCATGTTTCACATACAAACCCCTCAAGAGCTGCCAAGCCTCTGGTCGGATATTGTGTTGAAAATATGGGCGTGAAATCTGTGGAATATGAGTTTAAAATACCAACTCGGCTATTTAGCGGACATTTTGTTTTTTAGTTGTTTTCAAAGACAGGCGCGCACGGATCGTATTATAAAAATTTAATGTGTTACATTTGCATGCCTTACCTTACTCATTCTTGTACAGGCTTTCTTACAAACGCTTATTCGTTTATTGCCTTCATGTTAATCGAGATAAACATTTGTGGAAATGCATTTATCACATATTTCCTTGTAGGTACAATGGGATTAGGGGAATCGCTTAAGCGATAGTGAAGGATTTTAAGAGCTGGGCGCTAAGTAATGGCTTTGAAATTCCACTCTCTTTGTATGACCAGGAGGGGAAAAATGAATAAGAACTTTCCATTTAATAAAAGTACTGGATAATTCAAACCAACAACCATGAACATCTCGAATATGGTTAACCCCACAATTTATTTAACACAAGTTTTAACTAGACCTACATTTTTTGTGCAACAATATTTTCTCTATCTCTCACATTTTACCAGTTATACAAAGTCATTCAGAATAAAGAGACTTCAGCGGGTATTCGAGAAAATTCATGATACACTTTTCGTTTGTTGAAATTATTTTAAGCATATGGTAATTTAGTG